>OU426851.1:15345255-15432755 GCA_911387685.1 Dolichovespula media
AGAGAGAGAGAGAGAGAGAAAGAGAGAAAAATGGCTAATGGAAGCACGTTAGAGAGATAACGAGGTCGAATTTGCGCCAAGAATACGTGTACCAATTTAGAAAGAGCCCGCTATTAATCGTCCTTTTAATTAAATAACCCCTCTCGGAGAACTTTTTATATATACGATTTTAAAAACAATCACTGGAGTGTTTCTGAACGTATTTCTAATGTAATATTTTATATTTTGTAAGACATCTTTCTTCTTTTAAGAAGAAAAAAAAAAAAAAAAAAAAGAAAAAGAAGAAAAAGAAAAGACTATTAAATATAAGCTTCAGTCCGTAATAGTGTTACCTTCGCGATTTTTCAAAAGAACAATTTGTGCCTCATCCCTCGATTGGCGAACGTACCAACGTACGTACGAAACGATTCGTAGAGAAGAGATATTATTTTTTTTTTTTTTTTTTTTTTTTTTTTTCACGAAGTATAAGTTCTTTCGCGTCCCGAGAGAAATTACGCGTTGATCATTGGAGCTTGGAAACGTTGAACGAATTTCTTAACGTGAAAGTCCGGCAACGGGCCACGACGAACGGACCGGACCGGATCGGACCGCCTGGTGTATACATAAGTTAGTTCGAAGATGAACGATCCTTAACTAAACGAACGAGAAAACCTTTCTCTCTCTCTCTCTCTCTCTCTCTCTCTCTTCTAAGCTCTTCTCCATCGTCCATTCACTACTTTGTCTACTTAGATTTCGATTTAAGGACAAAAAGTATCGGGCGATCCAACGTACCGGCCGATCCATTGGGCAAGAAAAGCGATTTCGTGTTCGCCAACACGCTCCTGTAATTTCGCACTTTACGACTCCCCCTCTTCCCCCCTTCCCCCCAATACCCACCCCCCACCACCCTCTCCGTTCCTCACCGGGCGAATCACCGGAACGTTTTCGATAAAAGCTCCGATTTTTATGAACGCCACCCGTAGCGCCGGCTGAAAAAGGGAAAAACTATCGGAAAACAATTCAAGTCGGTCAAGCTTCGCATACGAAATCGCGGATGGAAACAAATTCAAATTTTTTTCCATCTACCGGCAATATCATGGTGAGTGATTTGAACGAAAAGAGAGAGGGGAAAAAAAAAGGGAAATAAAAAAAAGAAGAAAAGAAAGGATAGACGATAAAGCCAGATGAATTTATAGAAAAAGAAGAAACAAAGAGAAGGGTTGACGATCGAAACCAAAATTGAAAAATTTACGAGGTAGGAGGTGGTAATCACCGATACAATTTTATTTATCTCTTCCCTACCTAAACTCGACCCAGTTCTGAATTTTACATGATATATATTTATACACACACACACAGACACACACGCGCGTATGCATGCACATATATTTTCTCGCTTTCTCCATTGTCTTTTTATATATCCTCTCTCTCTCTCTCTCTCTCTCTCTCTCTCTCTCTCTCTCTCTCTCTCTCTCTCTCTCTCTCTCTCTCTCTCTGTCTCTCTCCCATGTCTCTGTCAACGTAGAAGAGAAGGCAAGTTTCGATACACGTTTGCGATTAAAACTAGACTCTCCGTTGGCTAGATTATGACTCTCGTTAGTGGCACGTACAGAACGTACCTAGCCGAATCGGAAAATAGCTCGGGCGAATATCGGCGTCGATAGCACCGGCTCAGCCGCGATAATTTCCAGTGAGTTAGCTAGCTAGCTAGTTTTAACCTTCACCGTGTTAACACCGATTCAAAACGTGGACCGTGAACATATGTATGTATGTATGTATGTATGTATGTATGTATGTACGTATCTATCTATCTATCTATCTATGTATGTATATATGTATGTATTTATGTATGTATGTACGTATGTATATATGTATGTACGTACGTACGTACGTGGACCGTTCGCCGTTCTAAAGTCGAGAGTATTTATATCCCTGGAACTCTACGAGTTTATGTATGTACGTACATATGTATATATGTATAAAGTGAACCTTCTCAGCTTGACTCTTCGTTACATCACCATCGAATTTCAACGCGATCCATTAACATCTCGTTAAGATAATCAAAATCGATAATAATAATAATAATAATAATAATAATAAAAGAAAGAAAGAAAAGAAAAGAAAAGAAAATCATTAATTTGCGTGTCTCATACCACACAAATCAACGCTTACTTCGTTTGAAAGCCTTCGAATTCTTCCTGTTGTTCGCTGATCGAAGCCTCGAGATCCAAATACGCTCCGTAATCGCCATCTTTGTAAAGTTGTAGAGCCGTATCATCGAGCTGTAACAAAATTAAACGTTCGTGAACCAAGCTTATCTCGTTCCTCCTTCCTGTCCGTACGTGCGATTATATTTCAATAATACGTATTAAATATACTTTCTCAATCTTTCTCTATCTCTATGCTCTTCTTTTCGAATTCTCAAGAAATATTCGAAACCAAGGAAAAGAATGAGAGAGAGAGAGAGAGAGCATGACCCATATTTCTAAAAACTTCAGTTTCAAAATAGTTTTCAGCCGTTGAAACGACGCCCGGCAATAATAACACAAGCATTTATAATGGCTCTCCTGCATTTCTCCGGTTTCTAGGCGCCCTCCATTCGAAGGAAGAACCTCATGCACTGTTACGAAAGATCAAATGCTTGCGTAATACTTCTCTTTGGGCTGAACGCATGAACGCAGAAAACTCGGTTAAAAATTTTGTCGGTCGTTAAGAAAATTTATCTAAAAGTTATTAGTCACGTAAACTTCGGCTAATTGATTCTCAGAGATTGAAACGACAATTTCTTTTGCAATAACTTTTGTAATAGTTTCCAGTGTAGTTTCCATTATAACTATTCATTCCATAAACGTTATCTACTTCGGTTAAAGTAGACACTCTAAATCCGCTCGTTCACAATCGTGTAAAGTTAAATGTCAACGGATCTGGAAACCTGATAATCTGTGTACGGTTATCAACGAGAGACAGAGCGATAATTTAAAGGACACAAAACGTAGCTGGATCGATATTATCGGTTAATAGATTGCGTACCACGTTCGTTCCTATGTATTTCGTGCTGTCATAATACCTACTTTAAAACGGATAAACAAACATCCGACAAAGTATGTACACGTTCTCGAGTACTCCATACTCGACTTTGTTTACACCGTTCAAATGGCATGTACTTTTGAACAACATTTCTTCATTAAAAATTTGTACATATGTACGTGCATATATATATATATATATATATATATATATATATATATACACATCCTAAGAATTTTAAACGCTATCAGAAAACAATCCTCTTTCTAAATATGTTAAGACGTTCATTAAACGTCGCTTTGTGAAATCCAACCCAGAAAAAAAAAGAGGGGAAAAAAAGAAGTAAAAATAGAAAAGATAAAAATAGATATCCATTATCTTCGAAATTATAAAAACAGCGATTCCATTGATAAATTCGAAAATAAACGTTTTGATTTTGTTTTTAACGAAACAGCACTCGAAGGATGGCACGTCGAGCACAAAGGACATTGTCGACATGTAAACGACGTCTACGCGGAATTTACGACGGCGCGGATCGAGTAAGGCTTCGCCCGTTTTCGAGTAGGTTTCATCAGATTTCTCGGCACATTGCTCGTCTTGCGTAGGACGATGCTTCTCTCACTCCCCTGGAACAGCTTTGTTTGTTCAAAGTCATATGGATGTTATGCAGCCTCTCTTTGCCTCTCCCCTCTTCCTCTACCAAACCCCTTTTACCCAGGCTGCCTGCTTTTCTATCATCTTCGAGTTTCCAACGCTTGCGAAAGTAGAGAAAGACAATAGTGAAGATAGGATACCTTCGAGGATATCGTTGGCGTCACTCGACCGCTTGATCCCCGCCATAGAAATTTTCTTCCTGAATATATTATTGCGTTCGTGGTCTTTAATTATTCGATCCCATGTTCGTTACGAAGAATATTCGATCTATAACGATACGCACGAGTTATGCAATAACGAAATACGATATTTTTATCTTCTTCAAATATGATTTAAAATTATGATAAATATTAGATTTAATTTATATTACCCAATACCACAAAAATAATAATTATTCGTTGAACGGAGTTTACAAGAATAAATTTTAAAATAACAATCATAATAAGAGCATAGAATTTTCATTCGAAATTTAACCATTAATTCCACGTTCAACGATAACAACAACAAATTTTTCGAAGAATAGTAAAACACAAAAAACGTCATCTTGAAATATGTGATTTATCTCATTCTGAATAATACTTAAAATTAAGATGATAAATATATCTTATTTCTGTACTCTTGTTTAATACTATATCGACCTATTTTTATAAGATCTGTTAATAAGACGGGTACTTGAGATTTATTGCTTACAATTCTTAAAGTTCGTTTAATATTAGAATAGTAAGTAAACAGAAATGGCTTTAATAACCACGATTTGTATAAATGTCAAACGTTGAAATCTAAAACATGCCTCGATTCCGTTAGCGTTGTTAATTTAAAACTACAAGAACATAGAACATTCGAATTTCTACTTGATATGATAAATAAATCCTCCATAAGTGCGTACATACGTCAACGTAGAACGAAATGTTTCGTTCGTTAGTTTCGTCGAAGTAAAGAGCATGACTATTCGAGAACACTCGAGGAACATCTTGAAGATCGTAGCAAATAAGACGAATCGAAAAAGTCCGGCGCTCTCTTCTTATTGCAAGAAAAGAAAAAAAAAAGAAAAAAAAAAATAGAAAAAGATAGAGGAAGAAGAAAAGGAAAATAAAAAGAAATAAAGTAATAAAAGGAAATAAAAAAAAAAAAATGAAAGAAGAAAGAAAACGCGATCGTCGTAAAAAGTTATAGACAATATCGGTTAACGGCGATGTTGTGTAGCCACCATCGAAACTTACGATTACTTTACGACGATCAATGGACTTCTCTACTCACGTTTCTTTTCTTCCTCGAAGATTTCAACGAAACTTCGAGCTTTTCAACCATCTAACGTTTCGTTGGTTATAAAATCAATCCCCTTGTCAACAATCGAAATTTTTCAACGTTATACCTTTTCCCACGCGTAACACGTTGCCACTTCGTAAATAAACGCTACAATTTCAATTCGCAATTATTCCTAATCGTTTATTAAAATTGTTTAGAAAGAATTACTAACTGTTTCCGAACGATTTCCTCCTCTTCCGTTTATAAACGTACCATGCAGAATCATCGTTCTAGTGCAAATACAAGACACGTCGTTCGTTGCAAGAATCTGCAACGTCATACGTATATGCGTCAAAAAAGAGAAAGAGAAAGAAAGAAAGAGAGAGAAAGAGAGAGGGAGAGAACGAAAATAATTGAATAAAAAGAAGAGGAAAAATATGAGGAATCTACGAATAATCGAGTTTAATAGTTTTCACTATAATTTTTCCAAAGACGCAAATGGACGAACGAACGTCGATGACTTTCATAAGGAACAAATACAATTTATATAATTATATCAAACAAACAAACAAACAAACAAACAAAAAATTCAATTATCTCCCGACGTAACGTTTATGAACAATTAATGAAATAATCAATAAAAGGGAGGGCGTCGAAAGAAAACGAAAACGAAAACGAAAACGAAAACGAAAAGGAAAAGGAAAAAGAAAAAGGACGGCGAGAAATTCGTAGAAAACATCGGTGGTTTCAAGCGTAATAAGTTAGGCTGTTTGGCCTTGGACAGAGGAAAGGCGTTGCGCGGTAAAATTATCTGCTCTTGGTGAAAAAGAGAAAGAGTAAGAGAGAGAAAGAGAGACACAGAGAGAGAGAGAGAGAGAGAGAGAGAGAGAGAGAGAGAGAGAGAGACGAAGCCGACGTGTATTCTCATTAGGATCGTAGGAGGATCCGGCTATTAATGGCTGGTGTTAACTCCGAGCAGGCAGCTGCGCGTTCGCGCGCACCTTCACCAATCCCTTGAACTCGTCGAAGTAACCTCGAGTTATTACGTGTGCACGAGAAGATAATGAAAACTACGGAAATGCAAACATTCCCCGCGACATAGCAATGGCTGCTGTTACCATACACTGTCGCTGGGATATGTTTCTACTATTTGCATTATCTCTACCCTCTCTCTCTCTCTCTCTCTCTCTCTCTCTCTCTCTCTCTCTCTCTCTCTCGTGCGCACGTGTGCATACGTGTATGTCTATGTATGTATATACGTTAGCTTGAAACTGACATTGTTAACATTATCGATTAAATTATTCGATAATATCCTCTCTCTCTCTCTCTCTCTCTCTCTCTCTCTCTCTCTCTCTCTCTCTTTCTCTCATATCGATCGAGTTTTGAAAAAAAAAAAAAAAAAAAAAACAATTATTTCCAACATATACGTTTCGATTTATTGAGAGATATTCTTGGAATATAATTTTCTACGACGCCGAATAGAGTTAGGCCAACTTCGTAAAAATCCCTTACTTCTACTGCTCGAGAAAATGTTTATTCCAGCTCATGCATACTCTTCGGCTTACGTATATGAAAATCTACCCTCGACGCGGATGGTTTACGTGACAGAAGTTGAAATACAAACAAATAAGGATATATTCTCGAGAATTTTATCATTCCTCCCTTTCTTTCTCTCTCCTTTCTCTCTCTCTCTCTCTCTCTCTCTCTCTCTCTCTCTCTCTTTCCCTCTCTCTCTTTCTCTCTCTCTGTTTCTCCTTTACCCTCTTTTTCGGTACTTCAAATTTTGCGACAGGGTGAAACCTCTGCTTTTCCTTTGCCATACTTCACTCGTCGTAAAAAGAAAAGACTCGAGGGTTGCAGCATCTCATCCGAAGAGGTCCTCTCCGTCTCGTCTCGAGACAAAAAACTCTTGACGTCGGGTACTTACATGCATGGCATACAGGGGGTACACCGTCGCGCAAAAATACCACGACGTTTAAATAATATTCAAGTAGATTTACGCGCCATTGTAACAGGGCTTACAATCGTATTGAAGTTTTGTTTAATAATTAGACATTATAGATGTTCGTTTAAACGGATAACGGATAAAACGGTACATAATAGAACCGAAGAAAGGACATAAACGCGATTAAGTGCAAATGAAAAAAAAAAAAAATAATAAAATAAAAGGAAAAAAATGTTTTGTGGATTCGTTATGCCGGAAGTACACTTTCGATAAGCATACTTTTCTATTTCCTTTCTACGTTTACTCCGAGTACGATGGAGACTCATTCGACGGGCGAGCGCGCGTGCGCGCGCGGGAAAGTCGACATTCTTCGTAAGATGGAAAGTTAAATCGCTCGTACCGCTGCAAATCACCAGCCACCAGCGTGACGCGGGACTATAATGTTCTTATTGATTCATCTTGAATTACGTGACACGCGATCTAATATTAGCAACATTAGGTGGATTCGAGTTCATTCGTGACGCCTCATCGGATATGGCTCTCTTTAACTTTACGAGTGGTCTCTACAAGTGGTTTCTCGGCGAATCGGTTGATTATTATCAAAGAAGACTTCTCATATGTAACTATCTATATACGTACGTACGTATATATGTATGTATTTGTGTATCTTTTCTTTATTACTATTTGATTCTGATACTATTCGAAGATAGTATTGTAAAGTGTGCTAATTTCCAAACAGAGTGGATTACCTATATCCATGTATATATATATATATATATATATATATATATATATATATGTATGTATGTATTTTTTCTTTCAACATATCTCTACTATTTGAATCTATTCGAGAAATAGTATTTATAAAGTGATTATCCTTAAACTAATCCCTTTGGATCTTTTAATATGGCGTGAAGAAAATTAATAAAAAGATAATTAGTTCGCGGTTGAGAACGTTCGATAGCGTCGGTTAAGCGACTCCAATGGGCTTTTAATAGATGATATAAAGAGAGAGAGAGAGAGAGAGAGAGAGAGAGAGAGAGAGAGACGAGATCGACATGAATGCTCCAAGCAAAGTATTCCTTTTGTTCGATAAAAAGTCGTGAACGTCGACGAGACCAAAATTAATTGTCACTTTAATTAATTTCTCACTGCATAGATACCCCCTCTCTCTCTCTCTCTCATTTACAGTCAAACTCGACTTTACATGCCTTTTACAATGCACTTAAGCGTGTCGATTTAGAGCTTGGGAACTCGTGAGAAATTAGATAAAAAAAAAAAAATTTATACTGTTATTGTTTCCAGGAGAGAACTTCCCGTTATCTATGCAAAAAGGGCTGTGCTATGCAAACACGTTGGTATTACAAAACTAAATGCGTCTTCGTAACGCATCTTAGAAAATGGGTTACCGAGTACAATAATGACGCGTGAAGAAAATGGAAAACACGAGGATGTACACGAGGATGCCGTTAATTGGCTTTAATTAACACACAACTACAAACGTGGTGTTATTGGATATACACGGATGTGTTTCACGTTCGCTCTACGACCATTCAACGGCAATCACGAGAAAGCTATGTAATTTGGTTTCGACAGCTTTATCTAATTCACCGAACATGTAAAATACTATGCCTATCATGCGTTATACCTGTTATACGAAGAGGGAAAGATAGGGAAAGAATGAGAGAGAGAGAGAGAGAGAGAGAGGGAGAGAGAGAAATAGTCGTATAATTACACGATTCCCTAGATAGAAATCGATAACGAGAAATACACTGTTCCGATCAAGCCCAATCTTAAATGATTTTCTTTCTTGAGAACCTCAACGAATCGATTCTTTTTTCTTTTCTTTTCTTTTTTTTCTGAAAAAATGCAATTTTCTGCAACTCAATGACTCGTTCTCTCTCTCTCTCTCTCTCTCTCTCCCTATATATATATATATATATATATATATATATATATATATATCTATTTATCTATCTATCTATCTATCTTTCGTAAAGCGCATTCTCGATGCAAGTACTACACGAGGTTAATGGCCGGAGAGAACGACGCGATGACACCGCCATTGAGATGATATAAATCGATCGTAATTAAAGGACAATAGGATAGAGCCGTTAAATCAAAATAGATACTCCGTCCTGAAATAGACTTTTAACCATTAAACCTTTATAAGTTTATATATATATATATATATATATATATATATATATATATATATATATATATATGTATATAGGACAGAATGTTTTTTTTATGTGAAATAAAAATGTCCCACTTATCGGCAGTGTTGTGCCAATAATAATTTATTAATATTATCAACGTTCTATTAATAATAGCAATCGCTCGTTCTCCTGATTAGTTTTACGCATGCTGTAATAATGACTCACTATACTCTCGAAGTACACTTGTCGCTCTGTCGAGACCCACTGTCTCATGAACTCTCTCCGCTTTTCTATACAAATACACACGCGCGCGCGCATGCACATGCACATGCACATGCACATACATTCGTATCACGTATCACGACATGCACCGACTCTCCAAATTTCTTTCTTTGTTCCTTTGATCCATACGTGACCATTCATGACTCAGTCACTTCTCTGATGTTTTCCGATTATTCCCTCAGTCTTATCCTCAGCCAAATCGAACTCTGACTCTCTCTCTCTCTCTCTCTCTCTCTTTCTCTCTCTCTCTCTTGTAAGCGATCACAATCTCTCTTTCACCTAGCAGACCTTGTAAAAAATCGCCCACACACGTAAGATAAATATAAGATAAAAATCACCCACATGTATATATGTGAATAATTTATATATATATATATACAATTTAAGAATATGTATGTATATATTATAAGAATCATACAAATATATATATATATATATATATATGTATGTATGTATGAGAAGGAGTACCGATTGAAGTGATCCAGGTTATTGGTATTGATCTTTATACATGCGATGGGCGGTTCGATCATTCGCAATGAAGCATAACACATGAATTACATTATACACGACGTATCAGATGTGTAGAATGAAGTATCAACCTGTAATTAGGTACAATACGTACGTAATTTCAATTTGATATCATCCAAGTGATCATATCAGGCATAAATATGCAACGTCTTATATGCTTTATATGTCTCACACGTTTCACATACTTTATATATTTACATGTTAATTGAATTTTCATTAATTCCAATGAAACTATTATACAATGAATCGTTATCGGTGCTCGAGTATTGTACAGAAAATAATCGTACCGATTGTAAAGATGAAATGAATGGTAGAAGATTTCTCAACAACAACAACAACAACAAAATAAAATAAAAAAATAAAATAAAAAGAAATAGACAGGAAGATAAGAAGAAATCGCGATGATCTTGTATGAACTCAGGTAACTTACTCGAGCGATTTAGTTCCTACGGTCGGTCTCGTTAGAGGCGGAGAATGGTGTTAGACGATTAGAGAAAGACAAGAGAGTTCGAGCTACTCGATGGAGAGGCGCCCGTGCCGGATCCGGGCACGTGAGACACGTGGGACACATGGGACGCTTGTGAACGTAACCGTTAGTTAACTTTGCCTTCGTTACTACTAATTAGCGGTATCTAAGAGCTCGTTCACGCGACGGACTGACGCTCGAGACGAATCCATTTTCAGGACACAACAAAAATAGAGAGAGTCTAATGTAAAATGAGAAAAGAGAAAGAAAGAGAACGAGAGAGAGAGAGAGAGAGAGAGAGAGAGATTATGGATCTACGAAACTTCTAAATTTATCATTAACGATAGAAAAGAAACGATGTGAACACGTTAGGCCATTGATCGTTCGTATTTCATCTCGAGATCAGCTAAAAACTTGTCTCTCTTAAGTATGCCTTTTGTTTATTGATAAATTCGATTCGAAACGATTTCAGCGCGAACAATGATTCGCAATAACGTTGATATCTTTCACTTTGGAGTTTCATTTAATCATGTTACGATAGAAATAAAAGAAAATTAATTCACCCGGCAAAAATTTATCTATAATTTTAAGAGCTAACTATATCTATGTAATAGATCACGTAAATCATTTTTTCTTATTACTTCAACAAAGTATATAGGTATGAATGAAAAAAAAGAAGATATATATATATATATATATATATATATATATATATATATATATATATATATACATAATGCCTTTTCACCAAGGATATATGAACGGAAACGTTTCACTCATAGCATACACATACTCTACTTTCCCTCGAGAGTCGCTTAATTAATTTCATACGAGGGATATGTATGCCTTTGGCAAATATCAACGGCATAGATCTCAGTGATTTTTCTCGTATATATAACATACGTATTTTTGGCGACATCGTTTGTAAACGAGGAAGAAATTTATGCTTACCTCGAAGCGAATCGATTCATTGATATCGAATTTTCTCGACGTACTCGGTTTTGCTTAGACGAGCTAATCCGCCCATTCACCATCTAGTAAGTACATACTCTCACAATCATCCACAAATAGTTATATATGTGTGTGTACGTATACATAGGTACCGACATACCTACATAGGTATATCGCGATTGGATTATCGATTTGCTCGAGGACTCGACCCAAGCTGAAAGTCAAAGAAGAAAGACGTTCTTGTCCTTCGAGATCATTAAGCCTTGGCTAACGACCCACGTCCTTTTAGGCTCTTACCTACCTCTCGCCTCATTCATCCCCGTTCGCTAACCGAGCGCAATTAGTCGTGGTCGAACGTTAGTTCTCTTCGCTATTTTTCTCATCTCTTCTCAAGATCTTTCTCGTGTAATTCGTGACGAGATTCTTGATACAAACCTTTGCTTTGGACTTTCCAATTGTACAAAGTACGTAGTAGTACGTTCCTTCCTTCGGAATGATCCGAATGGTATTATAAAAAAAAAAAAAGAAAAAAAATCAATTTTCGAACGATCGAATATAAATCGATTGAAATTATTCAGCTATACTTCGGACGATAATTATATTAACGACAAGGACGTGAAATTTATTGGCTAACGAGGAGAAGAAAAACGCGAGATTAGACCGGTTAAGAGGAGACATAACGAAACGAGTGGTGCGTTTTAGAGACGAGGTAGAGTGCATCCTCCTCTCTCGTAGAGATAAGCTCAAGCTAGCCACCGGTAATTGTCATGCAAAGTACATTAGCATCATAAGCGACCGAATATTCCACGTTCCATTGTGCCCGCTCGTTAGTTCATTAATTCACGGCGACGCGACATCCTCGGACTTTGGTTCTCCCCCCGTGTGGCTTTGCTTTCAAAATAAATCGCTCAGGAAAGTCTGACTTTAGGTTTAATTGTAACCTGCTGCGTATAATTCATGATATCACAAATACGAAAAAAAAAAAAAGAGAGAAAGAAAGGGAATTATAATAGCCCGACCTTGGGAATACATATCTCAAAGTATTCCACGTATACGATATTTTCATTAATACACGAGTACGTAAATGTTCAATTTACGTAGGGAAATAAAATGAAACTTTTCAAATTTTTTCCTCGTTTCTTTCAATGAATTTTTTTTATTTCTCAAAAAAAAAAAAAAAAAAAACAAGATATAATAACCTGATAAACCTTGTGTCAAATAACCTACTATAAGCTAATCCCGTTTAATTTTCGTTTCGACGTCGAGATCCCGACTCTGTGCTCGCTTGAATTCTTTAAATCTAAGCTCGAATTGAAGAAGCAAGATAAACGCGTTCGTTACGCGTATCGAGAATCGATCGATCGATCGTTGAGAATCATTGAGAAAAATTCAAGTGGAAATTTGGGATGGATTCGTCGACGATAGAGAAAATAGTTCGCAAAGAGCCGAGTTCGTAAGATTTGTTCGTAAACTCTTGTAAGAGTCCCATCACGTATCCAATTTTCCGGAGATCAGCCGTTTCGATCCAGGAGCTTTAGAAATCGGCAAATTGAAAGTAAACCGTAACGATGTGATGCTGACCGAGAGAGAGAGAGAGAGAGAGAGAGAGAGAGATAGAGAGAGAGAGAAGGAATCAACGTCATCTTCTCGTGTCCAACCCGATCTCCTTTTCTCACCCTCCCCGACCCCTTTCTATATCCATCTAATCTAACTATTTGAAACCGAACTTGGCAAGAATAAATTCTCTTCTTCGTTTCGTATACTTTCTCTGACGTACGCGACACAACCCACTATACTCACTAACACATCGATAAAAGATATGTATTTTTATGTATAACACTTGTACCGAGTTGCTTCTCAACTTTCGTGTCTCTATCGAAGAAGCAGAGATAGAAATAGACAGATAGATAGATAGACAGAGAGAGAGAGAGAGAGAGAGAGAGAGAAGGAGAGAGAGCAAAAAGTCATCTTCACGTAATGTCAAGCTTCTCTTTGATCTTTCCGATGGTAAAGGGAACGCGGCTTTCTAAAGAAGAACGAGTTCGAGTCCCTTTGTTAGGAACTATACGCCGCGGTCGTTCCATACTTTTCCAAGCGGATCAATTCCGTCGTGCTGATTTTTATGTCCCTTCCGTGGAATATCGGTACTTGAGCTTGTAAAAGTTTACAAAAAAAAAAAAAAAAAAAAAATGCAATGAAAGAAACGAAACAGTAAAAAAGGAAAAGCAGAAAGAATATTGGAAAAATTGGTGCAGCGATTAAACCCCTCCGGAGTTCTCACGAACTGAAAAAAAAAAAAAAAAAAAAAAAGAAAACAGGTTACTATCCTTTTCGAAAAGTATTGTCATCCAAATATATTTAATTTAGTGCCGAGTAAAATCTCCAACGTATCCCGTGCGATTAAACATTTAATTAAATGCGACGATTTCTTTCGTTTCTTTTATTTTCTCATCTTTTTTGGCGAACTGTAATTTTTACGAGCTAAATAAAATAAAAAATACTAAATGCTAATGAAATGAAAAAGAAAAAAAAAAATACGAATTATAGATAATGATAATCTGATATGTCGTTAATTAAATATATTCCGCGCTCAAGATGATTATCGATATTAATTTGACTTGTCGGAAATATGATTCGGTAATTACGAAATAAGCAAATAATCACGGCCGATATGAAGAAAGAAAGAAAAGAAAATAAAATCATTAAAGCAGAGGCGAGTTAATTGACAGGAAAGGCGTGAATAAAGACCGCGAACGGAGCCTTGGTCACGATGGACGTGAAAGAATCGTAAATTTGAAGCCGGCATAAAACGGCGAAACAAATCGCGAAGCAACCTCTTCTTCTTCTTCTTCTTCTTCTTCTTCTTCGCCTTACTACGACCGTATGCGATGCTCATTGTCACAGTCATCCTCGTACGCTCGATTGGTCGCGCTGTTATTAAGAGTTACAGCGAGACGAGCACGATTAAACTTTCGTAAGTCTCGTATAAAAGGACGGAAACGAAAAAAAAAAAAATAAATAAATGTTTGAGAGGGAACGATTCGAAATGAATTGTCGATTTCGATCGATTAATATCGATATCCATGAACTCCGATATTTCTACTTCGAGTATTATTATCCTACGAAATACTAATTATTTTTCGATGATAACTCGTCGATTTACAGATAAATAAAAAAAAAAAAAAAGAAAAAAAAAAAAAACAAAAAAACAAAACGGATCTCAACGACGAAAGAGAGAAAAAAGTTCTTGGATAATTATAAAAGGAGGTTGTTTAAGTCCTCTCCTCTTTTTCTTCTTCTTAATTAAGTTCCAAGCCGAATGAAAGAAGATTTTTTTCTACTTACGTCTCATAAAAAAAAAAAAAAAGTAAGAAGAAGAAGAAGAAGAAGAAAAGAGATAAAAACGATGATACTCCAAAAAGAAAAAAGCTCGAAGACCTTCCGTTCTTTTTTCTTTCTTTCTTTCATGATACATAAGTATTTTTTCGTGAAAGTTAAATCACAAAGCACAGTGTTCGCGACCCTCTCACATATTCTCAGCTATCGATCGTATCGTAACTATGTATCGGTGGCCCGTATCAGATGCCCCTATCAGCCAATTAGTAGAAATGAGATCGGAGGCGCAGATTAAGAAGCAACTTCCTGTGACATTCGGTACTAGCATATTTCAACGAGTTCCATAGTTAACTTCAAAAACTTTGCTGTCTTTTAACTCTAGAATGTTTTTACTGTGATCTCCTATTGTCTACTCGACGCTTTCATAGATATTATTATATTACGGTTTTAATACGTATGTATTAATTATTAAATACATATATATATATATATATATATATATATATATATGCATGTAAACGATATCCGTCCATAAATATCAAAAAATATCCCCGCAAGTATCTCATAACTGATTGAAGTTGCAAGAAAATTTATTTCAAATAATTTCCACAGCTCTCGATTATTTACGAAATGCATGTAAACATTTTTTTTTTGTTTTATTCGCGATCATTTCGAGTTGTGAAGATGAATATAATTTGTTTCGAATGAATGACTATAATTTCTTTGCACGTTTATGTAGGAGTATTTGTAGTATTTGCGCTTAAACTCGTAAAAAAAAAAAAAAAAGTAAAAAATGTATACTGTGTATCTTTCACGTGATAATCGGTATCTTAATGACCAACCAACAGATCCGTACTGCACTGTAATTCATACTCCGTGCTATACAAATACAATATTTACAAATCAAGCAGTCGTGTGTTTTGATGAATTAAAGGTCAGTGATTCCGTTCAACGTAACCGACTTCAAAAATATTATGTAGTCTTACGAGTTATATTTTAAATTGTGATATGGAAAACCAATTACTTTAATCCATGAGATGTCGATTGTGTCATAAAAATGATGCATAACAGCAATTTCTTATTAGACATTTTAATCGCAAATGACCTATAAAAATGACTATATATAAATAAAAAAAAAAACAATTATAGGTATTCAATAAAAAAAAAAAAAAAAAAATAGGATGACCTCCATACCTCCAAAAGGTCACGAGTAAAAAAAAATTCTTTACATGCACTTCGTAGCTGATTCAACGCCGTGCATATATCTCTTATTAAACTTTCTTGTAACTTGTAACCAGCCGTGAGATATTTACTCGAACATCTATGGGCTAACACCTTGTATATATTTGCA
Source organism: Dolichovespula media (assembly GCA_911387685.1). Taxonomy (NCBI): domain Eukaryota; kingdom Metazoa; phylum Arthropoda; class Insecta; order Hymenoptera; family Vespidae; genus Dolichovespula; species Dolichovespula media. The sequence continues at coordinate 15,361,182 of OU426851.1, forward strand.
ATGTATACCTAAACATATTAACTTAATCGAAAAAAAAAAAAAACGGAGGAAAGAAAAATATGATAACATGATCGATGTATATAAGTTTATAGCAAGCCAATTATCAACATGAAAGATTTGTGGAGTTTAATTAAACCCCATCGTATAAATTCTAATTAATAATAGACATAATTATAAAGACGAATGTAATTGCTTTTATCGAAATTGTGTTTTGTGTTCTAACGAAGATTCTCCCTCGATCTTTCCTCTTGAATAATTTCAATTAATTTCTATACACATCCTAATTTTTGTAACTTAAATATAATAAAATATTATTGACCCTCAATGATCTTTTCTTTAATGACGGAATCATTATCAAAAGTTTATTACCTCTCGTGGTTCGCTATGGAACAATTGAAAGAAAGTTCCGTTGAATCCGATTACGAAAGTTCGAACGATAAGACGAGAAAGAGGATTTAAAGACGTATAGGATAGACGTACATAGAGCGGCTTTTCACAACGACATTAAAAGATCCGAAACAGTTATCTTCCGGTAGCAACTAGAAGAGATAGCTAATGATCTTTTTTCTTAAAGCGAAGACACGTATCGATTTCCCCATTCGTCTTCTATGTCATTTTTACTTGTATCACTAAACTCGTATACACTCTTTTTAAGCGAACGATACTAAATAGAAAGTATGAGTGAGATCAGACAAATAATTATTTTCAACTCGACAACGAATATTATTATTATTATTATTATTATTATTATTATTATTATTATTATTATGTTATAAAAATGAAAATCGCTGAAGTTTATAATTTATATCGGCTATATACTTACTACTTTGTACGAATAAACAAGCACGTATAATAACGAAGCATATATAATAATAATAATAATAATAATAATAATAATAATAATAATAATAATAATAATAACAATAATAATAATAATAATAACAACATAACCATAACGTAACATAAACGAGCATATATAAAAGTAACGAATTAAATCGAACTAAATGGTCGATGACTAACGACGTAAAAAAGAAATTAAAACAGATACTAAAAACTCAATCTGGCGTATAAATTGTCGATTACGTGGATATAAGCAAGTTACTAACGTATAAGATTTACCACGACACACGCATGAGTCGAAATATCGTCGGTGAATTAATTAGCGACGATCGTTAACGAGGAGCACAACCGGCTGCTATCTACGACGATACTCGAGGGCTAATAGATCGAATCGATTGTCCGAGAGAGCGTGACCTTCGCCTTCGATACTTCTCACGGCGAAGCGAGAGCATCTGTGATCGGTAAGTTAACGCAATCGCACTTTTATTAGTCCTGACGTCAATCCTATTGCCGTCTTATTGACGTTCGGTTAGACGCTTCGTTTTTTTTTCTGCTTTTTTTCAAAGGTGACTTCGACGTTACGTCTATTGCTTTGCTAAAATCTTCAATGGTCTTTCGAAGGTGCCAGTTGTTTTATTTATACTATACTTGCAGCTTCTTTTAAAATCATGATGTAAGTAATGTTTTTATTCTTTTTATATATATATATATATAAAATATAAATTATTTATATATGTATGTGTAAAAATTATTATTACTGTTAAAAATATAACAATTTTAAATATATATATATATATATATATATATATATATATATATATATATATAACACCACACACACACACACAAATATATGTTTTTACTGTTCCAACTATTAGTCTACATAAGTTGAACTATAAACTCGATCGTCATACTTCGAAGGAATGAAAAGAATCGGAAGGAGAGCAAACGTAATAGAGAGAAAAAGAAACAGAGACAGAGACAACGAGAGAGAGAGAGAGAGAGAGAAGAAATTAAAAGTATATCCATTTCTATGTTTTTATATTTTACCTTAAGAAAGATTATACAGGCGGAGCGTATCATCCAACCTTCTTTAAATTCGAATGCGTGCAGCAATGCCGCTTCGTGACCAACTCCGACGAAGAAACTCGTAAGATTAAGTACCAACCTTTTCGTACTCGTAAATCAGGAGGGAGTAAGTTTGGAGCAATGAGAAGGAAAGAGGATGGAATCCTTCTTAGAACGACTCGCTTTCGGATATCTCTCGCTGCGTTATTTACGCATAATTCGGAGAATTCTTTCTAAACAGACTTTGAACGAGCTTCCTTTTTGTTTTTCTTTCTTTCTTTCTTTCTTTTTTCCTTTCCGTAAGAACACGAATCGTCATCCTTTTCTGAAATCAAAGGACGTTGGTTGATACTTTGTTGAACCTAAGTTCCATCTATTTTCTTTCGTTGGAAAGTTCAAGAATCACGAAAACGTTCTAGTTACTTTATCAATCTATCGCGCAAATATTAATAAAAATTGTTATCTCGGTAGTATAACAGTAACCCCGTTTCACGTATGTACTGATCCTTCGAGAGTAACAAAAACGAAATCAAAAGTATCACACCGGAGAGATACTTCCTTAGCCAACCTAAACGCCTTTATCAATATTTATGAACATTCCGTCTACGTTAAGGTCATTTCCAAGGACGCGTTCCTTGGAAAAATCTTTTTGAAATATTCTACTTCTTTTTTTTTTTTTTTTTGAAAGAAAGAGAGAGAGAGAGAGAGAGAGAGAGAGGGCCACGTTATTTGTTCTTAAATAATGTCTCGTTCGATCTCATAGATTTATCCCTTTATGAATATAAGTGAAAAATTTGGTACGAAAGAGACGAAAAATAAAAAGAGAAAGAAGGAACAATTAACGTACGATTATTTCGTTAAGAATCTCTACAACTCTGGAGATTCGATTTGTTATGGTGTTTCTCTCGTTGCAATGAAACCAGAAACGGCGTTAAACATTCGAGGACGCTATCCGGACAGCAGTGTTCGAAATGGTATGCATGAAAGCGTTTGGACGAGAACTCGATGTGAGCGAGCGCAAAGGAACGAGAGTGCAAGCAAAAATATATAAGAGGAAGCAGGAGGGAGAGAGAGAGAGAGAGAGAGAGAGAGAGAGAGAGAGAGAGAGAGTGAGAGAGAGAGAGAGAGAGTGAGGTGGCCGGGTAGGTAGATATGTATTGTAGGTAGATGGTTAAGTAGGCAGACAAGTTAGTAGGCGGAGACCGTCTATCAGGTGACTTCCCAAACTTCCACACAACTTTTACGCCTGCCTACGCGTCTACATGCATGAAAGTATAAGAGATTTGTAAATATATACTATACATATGGTAATATCTATGTATGTGTATGTGCATTCGCAAATGCAACGTGCATGGAATAGGCCTAAGCTCGCTTTCACGCTTATATATATATATACATATACATATACATATATATATATATATATATATATATATATATATATATATATATATAAATTTTTCCAGTATTTTCACAACGATTTATCTTCGATCGTAAGAATACCCGATGTAAGGGGAAAATTTTATTTTGAGAAAGAAAAAAAAAAAGAAAATTTTCAACGAATTTTCATCGATGAAATTTTCAGGACGATTCATTCTCTCTCTCTCTCTCTCTCTCTCTCTCTCTCTTGTATTATTTTAGAATAATTAAATTCAATAATGATATTCAGAGAACTCGAAAGGATTTTATTGCGAAGTATGACAAATTCTCGTCCGTTCACTATCGTGAATTCATTGAAACTTCAAGCAAAGTAAAAAAGACAGAGAGAATATACGGAAAAGTCTCGTATCAAGAGAGAGAGAGAGAGAGAGAGAGAGAGAGAGAGAGAGAGAGAGAGAGAAACATATATGAAAAGAATTGAGAGAAAAGATAGGAAAAACGTAAAGAGCGTGTTAAGTTACTCTCGCTTTGACTCGTTAGAATCGCCGATTCCACGCGTTTTAATATCTACTACGTAGCCGGTCGTTCGTTCGTTCTCTTGTGTAGACACCTTAAAGCGGATGTCTCTCGTCTTTTTGTCGCGTGCAACCATCTCTTTCTTTTCTTCTACGTATCCCTTCCCACTATAATACAATCTCTTCTCGGTGCATCGTACCTCTCTTGCCAGGTCCGTCTGTCTCTTTCTCTACTAGCAAGCTTGCGAAACGTAATTTAATCGCACATAACTTCGCGTTGTAAAGCTACAGAGCAGTTTCGAGTGTTACACTCGCTATTGTCGATTCTTTCATTCTTTCTTTCTTTCTTTCTTTCTTTCATTCTTTCTTTCTTTCTTTCTTTCTTCCGAGAGATCGAATTTTGTATAATTAAAATAACTTAGACGTTAGAGATGCGATAGGATATAACAATGAGATCGTGAGATATATCATTAACGAGATCTCGGTCGGTAACTACTACTACTAAAAAAAAAAAAAAAAATATTCACTTGATGTCAAAAAGAAACAATACACGTATCCTTCCTCGAAGTAATTAATGCGTTCGCGCAAATGCGTTTCTTATCACAAAGTCACAGAGAGATATTAAATCTCGAATATCATTCGACTATTTATTAACCGTTAAATCAATTATTTTCCTTTTTCAAACGGATTAAATGTTTTATTTATTAGCGAATACGGGGTTTGGAGAATTCGTAGGAAAGTTTTTCTTTTTTTTTTTTTTTTTTTTTTTTGAATGGAGATCTACGATACGGACGAACGTATATCGTTTCCTTTCGAGGCGATACGCCCCTTTGGCAAACAATCCACCACCTCCCCTACGAGATAGCACTGTCCCAGTGGCCTACTACTGATTTACGTCTCTTTCTCGCGATCGTTATGCGATGGCGTCGATGCATTCGCCGTTTTACTCCCCGCAACACCCCTCGACATCCACCCAACCCTCCCGGCGCGGAGTGATAAGCTCGTTCGTTCGTTCGTAAAATCAAATTTTCCCAGCCCTTTCGTCCAACTCCAACCTTGATCATAAATCTTCGACATAACTCTCCATTAGCGTTCCATAGGAACGCTAAAAAGAAAAAAGAAAGAAGAGAAAAAAACAAAAGACAAAAAAATGTCGACAAAATGCTCCGCGTCCTTTTCAACTTCTACGTCGTCGTACGTAAGAGTAGAAACGCGACGAGGTGTGAAATCTACGGGACTTCGAACAAGGCGCTGTTAATTCCTCAGATGCTTTTTCTTTCTTCCTATGATAAATGAAAACCCGAACACGATTCGAGACTCGCGCCCTTCGATCTGCCTGTTTCTTCCTATTTTTTTTTTTTTTTCCTTCCTTACGATTTGTAATCGATTGTCATTCGACGTTGATTCTTATTTTATTACATAAATATTAATGTAATAGAAACATTCTTTTTGTTCGCGAAGTCTAGTTTACTATGACTGAAGATGTGACAATGAAGAGAGAAAGAATAAACATTAAAAAAAAAATCGTCGAACAACCACGTCATCCACGTATGAGAGGAAAGGATAATCTCCGTTTTATCAAACGTTTACTTCATAGTTTACAGAGATTGCAATGAGACGAGTAAAAAATTCTGAAAATATTATCCTAGCAGATGCGAGATTATTACGTGCGGATACAAAATATATCCTCTCGTTTTACGTAATCGGGTTAACGTCCGAGTTGACGCTTCTGACCTAAAGAATTACAAAGTCCGTAGCACGTTTTAAACGGGCGAGGAGAGTAGTATCACTTAAAACTCGAGAGTAACAGTACGTATGCACGCGTACTGTTACATAAGAAGAATCTTCCGCGCAACGGTTCAGAGTTTCTCGAGGATCATCGAGAAGAAGGGCAATGGATGTATGTAGGTAAATCTAAAACGCCGTGGGCCGTTACATTTTCCAACGAATACAGTCGTCCGGAATGCATGCTATAAATTTCAAGCGCGGTGTATACGATACGGTGCTCGTATATTCTGAACGCTGTCTCGGCATACCAAAAAGAAAGAGAAGGAGAAAGAGAGAGAATGTGTGTGTCGTGTGTTTGTGTGTGTTTGAGAGAGAGAGATTGCACGTGGTTAAGAAGAACCTTTATGAGTGAAAATGTCAAAAAAAAAAGTGTCAAAGATTCTCGACAAAGTGAGCGAACTACGAAACGTATCTATCGTTAGCGATGTTTACTTTCGAGTCCGAAATGAGTGCTTTCTTTGTTTTTCTCTCATCTTCATAGATTGGCGCGAGTAAACGCTGAGAAAGAAAAAGATAAAAGAAAATAAAAGTACATTGACAATAAAGTCTAGCCATAATTTAGAATAAAATTTAAAAAATAGCCTTACACACTCGTAATATTGTATCGCGAGTAAATTATAGAATTTTCACGTGATACCGGTTTAAATAATTAAAAACGATCCTTACCGTACGTATGTACGTACGTATACGAAAGAGAGAGAGAGAGAGAGAGATAAAAGGATTGGGTAAAGAGAAAGAGAGAGAATGTGTGTGTCGTTTGTTTATGTTTGTGTGTGTTTGAGAGAGAGAGAGAGAGAGAGAGAGAGAGAGAGAGAGAGAGAGAGAGAGATTGCACGTGGTTAAGAAGAACCTTTATGAGTGAAAATGTCAAAAAAAAAGTGTCAAAGATGCTCGACAAAGTGAGCGAACTACGAAACGTATCTATCGTTAGCGATGTTTATTTTCGAGTCCACAATGAATGCTTTCGTTCTTTTTCTCTCATCTTCATAGATTGGCGCGAATAAACGTTGAGAAAGAAAGATAAAAGAAAAGAAAAGAAAATAAAAGAAAAGTACATGGACAATAAAGTCTGGCCATATTTTAGGATAAAATTTTAAAAATAGCCTTACACACTCGTAATATTATATTGCGAGTAAATTATAGAATTTTCACGTGATACCGGTTTAAATAATTAAAAACGATCCTTACCGTACGTATGTACGTACGTATACGAGAGAGAAAGAGAGAGAGAGAAATAAAAGGATTGGGTATAGTATTGTTATCGAGCGATATTTATCGTACTTCTCGCTGTTCTCGCTACGAATAACGATAATAAACGATTACTCGAATAGATGAGAGAGAAATATATATATATATATATATATATATATATATATATATATATATATATATATATATAGATCACTTTGTTTTGGTCTTGTTCGATGATATTATTAAAGAACTCTCGTGGATATGATAATCGCGATCGAAGAGATTCGAGAACGTACGAATTCGAAAATAGCCTGTTTGTAGTACGTGAAAAAAGGAGCGGTAAAAAGTTACTTACACACACACACACATACACCACGCACGCACACACACAGAGACACAGACAGACAGACAGACACCGCAGGAACTTAGCAGTGTTCTTAAGATAACCGGTACATCGGCGCGATACCCTATAGGTATATAATGCCGAGGCCATAAACGTACTTTTTACTCTTCCCTCGCGGAGAGTGTAACGCTCTGCGGTACCGTTACATCGGCCAACTGCCGAAGAAAGGACCAAAAAGAACCGACGACGAGCGTCTCTCTCTCTCTCTCTCTCTCTCACGCGCGCGGAGTTGCTGCTCCGATCATACGAACGAGAAGAAGATGAGCAAACTATATAGTGGAAAATCGCGTATGTCGGATACATCCGTGTAAATTCCGCTTCGTCGATTACGTCAGCTTTTCACTAATACATAGGAAACATTACTAAAACATTTTCCTTATTTTATTGTATTTATAAATATATACATACATATATATATATATATATACATATATATAAATATATACATATATACATATATATATATATATGTATGTATGTATGTATATATTAGGATCACTATTGGAATTTATAGAAACAATTATTATAATATATCGTTCGGGAGAGACTATTATTAAATCTAAACGTCACCGTATGTATCTATATATATAATTAATAATTAATCGTTATTAAATCTAGAATTAAATCCAAACCTCACCGTATGTATTCTAATTATATAATTAATAATTAATCATCAAGTAAGTAAATATCTTTGTGATTTATTTAAATTGATCGTTTAAAGTATATTACAACGAAGGGTTAATAAATAAAATAACAGAATGATCGAGACAATCCTTGGCGTATCGCAGAAGAGCGAGCGAGCGAGCGAGAGAGAGAGAGAGAGAGAGAGAGAGAGAGAGAGAGAGAGAGACTCACCCTGTGAGGTGCTCGAAGAAGTCGATGAACAGCGGCAAGCTGGTTGATCAACGGCAAGGTCGCGCTAAAGGTGTGCACGGGAGGTCTCGGTGGCTCCGGATAGGAGCTCGCATAAGCGAACGGATCAACGTCGTTGAGGTACTGTACTCTACACGTCAGAGACATCCTCCTATCTATTCTCTTTTCTTCCTTTCTTCTTGTCTTCTTATCTTCTTTCTTCCTTCCTTCCTTCCTTCCTTTTTTCCCTCTTACTTCTCGATTCCACCACTTACTCGTATCTCCGAAAAAGGTAACGCCCTTCTTTGCGCTAACCGATCGTCCTCGTCGCCCTCACGACTCTCCCTCCCTCTCTCCACACCGGACCGCACGACCGCTTTACGCGAACGTACGAACCGGTTCGCAGTACCGCCGATTTGCGTTCATTCGAGAAGCCGGCTACAGCGAGACAAAGAAACCTCCTATATATATATATATATATATATATATATATATATATATACAATGTATACATATATGTGTATATATATGTATATATATATTATAAGTATATATACAATGTATACATATATATATATGTATACATTATATATATATATATATGTATATATACATATATTCTTCCATCTCTTTCTCTGTATATATATATATATATATATATATATGTATACATTGTATATATATATATATGTATATATATATGTATATATATATATATGTATACATTGTATATATATAATATGTATATATGTATATAAACATATATTATTCTATCTCTTTCTCTGTCTTCTTTTCTGTCTTTATCTATCTATCTATTTATTTATTTATCTGTATCGCTCTACGAAAATCTATCGATCGGATAATTGCAAAACTAGTATCGAGAATCGTTAGATGTTTACTTGTCGTCCGTTCATTCGTTTATTTATTTGTTTATTTTGCTACGCGCGATATTTTCGAACTAGCAGATACACGTACGTACGTACGTACGTACGTATGTATGTATGTATGTATGTATGTATGTATGTATGTATGTATGTATGTAGGAAGGAGGAAACGTGAGAGCTTAAGAAACAAAGTTTTGTCGTATCTACTCGACGAAGATAACTGGCCCACACGTCTCGTCTCGTTTCGTTTCGTTTCGTTTCGTTTAGTTTCGTTTGCTATCGTCATTCTCTCATCCTATTCGCATTGTTCTTACTCGTGCATAGGCCAGGCAGGCACACTCTCCTACAAACCGGCTTCGAGGAGGGGACTCAGCGTGCTAGAGATCGGGATAGACGGAGAGAGAGAGAGAGAGAGAGAAATGGAGAAAGAGGAGCGAGCGAGAGAGAGAGAGAGAGAGAGAGAGATGAGAAAACTGGGGGAGGTGAAGGAGGGGAGAGGAAACGAGTCTGCGCCATACCATGAACGTAATCGTGCTTGTGGTCGACGAAAGAGATTCGCGATCAAGATGCGATTGATGAAAGAGAAAAAAAGAAAGAGAAAGAGAGAGGGGGAGGGGGGAAATTTCCAAACTCGATCGAATCGAACAGAACCTAACCCTAATTCTTATTCAAAAAATTCTCCTCTAACCAAACTCGTTGACGTATAAGATCCCGTTTAAGACTAAGATCTCCGAGATGTTTGTACCATTGAAATAACAATGATATTTTGAGCAAGATAGAAAGTTACAATGGAGTTTAAAGGTCTCAACGGATTCGATTTAGATGAAGAAGAAGAAGAAGAAGAAGAAGTCATCTATCTTATTTCCATCCTCCAAAAAGTGAATTCGCGTTGAGAAGGTAAGACCACTCGTCTTGAGTGGAGTAGAAAGGAGGAGGAGGAGGAGGAGGAGGAGGAGGAGGAGGAGGAGGAGAAGGAGGTGGAGGAAGGTGGACAAGAAGGAAGATGAGAGAAAAAGAAGAGAGAGAGCCAGGAGGAAGGCCGGCCGAACCAGTCGCGACGTTCGACATTCCAGGAAATTACCGAGAGAGAGACTATTCGACCGACTCTCTCTCTCTCTCTCTCTCTCTCACACACACACACACACATACACATACACACACACACACACGCACGCATAACAATTTTACCTGCCTCCTGCGATTTTCCCTTACAGGTATCCTCCTCCTCCTACCCCTCCTTCAAACATAATACATCTGTTTATAAAGGAAACGAAAGGGAAAGAAGAAAGACCGGACGTTGAATCTCAACCGACACCTTTGACCGTGCGCGTTTTCGGAGCTGCGCGACAAGAAATCATCTACGAATTCGCCTACCTACCTACGAAGTGAACGCCATGTGTGTACGAAACCGAGCGAGACAGATAAATGGAGAATGAGAGACGGAAAAAAGAGAAAGAACGATACAGAGATAAAGAGAGAGAAAGAGAGAGAAAGAGAGAGAGAGAGAGAGAACGGAGCAAGCGCAGCTACATACGTACTTCCCGCGCGCACAGAAAATACTCCTTCCGTTCAGTTTATTTTCTTTCTTTCCTTCTCACTCTCTCTTTCTCTCTCTCTCTCTCTCTCTCTCCTCTCGTTCTTTTTTTTTTCTTGTTTGTTGCAAACTATCTATTCGATCATGATCATTTCTTCACCGATATTAAAAGTATTGCTTACACCAAAAAACTAACGGGCTAAAACACAATCTTCCTTCAAACGTCCAATGATAAGAGGGACCGACGAGAGTGTTGTTTGTTCGCGCGCGCGCGCACGAGAGCACTCCTCGCCGTTGACACGACCGCGGTGTGGGATGGATACAACGACACGACAACGTGACTCAGCTCACGAGCGGCCGCGGCGACACTGACGCGCCGCGCCAGACACCTGTCGCCACCGGGCGACGGTGGCGTCGCCAAGCGGCACTCACCCTTCCCTTCCCTTCCATTTGACTCCCCCCACTTCCATTCTAACTACCTATTCCCGTCCTCTCCAGAGCAGACTTCGTCGAGACAGCACAGCAGACTCACGGGTACAACCGGGTAGATAGAATTCTCTTCGTTACACTATACTCTTCCATTCTTACCGGACGATTATTTGAAGTATAACGAGCTAATCGAACTTGGTTTGAAAGTTGTCATCATTTCGATACGTTTCATCCAACGTTTCAGTTTCATTCGCTTTATTTTTGTTTTTAGTAGGATCTTTTGCTTTAATATGATGAAACGTTTTATGCAACGTTTATGTTTCATTAGCTTTATTTTTGTTTTTTTAGTAGGATCAATGAATGAACTCGAACGAATCGGTTATGCCGATTACTTAGAGCCTAAGTAAAGTTCTTCGATTAATTTATAATTGATGGAAAAGTGTAGATTTAAATAATTACCATTAGGTAGGTTTTAAGGGATTAGATAGTATGATTTTCGATAATATTAAAAAATATTACTCCGAATAGATTCAAATATAATTTAAGCATTCCAAAAGCACGATATCGTTAAAAAGCAGCGTTCGTAGAAGTTGGATAAGTTTTTTCTTTTTTTTCTCCGCGATAGAAGGTGGAAAATGGAGAACGTAAAGACGATTTCTTCGAAGAGAAGAGAGGAGAGATCCGCTCTTGTGGCAGGAAATTGTTTTGCGAAAGAAGCTTGCCACGAATTTGTTGTCGTCGAACGAAGTTTGCCCAGCCAAGTGGAATGACTTCTTTTTGCAGTTTCCTTTTCCAATTCTCTCTCTCTCTCTCTCTCTCTCTCTCTTTCTTTCCGTTGTTATAAGAGAACTCCCGAGGGATAGCAGTATCTAACGGTGGACGGATCTGCAAGCTTTCACATGAAAGGAGATGGTTGAGATGGAACGAGAAGGAAGAAGGAAGGGTGGCGAATGAAACCATGGCAATGGTAATTGTGCGGTGAAAAAATAATCAGCTAGCACGGCACGTAGAAAGAACATAAGTGCGGTCGTGCTCATTGTTCCTTCGGTGCCTACTACAGCTTCCCTCTGGTCTCCCATCGACGTACCGACCCTTCGTCCCTTTTTCCCGTTCGCTCGTAGACTCTCTCTCTCTCTCTCTCTCTCTCTCTCTCTCTCTCCAATGACAACAGCTGACAACGAGAGAATGCACTAAAGAGGGGAGTTTCTACGAGCTGTTCGTTTCGAAAAGCACAGACAGCACGGCGTGCCAAACGTCACCTTAAATTAAATTTTATTATCCGAAAGACTCCCCTCGACCATATTTTTCTCTTTGTCCCTCTCTCTCTTTCTCTCTCTCTCTCTCTCTCTCTGTGCCTCTCTCTCCCTCTTCCTATTTTTCCTTTTCCCTTTTATTCTTTCGTTCGTTGAATCGAACGGAGGGATACTTTCATCGATTCACACCCGAAACATATACGACGTCGATTGGAAAACATGACTGGAAGGCCGCTTTTATGTGTTCGCGGTCTAGCTAAAGTTTTCCTTTTCTCTTACCATCATCGTTTTGAACATGACAATGCGATGACATGGAGTCCGTAGTGGTACGTCGCAGACTCCTTAATCGAGACGGCTACTCGAGGCGACTCGAGGGAATCCTCTCCTCTTCCTCCATCCCCTGCACCGTCCCGCCCCTCCCCTCTCCCCTTCACCACTTTTACTCTTCCCGTCAACCCGTTTCGTCTTCTTCTTTGTCGCTAGTACTTTACGCGTATATAACGAAAAGAAAGAGATGGAGTCTGAGGCGAAAGTAGAAGAGTCTCTTTTGCGCATCCCTCGCGAAAAACAATAATGTCGTGCAAGCACTATACTCTTTTCTCTCTCTCTCTCTCTCTCTCTCTCTCTCTCAATCTCTTCCCTTCCTTTTCATTCTTCCTTCACTCCATCTCTTCCCTCCCCCCATACTCTTGCTTTTGTTCGCAAGAATTTTTCGAGTACGGTACGTACATACGTACGAGCACGTATATACCAATCTACGGTCTCACCTACGGTACTCTTTTAGTGCGGATTCTGCTACAGAAAGCACTTCAATGCCGAATGGCAGACAAACGTAGCTTAGGTATCAGGCATCGATGAAAGGAAAAAGTAAGGAAGACGCGATATTCACAAGACGTTCATCGAGAGAACGTTAAAAACGTTGAGAAATCGTTTATATTTTATCGAATTAATAATTCAATATTATATGACTCACCGGTATGTATCCGTCCGGTTGCGTTCTATCTTGAAAGGGCTCCTGGTCTCTGAAAAAAAAGAAGAAAAAAAAAATGATGAAAATGAAAAGAATTTCAAATTCCTAATATATAAACGACACGATAGTAATATCTCTATGATATCTATAAAATTCTACCTGTTTCTCCGTTGTATCACCGGTGTTTTCGGTGTGCTGTCGTGAATGATCACTTGCGTTGCATCTATTTCTTCACATTCGGATGTATCCTCGGTGGATTCTGTAAAAGTATTACCGTTAGTTATTATAAAACGAGATCCGCTAATGCCTTAAGAACAGACGTTTCTTTGTAGCTATCTTATGAGGCTACGAAAGGATGATGACTTTTGTATTCTTGAGTAACTTAATTGGATAAATCAAAATGATATTATGATCTTAAAAAAAGAAAAGAATTAAAAAATTGTCCAAAGAGTAGATCTAGGACGTAAACTCAACGTCGAACAAACATCGTCAAACACAAATTAACTGATCTATTCGAAAAGAATTTGCACGAGGCTCACAAAAGGACGAAACTGTAAGCGATTTTGACCGAAGGAATAAAACTATTAATCTTAACGAGAACACAGGTCCGTAGAATTATTTCACATCTTACTATGAGCTGAGAGATATATTTAAAAAATTGAACGACAAAAATCTTGCTCCCTTGACGTAATATTAAATATGACTTTGAAATATTTGCCGGACCTATACGTATCTACTATTAAACGATAATATTTAATTTATGCTTTAACTTAACGTACTTCCTCGAAGTTTGGAAAACCGCAAAACTAATAACCATCCAGGATAAACCGATAAATTTCCTACCTCACATAAGCAAGATATTCGAAACCACGATATCAACAATCCAATAATACATCACTATAATACCTACTACACAATATCCAGAGATCCAATTTGATGTCACGTACGTACATTCGACCATCCATGCGTTAACAAAATTTATTTCGGACATAATGTTGGGCTAGAAACGCAAATACCTATATAGGAGCATGTTTTATAAATACTGAAAAGATTTTCGACGAGATTTGACTAAATGGACCCTAACCTTAAATTAATGAAGATAAGGAATTCCCATCGTACTTGACGTACAAATGATATGGAATATGTTACGCAACAAAAAATCGTATACACCGAATTTAAACAAAAATCTCTAAATCTCTATTATCTCTATAATATTACAAAAATTGAAAAAAAAAACTGATTATATATTAAAAGAAAGGAAATTAATTTCTGCCCTTTTTCTGTACACTCAAGATTGTAAACGTCTAGACGGTTCAAATTTCATCTTCATTAAAACGGTAGCATTAAGTGCAACATTAGACTCAAAATATTATTACCCTGTGAACACTTAATCCATTAAACCGTAATAAAACTCCGCACGGTAGAGATACTGTTATTCCTTTGATAGATTTCATCGAATCTCATGTATCTCCTTTGTATTTTATTCGCCGATATAAAGATGTTAAAAAAAAAAAAAAAAAAAACGAAAAAAAAAAGTTTGGTTAAAGTAAAGCGCGCGACATGTCGACGCCTGAATTAGAATCTCGGCTCATCCGCAAAATCCATTCTTTTCGTAAGTCGACAACTTGAGATATGAACGAGATATGAACGTCACCCAGCTCAGTAGTTTCGAACTTGTTTATTTGTCAGGTTAATCTCTGTTGTCTGTTGTGAGAGTCGAAGAAGGCTTCGAGTGTCTGTATTTGGGCTGATTGTAGACATTCTAAGAGACTACGAAAAGATGGAGATTCTTTGATATTCTTGGGTGGCTTATAAATTAATTGGTTAAAGTAACGCGCGCTATGTGCGAAGATCCTTGTTTCATTGAGAATCACGATGTATCTAGAAAATTCATTTTCTTTTTTTTTTTGTTTTTTTTTCTTTTTCATACGTCTACATTTTCAAACTGGATAGAAAGAACGTCGCAAACATTTTCAAGAACATTTTTCAATAACCCTGACAAAATAGGAAAAGGAATATAAGATCAATAAAGTGAACAGCTGGCAATCGACTGGCCATTCGCTTCAGCGGTTTTGTATGTACGTGGGAGAATAAACGAGACCAGCGAAGGAACGACTTCGTCGATTTTTCTCCCTCGTTTTACATGGTGGTTCCTCTCTCTCTCACTCTCTCTCTCTCTCTCTCTCTCTCTCTTATCGATCAAGTTCGAAATCGATCCGATTGCAAAATGTTAGCTGGTTGGGGTCGATCGTATTCGGTGGAGCGACTAAATCCTTATAAAACTCTACTCTTCTTAAAACCCCTTCTCAACTTACCCTCTTCGAGTCTAACCTCTCTACGAGAACGACACAAAACTGGACTATTTCGTTGATTCGTCGTCGTCGTCGTCGTCGTTGTTGTTGTTGTATCTAAAAGATCGTCGATGTTCGTGTACTCTCCAATGAAGAAATGTAAATTAGATGAGGTCGGTTTCCTTGGCGACGATCTACGAGAAGGTGATCGAACATTGTCGTAAGGCGAGATTCTTCCGTGATGATAGTTATCCGGTGGAGCTGGTGGATTCTCTATCTGCAAATCGAATTTTCCAGAGATCGCTAAAAGAGAGGTAGAAATAATCTGGCCTATAATCGTCTTAATCACGAGCATGATTCTCGAGCAACGATGATAGAACAGCCTCATTTTGTTCTTTCTCCTTCTTATTCAAGCTTCTCTTTTCATTAAAACTCTATTACCTTTCGAATTGAAATTTATATTCTACTTACAAAAGTACCGTAGTATTGATATATTTAAATGAAAAAAAATAAGATGCGTTCTCAAAGACGTTTATAAATATTTGAATTTGTTAATGATTTACCGATCGATGATCAATAATAGAAAACTCTATCGAATTTTTTCTCTGTGTTTATTTTTCAAAAAATATGGTATCGTTTTCCTTCTACGAAGAGAGTCGACTAAAACCATGGTTAAACGTCTCGAGAGAAAGAGAGATGAATGAAACGGGATCGTCTTACCCCTTCGGGACTAGCTCGATCTCCCAACGGTTCGTAGCTCGGTGGCGGTGGAAACTCGATAGGGAATTTAGAGAGGCTTCTCCGGGTGTAGGTTTCAGGCTCGGGGTCAACACCGATGTCTATTCTTTCGAAAGACTCGGAAGAGTCCGATGTACCGTTGGAAGTTTCAACCGGGATCTTGATGACTCCTTCGGGAACGTTCGAGCTGCTGTCCATCCACCAAGCTCTTTCACCGGACTCGATGTGTTTGATTTTCTTCGAACTCTTACGATCAACCTTGAGCTTCTCAATATCACTAGCTTCACAGGTAGGTGGCACGACGATCACTTCGATACCCTCCGGGACACTCTCTGGATCATCGCTCATCCACCAGGCTCTTTCGCCAGATCGCTGATGTCCGATGCACCTTGGACGATCTTTTGATTTACCGTTATCACGACTCGAACTTTTTTTCGATCGATTGGATGACAGGCTCGTTTCTTTTTTCCCATTTTCGGAAGTGGTATCGTTCTCCTCCAACCACCAAGCTCTCTCCCCGGACTCCTGATGCCATACTCTAGGCTTGAACTTTCCTAAAATTAGGAAAATTCCTTTTTCCGACGTTAATTCTTTTGAACGAGATATTCATTTGTTGTGTACTTACCGTCGTCCGGTAGATTGGTACTGATTGTAGTTTCCTGGCTAATATCGTCGTTATATCCGCTGTACCTTTCAACACCCTCCGGCACGTTATCGGAATTTGGATCCAACCACCATGGTCTTTCGCCGGACAACTGACGTTCGATTCTAGTCTTGGAATCGCGATCCATATCGGAAATCCTCTCGGAGTGTGTAAAACCAAGGGACTTCGATGAACCCTGCGTAACGGATCTCGAGTAGGACGCAGACTTTTTCGTCATATCGGGATTCTCTTCGTTGGAATTGGGCCAACCACCTGACTTCACGGAATCGCAAGTGGAGTCATGATGTTTGCTTTTAAATAGATTCGTCACAGGCGCTAATGCTCTCATCAGGAAGGACTTTGCTTCGTCCGTTTTTCCCGAACGATCGCCCCTTGATCTAGGACTCGATCTTGAACTAGGCCTAGGACTCGATCTGGGACTTGATCTTGGACTGGAGGGTGGTCTGGGTGGTTTCTCCATGCTCAGGGAATTTTCCTCGGCCGAGGATGCAGGCACGCTCGTCCTCGATGATCCAGCGCTCATCTTCTCAACTTTCTTCTCGCAAATCACCCATTTCGAATCTTTTCGTCCTCTCCATCGTCTAGCAGTAACGTTTTGTTGTCGATCCTCCGCATCTTCCTCGCTGCTCGAGGAACTCGAGGAATTGGAATCACTGCTATCGGTTGACTCTGACTTTTCCGATCTCGGGAGGAGATTCCTCTCGGCGGACAAGGAGGAGACTAATTTCGTGTCGTTTCTTGATGTCTCGCGTTTAGGCGAGTCGCTCGAGTCGTTTCTTCGAAGTGAAGACGACGAAGAGGACGAAGACGATGACGACGTCTTCGATCCGCTCGAAGGTATTCGCGTTTTCGATCCCATCGATTTCAGAGATACCGACGAAGACGAAGGTGCCATCAATTGTCGAATTCCCTCCAAATTAGCTTCAGAATCTTGTGAGCTAACGGACATACTCCTTTGCTTCTTCATTCTCTCGTATTTTGAACGCGAAGGGTCACCGTTCTCCATGTTCAAGCTCGACTTCCTGAAATCCTTGTTAATGTATTTACCAGCGATGACACTTTTAGAGCCGACGCGTTCGTTACTTTCATTCTTTGGCACAGGTGGTTTCCCTCGTGCGTCCGGAGAACTCCCTCGTCGCGAGTTCACTGACGACGTGCCGGGACATCCGCCAGCAGTAGATAATTTGGCGACGGACTGCGACTGCGATCGAGAGCTGGAAGACGATGACGGCTGTTGCGGTGTTTTTATTTTTGATCCCTGACTCGTCGTCGAGCCGGCCGACGATGACTTGGACCTGCCAGTTGGCAAACTCACGGCTGATCCTTCAGAAGAGTCTGCTCGCCTCATCTGTCGAGGCACGTTCTTCGTCGAACCGCTACGAGACTGTGGCGTCGTGGAGCGACTCTGAGATGAGCTATCGATCGAAATTGTGTAATATGTGAGATGACCATTAAATTGAATTTAATTTTGGATATTGAAATCAAGATTAAGACAAGTTCTTTCTCAAGGATACATCCTTGTCATTTATATATATATATATATATACACATATATGTATTCTTTATTTATTCATTTATTTAAAAACTACATAGACTTTAAGGGATAGAGGTATCTGAAAATGAGAAAAACGGTTTGACTTTTCTTCCAAGTCGATAAGTACCTTGAAAGAGATTCCTTCTTAGACGACTGGGCCTCATGCTTCTGTTCCTGAGGATGAGCATCGAACAGCTTCGAAGAATCCGTATTTCTTAAGGATAGACTGTTCTCTGATTTAGGAGTGGAATCTCTTCTTTCACGTGGGACAGCTTGGATGGGTTTCGAACATTCCGTCTTCGAAGGTGTCCTCGAAAGTTTTCTATCGCTTTTATGAAAGGCGGCTCCTCCGTTTAATCGTTGCAAAGATGGACTTTTTTCTTCTATCTCCTCGCTCTTAGACGTGCTACTGGCTCTACTATTCTTCGAATAATCAACAGAACGCTTGACTCGAGGATTATCAGGAACGTCGATGGAATGGAACGTTGTTCTTGGACTTGGCAGACGATCGGCCTTCGCATCCTCGTCTTTCCTCTCGCCAATTTGATCTCTATCAATAAACTTGTTTTCGTCCTTCTGATCCCTAACAACAATATCGACTTCCTCGTTGAAGCTCGGCGATACTCTAGAAACGTTTTCGACGTTAGCAGTTTGTAAAGAAGTTTCATTGTTGTTTCTCGAGAAAGCAAGAACATCGTGCTTCGTAACCGCCTCTCTATTCTGTTCTCTATTATGGTGATTATTATCAAGTTCTTGACTGCACGTCGAAGATACTTTGGGAGCATGATCATTTCGGGAAGTCGTGGAATTCTCGTTAGCTCTCGAAAATGCAAAGCCTCCGATCCTCGTGCAGTTACCCGAAGTACCGCTGCCGGCGGTTGCCGGGTTGAAATTTCTCGAAGAGTAAACCGTCGGGTTTCCAGACGAGGTCGAACTCGCGGATGAAAATTTATCGAGATACGATGACCAACCACCTCCCGGGACCCTGCTGCTTCCACCAAACCTTGAAAATCTCGGTGGTTCATCGTTACGATCGCATTGTACCTCCTGATTCTTTTTTTCGACCTTTCTTCGACATCTCGCCCTTTCCTTTTGCACGATCGTTCCCATATCCGCTCTCCTGTTTCGCATGAAACTCGACGAAGCAGGTGGCGTTGGCGAAGTACCCCTACTTATCATCGAAACGCAGCTACTCTCCAACTCTTCGAGTCTGTTATCAGTCTCGCAATCTTTCCAATTTCTACTACACGTTTCATCCTGCAAATCTTCCTCGGATTTGACATCTCCTTTCGAACAACCTTCGACCTTCGCCTTAGACGAAGCAGAAAATTCTTTGCTACTATTGCCACTGGAAGTTCGATACCTGTCCGATCCAGAGTAGCTAATGGCCGTCGCTATTCGTTCGTTGCTTCTAGATGGCAACGAAAATCGAGAGCTCGTCGTCAAACTGAATTTCGACGAGATCGGGGTCGAACTGTATTCCGTCGATGTACCTACGAATATGATAATAATATTAATGAAATGATATAACTCTAAATGTTTATTTTTTCTTTTTATTTTTTTGTAATTAAACAACGAACGATCAGAAGTCTTCCATGTGACTCCCATATCCACGTTCGAGGTAGATTTCGGGTCGAACTTCAATGAAATAGATCTCAAGAATTATATATATATATATATATATATATATATATATATATATATATATATATATCGACAGTATCGATCACTTACTCCCGCTGGATCCAGCACGAGAATAAGACGAGGGTGGCCTCGAATAAACTCGAAAGGAATTTCCTTTTCCAACGCTAACATCTGGACTCGTTTCCCGAGACGTTCTTCCCGAATTCGTCCGTAGTGTTCTATAGGAAACTGGTGGATGCTCGTTTCTCTCCTTCCTATCGCCTCTTCCTTCCGTACTACTATTGCTATAGTTCCTGCTTAATCCCGTGCCAGGATAGGTACTGGAATTGTACCGCGATATTCCATCCGTTTCTTTGCCCTTTTCACGTGAAGATCTACGATTGTATCTATCCAAGACGGAACATGGCCTTTCGACGTTCTTACTGCTCGAATAGGAGTACTTCTCGAGGAGTAATGATCTGCTATCGGATAACGGACTCTTTGATCCAACATCCTCCAATTTTTCCGTATGCAATCTATTCTTTTCTATCTCTTTGCTACCTGCGAACACGCGATTAATATCCTCTCAATTATATCGATCGCAGTTAACAATAATTGCATCGGCTTTAAACGAAGGATATATAAAATCGTTGGGGAAGGAATAAGTAACGCGAGATAATATAAAAATAACAAGTGGAAAGAAAAACTATTATCTTTTATTTGTCATCGGAGGTGGGCGCAACGACTGCTGATATCTACGGGCCACATGTGGCCGGTACACCCCGCTACTCGCTCGCTCCAGTAAGGTGGGAGAGGATGGTCCTCCTCCTTCCCCGCCCCCTCCCACCACTATATGATACCGCCGTTTCTCGCGAGCAACATCGCTTTTGTTTCTTTCTATTTATAGATGGTCGGTTGCTAGTGGTAGCTAGCGGAACTTAAGAAGTGGGAGAACGGATTGATTGACGTCGGTGACCGTGCGGCCCCGCTATTGAGAAGAAGTTGTTGCCCACCTCTTTGCTTAACATTACTCACACGAATATTTCAATGTGCCTTTCTTCTCGCCTTTGTCCTTCTTCAAGAAAGAACTTCCATATCCAGAAACCGTTCCATCCTTTGTACCATCTCGAATGGTATTTGTAGGAGCTATACCGGTGTAGGTAGTCCTGCAAGTTGCTATGGTGCTTCCACTCGATGGATTTCTCGTAAATGTACCCGTACCACCAACGCCGAGTCCACTTCTATTACTTCTGTAAGCGCCGGTGTCACCCTGAAAAAAATCAAATCGAGCGTGTTACCTCGAGCCTCATCGCCACTAGTCGTACTTTCGTAATAAAGAACATCGAGCGTTCCACGCCCTTTAACACGCGAGTTGCTAGTAGATTATTGCCATTTAAATCGACCAACGAGATCACGATGATATGTGGGGGCGCGTTCCAGGATATTGATGATAATCGAAGAAAATTAGAACTCTCGTTTTTAAACGTATACTCTTTATATATATAATAATAGCAAATTAAACGGTGTACGGTTATATCTTGATTGACAGGATGAAATTTAAGAACTTGTAAAGTCATGTGTGTATTGCAAATAGAGTTACAACAAAAAGATATATATATATATATATATATATATATATATATATATACATACTTAATAACAGGATAGAACGGCCTGAAACAATATCAACATTTCTTCATACTCGTGCTATGTAATTATTACGAAAAATGATTTTTAATTTGTTACAGAGGGTAATGGATAACATTTTGCCGTATCACTTGCAAGCAATTATCTTTGAGCATGGTGCTTTTTCTCTATAGCCCGTGGGGGATAACAATAATTCTTATAATTAACATAAGTTTGGCGAGCTGCCTCAAGCTCGAAATAGACGGCCCGACCCAGCTGGGAGTAATAACCTTTCTCTCTCTCTCTCTCTCTCTCTCTCTCTCTCTCTCTCTCTCTCTCTTTCTCTCACTTACAAACTAATATAACGACTGATTCTATGGGAACTTGGGAAAAACTTTGAATACTTGTAAAGTGTCGAAGAAATGTAAAAATCGTATGTTGAGACCGAATAATAGATATTTATACTCGTCGGATTGATTCTATCGATAATTATTAGATTGACCCAATTGAGAGAGCTTAGTTCGTTATCGCGAATAGAAAAACCGAAATAAATCCGTTGAAATGATTTTTACGATCGCTATAAAAAGAAAAAAAATACTTCTTGCTACGATTTCATGAACGGGAAGACTACCATCATCCTAACGTGGCATCGTAGATGTTAAAATGAAAGTGACGCACAATAGTTTGCACGGTCGATAGTTACGAATAGCTTCGATTCTTTTTTCGTCGAGCGCAAAGATTTCCTGGACGACAAGACCTCCGCGCCTTCTAGCAACCGCTCGGGCATGCAGCGAGATCTATTCTCGGTGATTCGACGATCTTTATTTCCACTCCGCGCTCTTCCTCTCCGATTAGCCATAGCGCGAGAGTACGACGTCACGAGATTAGACATGTTTGACAGCCGTTCGATGCGAGCGAAAGCTAGAGTTCGGCTCCTTGTATTCGATTTAAACTACAGCCTGAACGCGATGAATCGAGATACGTCGAAGAGCTATTTTTAAAAAATGACATACTTTATCCGGACCATCATTTTTGTGAATATTATATAGTATATCGAAAACCTTTCAACGAGTTTATCGGATTAAAAGCTATATTTCGACGAGTAACATCTTCTCGACTCTTTCGATCCACGATAAAGAGATGGCTTCTTACGAGCTCGTCGACTAATCAATTACACGGATCGATTTATTTATCGTGATATAATCGGAAGAAAAAAAAAAAGAAAAGAGAAAAAAAGAACCTTGCTTAACAATTGTCTTTACGATTGATCATATAATTAATACATCTTGAAATTCGTCCGAGCCGAATAATACCTTAACGTCCTAATATTTCCGTGATATGTATATCGCGCATGTAACTACACGTATATGTATGTTCATTCCCAACGATAATTAAAGTTAAACAGGTTCCACTTATGAAAAGAAAACTTCGTTTAAGTCGAACTACCGCAAACCGCGTAACTCGAATCCCAGCAAATTGAAGGCTCATTCTATATGTATACACGCATATACTTGTATATCTATTTATCTTCCTTTACATATGTACAGATATATCGGTTAAAATCTCGATGATCGGAAAGACGTGGGCGAGCGCGTCGTTCCGTGACATCGACTCGCAAGAGAAGACTGGCTAATTGAAGCGTGTCAACCTGATTTAACCTTCGTCGACTCGTCGCGTCATTATAATTTATGATTCAACGCCAGCTGACAGGCTCGCGCGAAAAAGATAACTCGTGCACAACATTTCTACGCGTGTATATGCATATATATATATATATATATATACATACACATACATACATACATACATACATACATACATACATACATACATACATACATATATATATATATATATATATATATATATATATATATATATATATATTTACGTATAGAGTGCCTCAACGATAAGTATCCACGAAAATTATTATGAAATCTAGTAATTTTTCCAAGAAACACCAAGACGGGTCAATTTTGTTTACGAACTGGACAGGTTCTCATCATAAATTCACCTACTTTGGATTAAAAACTTCTAAGAGGGGTGACTTTGATGCGTCTACGAGAATTTTAAATAACAACATAGGTTAAATGGCATCATTCGATTATTTTTATTCAATTCTCTTTACAGTGATGCTACTTTTTTAAATTCTCAGTCAATAGTTTCTAAAAAAAAAAAATGCGCTCCGAAGTTTCGGATATAATAAAATGCAAATTCAGTTTCGAAAATAACTTTTATTTTAAAAATGTTGGAAATATGTACCGCTAACTCCATGCAATAGTAAAGTTTTCGCTAAGTGTAAGTGTTGAATAATTTGCAGTATAATCCGGTGAGTTCGAGGACTGATATTTTGCGCAACAAAATTATTGGTCTATTCTTTTTACCGAATAATTTGATGGAAGATTTGTATCTCGATTTACTTAAGAACTACATGCATTTATTCATTGATCGTAGAAGTCATTGAAAATGACGAAAATATACCGGAAGAAGGGTTTTTATCGGAGTACAATAAAGAGAATTAAAAGATCTTTAAAACGATATGCCACTCGATCCCCGTTTTCTATCAAAGATTTTTAAGGGGGTTCGTTATCACCCTTATCTCGGCTAACCTAAAGTGGATAAATCTTATGACAAGGATAATTGTCCCCTTCGAAAAATAAAATTAATCTGTCGTAGGGGTTTTTTTTCGAAAGAATCATTAAATTTCATAATAATCTTGATGGACACTTTTCGTTTGATTTCATTGTATACACACGCTATACTTAATGTGTGTGTGTGTGTGTGTGTGTGTGTGTGTGTATACATATGTATATTATTGCTATCTCTCGGCAGAAATAACACGCGATTGTTACGTTGTTCTAAACGTCTCGGCGCCTGTTATTCGCTCTGCTTGAATCTGAGCTCGTTGAATCGGTTTAGCGCAGCTGATGGCATTTTCCTTACGGTCGATGCTCCGCAAACAGACCGAAAATCTCGCTCTCGCAATTCGTCGAATATGAAAATAAAAAGGAGATATCTTTAACGTTTCTCCATGAGCGCGCATGCACGTATCTACTATCTCTTTCTATCTCTATCTTGCAATTGCAACAACGTGCCTCGGTCACCGACCTCCACCGACCCGCTAACGTTTCATCAAAGGTAACGAACCGTAAACTTTTACTCTTCCACACAACGTTCTGCTCCAGCTACGGCTACATACGAGCGAAAGGAACGAGACAAACGTTTAAGGGGAAAATCTCGGCCGTTCCCCCTCGAGCTCGTCGTTTCTTTCCGACCTTCGGACTTATCTTATGTGACTTTTAACAGCTCGATTTTCATGACGATATCGTCGCTGTCGTTTCTCATTTATCCGAACGATATGCTCCGTATGAGATACTACAGGCGTTGTAAATGTTTATCTTTCGAATTTCGCGTACCGACAACGTATCGCGCGTCAATCCATTGGAAATGTATTTCGAGTTCGATTAACAGGAGGATAACTTCTGGCTAAGTACCGTTTTTCTCTCGTAGACTAATAAACCACGATCATATCGCCTCGATTGTCAACTCGATCGCTTTGCCGAACCGGTTAACCTCAACCTCAGTTATTTCAAGTCAATACGAAGAAAATTAAGAGGAAAGAAAGAAAGAAAGAAAAAAAAAAAAGAAAAAAAAGTGAAGAAAAATAGTCGAACGTATGAAAGAGGAAAGTCGTAATAAAAAAAATGGGGCAGAAAGTAAACGTTTCGGGCGAGAAAACAGTGATGGCTTTGTCGCGTAATTGGAAAACTTTTTCTTCTTTTTTCCTACGCTTCCGTATAAGTTGCCAGAAGCTTGAGGACGAAGTTTCATGGTGTACCAATATCGGAAACGGATAAACTTTTCAATAGCGTCTCGAGCCAATAAATTGCACGCCGTTATTTTCTTTGCCTGATAGAAACAAGTCCCTACAACACCATCGTGACATCAACACAAACAGATAATACCAACGATCATAACTTTTTCCTCCTTGCGAGATTTTTTTTTTTTTTTTTTTTTTTTTTTTTTACTTTTGTTCGTCTATTAACGCGTTAACCGCTCCATCATCTCGAAAGGAATACTTTTATTATAATCTATTCCGATCTAAACTTCCTCGTCGCTCGCAATATCGATCGATCGATGTCCAACTCCATTTTGACGATTTTTCTCAGTCGTGTAATGACTATTTTTCTTTTCTCTTTTGCGTCACCAGCGTTTCCATTATTTTTATATTCACGAAGGCAGAACACCGTTCCCAACTACTCTCTCGTAACGTATTTTCCCATAAAATTATTCTTTCGCTCTATTACTGTATTCTATGTACGAGAATATATGTATATGCGTGTACGTTTACTGAAAAAAAATGTGCAAATATAGAGGAAGAGGGAGAAAGAGGGAGAAAGAGAGAGAGAGAGAGAGAGAGAGAGAGAAAGAGAGAGAAAGAGGAAGAGAGAAAGATGCAACTTTGATGCATCGTTAATTCTTTTTATCTACAAAATTACGTTAATAATTATTGAAAAAATAACGCAAACAAACAAACTTTTTTATAGAAAAATTATTTTGTTTAAAAAGCTTCTATTAAATATCGATTTAAGTAAATAAAGGATCGTTGCCTTCTGCATTGTCGGTTACGATTCGACACCCCTTATAACGATTCATCCAAGTATAAAATTTACAAAGTTGTCTTCTTTCACAAGCAATGAGAGAAGAAAGAAAAATATGTTCGCGTACGAGCACGTTTAAATATAACCAACGTCTCGTGGTTCTTTTCTTCATGGGTTCTTTCTTGCATACACTCCAACGTTCACCCCCATATTATATTTATTTATATGTATACATTTATGATATGTACACATATTCGTAAGCTAGAATAAAGTTAATTAATTACAAGAAAAAAATCGAGGGAATGACAAGTACAAATTCGTTTTGTATATTTAATGGTAATAATAATAATAATGACAATAATAACAGTAATAATAATAATAATAATAATATAATATAGCGGATACGCACGTAACGTACACAATTTGATAATACTCATTTTAATTAATTGAGACATTAATTAAATAATTATCGATTTATACTACTCATAATTTTGATAAAATATGTAGATCGATTATGATCAAACATCTCGCATGCGAAAAAGTCAATAAAAGAAAAAACGTAAAATGAAAAATTTTATTTTGTAAAATTGTATATTCTTATTTTCGTCCTCTGTTAATTAATTAATAACTTTCGCGCGAGAAGGCACATTATTGGAAACGAATGCACTAAGTATCTCGAACATGTATGCATTAAGTTAGATAAAAAAACGGAGAAGAAAGATTAAGTCAAAGAGAGAGAGAGAGAGAGAGAGATGATGATGATGATGATGAAAATGCAAGGGATGCTCAATTAAAGCGATCCGCACAACGTTTTGCCGTTCCGAAGACCTGTCCCGTGAAATATTCAAAAGAGCCGTTAAATCTTCTTCCTCTTCCTCTCGACTCCTCCCCCCTCTCATCGTTCGTATAGCCTCGGCACTTTCTAGTCTACCGTTTAATCGTATTCAATCTGCTTCAACTTTGATACCGAACACATTTTATCTCCCAGTGAAGAATTATTATTAAATCAATACACGATTTTTTCAGTTCGTTCAAAATGTTCACTTTTCCTCTTTGTAATCGTCGTTCACTTTCTTCTACTTATAAAATATTCTCTATTTAATGGCTCCATTGTAACCAACCATGATGATGACAAGTCCATTCTTTCCGACAATTTAAACTTTCAATTAAAAAAAATGATTGTTGGATAATAATAATAACAACAACAACAAGAAAACAAATTAATCTCATTTACTTTAATCGAAAGAAATTATTTTTGACAAACTGCACACACCTATTTAAACTACGAGATTTTATACGCTTGGTCTGACTCTGGAAGTTCGTATCTTCTTCGAGTTGAACTTTGATATACTTGAGCGATCATTTTCAATACCCAATAATGAAACGTGTATATTTCAAGTATTGCGTTGTGCGCCAAAAAAAAAATGCTTTGCACTGACGTACCTGTTTTAGACATATATATATATACACACACAACGTTATATATATATATATATATATATATACACAACGTTATATATATATATACACACAACGTTATATATATATATATATACACGCAATGTTATATATATATTTATATATATATATATATATACACATAACGTTATATATATATATATATACACGCAACGTTTTGTGTGTGTTTGTGTGTGTGTTATACACAAAGAAAGAGGCACACGTTTAAATGACTATATACACATTCACATACACGCATGGCCAGCGAGCAGACGTCGTCTGGGAAAGGCCCGGCTAATTTTGCTAGACGCGCCATCGCCGACACGTCGGCTTCTAGTTCACAAATCTCTTTCTCTCTCTTTCTTCGTAGCCAGGGCACGCCCAACATCTCCGCACCGAACTCCAACGACATTGCATATTCTTCGACAAATATTTGCATCTCGTTACCCCTTGACGACCAACAGTCAGTCAGTCATTCATCCACCCACCCACCTGGTCAGCTAACTTTGACCTTCTCATCTCCGCGTCTATCCATAAACACGAGAGTCTCACAGAAAGCTCAAACCTTGTCTTTCAGCGAATCAACGTAATAACTCGCGATGATATTACTAGTATGTTTAGATGAAACCCATCATATATGTGTATATATATATATATGTGTGTGTGTCTGTGTTTTATAATAATAAACAAGTACCTACTTCGACTCTCTTATTCTTCTGACTTATCAATGATAAGAAAGAGAATTTACCGATTAGATACTATCGTGAAAAGTTGTATCCTATGTCTAAAAGAACTTACATAGCTCCTATAAGACGCCATGATCCTTCTTCAAAAATTTGAACGAATTTGAAGAGATTCCGTAGAGAACGAGATTAATTTTCTTCGAAGTAGATTCGCATTCGATGTGTATACACGTACAACCAGCACCAGTAGTGTTACATGCATGGATTACTACTACTACTACTACTACTACTACTACTACTACTACTACTACTACTACTACTACTACCACCACCACCACCACCACCAATGGAATATCACTGACACTACCCTCATGTACACCACCACCACCACCAAAATAACTATCACCAAAAAGTAACGCACTATCACCGGCGCGAATTATCCTAACCTTTCGTAATAAATTTAACGATAAATTGTCGCGAAATGATTCGAGAATGGAAAACAAAGGGGATGGGGGAGAAGGGGGAGAAGAGAAGGAAGAACGAAAAAAAAAATATATATATATATATATATTTTTTTTTGGGTGGGTGGGGGGAAATTGAAAGGGTTAGAAATCGTCGGAGCCTCGACACCAGAGTTAGGACGACGAACCGATTCAAGTTTGAACGGTTCGTAAATGAGGCTCCGGATGAGAATGAAGAAGAGCGCCGCTACGAAGGCGCTTCGTTTCGGACGAAGCTCGGACCCCGAAGAACCGGCGACCCGCGAGGCACGTCGTCCTCCTCGTCTTTTCCCTCCTCTTCTCTTCTTTTCTATACTCTTCTCTTCTCTTCTCTTCTCTTCTCTCTTCTCTTCTCTCTTCTCTTCTCTTCTACACCCTGCCGACTTGAGCCCTATTTTAAGAATAGCTTCTTGTATCCTCTCCCTTCTCGTTTCCTCGAGTAAGACTTCGAACTCTCCATGAACCTTCCGACAGCGGAAATCGAAGATTTTCTCTCTCTCTCTCTCTCTCTCTCTCTCTCTCTCCTACCCTTTCTTTCTTTATTTAGCCCGATCTCAATTATCCCATCTCTCTTTTCATGTCGTCACCGATATCCTCGAGTGTACCTTTATGATGTTACGCTCTTTTAAACTCTTCAACTCTAACGCGTCTTTGTCTCTAAGAAACAAGACCAGCTACCCTCTCTCTTATTCCAAAGACCACGGTTATACTAAGTACTTATGTTCTATCCACATAATCTCCTTCAAAACAAGGAGAGAAAGAAATGAGGAAATTAGGAAATTAAGCAATACTCGCGTAACTCTTTTGAAAAAGCTACGTCTCTGATTTTAAAAGAGAAAGAAGGATGAAGAGATAGGGATAAAGAGAGAGAGAGAGAGAGAGAGAGAGAGAGAGAACTTAATTTTCTCGAGAACTTGAGATTCTCCGAGCGTTCCTCTCCAATCTTTTTTTTTTTCATTCTTCCCTTTTTTTTTCCTTCAACTTTCCTAAGATCTGTGGAAAAAGATAAAAAAAGGAATTGAAACGTCTCAAGTAATTCCGAATGTGGAACGCGTTGCTTATATGATTTTACGAGAAAGCTCGCTCTTTTTTTCCATATATTCCTTCGTTGAAATCGACATAGTAGTCTTCTTCTATTTTAAATTTCGACGTACTTCGTCGTGAGAAATCGTGCTGCTAACTACGGTGAAGCTTTAAACGAATTCACGCGGTTACACTTTAAATACGAAAAGTTACCCTCGCATTTGTAAAAGCTGTACGTACGTACGTACGTACGGTGTACCGATAGAAGCTAAACAGCTTGTACGTTGGATCTTCCTAACAGTCCCAGTTATATTCTTTTCAAAGAAGATGGCACCAGTGTCATGATCCAAAAAGCTCACGGAACTTTTTCAAAGATAATCCTGAGAGAAATAACGTATCATACTCGATTCGTGTTTCTACGAATTGGATTTTTTTTCTTTTTTTTTTTTTTTTTCCATTAATATTCAATAACTAGGACACATTTTTCATCGTCTAGTGAAATGTTTCGAGGTTTTTTTTTCGAGAGCTTTACAATTATTGCGCCGAACGTAAAAAGTGTCGAAAATTACGCTTCGAAAGTTACGCTTATTTGTGTAAACGTAAAATAGTATCGAAAATTGGCGAGTAGATCGCAACAACGATGACGCCAATTAATAATCGATCGAGACGAATTACAAGTTTAATGGATCGTTTGTCATGCGTTAAAGGAACAAAGATGTAACTTCGATCTTTTTAAAAAGAAAAAAAAAAACAATTATTTGTCTATCAAATGCGCTAACCTGTCAAATTAATCTGTCAACAAGGAGCTTTTAATTTTATTAAAATATTCTCGAAATAATAATATATATATATATATATATATATATATATATATATATACAAGTTCAATAACATTCAAATACGCATTCTACGTAATGTTGTAAACGTATTTGTTTACACATAAATCCGAATTTTTAATCGAAAACAACGCATATTCAAAATGAAGACTCAATCTCTCGAGCTTACTCTACTTTCCCAGTAGATACAAAGGATACACTGTTTAAGATAAGAATAGAACAACTTAGTCATCTTGAAATTTTGCTCGCAATGCCGAAAAGCTCTCTGCTCGACGTTTTTCACAACGATTTTGGACGGTGAGTCAACGTGGGCTCTTCGCGGGATCGCGCTTTAATGTGTCGAGGATTTATCGAACGTTTATCGTCTATCTCTTACGTACTTTAAAATTTTTACTGATTGAAATCAAACTTAACGTCGATGTGATATTACTTATGCGTCTCGTATATTATAATCGTTCATAATATCTCCTCTTATACAACTTAATCCTAAATTGATCGTATTAAAAATGCCGTTTTACATGTATTTCTCAGAAAGATTTAATATTACGGATCCCCCGTGTTTGTCCAGCCACAACGACCTGAATTCTATTAGATCTGGATCGAAAGGACGCAAGATCGCAAAACGCGCACACACATTTTCGTATTCTCTAAATATCCTCAATCTGTTCCTTTCAATCCGAAGCTTCGAATACAGCTGTTTCCCTCGTTAATAAAAGACCTACGAGAACTTTACGTTTTGAAAGCTACCACCTGCTACACTATGCTCGATCAATCCGTTCTCCAATAATCAACGACGCTATAACGTTACACCGAGAGATATCATTAAGACAAAAATATATGATTACGATAGATTTGAGAACGTTTAACGAGCAAATTTTGACGAGCAAAAAGAAAAAAAGAATACAACGATACAATTTTCGAAGAAAGGAAACGATCGATTCTCGAAACAATCGTATCCTCGATATTATTGCGAATAATACGATAGGATATGATAGAGGAAGTGAGAGAACGGGAGGGTGAGCGGGGTCAAGTTTACATGTCGATCAGTGGTGAGAGGCCATGTTTATAAACACTAAACAGATGGTCAAGAAGTCAAGATCTTTCGATACAGTGCATGAGAGTTGCTACCGAACAGGAGTGGAGATATTTATAGGAAATTAGGGCAGCGCGCTTTCACGAAGCTCCAGAAGCATCCGTAGAGAATACCATTTAACCGAATTGAGAAAAACGAGAACGGTATCGAATGAGAAGAGGAAATTTTACTTGCTAGAGTATTTTCAAATGTTATACTCGAACCTGGCTTTAGAGACGCGTACACACGCGTATGTTTATACCTATGTATGCGTATATATACGTACGTATGTATGTATAGTATATGTATATATACGATTTACAACAAATTTAGCATGGAAGCTAAATAAAGAGGTAGAAGAAAATGTGGAAAGAAACAAAGTATCACTAATCTAATTCTAATTCCAATTAAAAACGCGTATAGTAGGAATATACAGGATGATTAGTAGAAAAAGAGGAAATGAGAGAGAGAGAGAGAGAGAGAGAAGGAGGTTGATGTTTATTCTGGTCCAGGGATCTGATGAGAAGAGAAGAACGAAAGAGATGGTCTCTCTCATCACTGGAATTCTCCACCAGGGCGAGCCACATCGACTCTCGGGGAGGAGACGACGACGACGACGACGAATGGTAGGAGGGATGAGAAGTAGCAAAGAGAAGGGGCCAATCTCAAATTACTCGTGGAGCTCCCGGCTAGGCCGACCAAACGTCTTTGCCCACCATCGCTCGGCGACCTTTTATAGACACTCGACGCTCTTGGCTTGAGGTGGGAGGACTCGAGGAAATTGTGTGAAAATCTGTCGGAACGCCGGAGAAAGAAGATCGCGGAGAGACCGACCTTACCTTCTTTCCAAATGAAAAATGAATAAATTCCTCCCCTTTTCCCACTTCTTTGATACTTATGAAATTCTATTCGGCGACTCCGTCGTTCGATTCCCTGACATGAAAATTACTTACTTACTTACTTACTTACTTACGATGAATTTTTTTTGCTCTAATCTTCAAGAAAAAAAAAAAAATTAATCGAAAACCGTAAATCCGTGTAAATTTTTTCAAAAGACTCGCATACGATTCGACGATCGTAGATATGCAACCGATGATGGTTAAAAAAGAAAAATAATTATAAATATACGACGAATGATGTTTAAAACAAAGAAAAAGAAAAATTATAAATATACGACCAATAATGATTAGCTTCTGTAAAGTTAGTATCTCTTATTATTGAAAGAATCAAAAAAAAAAAAAAAAAAATAAGAAATTTCGATCGAAGCTCGTTTGTTATTCGACTAAACTCTACGACGATTTCAAGAAATATGTAGATATACACGCGTGAGTAAGGGTAGCCGCATATTTCGAACTAACGTAAAATTCGTCGTCCACGCTTGAGTCAGCGTTTCTTTTTTGGTTACGGGTAGCGACGGGTTGCCGATTAGTTTGGCAATCGGTTTAATCGAACGATGTCTTTTCACCCCGGCCACGTCAGAAATCTTTGTCATCGACAAATCGTTATGCGCCAAACGTTGATTTTGATACATCGATTAGGTAGGAATTATCAAAGCGAAGTAGTAAAGTTAGGTATAGGATCGGACCTTACATGTCTAAATTAAAAGAAATGTTATAACAATCGACATATTATTGAAGGCAAACTAAATCGTCATTACAATTACTCAGCGAAGGAGCTATTAATTGTAAACAAATCTGTAATAGTCATTTAAAAAATCATAAAAAGAAAGTAACACAGCGAAGATTTTCTCGATCGATCTCGTTCTTACTGCTATGTTCTCTCTCTCTCTCTCTCTCTCTCTCTCTCGATATAATTTCCATAAGATCAGAGAGAGAATTCGAGTAATACACGACGTGGGCGTCACGATAAGATGATGATTCTTGTTCTCGTTGTGTTAAGTACACGCGACGAGGAAGACGACGTGTGCCGAGGACGCGAGGGTGAGGGTAAGAAGAAGGAGGGAAGATCTATAGAAGAGGGAGAGAGATCTAGTGCGCCTGCGTTGAGCGTCGAATTTTGAGGAAGCCATGGGGCGGCCGGCGCGCCATACGAACGACGACGGGTCGCGCACTACGAGTAGGGCGCTGGTCGGCTCCGAAACGCCGAAGAGAAGAAACAACGAGAACGAGGAAGCGAACGACGATAATAAGAAAAGGGAGAGAAAGAGAGAGAAAGAGAGAGAGAGAGAGACAGACAGACAGAATTATTAAATAGTCCGAGTAGTTCATTCGAGAAAACGCGGATAACAAGAGGATATATACGTATATATATATATATATATATATTTATATATTTATATATATATATTTATATATATATATATATAAATATATATCTTTGGAAAAAAAAGTGTCTCCGTCGAAGAAAAAGTTCGAGTTCGACAATTGAATTGTGTCCATCGATAAGGAATAAAAGGATTACATTAGAAGAGATCGAATATGTCTTCGGCCGTCGCGAAAACTTCCAAATACACGTACCGTTCAACCGGCGGTGGAGGCTCCGCCGATGTCAGCATCGAATACAGCGCCGACCTGAGTGCACTCTCCAGACTCGAGGTATGTTTGATGTTCCCCATCCTATTACACCTGTGAAAACATTCTATTATATATATATATCATTAGAAAACGTTATTGTCGTGCTATAATTCCGGCGTGAACTAGAAAAAAAAATATATATATAAAATGGAAACTAAAATTATAAATAATATGCCAATGAAAGAGGGAGAGATAGAAACGATCGACGGACGCGAGTGCCTTCACCGAGCAAGCAAAGTGAGGAGTGATCTGAATGGAATGGCAGTGACGCGCGCAAGTTCAGTGACCATAAGGACCCATCTTAGTGCCAATCGAAAGTGTACAACCCAAACTGTATCCTCTCCTCGTCCAACTATTCGAACGCTAGCATATAAAAATAGTTGTACGTCTTGCATTCTCCGGCTGGTGATCAATGGTCGATTTGATCGATAGATCGATCGATCGATCCAAATAATTAAACCCGAACACATCCTCGTCGAATTCCCCTCATTCCCGATGTCCGTTCGTCAGAATACGGAGATTTTCCTTAAACTAACGAAATCCCTAACGAAATAACTCCAACTTCTCGTCCGCCTTCTTTCGGATATTCTCGTCTAAAAATTCTCCCTCGTTACGTAAACCATCGGATTTCGAACGATTGCAAAAGCGAAAGAAGAGTCTCGACAGACCTCATAACAGGCCTTCGTTCTTTCTCATTTCAGGACAAGATTCGTCTGCTGCAGGATGATCTGGAGTCCGAGAGAGAGCTGCGTCAGAGGGTAAGTACTGGGCAAAGAAGGGAAAGAGAGATGTGGGTGAGGGTGAGGAGGCGGGGGCGGGGGGGGGGGAAGAAAGAAAGAAAAGAAAAAAAAGTAAAAGAAAAAAAAGTAAAAGAAAAAAAGAATTTCCCCTTGTAAGATCTCCGCGTGAAAGCCATGATTTTCGTTTATCGCGATCGAAGGGATGAATTATTTTCGAATATCTCACGTCGGGAAAAAACAATCGTTTCGTGACCCTAGAAGCAAGAAACGGAGAGAAAAAGATCAGAGGGAAAAATGTAAGACCGCGGTCGGTCGGTCCATCGGTCCGAAGGCCGGAGTGGGGAGCGACAGGATGTCGAAATGTCCAGCTCTACGGTCCAATCTATTTTTGGGGATGCGCGGCTCTCGAAGCGTTCCGACATTCCTTCGAAGTATGTTGCCGACGCGGATCAGCCGCTTTGTGCGAAGAATAACTTTTCGTTGGTTCTGCGCGATCTTAAAAATAACGATCGTGGATAATAATACGATCACAAAAATGTCGACGTTTTGAAGGGATAGTCTGAGAATAATTCTCTCTCGTTTTTTTTTTTTTTTCGTTTTTCTTTTTTTTTTTTTTTCTTTCTTTCCGTTTTCTTTTCGTTACTTTTCTTGATTTCTTTTGTATAACAAATTGAAAATCTCGAAACGATTCGTATGATAAGAGAGACGAAATGATTCACGGAAGAAACGATTCCGATAGAACGTTCGATTTTTTCCAAGGCATCCATCTTTATGGCACGTCCACTTGATTATTGACTCGTACCACTGTAAACCTATTCGATATACCAAATATACACGATTCCCCGTGTTCATTTCAAATGCAAAATCGTTACGATTTTTCACTAATCGATTATTATCCAAATTGGAAGGAAATCTTTCATTTCTTTTTCTCTTTTTTCTCTTTCCGTTAATTTTTTCTTTTCTTCTTCGTTTGTTCTTTTTTCTTTCTCCTTTTTTCTTTTTTACCATGACCACGCATATCTTGATGCATCGAAGAATAGATTTCTTGAACAAGATCGCGAGGAGAAAAAAATATATATATATAAATATATCACGTGACTCTCCAGCCGCGATAAATGTCTCGTTTGTAATATGAATAAAGTTCCCGATATAGAGTGACTCCGTCCGAAATTAGATCGTTCTATTCGCGGTGAGTAGAAACCTGACGTCAAAAGCTTGCATCGGAGTAATCAAAACGCGCGAAGTAACGATCAGCTTGGTTTACCTTCTTCATAGACAACATTTCTTTCGATTCGATCCATCGATTTTTACGATCTACAAATCCTATACGAAATAACGAAAGATCGTTAATGGATTAATAAAGTTTCAATTATCGGCGTAAGAATGAACGTTAAATGAAAATCTTTGGGAGAAGCAACGATTTGCTTTTTTTATTTATTTATTTTTTATTTTTTTATTTTTTTTTAAATATCCTTCATTTTGTTTTCTTATCTCTTTAACGCAGATCGAACGCGAGCGCGCCGATTTGAGCGTGCAAGTCATCCAGCTATCCGAACGTCTCGAGGAGGCAGAAGGTGGCGCCGAATCTCAGGTAAGTCTTTCATGCCTCGCGTGTCCTTCGATATCATCCCACCGAGGAAGGGGCACATTTGTCACTTACCATTCTAATCTCTTAGTTCGAGATCAACAAGAAGAGGGACACGGAACTAGCCAAGTTACGTAAACTCTTGGAAGATGTTCATCTCGAGAGCGAGGAGACCGCTCATCTATTGCGAAAGAAACATCAAGAAGTCGTTGTTGACTTCCAGGATCAAATTGATCAGCTTTCGAAAGCTCGCGCCAGGTTGGTGAAGTTCTTACTATATATATATATATATAGTAAGTATTTATATATATATATATATAAACCATATGAAAATATGAAAAGGCGAAAAAAAGAGAAAGAAAGAGAGAAAGATAGAGAGAGAGAGAGTGAGTATCATGATTTCTCTTTCTACTACTGAATCAGGATCTTTCCGATCTATTTATATCTTATCTCCGCGCGGACGAAAGTACGTAGGATGTATGTATACGTTTGAAAATTTGCACGGATTATGCTTGCGATATTGGCTCTAGTCCAAGCAGCAGAGTTACTCGCACCTGAAATACACGAAGACTCACTACCTCGGCAATTCTAAACATAGTTACCTTGCCTCGTAATACTCGAGGCGTCCGAGTCGACCCTTCTTCTCTCGTCGTTAGCTTTCTCTTAGAATTAACAAACGATGAGTATGATGGTGATGACGACGACGACAACGACGACGATGATGATGATGATGATGATGATGATGATGATGATGACGATGATGACGATGACGATCATGATCATGATCATGATCATGATCAAACATGAACACTTACGAAAAAGCCGGCATTATTGCGTTTTAACAGGCGAGTTCATTGACAAAATTCAATCGAAGATATATGGCACGATTATAGGAACACGTGAAGATAGAGAGAGGTATCAATTCGATGGCAAACAAATTGGAAGCAGGAAATCGTGCCGTTCCCCACCTGTTAATCGAGTAGAGGAGCGAAAAAGAGATGTTAACACGATGGATCTTGTTAAAATAGCGCCACTTTGTTTCTCTCTCTTTCTCTCTATCTCTCTTTCTCTCTCTCTCTCTCTCTCAACACTCTTACTCTTTCCCTTTTGCTCTCGCGTATACACATACACGGCTTATGACTATTTTTACCCGTGCGACTCGCGTGGCAATACTCAGGCCCACACGTTGCCGCGCCATATTAGTACACGCGACTAGCCCGAATCCCCACTATACTCAGAATCGAGAAAACGACACCTTATACCACCCTATCGCGTGCTTTACAAGGAAATAAACGAGACTAATATTTTCGTAATCTCCATTCACGCGGCGAACCATTTTTGTAATACGAAGAATGACAAGTGTCAGTAAAGGATACGTGATGGACGTCTAGCGCCACGGCGCCCACTCTGTCTTCCGTTTCACGTTCGGCCCATTGACCTTCGAAAGCTCGAAAACCCCTAACCACTACTCTCTCTCTCTCTCTCTCTCTCTCTCTTTCTCTCTCTACCACTTTACTCTTCGATCGTGTCGTATTTTCGTTACGATATCGCTCTCTCTCTCTCTCTCTCTCTCTCTCTCTCTCATCGTACTTCGTTGCGACTTTGTACTATTTCTTTGTACTATTTCATAGTTCATACTATGAACGTTCCTTCTTCGAAGGACGCTATTCTTTACTCCAATATCAAAAGTAATTGATTATCTGTATCTTTTGAAATTTTTTGAATTTCACTTGTCGGAAGAACTCGTATTATTACATTGCTCGCTCGTAGATACGTTAATTTCGTCGTTTTCTACGTTATTTCCTTTTAATTCATATAATGAACGCTATCGATTGTTTTATCGCCTAAATATTACAGGGCCGACAAGGAAAAATCGAAATTCCAGCAGGAAGTATACGAATTACTTGCCCAGTTGGATAATGTCACGAAAGAGAAATTGATGTCCATCAAGACGGTTGAGAAACTCGAAGTTCATATATCGGAGTTGAACGTGAAGATCGAGGAACTGAATCGTACGATCGTTGACATCACCAGTCATAAGACTCGCCTATCGCAGGAGAACATCGAATTAACGAAGGAAGTGCAGGATCTTAAAGTAAGATAGTATTCAGGACAGAAAGAAGAATGAAATCGTTGATTCAAAAAAAAAAAAAAAAAGAAAGAAATAAACAAAAAAAAAATCTTGTTAAACCTGTCAATCGATTTTATTTTTAGGTAAACATCGAAAACGTGTCCTATCTAAAGACCCAAATCGTTGGACAACTCGAGGATGCTCGTCGGCGCCTCGAAGATGAGGAACGTCGTCGATCGTTGGTCGAGGCATCCTTGCATCAGGTCCATTAACAATCATTAATCCAATATTAAAACTATTGGACGCTAGCGGTATCATGAAATTATATATTACAAAAATTTTGCACGGCCAGGTCGAGGTGGAATTGGAGTCCGTTCGGGTTCAATTGGAAGAAGAATCGGAAGCACGATTGGATATCGAACGTCAATTGGTCAAGTCTAATGGCGAAGTCTCTGTATGGAGATCGAAATACGAGACTGAGGCTAATGCTCGCGCGGAAGAGGTGCGCGATATTTATTATGTTATCGAATATATTGATTGAACAAATAATCAATAATTTTTTTTTTTTTTTTTTTTTTTTTCAATATTTTTCTTTTCAATCATCGAATCTATTCATTGATTCTAGGTTGAGGAATTACGTCGCAAGTACGCTGCTCGTATACAAGAACAGGAAGAACAAATCGAAACTCTCCTCGTGAAGATCAACAATCTCGAGAAACAAAAATCTCGTCTTCAGTCCGAAGTAGAAGTTCTTATCATCGATCTCGAAAAGGTAAGAACCATTTTCCTCTTTTTTTTTTTTTTTTTTTTGAATTTACATTCCATTTTTATCAATTCAATTTCGACTTGTATAACGTTTAATATTTTATATCAGGCCAATGGTACTGCCCGGGAATTGCAAAAACGCGTCGAACATTTGGAGAAGATACAAATAGAATTGAAATCCCGTCTCGATGAGACCGTGGCTATGTATGAGCAGAGTCAACGTGATCTACGTAACAAGCAACAGGAATTGCAACGTACAAACGCTGAACTCGACAAGACTCGTGAGATCAAAGATCAATTGGCTCGTGAGAACAAGAAATTGGGTGGTAAGTTGATATAATTAAGAAAAACAATAACGACAACGACAACAACAAGAGCATAAACATTTTATACGATTTAAAATGTACATTCAATGAACTCATTCGTAGATGATCTCGGCGATGCCAAAAATCAGCTGGCCGATATGAACCGTAGATTGCACGAATTGGAATTGGAACTTCGTCGTTTGGAGAATGAACGTGAAGAACTTGCTGCTGCTTACAAGGAGGCCGAAGCAGTTAGTAATTTAAATCTCATCTATAATATAAGTTTTCTATCGACCCTTTTATCCCCAACTTCCTCTTATACCTTAAATCTCAATTAAACGATCTTTAAATCGGATTTTAATGGAAGAGGCACGATTTTAGGGTCGCAAGATCGAGGAACAACGTTCGCAGAGACTATCAGCCGAGTTGAGCCAACTCCGTCACGAGTATGAACGTCGTATTGCTGAGAAGGACGAGGAGATCGAAATTATTCGGTAAGTATTTGCCTCGAAAGATCATTTTTTCCTAACACTTGGAATGCCATAAGGGTCATCGATGATACTCAATTTTTCAGACTTCATTTAGAATCATTTTTAAAGATTTTTTTTTGTTGGTCTAATATTTAAAAGAATTAAAGTATATTACTTAATAAGAGTGAAGTCTAATGTGGAAATTAAATACAGGGTGTTCGCCCAAATATGTCCGAGAAAATATCTTACGACCGATTGAAGTTACTGAAAGGTTAAATAGGAGAAATTTAAACGACACCGAGTCAGCTACAAATTGTATGCAAACATTTCTTCTTATTTATCCGTGATCTTTTCGATTTATAAAGATCAACATAGTTTCTTTAAATAGATAACTATAAATTTTTGTTTTGCACGTTTATGTAGTAGTAATCATTTTCAATGAAAGTCATACTTAGTGAAAAATTACTATTATGCATCGTTTACAAGATAATCGGCATCTTAACGATCGATTAACATATTTTCATACCTTACTAATTCATACTTCATGTTATAAATAAATATTCATGTAATTCACACTTAACGTTATACAAATACATTATTTACAAATCAAACGTGTCGTGTATTTTGACAAGCTAAAGATCGAGTGATTCTGTTCGATGTCATCGCGACTTCAAAATATTAATGCACATCTGACGATTGTTTTTCAATTTGTGGGGTATGAAAAACCAACTACTTCTTCAATACTTAAAAGATGCCGATTATTACGTAAATGAAGCGTAGTAGAGATTTTTTTAATTTGATTATAATTGCAAACGAACACTACTATATAAATATACAAAAAGAGATTATGGAAATTTATTCAAAAAAACAAAAAAAAACTATATTGACTTTCATAACTCGAAAAGTTCACGAGTAAACACAAAATTTTGATAAGAATTTCGCAGGTGACTCAGA
Source organism: Dolichovespula media (assembly GCA_911387685.1). NCBI lineage: Eukaryota > Metazoa > Arthropoda > Insecta > Hymenoptera > Vespidae > Dolichovespula > Dolichovespula media. The sequence goes on from OU426851.1 coordinate 15,402,362, forward strand.
ACCATGCAAATTTCTTTCATTAAACTTTCTTGAAACTTCAACCAGTCGCGAGATATTTTCTCGGATATCTAAGGACGGACATTTTCTTTTTATATGACATGAATTCTTTTATACCATTTTTGTAAAAAAAAAAAAAAAAGAGAAAAAAAAACAAATTATGAACACTATTAGATGAGTATATCGATTTCTAAAAATTTAGTTTGATAGTTAATATATTAACCTGTTTGTCTCGCAAAAGCTTTTTTTTTTTTCGGCATAAAGAAAATATTAGAAAGGTTTCGTATAACTAATTGACAACTTTGTGCATGCTCGTAAGCAATAATTGAATTATTTACGAGATAACAAAATGTATCGAGTAATTCGCACGTTAGTGAAACCGATCGATATCCATTACCTTTTTATCCACTGTAAATCATATATATATAGACGAGTGTATCTGTTGATTCAATAAATGATCATGCGAGTCAAGCTCGCAACTATGCGAGATACGCTAAAAGAAATTTTCATTAACTCGTAGTACGCATGCATAGACAATTAGTAATCAAATCAAACGTATTCGAAATAGTTTACAACATATATATATATATATATATATATATATATATATATATATATCTTTAATTAATTGTACATAACATCGTGTTATTTATAAAATACGTTCAAATTGATGATCGATTTATCCGACTACTATATCGACCCAATTACTATTTATACTCGATCTATTTCTATGTAACATGCAAAGTGTCGGCGACCGCGAAAATCGAACCGCCATTAAACGATCGATCGATCACTCGTCTCTTAGCTCCCACAATAAATATATTACAATACGATGATGGCGCTTAATATTGAAAAAAATAATACCTTTGAATTCAAACAACGAAATCGAATGATTCTATTTTAACGAATGATAAGAGAGTTTATAAAACTGAAAGGATCATTTATAAAAGATGAAATATATTGAAATGTTAACGATTAATTAATTGAATTGAAAATGGGGAAAGTAAGATATGATGAACGACGATTCATTTATAAGAAGAAATATCAATTTTCGAGCAAGAAGAGTAACAATAAGATAACAAGAAACTAATGAGAAACTAATAAATGACAACGTCAGTCGATGCCTAAGGCTCACTCTCTATTAATAATACTAGTCGCGATCCGATCATTATTAAAAGGTGACGATCGCTCGTTCCCAATGTGGCAATCGCAATAGAAAACTTTTCAAAAGATGCCGTCATAGCTTCGGCCTAATTATCATTAGAGCGCTCACCGTAAATGTTCGGCGGTATCAGTCATACTTTCGGATCGTATTTAAAAAGGATCTCGAGCCTGAGAAAACTCAGAACGAAATCGATAGCGTCGAGTGTGTTCGTAAGACGGGGAGAAAAGCCGGAATAGACAAAATGGTGGGTTACATGCCACCTAGCCAAGTGCCTCTCGAGTCAAAATGGCGGCACTGGCCGACGTACGTCTACGATAAGAATTATGGATACGGTATGAATTATTATCAGCCGATGTTAGATTACATCGATCGGAAGGAAGAGAAACGGGAAAGACCGAGATCGGCGTTAGGTCGATTAGAGGGAAATGGTAATGGTAATGGAAACGAATTTCCCGACCTACCTTGGTCCGATGGTAGATTTTTATGGGAGGGCAAAGAATTACGAACCTACGACAAGGACGACTTGGTAAAACGAGCGATCGACGCCGAGGATCAAGCGAGGGGTCATCTATCTCGCTTTAAGGTATGATAACGATGGAATTAAAAATAGAAAAAAATTTTTCCCCCCTTAAATTTCAGATAATATATACAGAGAGGACCGAACGATTAATAAGAAAATAATACCGAGGCTAGAGCGCGTTCAGGAAATATGCGTTTTCCTCGCTAGAGAAAACACACGGATTGAGAGCGAGCCGCGAGCCACTTGACCTTTTCGCTTTCTAAATTTGGTACAGCGGAAGTGATCGTCTTGAGCGAGCGAATAGCTAAGATCAAAAACGAAAACGGCTATGGCGAATGCCTAGCAGCGCATCTATCCCTTTTCTCTTTCTCCTTTTCTCATTTCTCTCTTTTTTCTTTTCAATCGACAAAATTTTCAAACGATCCTTTATAATCCTTTGTCTTTGGTTCCTCGGTAGCGAGGACGTGTATCGGTAAAAAATATTGCGGAAGCGCGTCAAACGTTTTCGTTGGCAGTCTATTATTTGGAACGTTTCTCTTCATCTTCGTCTCTCGATCGAGTCGTTTGCCAAGTCACTCGAGTGATGAAAAGAAATTCATCTCGCGTCACCCAGACTACCAAGTCAGATCGGGCGAAGTCAGTCGTGCTACGGTTGTCGAGCAAGAAAGAGAGAAAGACAGAGAGTGAGAGAGAGAGAGAGAGAGAGAGAGAGAGAGAGAGAGAGATAAAGACAGAAAGAGAGAAAGGAAAAGAGAAACTGGAGAGTTTCAGTCGCTGCATTTCTAAGTTTAGAGATAGATAGATAGATAGATAGATAGAAAGAGAGAGAGAGAGAGAGAGAGAGAGAGAGAGAGAGAGAGAAGAAATTAGCTCTGGCTAATCTTCTACGAGTATAGTTTAAACTTTGCCGCGTTAAGCGAGGAATTTCAAATAATAAAATCGCTTAACGATTAACGAGACTTACTTTTCACATTCGAAGATAGCCAAACGGACGGACTTTAGCCTGGAAAAGACAGTACACGCTAGTAGAGTGACACAGGACATCCTCAATCGAGTTTCTCCGTTTTGGATTAGCGAATATCCAAAAAAGAAAGTACCGAGAGACGTGCAACTTAAAGCGTTAGCTGCCATAGAAATGCAAGCTCTAAAGGATATCCAAGTGTTGAAGGAGGCCCAAGAGAATTTAGATCACGGCAAAAGTCTTCGTGGGAAATCTGCTAGGGCTATAGAGATTCAACTTAGGACCGAGGCATTGAAAAATCTTAGCAAGAGTCAAGAACTAGCTGACATTCGAAAGTATCGAACGGAAATGAGCAATGCCCATTGGGAGGGAAGAGATCACAGCAAACTTATGGAGGAAAGGGCCAAATTGATCCTAGACGAGGCTAGACTGACGGAACCCCTTGATATTCTCAGTAAGGAGCTACGCGGATACGAGAAGAGATCGAGCAATTATTTCCTGGACAAGAGGTATCGAGATACTCGAAAGCGGATCCGACAAGATTTTGCCTATCGCGAACGTGGCCCCATGTTGGATTATAAATATTTTAATCGTTTCTGGTACACGAACCGCTAAACGACAGCACCTGTGTGTTAAAAATACTCGAATGTTCAGACAAGGGTAAACTAAATAAACTATGAAAATTTCGTTATAGTCTCTCGATCGATTAATCTATCGCTGCTTTAAATCTTTCACCAAATTCCTTCCGTACATTTTAACAATCTGTTTCTCCTGGTAGTCTCCCTATGAAATAAATTTAATCCTCGATATTATCAGCCTCTTTGCTTCGTGCTTTATGCCAAACTCCACGCCCAAAGTCAATGTTATTCGAAATATATATATATATATATATATATATATATATATATATATATATATATATATATATTATCATGATCTGTAACGTTACCTAGCAAGCAGACCAGCATTGAGATCGAGCAATTGAATGCCCGCGTCGTCGAAGCGGAAACGAAGCTGAAGACCGAGGTACAGCGTGTAAAGAAGAAGCTCCAGATTCAGATCACCGAACTGGAACTTTCTCTCGACGTTGCCAACAAGAACAACATCGATTTGCAAAAGACCATAAAGAAGCAGTCTCTAACCCTAACCGTACGTATTTCGCTTTGGTTTTAAGTCCTATCCACAACGTACAAAACTCTTACCGATCGTCGTCCATTTATTATCTGTCAGGAACTCCAAGCCCACTACGACGAAGTGCAACGCCAACTGCAGGTAACCTTGGATCAGTTGGGCATCAGCCAGAGACGCCTCCAGTCATTGACGGCCGAGCTCGAGGAAGTTCGCGGCAATTACGAATCCGTGAGTTATCGATCGATCGCGAGCTTCGACGAAATATTAAAAATCATTGTCGATTGGCTAAAATAATATTTGTAAATTTTCCAGGCCCTCCGCGCAAAGAGAACGGTCGAGCAGCAATACGAGGAGTCGGTTAGCCGTATTAACGAATTGACGACTATCAACGTGAACATAGCTTCGTCCAAGGCCAAGCTCGAGCAAGAGTTGACAACGTTGGCTGGTGATTATGAGGAAGTTACCAAGGAATTGCGGGTCAGCGACGAAAGATATCAACGCGTACAGAACGAGCTTAAGCATACCGTGGAGATTCTGCACGAGGAACAGGAACGTATAGTCAAGATCGAGGCTATCAAGAAGTCGCTTGAGATCGAAGTTAAGAATTTGTCGGTGAGATTGGAGGAAGTCGAGGCCAACGCGATCGTTGGCGGCAAACGCATAATCAGCAAGCTCGAGGCCAGGGTAAAGAAAAAAAAAAAAAAAAAACAAACGACCTAACTTTCTCGCGATTAATTAAAACGATTATGATCGACATTCGTTATCGAAACCAAAAATTTATAGATTCGCGACCTGGAACTCGAATTGGACGAGGAGAAACGCAGACACTCGGAGACCGTGAAGATTTTGCGCAAGAAGGAACGAAACATCAAGGAGGTAATGATCCAAGTGGAGGAAGACTCGAAGAACATCGCTTTGCTACAAGAATCGTTGGACAAGGCGAATCAAAAAGTCAGCATCTATAAGAGACAACTCCAAGAGCAAGAGGGCATGTCCCAGCAAAGTGTAACCAGGGTCCGCCGATTCCAAAGGGAACTCGAAGCAGCCGAGGACCGTGCTGATACCGCTGAAAGCAATTTGACCTTGATTCGTGCCAAACACCGCAGCTTCGTCACCACCTCGACCGTACCCGGTTCTCAGGTCTACCTTGTCCAGGAGACGAGGCAGGAGCTGTAATAACTTCACCAAAGAGATCATCGCCACCCCAATTATCATTTCGAACGCCACGTCGTCCTCCTTCTAAACGTACGTAAACACATGACCTATGCAATTTTATACTATTTTCTCGATCGTCAATCGATCATTGATTAATACTATCGTTTATACCGTTTCCATATCCAACAGTAAAAAAAAAAAAGAAAAAAAAAAAGACAGCAATGCGAGAGTTAGTATCGCTAATTTTATAATGAAAAAAAATCCTTTCTTCTTTTTAAACATCGAAGAAAAAAAGAAAACGAGTGAAGTTGCTCTTCTAAATTGCATTAATCAAGTGCGTTCAAGCTCTTATTAATTTTACGATATAGAAAAAAAATAATATTAAGATTTAAGAATACGAATCCTTCCTTAGAGTCATCATTCTAATCCTACGACGATAAAATAGTAGTAACAACGGCAACGGCAACGGCAACAACAACAGCAACAACAACAGCAGCAGCAGCAGCAGGACGAACGATCCAAAGGCGGGAGGACCGAAAGAGTTTCCAACGGGTCGTACGATGTACCACGCACATCTTGTCCGAGGAGGTTAAACTATTAAAAAGCTTCCGTATTCATAAGTACATCGCTATTAATTATAAACGAACGACCCGTCGTAAATTCGACATATATACACACATACACACACACACACACACACGTATATATATATATATATAATATATATATTTATAATATATATTTAATCCAACGAAATTTCCGCTTCCTCTCGTGAACGAAAAGAATAAACAAAACAAAAATAATAATAATAATAATAATGATGATAATAATAATAATAATAATAATAATAATAAAAGAAATACGAGACACTTTGATTGGGCCGAACCAAAAAGTAACGGCAAATAGATTTTAATCGAAATAAGAAAAGCTTATTGCAGGTGAACGAGTAAAAATATTAAAAATTGTAAAGAAAATTTGAGGCAAAATAAACGGCATACATAATTACTATTCTTATCCTATCAATGATGTGGCTATTATTAATCGCGTAATTATGATATAAATTAAGAGAGAGAGAAAGAGAGAGAGAGAGAGAGAGAGAGAGAGAGAGAGAGTAGGGCAAGACACCGTCGTGCCTCGCTATTCGCGATTATCGCACATGTATTTAAATGGATAACATTAATTCTATGCTATTATTACACATATAGGTATTATTGTCCGTACACACAAATCTCGCTATACGACATACACAATAACCTGTGTCAACATTAATTTAATAAATAAATTCAAAGTCGTAAGTACGAAAGCTCGTCGAGTCAACTCTTTTTTTCTCTCCTAGAATCTCCTAGAATCAGTTGTTTATATTATCGGACGTTAGATCAGCCAATTTATTTATTTGTTAAAAATAAACTTCATTTGTTCGAGCCAATAAAAAGTATTTTCCACGCTATCCATCTTCAATGGCGTCTTATTTTGTTTTATTTATTAGTAGGATCTATCGTGATAATCGATGTTCACAAAATTCGTAGAAACTCGGGCTTCTACATAGATCAAGTTCCTAAAACTGACAACCTGTAGGCTACTTCGTTCCTACCTGTACGTACACGTTCTAAAATAAACTTACTAAAATTGAATAACCGAAATAAACATAAATGCATTCTATCTATTCTGCACAATTTATTGGTTAAATGTTGGGGAAAAGGGATCGATTCGTGGCACGAGATACGCGTGATGCCAATATCGTTACTTCATACAAGGATCTTATACTAGTATCTGTTATGTAGGATTATTGGCAAGTTGTTCGGTCGTGTAGAGTTCTTGGCAAACTTCAAAAACTTGTCGACTACGTGTACCCCGAGATTTTTTATGATTTCCGTATCGAATGTTCCACGATGGATAGGATTTTTACTCGATTGCTTCAGAGTCTAACGCACAAATTGGCCTATGCATTTGATATTTTCTCCGTGTTTGTCGATGCGAAAGCCGTAGGATGTACGGACAATAAAGTTATATAACACTAAACGACGCATCGACCGAACCAACTTTGAAAGTACTCGGTAAGTTTTGTTTACTTAGTTCCGATCGCATCGAACGAATCTCTCATTCGATACAGAGAGATCTATTAGGTGATTGCATAAGTTCATGCCCGATTTACGAGATGCGACATTCACGTATCAAGCTTGGAAATGTATCCAAGCTTTTTTAAACGACGAAAAGCGGTTGAATTATCGATATTCAGGCTCTCAGCGATATCCTCAGTTGTAATCCTTGGGTTTCTTTCTATTAAGGCATCCACAATGTCATTATCAATGCCAGAGCGGGGTCGGTCCTCTATGTTGAAATAATCACCATTTTGAAATCTGCCAAATCACTTTTAGACTTTTCGAAGAGTAAGAGCGCGGTCCAAATAAACGGTTTGAATATTTTTTTGTGCAATCCCAACACTCACGCCTTTCCAAAATTCATATAGCATTACTTGCCGCAAATAATGAAACTTTTCGTTCTCCATTTTTAATAATTTCTCTGATGCACAAATGGACTTATCTGAACAATGTCTCACGCTAAATTGACACAAGACAACGTCATCTATTCGGTTTAATCAACAATTACCACACAAAAACCATAGAACTCTGTCACGCAGTAACTTAATGCCATATATAAAAATTGGGCACGAACTTATGCAATCATCTGATATAATCGTATTACTAAGATGACGAACACGTCGGGAAGCTTGGTAAAGGAATACGAAAGACAAACAAAATTTTACTAATAAACTGTATTGGACGTGCGTTTTGAGCGTACTCCTGTATATAACTGAAACCTTGACGTCGTATAGAAAAATGAATACGTGGATTCAACATTTTCCACGTGCGTTGTCCTCGTAACGTCTTGGACATACTGTATAAATACAGAGTCATGAGAAAACGCATACTCGATATCTCACATCTAGCCTGGCCTTACCTATCTGTTTAACCCTATGGCTACGTTTGACGTATCAGAACGTCATAATGCATTCGTTTGGGCATAGTCACACATGACGTTCTGATACGTCGTTAAAACCGAGACGAGATTTAACTAGTTCATTCTGGTTTATTTCAAAGTAATGCGTATATCTGTTGCAACAGAACAAATAATTTCAATATTTTGGTGATCCTTGGTTGGGATAGACAACCTCATTAATGGCAAAAATAGAGAATATATTTTATCAAAGTGATAGCGAAAGTTTTAATGAAAGTAGTGATATTGAACAATCTGATGAGGAATTTAGCGCACTTCCCCGAATATATTCTATCGACTAAATCAAAGTAACACCTACAGAAAAGTTGCCATGTTTGTTTTAAACACCAAATTAAGAAAGGATACTACCTGGCAGGGAAAAGAATACAAAGTATCGTTCCATTTACCGGACTGTTTTGAAAGAAAGTATCAGACGCTTCAAAATTATTAATAATTCGCTATTTATTATAACCAGAGTTTATTTATTTTAAGAGTATTTTGTAATACCAACTGCCTAAAGTTATTTTAATATTATGTAGGAGTATATATAATGAATAATACGCAATAAATTATTAATTCATGCATAAAATCTATTGTGCTTTTACTTGCTCACAAAATTAAATGTACTATGTATTAGTGAAGCAGAACAAATTTTCGCATAAATGTGTACCCAAAGAGTTAAGTAGAAACGTTTGCGGTGCAATCTACGAGTTTTTTTCGGCAATATTATCGATGCCGAAAGAGATCCGTCGTGGCCAAAGTGATCCTACGTTTTAACACTAAACCTACCACGCGCGGTCAAATGACCATTTTTGAAATTTCATTAAAAATTTTTTGTATACAACGTTACTCTATCGCCATGTAACTTATTGACTTTTCCTATAACATACGTACAACCCATTTTTAAATATTCACAACTTTCTTTATTGTTTACTTTCCGAAAAAAAAATTTATATAGCGTGTCTAGTCTACCACGAGCGGTCATTTGACCATTTAAACAATTCATGTTATTTACAACTATATTCTTCGGAAAGCGTACTTCTGAAATTGTTTCATGAGTTCACAATGTGATTGTGGATCTACAGTGGCAATCTACGCGATTGGCACAAATCCCTAGCTTTCTTTGTATGACAGTACGATCTTGCGATCCGAACAGAGAGCATGAAAATTTCACATAGTGTATAATAGAGATTATTACGTGTTATAAGTGCTAGTTCCAACAAAGTGAACAGAGCCAACAATATTTTGTGGTATGATTTACATTTGAATTTGTTTTGTTTATGTTCTCAATGTTTTTGTCCCATTTGATTTATATTTTTACATTTTAGTTTTTACTTTATCATTTGTATATTCATCCCCAAAAATGTCAAGACATTCGAGAAATATCAATTTATTAGACAAAATAAATAATATCGACGAGGATTGTTCGGAGGATGACCAAGGAGTTGCCGATATTAATAATGATACAGCGGAAAATAATTGTGACTTATTTGACAGCGATAAGGACGAAGAGAATATTTTCAATATACGAAGAGGACAAAAAAGAAAGAGATTTATAGTTAGTTCTGATAACGAAAACGTTTCTAAATAGAACAAAATATTTTGTTTAATATCCAATTGGCTAAAATCTCTTTCCATATTATAAGGTACATATTTTTTTTTTTTTTTTTTTTTTTTTTAAGCGGTCATTTGACCGCTCATGGTGGGATTAGATATACATGAAATTTCGGTAGGTTTAGTATTAAGGATTAGATAAGGTTAAAGTGTGCGACATGCCTGTATTTAACTTTCTAAACAGCCAGTGAGAAACGGCTTGCTGAGGACCGTGTCGCGTGGGGACAAAAAAAGGAAATTTATGGCAAATGATGGGGTTACTCACTTGATTCGAAACGTTGAGGCGTATGTCAGCACTTACCGGTTGCTCGTCGTAGAAAAACGAAGCGGAATTTAACTCCGTGGATTGACACCGTCGCATACGGTTTTAAAGCCATCGACCAAAGTGTCCACGAACACAAAACAAACACCGCGTAAATCATCCGTTATAGTTGTAAAGGTTATTGGTGAATTAAAAAAAAAAAAAAAAAAGGAAAAACAACGTCACTCACGTAAATCCAACCATCCATTACGAAAATTACAAGGGTTGTTCATTCTATTGATACGCAATTTTCATCGAATAATAACATTTACATCGTTATTTACAGGATTATTTATACAATAGAAAGAAACAAAGAAGAAGGAAATAAGAACTTTTAACAAAGTGGTTAATAATAATAATAGTAATAATAATAATAATAATAATAATAATAATAATAATAATAATAATAATAATAATATGGTTAGATGAAAATTAAAGAGTCGGATACGTGCTTAAAATTAATTACACTATTTTAAAGACGTAATATATTACAAAAACAGGAGAATCGGACAAATTCGCTCGATACTTTTGCATTCCCTTGCGTTCGTAACGACCCGCTCACAACGAACATACTTTTGCAAAAACAAAAAAAGACAGGTAAAATCAAATAAAATAATAAAAGATCACATTCGAATTATTGTCAAGTAAGTTGGTTGTACGAAATATTTATATACCTTTCACCAGGATCCTTATGATAATATAAATTAATACATATTTTCGATGATAACAAATATTATATTATGAATGTTAAGAGAATAATAGGCCAAAGGTCGCGCACGTTCTCGATTAATGAAAATAAAAAATCAAAAGTCTTCATATAAGAAAAATCTCTTATCATCAATTATCGTCCTACGATTCCCTATAAACTTGTACTCTTTTCGCATTGTTACAATATTCCAATTAAATAATACGTAGAATAATAATTATTAACACTTCAACGGCACATTCTCGCACAGAATTACCGGATCTCGCGTAATCGCAACCGTTTCTCGCATAGTTCTGCATAGTACAATTATAATATAATTATTGAGAGGGGAAGCATTGAAGCCCATCATTTAAATTTGGATCATGCAATATCTTTATACAAATGAAAAAAAAAAACATTGTCATACTAAAATATGTTATCGATTCGTAATTAAAGAGACAGAAAAAAAAGAAGCTAATTAATAGGCTCTCGATTGGTAAGTACTGATACATAAACGACGCTAATATGATATCCAGCGACCATCAAAGTGTTAAAGAAGAAAAAGAAAAGAAAATAAAAAAGAAACAAAAAAAGATTCGATGAAGCTTTTTTAGCTAAAGGAAGAAGGAACAAACCAAGAGCTGTGTTAATACGATTATCGACTATTTATCGCTAACTTTGTTGCCTTTGTAATCTCAGTAATATTTTCCAAATCGTGGAAATCCCGTAGAATTTTTCTAATCAACTTGAAAATTTCGAACCAGTCAATTGCATTTCTTTCCTCTTATTTCGTCCGTTAAAATGTTTTTCCCAATCGAAGTTCACTTTCTCAACTATTAAAAGAAGATCGTACTCCATGATTTGGAAAGCTTCAGACACAGTCTACTATTTACAATCGTAGTTATAAAAAGAGCACACTTCGCACGCTTGGAATAACTTTTCGTATCCTTTATTTGTTTGTTTGTTTGTTTGTTTGTTTGCTTGTTTACTTTTTCGTTTCGCTATTTGTATACCGGCATATATAGCTTTGAAGACTCTACCGATCTATTTTCGCTAAAAAAATTAAGAAAAAAAAAAACAATGCGACATAGAAATTTGTTTCGCGTGAGTATGCGTGTCCTAACAGTATCTAACGATTGCTTCGCAATACCCCGTTAATTAACTGGAAAAGTGTTAAAATAAGTTAGACGCTATATATATATATATATATATATATATATATATATATATATATATATAACATATCCGTGTATGTATACTATATCGTCGCAAAGGTACATACATACATACATACATACATACATACATACAGATTCCTCCCTCTAACGATATCGATACTGACATAAATGCAGCCGCAATGATGCAACGTTTTTTTTTTCGTTTTATTGTTACTCTCCATTTGTACAAGTTTCGACTTAAACCATTAATAATATGGAAAGAAAGAACGATAGAGAATAAAAATCTTATTTGGCAGTTTAGCATCGTCGAATATTTTGGTGAAATAGGTTCGACGCTTCGGAAACACATTATTAATATTTCAATCGGGGAAAAATAATCTTTTCATATTCTCGGCAAAAAAGATTGCTTCGAACTATACTGGCAATGTTTAGACGTTTCTTCATCAATGTGAATTCTTCTTACTTCCGTCTATGCAACTCACATTTGCAAACCTTAAAAAGATTGACCTAGCTATATCTATAACGTGTGTGTAAATGTATCCTCCCTATGCGTATGTATGCGTTTGTCTCTGTGTGTGTGCGCGCGTGTGTATTTATTATAAAGGAGGTGGCGAGGATGTAATTACGAAGATGATGCAACTAATATTATCATTACTGGTTTTCTGCTTTAGTTAACATTCGGTTGGGTATTGGCACAGAGTTGTACTAGCATTATGGAAATATCTGCGGATAAAAAATTTCGCGTCGATGAAAGGCCCACGTTCGTTTAAATCAAAACGGCTAATGAATTTACTTAACCACACGAATCGTGTTTAAAGATTCACCGACGCATATACGGCTCGTCCGTCCTCTCGTTTACAACATATTTTATAAATTAACCTACTTCGTAATAGGAATGTACATAAAAAGGTGAGCAAATAGATTTTTTTACTTCGGACCATTCGTTCGTTACGATTTTACATGCGAGGATGGATATAATTATAATTATAATCAAAGCTATCGAGAGACAACATTTGTTATTTTCAAATTGGCTGCTCATCTCATTAGGTCCCTAAGATTCGGTAGATAAGATTGTAAATAAATGGTCATCGCGATGGGCGACCAATCAGCTTAAATCTAGACAGTCTTGGGACATGTGATTCGTTATACCATTAAATAGAATAAAATCGTACGGTGTGGCAGGATATAATTCATAGTTTCGATTCCGATGGAAAAAAAAAAAAAATAAAAGAAGGAAAAGATACTTGTCGCAATGCAAGAAGAAATGAAATTTGCGACCCTGTCAATAATCGTATCTTTTTCGTATAAAGGATCTAGCTACATCGTTTGCTATGTTCATTAAAAAGAGTTCCGCATAAAAACCCTGTGGAGATATGTATCCAGCCCGTACTATTACTTGAATATTTCTCAGTCTTTTATTTCTATCGCAATCTGCGGCAGTTGGGTTTTAACGAATCCGTTCTTTTTTTTTTTTTACATCGTCGCAAAAGCCAATAAACAAATGTATGTATGTTCGCTTCTTTGCCGAGATTAGGGAAACAAAAAATTATTTCTTTCTTTCTTTCGTTATTCTAACCTTACATCTTGAATGATTATGCTGTCATAAAAAAAAAAAAAAGAAATACGAAAAAAAAAAAATTCTTTCCTTTCGTCCAAAACGTAGGCACTAAATATTTTTCTTTTTTTTTTAACTTATACATACGTACGTGAATTTCCGAAGTATCTTCCCACCGATTTTGGTGGTTTTAGAAAACGGAAGAGAAAGTGAGCACGGCAACCGAGCGCGGCGTCATCGGTAAAAAACAATATAAAAATACGATTATGTGTTTTAAAAGGACTCGTTCCTTTGTCTACGTAATAATATTTAATTGTAACGTCGCAGACTTTTACGTTGATTATTGGATGACGAAGATTATTTGATCCTCTTTCTCTCTCTCTCTCTTTCTCTCACTCTCTCTCTCTCTCTCTCTCTCTCTCTCTCGCTCGCTCTCTATTTCTCTCTCCCTCATCTACGTATCTCTATCTCTATCTCGCCTTCTTTCTTTCGCTCTTCGACGATATTTCTTATCGCGCGATCATTACTACGAACGAAATCATTGCCATATTTTCGATCGTTCTCGCATAATTCCACCAATACAAAATCATCATCGCCAGTTTCATTAGTGCCAATACCTTTCCTCTAATAAACACACAAACCAGGCGCTCAACTGTTTCCAAAGAATATAAAGAATAAACGACGACTTTCGAATCATTGAGAAAATTCGCTTGATTTTATTCGAACCATTTAAATATTTCATTTCACTTCGGTCATTTGAAAATCGTCGTTCGTTGTTTCATACCAAACTGTTTATTCGCAACGAAACGAAAGTCAAATAAATTTAACCTTTTCCATATTAAAAAAAAAAAAAAAAAAAAAAAATGACTATGGTCGTTCAACACGATAGTACAAAAAAAAAAATTTTCATGGATTAGCATGTCTCAACGCATATTCATTTACAATTCGTTTTTACGTTAATTTGATGTAACGACAAATGAGAAACCAATTGTTTGCGTAATACGACAAATTTACGACAAATTGTCAGACGTTATACTTTACGGACAACACCGCCAGCGTAATACAAAAGTGTTAATGTTCATTAGAGGACAAGATAATTTACTAATAGAACTAACGAGGAACATACCATACGTCCATTCGATCTCACACTATCCTAAATTTATAAACTCCCGTTCGTAATGATTGCTTTTTGTCATACAATATACACACAACATATCGCACAAATACCGAACAATGCTCGTTCTCGTGTTGATCGTCGTTTTGAACGCGAAGGAGAAAGAAAAGAAGAAAAAGAAGAAGAAGAGGAAGAGGATGAGGAAGAGGAAGAGGGGAAAGAAGAGAACAGAATTGAAAGAAAGATTGTGAGAAAAATAGTAGAAAAATTATTCTTCGTAAATAACAAGTACAACGTAGTTCAACAATTCACGCGTTGTAACTCGTTAAGATGATGACGATGATGACATCCTTTTCATCTCCTTCTTCTTTTTTCCCTTTTAACCTCCCTTCCCATTTACATCCCGTTAAAAAATTCCCGAAAATATAGATTCTCCAATGTATCTTTCTCTCTTTCTCCATCCATTTTTTTTCTTTTTTTCTTTTCTTTTCTTTTCTTTTCTTTTCTTTTTTTTTTCTTTTAACTTTTTATTATTAGCGCCTCATTGACAATTTTTCATTTCTTTTTTTTTTTTTGCTTCTTTCTTTAATTCTTTCTTTCTTTCTTTCTTTCTTTCTTTCTTTCATACTCGCGCAAGCCACTCTCGCTACCACTAACTCACTTGCTCTCCTTCTTTCACACTACTTTACAGTTGCTCTTGAGCTTAGCACCCTTCAATTTCAGCCTTCCTGTGTTACAAAGGAAACACGTTTCGACATACTCGCGCGGGGTATAACGTTTGCACGTCGCGATCAACTTGCGTTTAATATTACGCAAAATTTACGCCTTAAGGAAAACATTTGGTTACATCCACATTAAAGAGACATTATAAAGCCCCACGCGCGCATACGTACGTACGTACGTACGTGTGTGTACGTACATATATTTAAGTCAATCAGTAAATATGACTGGTCGTAGATAAAAGGCCTTCCAATGTCAACGAAAACGCGATAAGGCTCTCTACGTATTATGCAATCGCGATTTATCAAATACATTCCTTTTTTTTTCCCCCCCAACGTTTTGTTTTGAAATAGTTTTCTTTCAATGTAAAACTTATCTTTTTTCGCGTTTCGCCGATTTCACGCGAAGAAACAACTTTACGGCTACTTCGACGTTCGAAAATTTTAATCTTAAATTGTAGTACACAAAGAGATATCCAAAAAAGAAAAGAGACAAAAAAATCATGATTCTTTTCTCGCGTTCCTTTTGAAAGATCGATTTCGAAAAAGTACATAGTACGTAGACCCGTTGAAAATAACAAATATAAAAATTACCTTGTACGTTTCGTTTACTTTTTTTCTTTTCTCAACACCAGCGTTTCACTTGCATTGCCAAAAAAATAAAAAAAAATAAAAAAAAGGAAATTTCTCTGCGTATATGTATTTCTCTTGTAACACACGTTATATGGTACATGCTCTCGGAAAGTTTGGTTTCTGCTCGCACTGTTTAATAAAACATCGACGGCGATAAGTTCGATTTGAAAAATGCGTGAAACTAAGTATTTTCGAAATAGAAACACTGTCCGGAACATCGTGAAATAAATAAAGAAAGGTATCCGATATCTAAAATATTCCATTTCGTTCCTTAATCTTAAAACAGATAGAACACATTCGACCAAATAAAAGTCAATTTTATTATATTACCCCCCCCCCTCCTCCTCCTCCTCCTCCTCCCCCCTCTATTCTTATTCGAAATACCATTTGGTTAATCGATACTGCTATCATCAATTAATCGCCTACGCGCACATACGCGAACTAACTTATAAACTTATAATTATCGATTAATATTAATCCATAAACGTTTACTACGGAATATAAATTTATATGTGTAGTTTATCTTTATAGTATTATAATAAATATACAGCAGTAATGTAACGTAGATTATTCTTCGATTAACCAAAAGTATTTTTCGAGTTTTCGATTGACTTTAACCTTCGTCGTTGTGTTCTAATCAACGAAAAAAAAATAAAAAATAAAATAAAATAATAATAATAATAATAATAATAATAATAATAATAATAATAATAATAATAATAATAATAATAATAATAATTAATGAGGTTCGAATTAAAAGATCTTCGACAATTTGAAAGAAAAAAAATATCAACAAGTCGTAAAAATAATTTCATTACTTATCGATTGAATTCCGAAACCAAAAATAAAAATAAACTATATAAATAATACAATTTGTAAATTGCCTGGTTTTCAAAGATCCGTTCCATATATTCTTTTCTGGAATATCTCGCATAATGGAATAATGTTTATGCAAACGTTCTCTCTCTCTCTCTCTCTCTCTCTCTCATATATTCACTTACTCTCTCTCTCTCTCATATATTCACTTATAGTTTACGATCGCATTTCCTATATTTGCGAAGCATAACAACACTGACACTTTCGGAATGGTCCCCTCCTAATCTTCACGACACACTATTTCAGATCCTCCATAGCGCCATAATTGGCCAGAGACTTTTTAATCCTGAGTGCGGTCAGCCTTGCCGCGGCATTATGGTACCAACATTCCTTCATCACTTTGGACATCACTTGTAGAGCCTTTAAAATAATATTTTTAAAGATTCGCAAATTCGATCGAAGCACGACATCCACAAACGTAGTATTATTGATTGTATTTAACATTTAAAAAAAAAAAAAAAAAAATAAAAAGAAAAATTAAATTATTAAAAATTAAAGAAGAAATAGACGATAATATTTAAAAATTGAAAATAATTCTCGATGATTTGAATGAAAATTTTTCTCATACCAACCTCGATCGACTGCCATCGATTTGGTATGGAGGGCCTTTGTCTGTCCGTACAGACAACCTTACGCATTTCCTCGATCGTAGGATCGGAAGGCACCAAATCGTAAAAGGGCAGTTGATAATCGTCGTGAATACCGCCAACGTTGCAACGTCTTGCGATTTCCCATAGGATCAAGCCGAGCGCGTATACGTCTGCTCTTTTGAACGAATCGAAGTGATTCATATTTATCGTCTCTTCCAAGACCTAAAGTCGACACGTAAACAAACAAAGATTTTGTTCTCCAATTATATATTATAACCCACGTACAAACGCACAAACACGCGCAACGCGTTTATTACCTCAGGTGCCATGTAACGTTTGGTTCCAACCCTGTTATTTAATTGAATATCAACTGTGTCCGTGATTACGTCATGCCTAACAGCCAATCCAAGATCACCAATCGCACATGTACCATTCGTCTTAACGAGAATGTTCTTCGATTTGAGATCCCTATGAGCGATAGCTGGTTTACCTTGCGTACCAACAATTTCCATGTGAAGATGCGCCAGGCCAGTGGCGATCGACAAGGCCATTCTAATCATACCGTTCGTATCTACGGTCGATCTGTTTAGATAATCAAAAAGCGAACCTTTCTCGTGGTAATCCGTGATTAACCACAATTGCGTCCAGGTTCCGTTGTCTGGAAAGAAAAAACGGATGATTCGAGAGATACAATTGTGAGATCGATAGGTTCATTTCTTCCTACATTTTTTTATATCATCTTCATTTATCATATTTTTTATTTATCTTTTAATTAAATATTAATTTCATCACTTGATATTATACATTATAATAATACTTGTAATTATTAAATTTGTTGATCACATCGGCTCAAACGTTCTAACAAATGATAAAATAACAATACCTTTATTATCAGCAGCGATGAAGCCAAGGATATTGTCGTGCCTCAGCATCACCGTCTGATAGATCTCCGCTTCTCGAAACCAAGATCTTTCCTCTCGCGAGCTAAAGATTTTAACGGCAACGTTTTCACCCCTCCAACGTCCACGCCAGACCTCACCGAAACGACCCTTTCCGATCGTCTCAACAAGCTGAATCTGGCGTGCTATACTCCGCTGTACCAGAAGTGGCAGACCTACTTGGGAGAGAAGGAACATTGGAAAAAGCATTCTAATCGATTTGGATACACCTAAGTAGGATAACCGTCGAGAATTTATTTATACACAGGGTGTCCCCGACCGTTTCGACGCGGATAGATTCTCTGCGTGAAAATAACAATAATAATAAAAAAAAAAAAAAAGGTTCATATGAACGTATGTCCCATTCGTTATTTTCCAATTATAACGAGTCTCGTATTGAAATAATACTATCGATAGATGGCATTAGTTGAATTAATTCGATATCCGACGTTGAATCGATGGATTATTACTCGTAGATTTATCTGAAATCCATTGGGTACAGAACGATCGTTAAGCGTTGAAATATTTCGCAAGATAATTGAACAAGGCTTCCAGAAAATCTGTACAATATCTGGAGAAATGGGCGGGGAAGTAAGACAGGGTGGTAAGACAGTCAAGGGTAAAACGTTTCCGGGCTTGTGTTCAGATTCAAGGAGCTCATTTCGAACATCTCTTGTGTAGTAAAGCGAATACAATGTATGTTGAAGTGACTCGCTATAATTTGAAAACAAGGTCAAATAGGATATATCTTTATACAAGCTTTTTTTATTATTATTATTATTACTTTCATGTATAGAATCTACCGTCAGAGCGGATCCCCGAAGCTACGTAAAACCCTATACATGTAAGTATATACAAATATTATATATAGATTAGACAATTTAACTAAACGAAAATACTACATTACTGTGTGTTTTATGTATCCATTTTTTCAAAAGGGAAATACAAAAAAAGAAAATAAAAATGCTCGACATTCAAACAATCTTAACGCTTTTTATATCTTAGAAGATAAATATATAATATTTAATTTATTTCGACCTACCCGAACCGCTGCCACTGGTCGTCATTTCCAACATATCCCTGATGGTGACACCTCCGAGGATTGGTCGATCTGGTGCCTCCAACGAATCATCCGGGAAATGTCTTGCAGGACTTCTCCTCGACATGTGTATATGATAAATAACCATTACGATCACACAGATCGCGCATATAGGTAGTGCTATCGTCAAGGCCATTTTCCAAGTAACCCACGTCGCATCGTCCCCGTTCGACGACACTTTTGACAATACGACAACGACTTTCCGTTATCACGAATTTGTCGGTATAAGGATCGCTCGCGTAAGAAAAAAAAAACGCTATTCTCGAACGGCAGGACTGATCATCATTCGTCGCCCATCGAAATTAACGTTTCGTCAACGACGTACGAAAGACAAAAAACCAAAAAAAAGCATGAAGAGAGGACAATGCATAAAAGAAAAAAAAAAAGGGAAAGATTCTTGTCCAAAATTACTAATACAAGCTGAAAGTGCAAGCGAAAATATCCACCTCATAGCATCCTTCCCCAACAACAATTAGCGTCCCATCAGGCGAAACTACATATAGCCAAACATACATATCATTATCAATAACGAAAGTAAAAAAGCACAAAAAAAATAAAAATAAAAGAAAAATTTGGGATAGATGAAAAAGGAAAAGAATCATTTCGTTCTTATATATTCCTCCCTCCGACTAATAACGTCGACGTTCCCGTAGAAAAGATTGCTCGTTTTCTTGCTGTTGATTTCCTTGCGTTTTACGAAATTCCTTCCTACCTGCTAAATAATAAAATCCTTCCGTGATGATACCTAAGAAAGGAAGAGAGTCTCGTGCATTTCTAGGATACCTTTTTTTCTTATTATTCCCCGTGCAAGGTAGATACGAAACTGACGAATAAAAAATATATTGTTATTTTGATCGATACGTGTTCGTATGTATGCAAATATCCTATATATGTATGTATATGCACCTTCGTAACACGACTGTAGACTTCAAACTTACCTCGAAATCTTCTGCCATATTCCGCCAAGACGTTTGGTGTTCCTTCACGCACGCGGATGCTGTTAATGTTATGTTACACCATATAAAAAACAAAAAAAAATAAAAAAAAAAAAAACGAAAAAAAGAAACACAAGGGTTAATGACAACAAGAACCATGTTAAGTGAAATACGGAGAGATCGACTCGACGAGCAAACGTGGTGAAGAGAAAAAAAAAAAAAACACCATTTCGACGAATTCTGGCGTAGTCAACGGTAACACCAAATTTCGAGACAGAATATCTCGACTAAATCGATGGACCTTGGTTTCGTCTCCCAATACCATAGATAGATATAGATAGACATGGATCTCCTAACACGAATTGAACAGTATGACAAAATATATATATATATATATGGTGATCCCCATCGAAATTGAGATGCATAAAAAAAAAAACACATTGCGATGAGTGTGATGAGACGGACGTATCGTCGAAAAGCATATATGTATGGGAACACCTGTTCTATAAGATGGATAATTACGAGAGGCATCTATCTTTTCCTAAGAGAGTACAAAATGGAGGGAAGTACGGGGGGGGTGGGAAGGAAGAGGGCAAATCGTTGGAAATTTTCGAAATATACTATAAATCAAGATCCTGTGAAAATTGAGTCCTTTTATTGAATCGGATTTGTTCAAGGACATACTCTTCATTATCGATGTCATTACTGTCTTTTTGTACCTTACACATACGCGCGCGCGTATAAATCGAAACTGTCACACTTCGATCGGTTATATCTTATCTTTACTTTTTGCTTTCATCACGATTCGTTCGTTATTAAAATATGTTTTTCGATTCGATACACCTTGTGAAATATTACGCGAAAAAAAAATGGTTTCTCGAAACCGATACTTGATCGAAATTTTCGTTTCATTTATACTTTTTATTATCGATAATAATCGTTGACATTATGATAGACATCAATAAAGAGCTATATGAATTTATGCTTGTTATTTATTGACTCGTCCAACTTTTACGCTTTCGAATTCTATACAAAAAAAAAAAAAGAGAAAATTATAATAACAATAATTCTACTTAATTTTTATTTGGATTTGGTAAAATTGAAAAATGTTCCATTCGACTCGAAGTTTTCTTCTTCTTTATTGAACCTTATAAAAGGAAGTATAGGGGATTGAAAAGAACGCCTAAAAGCAAGGTTGCGTAAGACGGAAAAAGATATTTTTAATCCTGGATCGTCGATCGACAAACGTACGCTTCTCGACTCCCAACTTCCGATACATCGACATTCTTTCTCGAGCCGTCATGAAATGATAAACAACACGAGTGTTCGACGAAAATAATTTACTTGAAATCGCGTTATCCTAAAAATCTGCCACTCGTTTTAAAAGCAAAACAACGGATAATACGAGAGCCTAGAAAGAAAGAGAAAAGAGAGATTTATGCATTGAATAAAAAAAAAAAAAATAAAGAAAGAAATAAAGAAAGAAACAAAGAAAGAAAGGAGAAAGAAAAGAAACTGTGAAAATATTAAGCGTTATCTTATCCAACGGTAACGCACACACGAACACTCCGTTATCTCACCGGCATTTTTTCATTGTAAATAACAGATGTAAACGATAACACAAGCCACCGGTCCAGTCTCAGCAAATGTACATTGGAAATATATATTTTTTTTTTTTTTTTTAGTTGTCAACTTGACTAATCTCTCTCTCTCTCTCTCTCTCTCTCTCTCTCTCTCATCTTTCCTTTTCGTCCACTTTGTTTCTCGTACTAAAACTTCTTCATTACTTTAACGTACACATTACAATTATAAAATAATAACAAAAAGACAGTAATGATATCGTAGAGAGTAAACGGGAACGATCACATTATCTCGACTTATGCGAGATTACGAAAGGAAAAAGTCAAAACTTTTCCGTTCTTTGATACTTTTGAAAGGAGGAAAAAGAAAAAAAAAAAAGTAGAAAAAAAATGTGCAGACTCGAAAAGGAGACAGAAGAAAAAAAAAAAGAAGATTCGTAGATGTCTCGTGCTTGATGAATCGTAAGCAATCTCTCGACTATCTTTCGTCTGGAAAGACCTCGTGTGTGTATATTAGTCAACCGACACGGTGACACATAGAATGAACGTATACATATGTGTATGTATGCATGTATGTATGCATGTATGTATGTATATGTACGTGTTGAATCAGCTAGGTGGAAGCAAGATATGAAGGAGAAACGAGAAACGAGCAAACGAGATATGGAGCGATGCTAATGAACGCCCAAAACGATCTTTCACATAAGCACCCAAGGTCGAAGGTAAAAAAGCCCGAATCTTTATTCTTTTCTCTCCCTCTCTTTCTCCCTCTCTCTCTCTCTCTCTCTCTCTCTCTCTCTCTCTCTCTCTCTCTCTCTCTCTCTCTCTCTCACACATCGTCGTGCGTACTCTTTCCAAATATTGTACCTTACGAAACTTAATCTCTCCAGGACTTGCCCCCGACTTCCGAGAATTCGCGTAAATGTAAATTACTTCGGCAACGAAAGAAAAGAAAAGAAAAGAAAAAAAAAAGGAGAATATTGATTGGTTTGTTCAACGTATTCACCGCCAAGCGATGAATTTTGATAAATTTTTTACTAACCACATTACTTAGGTTATATTATATTAAAAAAAAAAAAAAATAATAAAAATAATAAAAGATATTATCATAGGATACTGAATTGAATTATAGTACTGAATTGTACGAATATACGATAGGTTTTATATTTCCATTGCTTATCTCCGATCTGTGACCGTCGCGGCGTTAATGCGACAGAAAAATCTGCTATGGGAAAAAAATTTAGTAATGGCCACCAATGACCGTCATGATGGTGAATATGTTGAATAACCGTAAAATGTAAAAAGAAACTTGATAATATTATCGCGTTTACAATCTTGATAATCTTTTGTATGACGTACGTACGATAACCGGTGAAAGATTCCAATTACCGTAATGAACATTAATGTTTTACACCATGACTATCATAATTACTATAGGCAAATTACTTGGAAAATTTTAGACCAATTAATTATGTGAAAATTATCTCGCGATATTGTATATACCTCTTTTTCTAAGATAAAAAGAAAAAAAAAAGAGAGAAAAGAAAGTAATAAAAAAAAAATACGAATATTGTAAAGCTCGTTCGTTAATCCTCTATAACGCAATTATTTCTCCAGTATATAAAAAAATTTTATATAACACGAAACATATTCGATAACTTTTATATCAGCATAATCGTACCATACGAATCGTAACTTATACTTGGAAAACAAAAATATGTACCTTCTACGATATGAACTAATGATTAATTTTGACTGGCGAACAAGTTGAATGTAACTTAAAAAGAAAAAGAAAAAAAAAAGAACTACAAACATATAAGCGTGTAATTTCAAAGTTATTCATATAGGCATTACAGAGTTAAGAAACGAAACGAAAAAAGAAAAAAAGAACTCGATTCGAAAGGAAGACAGTTTGAGTGTTCAAATCAAACAGGTAGGTAGAAAAAGGAAGACGTGGGCTGTGCGAGAGAGAAAACGGTTTCACGAGGCGACATCGTCCTTGAAAAGGAAAGCACGCACGGCGATTCTCGTTGTACCTCCTTCGAGGTCGTTGTCGTTTCGAGAACGTTGCCGAGGATAAGAGGGCCGTAGCTCGCGATTGCAGAAGTCGTACTGGTTGCAGCAAGCAACGACGGGCTTGATGATGCCGTCAGGAGCATTCTGGGTGTTGTTCGTCGTACACCAGATCGTGTATTCGGGCCCCGGGAAGAAGTACGTCTTATTGTAACACCTGAGAACAATGTTTTATTGACGAATATTTTCCTGCTTCTGAAGGACGCGTCTTTTCTCCTTTCGTTCTCGGTGTTTTCTGCACGATTAGCCGAGATATATATATATACACACACGTATATATACATACATATATATACATATATATGTAATATATATATACATATATATGTAATATATATATATACATATATATGTAATATATATATGTAATGTATATATATATATATATATATATATATATATATAAGGAGATGGAAAGATTAAATGCAAGAAGAAAAAGATGCAACGTCACTACACTCCGGTTCGACGTCTCTTTGATAAAAAGTTATCTGAAACGTTCTTTTTCTTTTTTTTATGACCACAAGAAACTTAGATAAAATATTCCAAGGATATATTCTGTAAAAATTATATCCATCTCGATATAAAGAAGACATTAAAGAAAATATATATTCGACAATTCTTTCTTCTTCTTTTTTTTTTTTTTACTCGGCCTATCCGAAACGTTTTTTTATATTATTTCTTCTCTTTTTCTTTTTTTATGGCCGAAGAAATTCTCGTCAAGCTGTCGAAGAAAATATTTTGTAAAAATTGTTACCATCTTGATATACAAATCTCTTGATATATATATATATATATATATATATCTTGATAGTCATAAAAAAAAGAAGAGAGAAAGAAACAATTGTTCGATACTTTGCCCAACATATTTGCAGTATTGTATTTGATGATCGGGATACATACATACGTACATATGTGTACATTTAAAGAAGATGAGTATAAAAAAATCGATGCTATTCATTTGAAGTGCTAAAACTTTCATAGTCCTTCCTGTCTGTAGTTTCCTCTCTTTTCTTTTTTCTTTTCTCGTTCTTTTTTTTTTTTTTTAAATTTACTTCGCCACCTTTAACGAGAGAGGCCGAACCAAAAAGGACGAATCGTGAAATATTCACACGCGAGAAGATATTTCGAATGATGGATATGTATATACGGGACACGTAGAGGTCACAGGTCAGGATGTCTCTTATCGATCAGTGGAATACTGAAAATATATATATATATATATATATATATATATATATATATATAAGATTGATCGATTAATTAATATGCATCCCTTCCACGATAATGTGAATACGTAACTGCGCGAGAATGTTACCTGAAATACGTTAATAAAATGGTCAGCACCAGTAAAGCGTTCGAATACGTTAAAGGAATTATTATGTATATTTCTCGTTACGTCGTTATGGTCGTTCAAATATTATGTATGTACATCGACGAGAGTAATAAGGGTAGCATAGAGGTAATGATTAAGTGCTTAACGGATTAATCTTGTTAAGAGTAAAAGAGAGCATGCATAGTGGAAATAGAAAATGATTTTGGAAGTCATCGATGTAAGGGAACGACTATTTTCTTCCTTTGTCTTTTTCAATGTAATAAAAAAAAAAAAAAGAAAAAGAAAGAAAAGAAAAGAACTGGGGGTAAAAAAAGAATAAATAAATTACAATAAACGAAGGAAAGGAAAAACCATTGCGCTTTACATCGATTTCTTACAAAACTCATAAACGTCCATTTAATATTTATTATCCCATTTCTTCTACCTATAAAAATTGGATCTCACTATTTTGTACTCTCCATATTGAAGAATAATAGAATCGAAATATATATATACACACATATGACGTACATCTAATGCACTTTTAAGAGTAAAAAGAAAAGAAAAAAGGGACGAATGAAAGGAAAGGATGGAGTTGCCCGATGAAGGGTTAAAAAAAAAAGGAAAAAAAAAAGAAGAAGGAGCGAAAGAAGAACGTGTATGTACAAAAGTTGCGATATCCTTTTTCGCACGTTAGACAGAGGTTTCTACAGCGGTGCAACGAAAATTTCGTTCGAGGATAGTGCAAGAAAGAAGAAAAAGAAGAAGTAAAAGAAGAGGCAAGAGAAAAATAAATAAAGAGAATCGGAGAAAAAAGTAATCAAATATTATAATAACATGCCATTGCTACTTTTTTCAATTACGTTCAGCTCGATACGTGTATATATTATATATATATATAAATATATAAATATAAATATATATATATATATATATATATATATATATATATATATATATGACTACGTACAATATATGTACATATATACATACGTAAGTTTGGTAAGAACCATTACCAAATATGCTAGAGGTCTCTAAGTTTTACATAGGAGAAGTGAAACAAGGCAGGAAATAGCTACCTCGAAGCGATCGGAACTTCCCGTAGGTGGCAAGGTCTCCTTGTCGCGTTTAAAAATTAAAAAAAAAAAAAAAAATAGAAGAAGAAGAATAAAGGAAGAAGACGAGAAATTCAAAGGTCGATTCGTTCCGATAATAAAATTCTATAAGCCGTTTCACTTTGTGAATTTGTATGAACTGCAAAAGACGTTTAATCACTCATAATTACTTCAAATATTCTATATAATTTTTTTTTTTTATTTCAATACGACCTATTTATATCTTATTCGATGATTCAAATTCGAACATTAATCAACATATTGTATACATTTTATTTAATTAATTATTGGAACAAGTCACTGTATACGGAATATGATGGACTCTAAAGTTTATAGAAAAAAGATTCAAGAAAAATCGTGATTGTTCGCAACGCATAGTTGCAAGCCACGACACAGAACGTCACAAGTTTACTTATGCCATATGTACATACATACACGTATGTACAGATTCGATAGGGCATTGTGCAAAAGTAGTTGGTCGTGTGTAAATAGCAAATAGCAGCAGCATCGTTCATAGAATCTAAGAAAAAAGCACGTAAACGTTTGATACGGCAATAGTTCTGCATACAAGTATGATATACTACGTACATAATACAAACATAAAAGCGAAAGTTCGTCTTTTCGCTCGCGTACGCGCAAGGACGATTGATTAGCGTTAGAAATAGCACGAATTAGCGAATAGCTCAAGAAACAGTAAAATAAATAAATAAATAAATAAATAAAAAAAAAATAGAAAAAATAAAAATGAAAGAAAATAAATAAATAAATAAATAAAATCACAGCGAAAGCCCGTGCCACCTGCGGAATTTCCGTTATCTCCGGTGCTCTCGGTTGATCCTACCTTCTTTGTTGCGAGGGTGCAGCTGAGGTTTCAGATCCCGATTGCAAAAATCCTCTTTGCAGCACTCGATGACAAAGGTCGTATTTCGCGAGTCGCTCGTCATGCAGAAGATGAGCGGCTCGGGCTGCGACGACGACAGCTGTTTGTGCACGCACCTTCAAGCCGATTTTGCAAAAGTTTCAGACAAAACGGACCAACCAAAAAAAGAATAGAGAACACTTGTTCTTGTTCTCGTTCTCGTTAGAGACAGAGCTACGTTGAAAATCGATAAATTCGATATTATACGCTACAACGTTGACAAAGATTTTTAAACTTGTTTTTTTTTTCTTTTTTAATGTTTTCTTTTTATTTATTTATTTTTTTTGTTCTTGTTTTCTTCATTTCCTCGAGATAGTACTCGTTATCACCGACGAGAACGTTGAATTCGGTTTATTTCTTTTTTTGTTTTATTAACTCTCATCATGCTTTAGAAATGCATACAAACGCATACGCGACCGCAAGGAACGGTGAAAAAAAAAAGGAAAAAAAAGAGCGACATCGAGTTTATTAACTCCCCTGTTCGGCTGGAACATTATTATCGAAGTGTTGCTATACGCGATAACATTAGATTTTCTTATTTAAAATTCTAAAGACATCTTATGCCCCCGCCCCCCCCCCAAAAAAAAACGCGTATTTAAGTCGCTCTCGCAGGTCGAGTCATTTCAAGTTAACTCGCTAATAAGTACAGAAAGAAAAAAAGAAAGAAAAAACAAAACGTAGAGTTCGTCCAGGAAACACAAGGGACGTCAACGCAAACGAGGGGGTGGGTTGTGTAAAGAAAAAAATTTAAAAAAAAAAAATTGTAAAAAAATTTAAAAAAAAATAAAAATTAGAAAAAAGGAAAGAAATCAAAGGCAGAAGAACAATCGAAGAAAAGAAAGAAAGGTTGAAGAAAAATACCGTGCAACTCAACACTCCGTCGTATACATAAAATACGTTACGGTGGGGGTAGCCGGGTGCGTGTGGATTGGCTGTTCCTGAAACTCTCTCCTTCTCTCTCTCCTTCTCTCTCTCTCCTTCGCTCTCTCTCTCTCTCTCTCTCTCTCTCACACACGCACACACACACCACACACACGCGCGCGCACTCTCTGTCGTTATTTTCGCATCACGCAATTTCTGTCACGGGCAAGGCAAAAAAAAAATGAAAAAGGAAAATAGATAAAACAAAGAAAGGTACGGGATAACAATGAACACAAACCAAAACGAGGTGTAAATTGTAAGGTGGTTGCGTTAATTGGCACGGATCGTCATCGAATCACCTGACGATTTCTCTCGAAAAGAAGGAAAAAAGAAGAAAAAGATGGAAGGAAAGGGCGAAAAAAACGAACACGCTCCAGGAAGCTCTCGGAGAGCGAATCTGTAAGAGCACACGATAATCACAGTGCAACTACTAGCACAAAAAGAATCGGTTAGTCAAAGATCTTTCTCTCTCTTTTCTCTCTCTCTTTCTCTCTCTCTCAAAAAAAAAAAAGAAAATGAAAACCAACCAAGAAGAAAAATTACAAACACGGTAGTAAGTATTGATTTATATATAGCAAAAGAAAGAGCATTCTCTTACGGGCAGAGAAAAGAATTTTTATGTATTATTCTTTATTTATATTTTTAAACAATTTAACTGTTACATTTATATTCGTATTTGTTCGAATATGTTGGCACCGTGAAGTCGCAACTCGATCGTGATTTACGTCCAACGAGTGAGTTTTGTTTTTTCAACGATCATTTCTTTTTTTGAATTTTCTGCTTAAAAAAAAAAAAAAAAATAAAAAAACCAAGGCGGATAGATAAACCGTATCAAAAAACCAACGCGTTTGAACTTTTTCGAAACGAAAACGTACGTTTCCCCGTGAATCGAAGAAATAAAATAAACGGGCACCGTAAGGAATGCACCTCTCATCTTGCTGGAAACTTTTGCCGTTGTGTTAAACGCCTTTTACACCGTTAGTTCCATAGAGTTTTTTTTACGTCCATATGTCACTACGAATTTTTGTGTATGGTGTATATCCATCCATGTCTCTGTATCCATGTGTGTTCATAGCATTCAAGCGCTAATCACGACACGACAAAAAATTCGTCGAGACGAGTACTCGGCAAGACGAGGCGATAACGACGAGGAGACACGATTCGACGTGGTAAGAGTTAAAAAAGAAAAAAAAACCCAAAAATTATGAGAAATATTGTTCTTACATTTCGTAAATTTTTTCTTTTTCTTTTTTTTTTTTTTTTTTGTTTTTAAAGACGAAACTCCCTTTTCATCCGCGCGAAAAAACGCGATAACTACGATGGACGATCTAATCGCTCGTTAGTATGTGTTTGTGTGTGAGTAGTAATTTGTCTCGTCGTAAATATCTATATTATAATATATGGAATTATCGGCACACCAAAAAAAAAAAAAAAGAAAAAGAAAGAAAGGGAGGAAGAAGATTGAAGGAGGCTGCACGTGATATTAATGAAAGCATCGTTTGGTCAAACCGCGGGAGATTGAGAATACCTGGCCGTAATTCTGGCGAAGCGGAAGACAGTAAACCCGGATGTAAATTCCGGTTGCAGAAGTCTTTATCGCAGCAGTGTCGGGAACGATAGATGCCCGGCTTACCATTGCAGACACGTGGCTCTTCCGGTGGGAACCAACACCTTCGGTCGAGGCACCTTTCACAACATCACAATCTTACGTTTAGTACGGAGAAATCGTGCACCTTTTTGGGCCATATATAACACATCCTCGTCGACCTTTCCCTACAGCTAAATCGAGAAAACGCGAAACGGCATAAGCGCGTTCTCGCCCTTTTCCATTAGGAATTTCGATCCGAACGGACGACGAAAAAAGGAGGGTTTTATCCGTGTGTGCATACGGACATCTTCCCATTGAATTATTTTACATGAGACCGACGAATGATATCGAACGAACGAAAAATCGACTCTCTCTCTCTCTCTCTCGCGCGCGCGCGCGCGCGCTCGTTCTTCGTTTCTCGCGCGACCAATCAAATAATCTCGGTCGCATTATTTTCGATTCGATCCAGACCGAGTTATTCGTCGTCTGGCGCATTAAATATTTAGCCAGCGTCCACGCGTCTGCTATAGAGCTCGTATAGTGACGTTACGAATTTGCTTGACGTCTATAAAGTGTCTCCCCACCCCCCCCCCTCTCACTCTCTCATCGGCGTGTCTGTCTCCTGTGTGTCTGCGTTTGCGATTGAAGTGGATCGATAAACGATTCCGACGGTCACCTCCTACACCTTTTCGTACCATAAACACAACCCTAAATAAATCCAACGAT
>OU426851.1:15442755-15637755 GCA_911387685.1 Dolichovespula media
TTTACGTAATGATCTATTCGTGCAAACGTACTTAATTTCAGTCATTATTATTATTATTATTATTATTATTATTATTATTATTATTATTATTGTTGTTGTTGTTGTTATTATATGAATTACGACATAAACGACTTAATACGTCTTTTTAAATTAGCTAATATTATTTCATTCCTTCCATATACTTAATTCTGTTCAACAGCAACTAGACATTTTATTACACGAGATGAACGTAATAACGACTACTTTCTTTGCATACGGAATCAGTGACATTAACATAATAACGTACACGTACCAGCTTTGATAATTCTGAGCTCCAAGTATTGGTAGTTAAAATATTCTCCCTTGGTATCCAATGCTCGTAGACTTTACACAATTCCTCGATAGCTACCTGTCCTTCCGGCGAATCTTCACCACCAATCAATACACGATCAGCATTTACCAAATCTTCGATAGCAGTACCTTCTGCTAAAAATTCTGGATTCGACAAAATCTAAAATAGTTTTTATTGCGTACAATAGGATGTGTAAAAGATGAACAAAAAAAAAAGAAAAAGAAAAATACAAAAGAATTGATCGGCGATGAAATACGTATTTACATTACCTGATAAGAAACACCTGGTTTGTGATTAGCACGAAGGATATTCATGATACTCTCAGCAGCTCTTACAGGAACCGTGCTCTTTTCAACAACAATTTTATCACTAGTCGCGATCTCCGCGATCATTCTAGCAGCACTCTCGACGTATTTCAAATCTGCCGCTCTTCCCTTCCCATTGCCGAACATTTTTGTCGGTGTATTTACCGAAATAAATATTAAATCGGCTTCCATAATGGCGGTTTCGATATCGGTGGAAAAAAATAAATTTTCACCGCGACATTTACGGACCACGTCGTCCAATCCCGGCTCATAAATTGGTAATTTATCAGAGTTCCATTGTGCTATTCGTTCTTTGCTCTTATCAACGACGGTTACGCGTATTTCGGGACATTTCAATGCGATCACGCTGCACGTTGGACCACCGACGTATCCGGCGCCCATTCCGCAAATTTTTTTTATCGTCATGTTCCTTTATTACGCCTATTCTTCCTACGAAAAATTCATACGTTTTTAATATTGTTAATATTTTTAACTTTCTCTTTGTATACTGTGAGATACCTAAGTATACGTAAAGTACAATTATTTCATATATATATATATTATGTGCGTACGATAATATTGTAGTATTGGGGCTTCAACATTAAATATTTGATAACATAAAATGCAATTGTTAATAAAAAAAATTAATGTATAAAATATATGCATTCATTTCCAGTTATTAATTAATCAATTTTAAACATACGTAATTCTAAAGAACAAAATTTTAATATTATAATATACACGATCTTCTTTTTATCGGAAGGTGGGAAAAAAAAGAATCACTCTTTCTTATGCGTGTCCTCTGTACTATTTTGGGAACATTATATACCTACAAAATCTTCAAACAATTTACCTTGATGTTAGAATTTAAATAATGATAAAAATGATTGCAAATGATTGTATGAAATGTAAAGTAAATTTATCCTTGATCCTTATTTAATTTGATGACGTACGAACGACGTCTTATCGAGAAATATTGACACCGCACCTATACGGTACCGAATTGGAAAAAAAACACAATTGTAAAGATACTGACAATCAAAAAAATGTTTTACCTGAAGCTCGAAAATAGGGATAATGCAGCGAGATAATTGATGTTCCCTTACTAATTATTACTCCAAAACAAAATTACATCTACCGACGAAAAGAAATTTCTTTCTAATCATGCGAGTCTAACTTCCATTATATCACTATCATTAAGTCAAAAAAACTAAGAATTCTTCATGACAAGAGTATTTGTAAAAATGATAAAATAAACTATTGCTCGTCTTTATCGTCTTGTTACCGACGTTCCTGTCGTCTAGAGCTTCACTGTTTCATTTGTAACGTCACTGGTAAATCCTCTTCGTGTCACTACTTACGCGAAATAGGACGCGTCTGAAATGCTATATACGCATGCGCAGCTTACAACGTTGCCACATTTAACAGACTACGTTGCTATTGGTTGAACCTATTGCAATGACAACCTTGGAAGCATATTTTTATTCCATCCACTAGGCACTCTCTCTTTCTCTTTCTTTCTTTTTGTCTCTCTCTCTCTCTCTCTCTCTCTCTCTCTCTCCCTGTATCTCTGTCTCTGTCTATACATTTCATACTTCATGCAACTTTAGTTTTTTAGTACTTTTTTTTTATCCCAGATAAAAAATTTAATTAACACAATTTTGAATTTTACCGTATCTACCGTCTATCGAAATAAATACTAATTAATAATTGACAATTAATTATTTAAGTGTAACTACGTATAACTAAAATTGAAATAAAATATAATTGACAGAATTGACGTACGATTGGCGTAATTATTATCCAATAAGATTCGTTTCAATCTACTTTTAACTCTACATAATAGAATGTATCTGTACATATACGATATGAATTATCCACTAACTAATTATAATGTATTATGAAAAAGTTATCTCCATCAATTTCAATATTCTATTTTACAATAAATCGAAAAGCACAAAAGTTAAAATTACTGAAGTGTATTCCTTTTGTAGTAATAAATTAAGCGGGTGAAACTTTGAGGAAGTTGCGTAACATCATACATTCGGTATTTTAACGACCAATTCGTTATTCATTGGATATTCGAGAATATCCGGGAAGTCATTATCTTCGATTGATTATATTTGATAAGGAAAAGATAATAATTTAACGATCAACTAATGGATATCGATCAGAAATTAAGAAAACATTTAAGAAAAGTCCATTGGATTTTCATTTTTAGTACATACAGCATTTGAATAAATAAATAAATGTATGTATATGATATGTATATGTATATATATATATATATATTGCGTTGGTCTTTTCTTTTTATATTTTCAACAATATATATATATATATTTACATGATATTATAAACACATATATGTATATATTTATATATATTATATATATACATACAATGAGAATATTACGATAATTACTAAAATATCAAAATGAAACGAATATAATATCATAAGGAATATTTTCACAAACGTATCTCCATTTCTTCGATATTTATAGAAGTACGTTCTACGTTCTGTTTGACACGTTCCTTACCAAAGATTTTCGGAAGTAAAAGGTACGTTCAGATGTGATGAGAAGCACGTACGCAACCCAGTCGTAATTACACCGTTTTCATTCACTTAAAATTAATATGTATATATATTTGAACTATATTTTCAATTGGTCATGAATCAAGAAATTCTATTTTTCGATGTTAATCAGAAAAATTTTTTAGGCAACGTCCTTGAGATGTTCATGAAAATTTATGGGAAGAAATTATTTTAATATACATATTAAGACCAATTCAGACCTTTCTTTGACTCAATGAAAGATCGCACGTATTACGTTCGCTTCAGAGTAAATATAAAAGCAGCATGGAGTTCCCGCCGTTTTCTTTATTTCTACGTGACTCAACGACGAAGTAAAAGCGGCAGTGGCTATAATATAGTATCTAATAGTACCAATAGTAAAAAAATCAGTACATACATTTGTTTAAAAAGAAATAAAACTATAAGGAGAGATTATAGCTATATTTAAAACTATATCGAACAATTTTGTTCCATTGGCATTTATTATCAATTCATTCACGTAATTTAATCTTCTAGTGGAAATTGTTTGGTTAATTTTGATTTTGTTTGCTCTTGAAGGAACACGAGGTAAGAGGAAATTTTTTAAATACATCATTTATTGAAATAATTAATCGAACGTTGGTTATTTGTTGAAAATATAAAAAAAATGATCGACTAACGCAATTAAACGCCATGTATTAAATCGTGATATAAAGTAGTAAGGTTAAACATTTTTTACTTATTCTATTTTTACTTATAGATTTCAACTACATATATTTATTAACTAGAAAAATATTTCTTAAAATATTATTTCTTCATATAATGCGTTGTGCAGCAAGTAAATATGTATATGTATATGTATGTATGTATGTATTTATGTATGTATGATGTATGGATGTGTGTATGTATGTATATATACATTTATAGATACATTGGTATGTCCATTCGTATGCTTCTAAAGTACATAGGTGTGCGTACTTATTAAGATCAATGACAATTGATAATCGTAATATATATAAAACATTTTTAATGAGATTAAACCAAACGGAAGTTTTTGTCTTTAACATTGTTTAAAATTCACAATTTCATCTATTATTGTGGGTTTTGACAATCGTCTATTTCCTCTTAATACGGTTTCCAAAATATATGCGATCACGATAATATTGTGACGTAACATATTGATAATAGTAGATTTGCTAGAGTATTATAACTCTATGTTATAATTGCTTCAATGATGTCATTATAATATAAAGTTTAAAGATTTTAAAGAACATTAAGGTGTATAAAATTTCGTTTGATATCATATTTATATATTTCATTTATAGTATTGTGAATGTTATGACATATTATTTAACATTACATTTTTAGATAACAATTACAATTCATGTCATCATATGAGCCGTTTTCTTTGAAAATGGTGTAAGTCCATTTTATATTGTATGGAGATATTTAAGAGTTTATATTTGAATGGTTTGAAAAATATTTGTGTGTGTTAATACACCCATTTTATGTTTTTTTAAATATTAAATTGATTTAAGTTTATAATGTGATCGTTTTTAAAGTATTAGTTAAAGGAAATTTATACTTTTGATGACCTTGGATGGATACATCATTTTCAAAGTCAACAAAATATGAAAATCATACATTTATGAAATAGTAAATCTAGGATTTAAAAAATAACAATTAGTAATTTTAATGGTAATTAGTAATCGATATTTACTTCAAGTTAAGTGAACAAACAGAACACACTAAGTTTTATACTCTACAATAAACGAGGGAAGTATCAAAATTTCAGTGAACGAAAGAAAATTTTTATGTCATTAACAGTGTTGCCACACATATAAAAATGAAGTAAAGAAATTATGTAGTATAATTTTTTAATTAAATATTATGTCTTTGCGGAAAGTGGACTTACATCACTTTCA
The DNA here is from genome assembly GCA_911387685.1 of Dolichovespula media. Taxonomy (NCBI): domain Eukaryota; kingdom Metazoa; phylum Arthropoda; class Insecta; order Hymenoptera; family Vespidae; genus Dolichovespula; species Dolichovespula media. Next base: position 15,447,868 of record OU426851.1, read on the forward strand.
AAGTAATTATATTTGTAATTTTATTAACTACGTAAATTTATATTGACAAAATGATGAAAATTTTGAACGATTTTTTGGGAACTGTTTATAGATAAAAAACTCATAGCAGATTGCATTCATTGTTATCGTTAATTAATTTTCTGTCAAAAATGGATATACCACTTTCAAAGAAAACGGCTCATATATGTAATAAACTTATGTAAAAAATCTACACTTATGAATTATGGTCTTGTTTTTATAGTTGGGACATACATATAATCAAAATGGATTCGAAAGAAGAAATAGTGAAGTACAATGAATCCTTAAGTGAGAGGGTGGTTAGTCATGCCAAAAGAAATCCTTTTTTGATGGCTGGTATATATAATCTACTAAGCGATAAACAACAATTTTTAACCATATATCACAATGAATCTTTTTGATTTTTTTTGTCAACTTAATAATTCTAATTATTCATATTCTTTTGCTTTAGGTTTTGCAACTTTGATAACAGCTTGTGCGATAGGTGCTTACAAATTTAAACAGAGAGGAGATATGCCGGTATCTATCTACCTCATGCAATTTCGAGTTCTGGCGCAAACCTCAGTAATTGGTTGCATAACTGCTGGAATGCTTTATCACATGTTCAATAAACATGTTTTACACAAAGAGAAAGAGGAATGATAAAAATTGTCCAAGTGGAATATTTGTCACTTTGCTAATATTGTACTAATAATTCGACAGATATTTCTCATTTATTACAGTTAGTCTGAATTAGATGAAACATAGAAAGCTAAATGTGATACTACAATAGTATTATCGTTAGACTTTGAATACTTTTGGCTGGTTCCAATAATGATCTAACAGAAAAAATTATATTTTCTCATACTTTTCCTTTCCCATATTTATAAATATTTATGAAATAGAAAAATATGATTACATTAAGTGTTTTATTTAGAAAGATCATTACAGTAATAGTACTCTTATATATCTATTATGTGTTCAAATAATATATTTGTAATAGTGAGCTTGATATATGTTATTATTCATATAAACAATTAATTTTATGATAATATTGATCATACTTTATTATTATGATTCAATTTAAATTTGTAGCATCTTAAGATGCTCCAAAACTAACAAAGTAAAAATTTGACATTAATGAATTATTTGATGTAATATTTGCAAATAAACAAATTTCATATTTATGAACACTCATGTTTATTTCATTTTAAGAACATAAGGCAATATATAGGCCTTATATATAAGGCAATATATATAGGCTTTTATATATAAAGAAATAACTAGTATTCAGCCTTGAAAACAAAATAATTTTAATCTTACATTTCGATAGGTATCAAGTTTAAAATCGAAGTCATAGCAGGCCTTAAATATAAATAAAAACGAACAATGTATGATGTAAATAATTATTGCGCCAGTACATTATGTATATGTCTCTTAGCTTTCTCCATGCACACAGATGTGCTTAAATAAGTTATACTTTAAACTAATTTTAAAGAGAGGAATACAATGTATAAATGTATAGTAGTACTATAGCATAATTATTTGTACCGTAATAATTGTTTATTCAAATTATATAGCTAACAAATTCAAAGGCAGTTCATCACCCTTGAAGCGTAGGTACTGTAACAGTCATTGTTCATATCTCTCTCTCTCTCTCTCTCTCTCTCTCTCTCTCTCTCTCTCTCTCTCTCTCTCCCGAAGAAAAAAAGAAAAAAGGAGAAAAAGAAAAGAAAAAAGGAGAAAAAGAAAAGAAAAGAGAGTAAGAGAAAAGAAACCGCAAGAAACAAATCCGCCACAAAACATTAAGTAAAGAATGTTTTTATTTTTTAAATTACACAATTAAAATATTTGATCCGCGACTAGCAAATAAAAAATTTTTTATATTTTTTCGATCGACCGCTAACAAAATCATTGTATTATTATATAAATAACTCATAATTTGTTACCTCTGCTATTGTTATATGAATCCGTCTCTTTAGTCATATATGGCGCCAATATTAGAGCTACTAGAGGGCGCCGATGGTGTATTAGATTGTATTAGATGGTATAACCTATGTATATATTAGTCACTGGGAGAGTCACTGTAAATAAGCGTCTATGTTTTAAAGTGTGAAGTTAACCTCTTTCTATAAGGATATTTTACTAAGGAGTAATAAGACGAACTGTATTAATAATTACAGTATAATCGGTATTTATTAAAAAATACCGCAATAATTTAATATAAATTAAATTATCATTTGCATTTGTTTAATTTCTCAAATGTATATATGTTGTTCAATCCCTTTTGAAGCCATCGGTATTTTTAATGACAAAGTTGTTTGGATATGGAGTTATGATACTTCATTTTTTCTTCTCCTTTAAATCTAACATTGAATTCTGGTGGAATTGATTTTATTTTCTCGTGAGAGGAATAAATATAAATCAATATTAGTTGTTATTATATACTGTATATATTTCAAAATATATACAAATATATGTGTCTCAGTAATACATAAAAGTATATATGACATATTACATATAATGTCTAATTTAATTTATGTCTAATGGCAACAATAATTTTTTTCAGTTATTTTGTTTCTCTCTCTCTCTCTCTTTTCCCCTTTGCATTTCTTCTGGAAATAATACGTATTAGTCGAAATGGATAATATTTGGGAATCTAAGGATAAGACTATCAGAAAGGAAATACTTAAAAAAGGCCTTTTTTCAAACAAACCAACAGAATGTTGTGAATGCCAGATTATAATACGAGATGTACATGTTACTGGAATGAATGTTACGGATTTGAAAAATCAGCTTCAAACGGAAATTCTCGATGATACTGAAAAGACAATTATTATAGGAGATGCAAACTCTGAAATCGACAGAAAAATTGAAAGAGGAATACAGATGATGATGATCGAAGAGGAAAGTTTGTTTATCATATGCATGTCTGCTTTATCTAAGGAAGGAGAAAAGGTTATTGTTACTTTTAATGTAATTTTGAAGTGTTTCAAGCCATTTAAGGCAATTTGGAATTGGACTCCAGAAGAAAAATATGATATTGCTTTGAGGTATAAAGAAGTTGGTGTAAAATTATTTAAAGAATCAAGACACGTAGATGCGTTTCATAAATTTAGCAAAGCTTGCAAAATTTTAATAACACTAGAACCAATACCTGATCTAGAATTGGATAAATCATTAGAAAAAAATATTAATACATTGAGAATAATTTTATATAACAATTTAGCTGGATGTCATATGCTTCGCAAGAATTATGAACATGTGATTACGTTATGTAACAAAATTTTAGAAAAAGATGAAAATAACATTAAGGCTTTGTATAGACGTGGTGTAGCTTATGGTAAATTAAGAAACATTGAAAATGCTGTTCCTGATTTAAAAAAAGTTATTAGATTAGAGCCTCATAATGCTGCTGCAAAGGAACAATATCTCATTTATAATAAAAAGTTGCAGGAAGCAAATCAGAAGTGTAAAGACATGATAAAGAGAATGTTCCAAACTGAATAATCAAGTATAAAGTATCTTTAAATCCTTGAAATAAAATTGTTTACAGATAATATATAGATAATATACAGAATAAATAGTTATTTTATAAATAGAAAAATACGTATTTATTTTACCCATAACAATATTACACCACATTTGTATTATTTATGTAGCTTGCAACAGTTCTCTACCTACACTTGTTATTCAATAGTTAAATATTATATATAGATACAGTGAAATTTATTTTATGTTGTATTAAAACACAATACTAGTACAAAAAAATTTGAAAGATAAATAATTGAGCGTTTAACATAATATAATTGTAATATACATTTTTCCTTCTATTGTTTCGAATGATCTCCTAGTATGAAAGCATTTATTTAATAAGTGAAATCATTTCGAAAACTGTTTTCATATACGCATTACGAAAATGAAACAAATGTACACAATTTCTTAAATGTGTATTTAATGAAATGCTTTATTGTAATCTTAAAAATTTCAAATTAGTTACTTTCTTATACTGTGAAAATGCTATTACAAATGTATTAAACTTAAAATCTTGATAATCTTACAAAATGGCATAAACAGAAACAATCTCATTGTTAATATGTAAATTCAACTTAATTCGTACAATTTACACATTAATTTTGGATTTCTCCATATCAATTAAAATACTTTACATTGAAATTATATACAAGAAGAACTTTTAGCGATTTTTTCTTTTACGATAAATGTTATTGCTAATCTCCATGTATACAATAAACAGAGATATGTATACGATACAGAGGCAACTTCAATGGCACCTTTTACAATGATGCATGAAAAATAATTTTACTGCTCAGTCATTAGATAATATTGATAATATTGATAAACAGTTATGTTCAGTTAAAATATTATAACTATTATTAAAATATAATCTAAATTTGATAGCATTAATCAACACTAAATAAGTAAATAATTCGTATCCATTTATATCTGTATCTTTTTTTTGTCCAGATTAAATATTTACAGAGGAATATTAAAGTTCCTCAAAAATAAACCACAATACAGAAAGTAACATATTAAACAAAGTTATACGAAGTATAATTCAATGCAAATGTGAATGTTATTATTTGCAAGTTCAAATTACTTAAGATATAATCTTGCACTAAATTATTTCTTTAATTAATTACACATTACCATATGTATGTAATAAAGAACATAACAATAGAAAAAAACTATTAATGTTGCCAAACCATTAAAATTGTCCTTCTTGTTTGTAAAATATTATATGCTTTTATAATTTTATATAATTGACTGTTTGTATCGTAATAAATTTTTTGTTAATATATTCATGCCAAGTTTTATGCTATGCCTGTTGTAAAAATACTAATTGTATAGAATAAAATTAGTTCAACTCATGCATCATTTTAAATTATATCTAAACAAATACGAACAAGACGCTCGAGAATTAAAATTGTTTACTACCAAATATATAAAATTAAATATAAAATATATTAATATTTATCTGGCAAGATAACTAAATTTTGATACATGCATACGATAAGTTTTATTACCCACAATTACTCAACGAATATTTTTAATAGTCTATCGAAAAGGACTATTTCTTGACACACTTTTGCACAGCATACAAATTCTATAAATTTTTTATAAATCAAACATAATTCTTTCTCGTAAAATTTGTTCGCTTTAGAATTAGAAAGAAGGATAAAGATAATTCAAGCAATATCAAATATAATACAGAATTACATTAGGCATTTCACAAAAAACGATCACAGATAACTTTTTTTACTACATTTTTTTTCATATGAGCAATCTTGGAAATAAAGTCTATCATATACAATACGTAATTTTTATCAATATTAATACCATATTGGCAACAATATTTATCTTATAATTAAGTTAGATAATACAATCTTACAGAACTTATAAACTTTCCCTGCAGATTATTATTCTGTCAAGTGACACAGTTAATATAGTCACGTGTTACATCAATATGGCATGTATATCTCAGTTGCGTTGGTATAGTTGGACCATAACAAATCTTTTAAATTTTAGACATACAGAATACAAAATAATACCATCAATCAAAAATATTAGAAGATTCCCACATAGTTTCTTTATTTTGGATCACGAGTATCATATTTATAATATAATAAACATAATCTTGTGTCATCGAATTTTCAATATAATGTATCATTATTACTAAGGAAAAAAAAAAAAACAAAATAAAATTCATGATCCATTAGAAACAAGGGGCTTGAACATGATATAGAATCAATAGTTAATAATAACAATTTGTGTTATTTATATTGTATTCGATAAAAAAATAATTAGAGTACATTATTAAGTTTCTGGCACAAACATAATGTGAATTAATTACACCAAATTTGTGGCAATAGAAAACTGTAAGTTTTTCCAAAAATTGATATTCTAATTATAAAAATTATAAAAAGGTATTTATTTCAATGTATTATAATTTAGGTTGTAGCGATAAAAACGAAAAATATGTCCAGACAGAAATATCTAATACGTTTGTATCATCATAATCCTATGTACGCTTTTCCAAAGGCATTTTCAATTCACTAAAGCATTATTAATAAAGTTAACATTCCAGATACTAAAAATCTGAATTAGTCTATAATGACATTACTACTTATCAATATAAGAGCTCAATTCTATAACAATGTAATAGTAATGATCATCGATAATACTAATAACTGGGATTTTCAATGATTTAACACTGATTTATAATCAGGATATACCATATATACATTCACAGTCATATCAGATTAATCTATCAATTACAATCTTTTATTTTATCATCAAGAAGAGAAAACTATTCATGGCTTCACGTATACAGCAAAACATATCAAAAAATTTTGTTATGCCACTTATTGGTGTTAATTTACCGATGTATGCTTTTTTCATGCATCTAAAATATCTGGAAATGGAGGGAATGATCATTATGATACTTTTGGTTTGCCATTGGCAGTGATAGTGGCGTTCATTGTCGTATTTGTTGCCAATTCAGCAGCCTGCGCTACCACTGCTACAGAAACTGACCTCTTCACAATTTGTTGATAAAGTACTTTCATGAACTAAAGCAAAAGAAAAAAAAAAAAAGAAAATGGAATTAACCATATATAATATATATAATAAAAAATAATGCATTCATAATATTATTAGAATAGAAACACTTTGTATTAACAATATCTTTAGTTAATAAAAATGTCAATGTAATTTCTATTAGTAACTAGATCATACAAGCAACATTGTATGTTATGTATCTTGTATTATGTATTTAACTAATAAAAGGCAAAATTATAGTTGAAGGAATATGTGTATATATAAGGTTTATATATTTAGACCTTATATAGACAATTTCCAAACAGCATACCTTTCAAAAGTGTCATCCTGTTAGCACTCAGCTTATAGGAAGGATAAAAGATAACAAAACTTATAATTAAGCTATGAGAATTATTTTTGCAAACTGATATTGGAAAGCAAATAAGAAAATTAATAATAAAAATTTTAACTAAAGCATAAGCAATAATAATTAATAATTGGTAAAATTTATTTATGCAAACTTAATTTGAATGCGAGGTAAATGATAAGTGTATGAAAAAAGGAACAAAGCATAGGATCAGATATAGCGATGTTTACAAAGGTAGGTATATATAAGTTTATAAGTAGGTATTGCAATTAAAGTTATAATAATGGGAAGGATTAGATATCTTAGTTTGTAAGTAAGATGAGCGCATAGCCAGGCCTGTTAAAATAAGAAATGGTGCATATTAATGGGGATATGTATGGAAAGTATGATCAATATAAATGTAATAATATTTATGTGTGCTTATATAAGTAAATGTATATATACAACACACGTAAAAGCACGCACGATCCTTATGTATATGCTTTTGCTTATTGTACTATAAAGAATCTTTAAAATAGATAATAAATATTTTAATAATTTTTCCGTTTCCTTTCTTATCTCCATACAATAAATTATTACAATAAAGTTTCAAATTCAGATTTGTTAACAAATTTATATTTTTCAAATTTAATGCAACGTTGCCAATAGTACGTAAAGTCAATGATTAAAATAAGCTTAAGTGATTACTATAATCTTTCCATGATTTTACGTATTTTTGTATGAATAGTAGCTCACTATCGACAGAATCTCTATTGACAGAAGTTAAAAATTTCAAATTTGCATGATACATATTTAAGATTAGATCTAAAACTCTAAACATAATTATTAAGTAAATAATATCAAGACTTACATTTTCCCATATAGCATTTGCTAGTTCATCTATTCGCGTACCCATTTGGTGGAATTCACCGCTGTACCTATATAACAATTAATAATAGGATATATATATATATATACATATATGGACAAAAAATTTTGATACTTGCGAATATTAGAAAAAATCCTTAAATTTAACGTACTTTATATATGCCCAAAAAACGAATGTAAGTAATCCAACGCCCAAAATAACATTGCATGTATTCGCTATGGTGTATAAACCAACTAGTCCAAATATGCCAGATAAAATATACATAGTGACTGCTATCACGAGAAACACTGCAGGAGTTCGTGCCGCCTTAAAAATGTTTTTACTTTCATTGTGCGCTTTGAATTGAAGATAAGCTTCATCCATATCCTAGAATGGGATAGAAACAAAATTTTCAATGACATATTGATCTTTTTTCAATTAAATATAATACCTTCATTAATTTTTCCATGTACATCTGACTAAACTCATCTCCACCCATTTTTCGTTTATTCTGGAAATGATGTATAGCACTATCCATACACCGTTGATGTTCTGCATCTAAGAGAGCGGTTGGTAAAAACGGTTTGATTCCTCCACAAACACTTTCCATCGATTGTAAATATACATCTTTTGCCTCTGCTACAGCTGAGAGATTATTAGCTTCTGCTGTCGCCTAAAAAAAAAAAAAAAAAAACAGAAGTAAAAATAAATTATAAGGAAAAGAAAAATACTTAATTGTAAAATCAATTAGAAGATATTATTAAGGTATTTTAAATATTATAATTAAAACTGTATAATATACTTAATTTATAAATTATTGATTATACTTACAACGAGCATACTTTTCGGTTCTGGTAATTCATCTCCTTTATAAATTTTTATATAACTTTTGAAATATTCAAGCAGATCTCTGGCTTTTACAACTTGACCATCAATTTTTTTTGTAACTAAATTTTCCGGTGCTAATATCATTGGTATAAGAACTTCCAACTGTTCTTTAAACTCTGATTCAATTTCTGATAGTCTACCATCAAATTTGGGATTTGTGGCGATTTTCAAGCCTGGATGAGGCATAAGGAAGCATGATATATCCGAAAAGCAAGATTTGATGTGCTTTCTTAAACTTTGTAATTCTGGATGTTGTTTATTAGATATTTCTAATCTTCTTTGCAATACTTTCTGTCCTCCTTCTGCACCGTAATCAGCTTCGTATGGATAACACCAATCTCTTACTAGGAACTGCAATCTTTGAAAGGGTGTACTCCCCGATTTTTCCAAAGCTAGTCTACCATATTCGGTGAAAAGTTGCAAATGTTGAAGATGATCTTCCTGGATATTCTGTGATAAATTGTAAATTTGTACAGAAGACAACATCGTACTTAATGCAAACACTGTAGCACAATCCCTAACAGTCGATTGACTGTCAAAAGCACCTTGCGTATCCATTAGTATTATAGCAACTCTTTCTCCACTTGGTAAAGTCGCAGGAAAAACATGTGACCACATCAATATTCCTGTAGTATCTCTTTCGGAACCTCCTCTCCATGAGAATCCTTTTAAAGGCTCATCGTCTTTTCCCAACCAAGAGTCTGAACTTTTTCCCTTACTGTACTATTATGTTTGCACATTTCGAAAAAGCAATGCGTGTGCAAGTCATTCCATTTTTGATATAGTGTAAATATAAGCATGAAACAAAAAGAGAGCATTTTTAAGGAAAATCTTCATAAACAATTATAAAAAAATAAAAAGAATAAAAAAAATTAAGAGAAATGTATACGAATATATATATATATATTATTTTAGAATAATACGACTACATATGTCAGTACCTTATCATTCATATAACGAAGAAAAAAGTCAAGTAGAAAACTTTTCCCTTTTCTGAATGCACCTGCCACGGACACGACGACAACACTTCTGTCTTTTATGTCATCGTGAAGTAGAATTTTAGATAATGCTTCTTCATCCAATTCGAAAGTATGATCAGGCTGCGCAAGCACCACTTGTACCGGATATCCAAATTCTGTCGTGTCTTCATTTTGGTTGTTCATAGATGCTGTCTCTATACGTTCTCTTCGTCCTAAGTAATCTATATTAGAATAAGAAATACCAGAAAATTTATATAGAACTATGGATTATGATAATTGCAAAACACGTTTTATATATTTTACGCTTAATGATTTGTCACAAAGTCGAATAAATAATAATGGATATAATTAAGTTTTATGTTGTTTATTACATTTTACGGGCAGTATCTAAAGAAAGATAGTAGCGTTTAAAAGGAAAAATGTGATTATCACTGGATTTAAGGCTATTATTAGTATCAAACACGACCTTTGTCAATCGATTGCAAATCTAATATATTCCAGGAAAGACAAGGAGAGATATACATAATACGCATACATACATCAATAATATCATGACAAGTCATTCGAGAGAAAGAGTGCAGCAATAAAAGCAAAGAAAAGAATGGAGGGTATTAGAGATAAAGGTGAGAACGGAAATTAAAATAATAATCATCAAAATTTGTGGTAACTTTTATTTGTTCTACATTTTTCATGTAGCATAAAACCAACGTAAAAGATATCTTTACCGTGAATATGTAGGGGGAGATCCAGGAAAAGATTTTGTAAAGCACGCGCGCGCTCAGCTTTGTTCATATCGTAAGAATTCCGTAATTAAACTTATGCACGAATAAACGTGTAGTACGAGAACGAAAACTATGCAATTACACGCAATTATTCATTTTGTATGATAACGTAGTTAAGAAGTTTGTACAATCTAATACACCAGTACGGAATTGAAAGTAGCGCAAAAAAATCATGATAACGCATTTATCTTGTAATTTTACGTAATTACGTATGTCAGTTGTTGTATGTATATATAAATAAAGCAATAACACATTAACGATAAGAATCGCGTTCCATCAGGATTAATACGATTGTAAAGTTACCCTATTTTTACTTTCTAAGCAAAGTTTGCATTTTAACTGATTTTCATTCTCAATAATTCATACATACATTCATACATATATCTTTGTATATTATCTACGAGAAAACGCAATCGACTTGTTATTTTATTACCCATTGACGTCAGTACTGCGCGAATCGTTAACGCCGATTTCGATCGTAATTATAAAATGTATAAATTTCTGATTTGCAAAGAAGAAAACTCACCAATTTTATCCATTGCTCGGAACTCCCGGGGTACAGGATTTACGTTCTCATCGAGAGTCGTCATCGAGGTCTTTCCGCCTGAAAAAAAGAAGAAAAAGAAAACAACAAAAATTTTTCTTTCAAGATCTTTGATCACGAACTTCGATCTTTTTTTTTTTTATTCGCCGAAACGTCGATCCGAACAAATGGTAAATACAAAACGTGTGGTGTGTGCACGCGCGCGCGCGTGTGTGTTAAGAGAACGCGATCGGAGAATCTAACTGTCGGAACCAAAGAACTTTCCAAAATGAACGATTGCAGAAGAAACGTTTGAAAACCTTTAGTAGAGTCAATTTCCACGAGAGGACGATCATCGTTGAGCCGAACTCGAGTTTTGCTTGTTTCCTCGTGTTGTTCCCTCCTATCTTTTACGACAATTGGAAGACGCGAGGACGCGTATCCTAGGTCGGAAGAAGGTGATTGATTGACTTTTGTTCTCGGTGGTCTCGTCGGTTCCCTCGATTTCAATCTCGAAATTTCGTCGAGTCGTTTCCGGCTCGTCGGGATGTGGTGTTGTTTCCTTTCGCTCATCTTTCACTTCCGTTATTACATTCGGTGAGGGTGTACAAAAGAAGAAGAAGAAGATAAAAAAGAGTCGAGATTCGCGATAATCAAAGACGTTATAATCGGATAGCACTGTTATGTAGGAATATGTGTACGGTGCACGCACAATCGGGCACTAACAAGTCGCGCGAAGGAAGACCAGAAATATCCTGGTGGGCAGCAGCAACAGTGGAGGTGCTCAGAGTTAGCTAGCTAGCTACTCGTCCGCGAGTAGCGTGAAGGAGTTTGGGAGAGTTGGCAGCATCCCATAGTCACGTCGATTTGCGCCTACACACATAATACGCGGTATACGTCGTTACGAGTAAGACGTCAACGTGTTCAATTTATACACTCTTCAAAATTACGCTTTTCCTTTTTTCTTCTCTCTCTCTCTCTTCTCTCTCTCTCTCTCTCTCTCTCTCTCTCTTTCACTCTCACTCTCTCAATCTCTGTCTGGTCTCTCTTTCTCTCTTTCTCCCTCTATAGTCTTTATTTTATTACTCGATTAACGAAACCGTTTAGACGACCGAAAAATAATCGACGAAGGAAATCGAAAAAAAAAGAATTCTTAATCGCGTTACATCATCCTGCAAGAATAATCAATCTATCAAAAGGAAAGACCGGAAGGATTTTAAGAGTTCCTTTTTACGATCGGTGGTCTCAGATGGAGAACGCGAGATGATTGGCTATTACCTGGCTAACGTTACTGCAAATAATATTGCCCGACCGTTTTGGAATGCTATTACCTTTTTCGTACTTTCGACTATCCATACGATACGAACGATAATACTCTTGGATATTTTCATATCGAAAATGCGATGTCATCGTAAAAACAATCACGTGTTATTCGATTATTTAACGGACGAATGAAAAAAAAAAGAAAGAAAGAAAAAAATTGTAGAGACACGAACAATATACCTTTCTGTTCTATTATTAAAACGAATTTAACGTGTATGTATATCGCGACAAAGAAAAAGGTGAAAAGCGTAGGATTATTTGGCGAATTGGCATCGTTTCATAGTCGATAAATAGCAGAGAAATCTTGTTAACTATCGTTCGCAGTGCTTAAGTTAGTGGTCGATTTCGCGATCAGCAAAACGGCTATTAAATTCACGTAAGTACAATTTAATTCGCAAAAGAGACTTTTTTTTCTTTCATTGTTAACGCGATTATTAACCGGTTATACGGCGAAATCCAAAATAGATAAAGAAGTGTTCAATTTCTCATTTTTAATCGAAAACAAATTAAAAATAATTTACGTAGGCGCAATTCGAAAGCAAAGTGAAATTAATGCGATTAGAAAGAAAAAGAGAACACGTTTCCTCATTGTCATTCTTAACCTTTGGACGTACTTGAACTCTGGACTTTCATATCGTGCCGGTTTTTTTTTTTTTTTTCTTTTTTTACGAACGATACACGGCTGACCGACGTTACGTAGTTTCTTGTATATTAATGGCAGGTAGGAAAGAATCTAAGAGTCTAAAATTAATTACAATAAGCGGGGAAAGGAAAAAAGAAAATGATTCGAAGGGATACACCGATCGTAGGAGAAAAGAAGTGTCCATTTAAAGAAAATTATATGTATTCGTACATCTAACGTAATAATTGTAAGAGGAGGAGGAGGAGAAGGAGGAGGAGAAAAAAATGTAACATTTATTATTATTATTACGGGAGGAAGATAGATGTTTCCTCGGTATTAAAAAGTCGGATGAATAAGATTTGAACGAATGAAATTTTAAATCGCTCCACGGTACGTTGGTAGAGAGTAAATCGCGAACAACGATCACGAATCCGTGACGCGCGAGGGATATTACGATCCTATCTTATGGCCCGTTTTTCCCACGCTTGTATATTTATTTGAAAAAGTAAGCCGACGTTTGCTCTCTCTTTTTTCTTTCATTATTTTTTCTCTTTACAAGTGAGAATACTTTAAGGTTCTGCACGCGGGCACCATCGACTGGGTCGCCCGCCGGTAACTACTGGGATGCAAGAGAATGTTGTACGAGCGCATCGTACGCGCCTTTGAATCGTGCAAGCGAGCGAATCGTTGTCGACCACGAAAACACAAGCGATACACAAACGACTCTCTCGTTCGGTTCGATCGTTATAGTTTGATCGCTTGATTTTCTTTCTTTTTTTTTTTCCTCCGTTCTTCGACTTATTCGTCGGTGATCGTTTCTCGACAGCGCGCATAAAGCCCAAGTTCTACCCTTGAGAGGAAAGAAAGGTGCTCGAAGAGAAGAAGAACTCTGGATTGAAAACGGCGAAGAAGAGAAACGAGGAACGTTCCTCGATCGATCCAGTTAAAATTATTATATATTCTCTTCGGGCATCTCCTCCAGAGTCATTAATCTTAACTACGAAGAGCTATCCGCCGTTGGAGTTTATTTATATATTTCCAACGATATAGAAGTAGAGCGTAATCGCGATTCCTAAAGTTTCCTCGAGAATTCGATTGCGAGTTCCCGAGCTAAGAGAAATTTTCTACTTTTGTCTCTTACGCGATGTAATAGTTCTTATAATTATTATCGTATCGGACGATATATATATATATATATATATATATATATATAAATATGAAAGAAAAAAGAAAAAGAACTTTCACGCTAAGTCGAACGGCGTTAGCGAGATGACGACGAGCGGAGAGGAGTCAGGAAATGCAATTCAATTCGACCGATTTTTATCCGTCTACCGATCGTCTAAGATAAGTTTTATTTAACGACGACGAGTTACGTCACTGTGTTCCAGCAACAGACATGGTTACTTTTTATAATCATGTTTCGCTCATTCGTAATTATAGAGAATATATATCGTTTCCTACGTAAGAGTTCAGCGAGATCCCACGAAAACTACGCAAATATTTATACGGAGTGTGTTTGATAGGGACGCGTGTATCCTATGTTGATTCGTTATTTGCATATTACACACTCTGTTTACACTTACTATAACTCTATCGAAACGTTAATTAATTCGGTTCAAAATTAAACGAAATGTCATTAGAGCGAAATTCATGGTTGATTGCGCTATTTTGTATTGCCGAAAGTGATAAGAGGAAGAGAAGGGGAAAAAAATACAAAACAAAATAAAAGAAAAGAAAAGAAAGAAAAAGGGAACATGTTACGGCCTTATGCGGCCGAAAAGATTTTTTTAGTCGGATCGCGTTAAAACGGGATTGCGAGACTAACGCGAAAGAATGGCAAAAATATAGTTGTCTCCGAAACATTGACAAAAGCAGAGGATTTAGAGAGATCGCATAGACGGTGGCCGCCGGGTTTACAAAACGTATCCGCGCGCGGGTCCATAACGTTATTTGTTTTTATTTTTTACGACGTGGCTTTTTGTGGTGTGTGTCCATATACTTTGGGAACTTCGAATGTATGAAATATTGCTCTGCATTTCTGGTAAAAATTTCTTCATAGGATACATTGCAATATCTCGATAAAAACCGATATCACTCGCGATTAAAAAGTTTTAAAACGACATCAATATAGGATGCCGACGGCGGGCAACTTCACGATATAGAAAAACGGACGAAAGTCGTCGTCCTTTTTAATCGATCCGCTGGACTGGCAATTATTACCGTCGTTCGATTGATTAGCTTGGAATTCATTTGATCGAATAGTACAAGAGCTTAATTAGGAAGGAAATATGCGAGAATCGAATGCTATTGTATTGCCGGTACATAAACGTATTGTTGCGAACTTATTGAAGCGAAAAGGGAGATTTATTACACATATTAAACTATTATATTTGTTAGGTAGGCGAGAGATCTGTTGTATTGTTTGTTTTTTTTTATCCCTGTGATCGTTGTTGCGCATCCTAGAAACGTAAACGCTCGAACAAGATCCGTTATGTTCTCTCTTATTATTACGGTTGAATATTTATGACATTTTCTCGCGCGAGTTGTTTTCTTCGTCTTTTTTATTTTATTTTATTTTTTTTTTTTAATTTTTTATGCGCGCGTAAAACGAAATTCTTGCTTGTAAATAGCAAACCATTGTAGGTTAACGAAGTTAACGAGAAAAAAAGTGGGTTTTTTGATCGTTGTAAAAGTATAATATGCTGTTTTTTTTTCTTTCTCGAAAAGAATCACACCATCCGAACTCATTAAAATTATATTTTGCGATTGATATTTCTTTTACATATGACGAAGGATATCGGTTATCCTAAGTGCAAAGAGAATGACATTGTATCCCGCGATACAAACACCCGTGTAAAAATAACGTTTAAAAACTCTCATTCAACTGCAATATATAATACTTGAACGATTCGAAATTTCTCTTTTCCCGAATCGAATGAAAGACGTTGTAACAATGTTTACAATGTCTCATAGAAATATTATAACATAGGACGTAGAAATTTTATTGACATACATAATATATATCTGTTTGAAAATGAAGAAATATTTGCGGTTACCTTTATAATGTATAATTTCCAAATTTATTATCGTCTCAATTACTCGATATTAGTCACCCTCTAATATCGTCCCCTCGCGCACGGCTATAACAAAAAAGAGAAATTTGTCGTACGGTCGTAGCTCGATACGCTTTTAGACATGTATTGCTAGCTATTGTTTCCTCTTTTTCCTTTTTTTCTCTCTCTCTTTCTCATTCCTTTTTTCCCAACATCGACGGAGCGCACAACGGGTAACAATAAACTATCGAGAAACGAAGTTCGACTCGTTTTCACTTGATACACAACGCGTAACGTTAGCTATACTATTCAATAAAACACACGCCACGCGCTACGATCAAAATAGGTATGCCAATATGCGAGTCTCATTTCCTATACGAAATACGGACGTGTATGTATGTATTTATGTATGTATATATATATATATATATATATTATATATATATATATATATACATACATACACATATATATAGCTATGTAAGCTGCATGTATGTATGTATGTATGTATGTATGTTTGTTTGTTGTTTCTACCTACGACGATCGGTCGTGTTCCATCGGCTTTGAAACCGCGAACACCCTTTCCACCCTTCTCTCTCATTGTCGTAGCTTTCGTTTAATTTGAAACGATATTACGCGAGTAACTCCCGCGAATCTACATCTGATAATTTCGCGTTAGTATTTCGCGACCGAACTATACTCGCATCCTGAATATTCTTTCTTTCTTTTCTCTTACGTGAATACACACATCCACTCACGCATATTATAAATACAAACGTGCGGGCAAGCGCGCAATGTGTATCTGAACACAATTCCATAATATTTATCCTACGCACACAGAGAATTAGTACGAGCTAATTAAAGGCGATACACGTCCGAAAAGATAAGAGAATGTAATACACGAACGACCCTTCTTTCCTTTTCCCACACTTTCGTCCTCTCTCTCTCTCTCTCTCTCTCTCTCTCTCTCTCTCTCTCTCTCTCTCTCGCGATACTTGATAACGTCTTCTTTTACCTTTTCACTACTACTAACCAACGGTATGTATTTACCCCTCCTCTCTCTCTGACGAGTTAATACTCCTCGTCCCTTTGATATTTTACATTCTAAAAATTAGATTACGTGCCACACACGCGTTCTCCGAGCAAAGACGCTACAAAAATTCAACGAGAATTTTCTTCTCTATCCTCTTTTTCTTCTCCTTTTTCTTTAATATTTTGCTATTTACGTACGCGGGACAAAATAATTTTGGATTCGGACGAATGAATCCGTACGCTACGAACTCGATTTATATTGAAAACGAGAAGCCGGAGGAAGTTCGACGTTCGAAGGATAATTTCGTATATAGATAGTTGAAATTTATTCGGAATAGTAAATTTCCGTTCGACCGGAGGGGAGGAAAGCGTTTAATTCCTCTTTCTCGAATTAATCCTACGCGCTTTAATCCAACGGTTTTTATGGGGAACATGGAGATAAATATTTTAATTCCAGGGATTGGAGAATATTTTTATGCAGATATTTGTCTTTCTCTCTTTCCTCCCACTTTTCTTTTTTTTCTTTTTTCAAAATAATGTACTTTACTGAACGCACGAATAAAAGGAATTTCTTTGAGTATTTTTTTAATCTTTCGAGTCTGCCGACGGCGAAACGAAATGTTAAAAACAACTTTTTTTTTTCAAATCGTTCTTTGACGAATTCCGTCCCCGTAACATGTTGAACGCCGTATAATATATGACAGGAACGAGTCTCTATATTCGCATGATTAATTATAACAGTATATAGCGTTTGCCAAAACGTTATTACCAACTGAATATGGCTTTCAATACTGAAATAACCAGTTTTCCTCGAATTCTGACGATTCGTTGCGAAATAAAACAAAAAAAAAAAAAAAAAAAAGAATTTCGATCGCCGATACCAGCAGGCGAGGAGGTTTCATTGGAAAAATTGTCTCGAGAATGCGCGCTGGTTGTGTTATTGTTATTGTTAGTTGTTACGTAAATGCATCGAAGAAAATGAAACTCATGGAGTAAGTAACAGCTTTTAAATGCGTATTTACAATTTCGAAGATATCGTTCGGACGAAACACGTGTTCTTAAACGACGTTTCACAAGGGACAATATATAATTTTTATCGAAAGGATTGCAAAAGAACAAAACATACTTTAACGTTTGATATACGTATATATTACGTATATACGTAGGTACGTAGGCACGTTTGTAAAATTTGCTGAGTAATCGAAGAAAAGGCCTTGAAGACTCGGACGAGAGTAAAACGGTTCAAAGTTCCCTCGCTGGAAACGTAATAATAACGTTCTTGGTCGTCGGAGGGCAGCACTTACGAGCCATGCCTCCGAGGATACGTCATTTTTGACACAATCTCCGTTCATTACTCAGAGATTCTTACGTGCGAGTCGAGAGCAACGAAATATCTATTTTTATACCACGTTATGTCAATGGTTACGGAGAAGTTGAAATGATACACCGAGTAGGCCGATCTAAAGGCATAGATCGTGTCGCATGAAAGCACGTTATAACCTCTAAAATGACATGCACGTTACTATCAATTGTAGACATAAATTTCGATCTTTTCAAGCGCGTTCACTTCCACATTAAGTTACTATATTACCTTAGAATATGTCAATAGATCCAAACGTTGAGCTGTTTTTCGAAAGAAGAAAAACTAAAAATAGCGCCTGGATTTCCGAGGAACGATGAGCGTAGATCAAAACGTATCTCTCGATGTATTACGATTGAATCGAATGAACAAAGCTTATGTCTTACTACGTCGTTGTCGTCGTCGCTGTTGTCACCGTCGTCGTCACCGTCGAATTCTTTTGTAAGAGCCCATATCGGAAAGAAAAGAATAGGAAGAGACGATACGACGTTAGAAACGTGAAAATATCTTACCATTGAGATGACGAAATGTCAAAAAGCCATGACACGAATTACATCCGCTAGACGCGTGGATGCGCGTGTTTTGTTCGTTTATTCACCGTTCGCCTCTTCCTCGAGCTCGTACGTTCGAAATCCAGTTCAACGTTATCGAATAACCGCGAGAAATACTGATAATACTTACCAACATACGAGAGCCCGTGATTGCCAGTCTGTTTACGTTGCCCAGCGTCCGCCATATTGAGATACGAATGTCGTCATTTCCGCTGTCGCGCGCACCTTCCTCACTGCCTATGGTCCAGTTAGTCTCTACGACAAGAGCGGGTACGAACAACGAAATTCAGTTTGGCCGACAGTCGTCTGTTATCGGATTCGAAAAGGTAAGACAAATAGGAACAAACCGACACTTCCTATTTATGATACTAAAAAACAAAGAACAAAATCGTCGAGAGATTAAACACTGAAAAGAAAACTGAACGGTGATATCGAATAATTAAAAAGATAAGATAAAATAATTAAATAATTGAGATTAGCATCGAGGACGAGTACTAAACTATCGAATACAGCGACTTCGTGAATATTTTTACCCGTAGATGAATACAATTGACGTACACGATATTCACTCGAAATAGATAAACTATCATGCCTTTTTGAAGTAAACGTATAACGATCGACTTAAAAGAGTGTCCAAAAACACGAGGAGAATTCGAAATGAAACGACGAACGTGAGCTAGCGTCTCGACGGTATCTCCCGTTAGATGGATTCTCAAAGAGATAGATGAAACGAAAGACGAAAGAGAAACGTCGAAATTGGCGCCCGCGGTCGTTACTCGAGTAAGTTCGTCGTTGATCGTGCGCGTTCGGTGGTCTCGTCGGAGTTCGGCGGAGAAGCGCGCGCGGCACTATTTTCACCGGCGTACGCGATTCGAGGTTGGTGGTGGTACGGTTGCAGATCCCCCATGGTGGATGCTGGGCCGCGGCGGTGCATTGTTTCGTGCGCGAATTCTCCACTCGTTTTAGGAGGGAAACCAATTGCCAAAGCAAAGTGTCGTTGCGAGAGTACAAAGGGGGGCAAAGCTCGGGGGGATACGAAAAAAAAGACGAGATTGGAGGAGAGGAAAGAAAGGAAGGAAGGAAGGAAGGAAGGAAGGAAGAAAGGAAGGAAGGAAGGGGGGCGGTTTCGAATAAAAAGTAATAAAAGTTGGTGTCTCGCGGCCGGATGACACGGTGGATAGAGCGAAACTCGAGGCGGGTTCGCGCGTTCGCCTTAACGCGGCTCCTCTCGTCGGATGGTAAACAAGCGTAGGCGCGTATTGGCATATGAGAGAGAGAGAGAAAGAGAGAGATAGGGAGGGAGGGAGAGAGAGAGAGAGAGAGTAAAAGGAGGATCATCGCTGTATTCGTAGTCGACGTCATCGTTATCGTCGTCGTCGTCGTCATCGTCGTTATCGTTTTCATTGTCGTCGCCGTTGCCGTTGCCGTTGCTGTTGCCGTTGCCCGCCACCGCCACCGCCGCCGCCGCCGCCGCCGCTGCCGCCGCCGTCGTCGTCATCCTCGTGAGAGATCGCGACTAAGCGCGTGGCTTCTTTCTGTCGCGTGAACCAGCCTGTCGCGTGCATCCTATTCCGACGTAGCGCATCGTAACTGAACGAACGAGCTGTGTGACATCACGCGCGTTCACCACGAATCACGAATTCGCGCGCGCGGCAATTGCCTCCTGTTATCCGTCCTTCTCTCTCTCTCTCTCTCTCTCTCTCTCTCTCTCCTTCGCTCTCCTTTCTCCCTCTCTTCATCCGTCTGTCTATCCATCCATCTCTTTCCCCCTCGTTCATTCGCTCGCTTTCTCTCTTGGGAAGTCTCCTCGAGTCCCCCACGGAAACGGCCTTGAAGTGGCGTCCTTGGGAGCGGCCTTGGGAACGGCCTTGGAAGATGCGCACGTTGTCGCACGCGCGCCCCTAACCTCGACTTTCTTGTCCCACGCCTCCATCACCACCACCACCACCAACACCACCATCACCACCACCACCAACACCACCATCACCACCACCATCACCACCACCACCACCATCACCACCATCACCACCAACAACACCGCCACCACCACCACCACCATCGCTACCACCATCGTCATCGCAGTCACCACCGATAGTATCATCGCCTTCAACAACGATCGGATACTTTCGGCTAAATAATGACTTAAATAGACCAAGACGACGCTCGCTTCGATATATATATATATATTTATATATATATATATATATATATATCTATCTATATATATCTATATATATATATATATATATCTCGCCCCTCGGAATGTGCCCTTCCTTCGGACCCTACGCCGAAACGCTTTTCCCTTGGTGAGTATCGCCGCTTTCGTTACTCTATCGTAAAGCGCGTGCGCCGATCTAAATAGGAACCTGCAAAAAATAGCACCCTGAGTGCTTTTCTACTACAGCATGTCGTTCTTCTCTTTCTCTCTCTCTCCCCCCTCTCTCTCTTTCTCTATCTCGCACTCTCTTTCCCCCTGCCCGGTTTGTGTAATTACGATGACGTCTGGAGCCACTCCGCGAGCTCGAAAGCGGTGATGCCAAATGCCGCGACTAATGGACTCTCCTTGCCAAAGAACGCAGCCAGCTGCGATATCAATTTATTGCTCGGAACCTTTATCGTAGATACTACGGGTAAGACTCTACAAATGTCTTCGTTCCATCGATCCTTACTTCCTTTCTTCTATCCTTCATTCCTACCTACCTACCTACCTACCTACCTACCTACTTTCATCTCTTTTTACTTTCGTCGACTTCATTTTCTCGCCTACTTAACACATCCTTCCCTGGTACATCGTATATTCCATCGAATCTTTTTCCTCTCCTCAAAAGCTCGGCTATTAAATAAGTGAAAAAACGTGGGCGATAACGACTCAAATGACATGTACCGCGTGCCACTACCGACGAGAATAGGACGCTCTATTTTTACGAATAGCGCGCGCATCGCCTCTCGCCGCTCGGCTCGGCTTCTATATCACGAACACGAACACCACGTTCCCCGATATTCGTTACTCCAAATCTTTCTTCTTCTTCTTCTTCTTCTTCCCCCCTTCCTTTTTTCTCTCGTATCTTCTTCCTTGGATTCGATCGCGCGCGATTACGATTCCTTCGATTCGATCCAAATATCAATAATGCCACGTACGTACGTACCGAAAGTTATCCGGTTTCGTATTTTCCGCTTTCGTATTTCTTTTATGGTCGGCGATATTCGCTGGCCATGTGGTATAACGGGAGAGAGAAAGAGAGAGAGGGGAGGGAGAATGTGTTTTAAGATTCGCTTAACGTCAAAACGCGAATGCCCGTTTAACGAATGTCCATCTCGTTTCTCTCGGTATTTCGATTAATGATACGTCGACAAGCAGAAGCTCCGAATCGTTCGAGTCTTCTTCCGTAGCTTTTTAAAGACGCGTTGTAAAAGCTTTTAAAAGCTTTCGTAGAAGTAAAGGGGGTAGGGACGTGTGGGATAGGTAAAAACAGGTTCGAACCGTCAAGACGACGGACGGCTTTGTGACCGACATTAAAATTTAGACGATTAGCCATCCATCCGGACGATAGAAATATGTTTCTACTCTATCCTGTGTGAGTGACACGGTACTCGGTCGCACGTGGTTCCCGTAGTAGTGTAGTAGTAATAGTAGGAGTAGTAGTAGTAGTAGTAGTAGTAGTAGTAGTAGTAGTAGTAGTAGTTGTTGTTGTAGTAGTAATAGTAGTAACGAGACATAGACGAGGAGCCATTGACGACACGAGGCCATCGGCTAACGTCGATGTGCCGATTTATCGTCGTTTTATTTTCTTCCTTTATCTTTTATCCCTCTAACTTGTTTGACTTTTTACTATATCGTAATCGTCGTCGTCGACGTCTTGACTTTTATCGAACGATACTTAAAACAAATTATTTAGTAGACGCCGAGAAAATGTTTTGGCACTTTGCTCGTTCGTTTATTTATATATCTATTATTTTAACGCTACAATGGGATTCTACCGTGCATGACCATTTTTTATTCGCTCGCATGAACAACCGGTAAATTAGTCGTACCCTTGACGAAGAAGAAGCATCGTCGATGAAAATACTTACTTTCGGCATTATGGCTGCTTATACGTGTATTGCTTTTGGCAACATTAATCGTCGACGATTTTGATGATCGACCGACGACGTCTCGATACGAAGATCGAATATTAGTCGAAATGAAGTTCTTGGACAAGGATTTACACAAATTTCTAACGATTACTTACTTGGACGTCGTATATGATTAGGAATGTCGTAGTCGAAATAATAATTCGAAACCTTTTATCGTTGAAATTATTTATCGATTCTCGAGAATATTCGTTTCCAATGAATTGTACGTTAACTTACCACACCTTCCACTCATTGATCCTACTTCGCGGTCGAACGAGAAAATTATTCGCGTATAATATTCCTACCAAAGCCATCGCGATTCTCTTTTTCCCCAAATTAACGAGCGTATAATTTATTATCGGTGGAAGCGTATCGTATACATAAATTATAGGAATAACCAATTCTATCGAAACGAATGAAAAGGGAGAAACAATGTAACGCATGTGGTAAGGCGTTAAAGGGTTGTATGTAAATCGATGACCAGTAAGTTTTCTATTAATTTTACAAGCCGTCAAAGTCATGAAATATATATATATATATATATATATATTTTTATCTCATCCGTTACTTTAAAAGTTTCGTATTTGTTGAAAAGCTCTAATTGTAAGTGGGATTATCGATATATCATTTGGGACAGTTATATGGCAGAAGCGAAATTACCAGTTTGTCATTTCGACGGGT
The DNA here is from genome assembly GCA_911387685.1 of Dolichovespula media. NCBI lineage: Eukaryota > Metazoa > Arthropoda > Insecta > Hymenoptera > Vespidae > Dolichovespula > Dolichovespula media. The sequence continues at coordinate 15,471,545 of OU426851.1, forward strand.
TTCAACTATATTTCTATTTCTTTTAACGTAGAACAAGATTTATTTTATCCGTGTAAAACATCGTCGAATATCCGTGACGCATTGGGTTGGAGGAGAAGGAGAAGGAGAAGGAGAAGGAGAGAGAGAGAGAGAGAGAGAGAGAGAGAAAACGACATGGCAGCTGTGTTTTACTAAAAATAACGAGGATAGTGAACGCGAAGAATCATTTTTAAGGCGTCCTGCATTTACAAACGATTTCAACGTTCGCGTATCCCGACACCGTGATACGCGACTCGTTCGCGCTATCGATTGATTTTAACAGATATACGAATTCGCGTGGATGGTTGGAGGAGCAAAGGATCGTGACCGCGCGGAATGGTAACTGTATTGAATGTGCAAATCCGTCGTAGCAAACGCTCAATACGAGCTCGATTGTTTCTGTAAAATTTCTGTTACCGCGAATCGACGTAAATGCAAACGCAAACGCAAACGCAAACGTTCCATAATTTTACGTCGATAATCGTTTCCTTCGGATTTCAATTGAATCGATACAACGATTCGCTTAGAAAACGAAATCCACTTATGCGTTTGTGTACGCGCACACGTAAACGCACGCACACAAAGTAATAATAAAAACGCGTTAGAAAACGCCTCGATATTATCGAGATTACTGTCGAGACGAGATAACGTTTTGAAGTGAAAATTTTTCGAATTGTGCGATATATGGTTCGTAGCGTTTAAAAGAAAAAACAAAAAAGACAAAAAAAAAAAACGAAAAAAATTTGCGCTTTATTTTTGTATATAGACGGATGGATATAGATGGATGGTCGAAGGATTTAATCTATCAATTCGCATCCGGAACGGTGGCAATTTAGCACGCTCGTTTCTTCGCTCGATTCGCGAACACGGGTAAAGCGGGATACCCCCGCTTTATCTCATTTTTGCGGATTATTTTCGACGCCGTACCCGTGACGCGTCGATAAACGCGTAATTAGTATAAAAGGTTGCCACGGTTCCTCGTAAACGATTTGTTTGGCGCGAGCGTGTTCGCGAATGCGTAATCGCGTACCGATTACCGATAACATTTCTGATACGATCGACCGTTAATAACGTTTCTATTATAAATGAGCGAACTGCGGTGGGCTGCTAACGGTTCGTATGCGCCATTGCGTATTATAACTTCCGATAATTAACTGTATATAGGTGGGGGGACCGAGGCATAATATCGTGAACGACTAAATTTTTTTTTTTTTTTTTTTTATGAAAAGTCGTTTCGTTAACGCGCATCTTGCATTTACGTTTAATATACATATCGGATCTTCGAATAAGGAAGAAACAAAAAAAGAGAGTTTTGCGTTATACGGACGAAGAAAGAAGATTTATAATACTTTCACTTTGCCATCTTGAATCTCTGAAAAATTATTAATTATTCGCTCGCGCTAAGTCAAATGTAGAGCGGCGGACGCGCGGCGAGATAAATTTACGATCCTTTTTAGGCATCAAACCTGGCGCGTTAGCAAAGTTTGGCTGTTAGCCAGGTCGAAAAGTGTGAGAGATAGAGGGAGAGAGAGAGAGGGAGAGAGAGAGAGAGAGAGAGAGAGAGAGAGGGAGAGAGAGCCTTCGTCGCGGTAAAACGTTTGCACGTGTGCTTCTATACAAACACGAACGCGAACGAGTGACCGGCATTATGAGATATTTAATTTGAGTTTCGCGCCGTTATATTTCACTCGACGTTGATGGAATTGCTTGTTCTCTCGATATCCTGCACCCACTTTTTTTTTTTCCACGTCCAACGTCGAGCCGTGATTTAGCGCGGTCTCTCTATCAAAGACCTTTCAAAACACGTCCTGATTTCTTTCCCCTTTCTACCATCAAACGTTCGCCAAACTTTTCTCTCTCTCCTTTTTTTTCTTTCCCTTTTTTTTTTTCGATCTCCTTCATCCTTTCTTCAGCTCTCCCTCCTTTCTTATTCTTTCCTTCTCGTTCGTTTTCTTCTTCTTCTTCTTTCTCTATTTTCTATTTTTTTCTTTCTTTCTCTTCCTCTCTCTCTCTCTCTCTTTTCTTTTCATCTTATTTTTTTTTCTCTTTTTTTATCCTTTTCCTTCCTCTCAGCGTAGCTGACACGACGAAACGCCGTCGTACCGTGCTTTATATCTTACGGAGGACGATTACCAATCTGTCTCCTGCGAGTGAGGAAAATTACGTCCCATTCCGGAGGATGTCCAATTTTCTTGAGAGCTTCGTAAAGCTTAAACACGTATCTCTTTGCAAGGGTTTGTATCTTGCCTTTTCACACCGGCCGATTGTCTCTCCAGACAGAAAAGGATAGAGTCGTTAAGACCGCGTTGCGATAGGAGAGAAGAGGATATTTAAATAAGAAAAGAGTGTAATTTTATTCCTTTTGTTCGTAATACCTCCTCCTCCTCTTTAACTTCTAACGATTTTATAATGTATATATATATATATATATATATATATATATATAGGAACGTTTAACGATATCGAACTTTCTATCCATTTATCGATATATATATTATTTCGAGAGCGCTAAAAAGTCGTGTAGAATATTACGTACGATTGATATTATATCGAGAGAGTAGGAAGAGAAAAAAAAAGGGAAAGAAATGAAGAAATAACAACGTATGTCGTCTATTACGCTCAGCAGTTCCCTGGTTTATTAAACGAGCTCTCCCAGCATAAAGTAACGGGCCCCATTCATTACTAATACAATAATCCGCGGCGCTTTTCCACTTAGCCATTCGATGGTTAATGCATGGGATATCGATTTTGTCGGTAGCGCTCGGGCTACGATGTATCGCTCGCTACGAGCATGTCCACGCGAAAGAAAACTATTGTACATAAGTTTAATACGACGTTATTTTTAGTTTCTCTGCCACTTGTGTGTTCTCTCGTTCGTCGAATAATAATAAAGTCATTGGTAAAAATAAGATAACCATTTAACCCTAAACGTTCACCAAAACGAAAGAAATAACGTTGATCGATAATATATTAAGAGAAATCGTTTCTTTCTTCCTCTTTTTAGTAGTCGAAGTATGCGCAGCCCCATGTTGCTTTAATTAACGTAAAAGAGCGAACAAAAAAAAAAAAAAGAAAAAAACTAATTATCCTTACGTAGTTCGCGCTTTAAGACGATCCCTTTTAAATGCTCCATTATTAAAATAGAATTATTGTAATGAGACCGTTTTCTGAACGAACGAATGGCCGTGAAACGACTGCGTTTTAGCGATAATGGAGCAAAAACGAAAGGATAATCGTTGTATGAATGGTACATACACGTGAGAAGTCAACGTTCTTGGCGTGCTGCTTACTCGTCGTAAGAAAAAGAATGCATTAAGGACCTGAAAAGTTGTCGCGTACGGCAAAATTGCGATCTTGCATTTTTTTTTTTTTTATATATATATTGTACAAACGATTCGTCGTAGCATCTGATCGATGCTTTAGTATCGATCACGATTAGCGAGCTAGGGTTTTAAACGACTTACATTAAATCGATTCCCTGTTTCCACGCAACACTGTTGACAAATTTTTTTCAATATCTTTCAAACCACCTTTTTTTGCCGATTGTTTCTTGTCGATTTATTTCTTCTTTCCTATGAAAAAAAAAAAAAAAAAAAATATTTATAGTAAACTGTATCCTGACAAGTAACACCGTGTCAACGAATGGACACTCTATGCACGTAAATACACATACGTACATAGGATGCGAATAAGATGCCGTGTCATTGCCACGATCGTTGTATTTTCTTTTTCTTTTTCTCTTTTTCCTTTTTATGATTCATGAAAAAGTGATATAGATTCTCGTTAGGGAGGGCGATATACACGAGGCGATGTTACGTTACGAGATTCATTACACAAGTTCTACACACACACACGACAAGTTCCGCATACAAAGGAGAGAAAGAGAGAGAGAGAGAGAGAGAGAGAGAGAGAGAGAGAGAGAGGCTTTAGTAGAATACGGACGATCCGTATCCTGATTTTTGTTTACTTTCCCCCCCTTTTTTTTATTCTTCGTTTTTCTTTTTCCTTCTTTTTTTTCTTTGTTCGTTTCAACGTCGAAATCGATCGGGGCCGAGCGAAATAATATTCGTACGCGAAGCATCACGGCAACTATCGTCGCGTCATCATATCTAAATATAAATATGCACGAGATATGGTTTTAATTTTCCAACGAATTTCAAAGCGTAACGAGATACCGATCGAAAGAAAAAAAAAAAAAAAAAAGTAGGACGCACCGAAGACGATGGAATCGTTCGTTCGTCGGAGCGCGGTAATGAATCGATGGATTTTAAAAGCGGAAGATGACGCCGCCGGTCGATGTTCACCTCTCGAAGAGCGGCTTTCATATTCTTCCTTCTGATTCTGTGATTACTCCGGCGCAGATTGACCTCATTTTTTGTCTCCCTCTTGCTCTCTCTCTCTCTCTCTCTCTCTCTCTCTCTCTCTCTCTCTCTCTTTTTCTGTTTTTCTCTATAAAAGCAACTACCTAAGCTCGGTCCGCCTCACACACACTTACATTAGTCGGCGTGTTCTTCTTTTTCACTCTCCCCGTCCATTTTATTTTACCTTTAAGTCACCAAGTTTCTGCTGCACGTGTGTGTCGATTTAATCCTCATCTCTCGCGCAAGATTATTTTTTTCCCCTCTTACATTAGACAGCTTTTCTTTTTTTTTTTACGTTCATCGATCGACACGGTTGATGGAGAGGGAGTGGGGGGGGGTACGTCTCGATAAGTAAAATGAGAGAATGATAAAGTTTAATAATCCAGTGCTCTCGCGCGTGATAGAAGATCAAAAAAGAAGATATATGTTTGTGAGAGGGAGAAAGAAAGAAAGAAAGAAAGCGCGCGCGCGCGCGCGCGAGAGAGAGAGAGAGAGAGAGAGAGAGAGAGAGAGGAAGGGAGGAAGAGAGAGAAAAGAAGAGCAAAGAAGAAGAATCAAAAGAGGACAGAAAAAAAAAACGGTTGCCGCGTAAAAGTTTTACGAGGAGCCTGCGATACAGTCTCTCGTTGCATGCTCTCGTACTTTATCCAACTGTATACTCTGGGTGTAGCCGCGTGTACTCGGCCGTTTAGCTTTCGCGTAAATTAACTCCCCGAATCGTAAACAGAGTCGCACGACGTAGCTGCCTACTTGTCTTTTTCTTTTTTTTTTTGCGTTCTTCCCTTTCTAGTATAACAGGGTTGGCTTTAAAAAGACGATTTTTTTTTTGTTACCCTTAAAAGTTACCTCTCTCTTTTTTCCGAACGATTCTCTTAACTTTACGTTTATATCAATAATGGAAAAGGTTCGATTTCTACGAGGAAATGCGTTTTTGTTTTTGTTTTTTTTTTGTTTTTTTTTTTGTTTTTTTTTTTTTTTTTTTTTTTTTTTTTTAATAGCGCGTCCAAAGTCGAGAGAAAAATAAAAAGCATATTTCTAAATTGCAAAATATTACTTTTTTTTTTTTGTTCCCCGACGATTCTACTGTTAACGTAGACACTTTTTTTCACTTCCGTGTTATTACACGCATCGTGTATCGATCGATCTACCGCGAGAGTAACGTCAACAAGCTGGTACGCTCGTTGGGCTCATATAACCGTATGTAAAAGTAACTATATGTATATGTATACATACATACATACATACATACATACATACATACATACATAAATACATACACACACACATATATATATATATATACATATCTATATACATACACATAAACATTTACATATTATACGTGTATGCGTGCGTACGGATACGATCTGAGCGTCGAAACTATGTAAGAGTATCCTCGGATATGGCCACTAAAATAAACACCCTCGTATTGTTGTGAACAACCCATGAGCTTATTTTGCAGGGGCGAGCTTTCTGGTTTTATGTCGTTGCAACGCGGCGCATCATGCGTCTATGTTTATTTCCCGTTATTTAAAGCGGGACTTTCCAATTTTTCGCAATTCTATAAGCCTTCGTGAAATAAATAGAGATTGCGTGGCTCCTTTTGAATGGAAATACGAAACTAGGGCGGGGGAGGGGGGAGAGAACGAAAGGAGAGCGTGAGAGAATATATGTAATTCTTGAATCGATGATTTTCATTGAGTGTCGTTTTAAGTACGCTTTATTTTTTTCCCTCACGATTCTTTACGACTTGAAGAAAATTAAATAAAAGTAATATTACCTCGTTCTATACGAAAGTGATCCACTTTTTTGTGCAACAATTATGGGGTTCCCTACGAGAATGGAAAATTTCTACCTTTGGCAATGACGAACGAGATATACGGTTGCATATATTTGGGTAGATATGTTTGCGGATATATTTATTGTATATCGGAAAGGTATTGTCCAACGAATGGACGAATTGGTAAACATAAGTTTTTTCCTACCCTTTATGGGGATTCGCGTGTTTTGTCTGCGGTTGGACGTACGTGGACGAGAAGCACGATTGTTGTTAATTCCGTCTCTAGGGTGCCACTGATATTCATTTGGCTAACAGGCAGAGACGTGGAGAAGCGAGCTTCGTGAACAAAGCGAAGAGGTGAAAGAGAGAGAGGAAGATGGAGTGAGAATGCGAGAGAGATAAAGAGAGATACAGAGAGAGAGAGAGAGAGAGAGAGAGAGAGAGGGAGAGAAAGATGAAGAGAGGGAGAGAGAGAGAGAGAGAAGGCCAATGGCACTCGAGTCTCTACAAAACGGAGGTATAGCTACGAGCGAATAACTCAATATCGGCGTACCTTGTTCCTTTGGGACAAGCTCCATCGACCGTTCATCAGCTGGCCGTTTTTCTTTTTTCTTTTGGTTCACTTCGTTCGTTTTCTCTTTCTCTCTCTCTCTCTCTCTCTCTCTCTCTTTCTCTATCTCTATCTCGCTCTCGATTTTGCCATGACTATTTCGAATTGTCAATGTACGTTCCGAATTCGATGAGAATAGTTCTAGCTCCTTTCTTTTCTTTTCCCGTGTTTCCACGTTCGAGCTTTTGTTTCTCGTTTGATCGTCAGCATGAAGAATACTCGAAGCTAGGAAAAGCTAGGATCATCCTTCGTATGTGAACACGTAGTACCTACACACGATAGACCGCGACGAGTTCGAATCGAGAGGCAAAAACGGGACAAAATCTCGTTTCTCTTCTTCTTCTTTTTTTTCCCTTTTCTTTTCCTTTCCTTTCCTTTCTTTTCTTTTCTTTTGCTTTGCTTTTCTATCCTTTTCCATGTTGTTTTTTTTTGTTTTGTTTTCTTTTCGCTATCCGTTAGGACGCAAATTTCGTGCAGGTGGATTTACCTGGCGACAACCCTCTCCGACAACATAAACTTGGAGAAATTAATCCCCCTAGGATAAGACGGTATGACGAAGCGAGCGAACCGGCAAGATAGATAGATAGATAGATAGATGGAGAGCGAGAGAGAGAGAGAGAGAGAGAGAGAGAGAGAGAGAGAGAGAGAGAGAGAGGCCTTTTTATGAGCTTGAAACGCTCGGATGCCTCGTTTACCGTGAAGCGATTAACCTAAAAAGTCTACGACCTCTTCTTCCTCGTCCTTTTCTCTCTCTCCTTCGAGATCCTACGATCCTTTAACCGTTTCGCTTTTTTCCCTCTCTCTCTCTCTCTCTCTCTCTCCTTCGCTCCAATTCTTTTTTCTTTCTTTCTTTCTTTTCTTTCTTTTTCCTTTTTTATCTTCCTCTTTCCACGTCATCCGAGCTTCTTTTTATCCTTTCCCAAGTCTCCATCTATCCTCCTCCCTTTCCGTTTTCTTTCCCATTCGATCCATTATCCCTGGAATTTTCTTTTCTCGCGAATGCAAATCATTCGATTTTACGTCTTACTTTTCCCGTAGAATACGTATTACGGTAACAACAACAATAACAACAATCAAGAACAACAATAACAAAAAAAAGATAGATAAATTCGTCCTTTATATAACAACAATATATAACGTCGATCGATAATTAAGGAAAGATAGAGAGAGAGAGAGAGAGATAGAGAGAGAGAGAGAGAGAGAGAGAGAGAGAGAGAGAGAGAGAATTTTCTGGAAGGAAGGTCGATAGAGATACTTCCAACAATAAGAAGTAATGCCACGGGAGCGACTTTTATCTTTCATCTTCCATGGTTCCGTTTTCTTTATGCGCCGTCATTTTAGAAATCCATTGTTTTAGGAGAAACGTCGTTGATGCATTCCCCTTCCCCTCCCCACTTCCCTCTTCTCCTTTTATTTTTACTTTTTATCGAAAAGCGACTACATCGCGAGGACCGTCACCGCTGTATACAACCGCAAATACACGAACGTGTATATATATGTATATATTTATATATATATATATATATATATATATATATATATATATACATATATACACACACACGTCTCTATATACGTCTTCATATGGGAGGGTAACTCTATCGAAGGCATCATGCATTGGAAACCGTTCTGGTGTCTGACTCGTTCTTTCCATCTCTTTTCCAAGCGTTCTCTCCTTCGCATATCCTTGATACGTCTGGGGTACATATCCGTATCCGTATCCGTATCCCGTGCCATCTTCAATACTACCATCGATATCGACGATATCTCGAAGTACTCTGGCACTCTAGAGGGGACTTTCGATATATTCGCGTATATCTCGACCAACCAATAACATCTGGACTCGTTTCTCCCCGATTCCGTAGGTACTTAAAGCCGCGCCGTTATATACAGGTGTTCTCTATCCTCGTGTTTTTAGACTCTCGATCGTTGACCATATTGTCTACACTATCTTTTACTTATCGTAATATAACTATATACGAACGGAAATGGGCGGGATACGATCGACCGAGTATTTTGTTGCATAGTTTGGCTTTTTCAATTTCGCGGCCGATACGTCGTTACAAAATTATTCCTTCGAAATAGTCAACTTACTCTCTCTCTCTCTCTCTCTCTCTCTCTCTCTCTCTTGTTTTTTTTTTCTACTTATATCTCGTGACTCTCCATGATAATTGATATTATACGATTTTTCAACCAATTACATGCGAGGAATCATACGTTTCGTATCGCATCGTTTAACCTTATTACTTATTCTCATATTGGACTGACGTTTCCTCCCTCCCTCATTTTCTTTATGAAAACATTAAGCAAATCGATTCGTTTCGAGGAAGGAGAATATTTCCGTTTCTTCAAATAAAGTTTAAGCTTCGCACACAAGGTTCGGGAAAGCTCCGTACTTTACGTTTATCTTTACGTATACATAAGCACGCACTTTGAGCTTCGCTCCCATAACTTTCGGGCTTAAATGCGATCGAATTGCCTTTCTTGTTCACGATGACGACCGAGAGAGATACAGATAGATAGATAGATAGATAGAGAGAGAGAGAGAGAGAGAGAGAGAGAGAGAGAGAGAGAGAGAGAGAGAGAGAGAGAGAGAGAGAGAAAAAGAATGAGGAAGTAGATAGAATAGCACGTACGTGCATCTTTGATTCGTGTGCGCGGTACATCCGACAGAAGGAGCGAGAATCTAAAGGGAATAATGGATCCGCGTAGTTTCAGCTCGTTTGAGCGCTCGGTGAGTTTCCTTTTCTAGGAGGGTTCAACGAGGACTAACGGGGATGGGGGGTGAGTGAGTGAGTTGAAGGCCGACGGCGTTAGGTAGGTAGGAGGAAGGGTAGAAAGGTGGAAGCTCGGAGCTTTACCTTCGCAGCAAGGAAACTTCCATAATCCCCGTCGCTCTCGCTAACGCAGGGTACAACCTATAGCCAACATCACCATCACCACCACCACCACCGCCATCATCGACGATGCTGCCCGTTGAAATATAGAGGGATGAGTTAGAAGAAGGGGCTAAGGGACAAGGGGCAAGAGATAGACGAAGAGTCTCCTCGTAGAGCCCGATGCTAAGAAGGGTAGGTGCGATCGCGGAGTTACAGAACCTGAAAGCGGATGGCACGAACGGGTCTCCTGAAGGGATCAAAGTAAACGAGAGAAAGAACGAGAGAGAGAGAGAGAGAGAAGGAGAATGAGGAGAAAAGCTCTGTCTCTCTCTCTCTCTCTCTCTCTCTCTCTCTCTCTCTCTCTCTCTCTCTCTCTTTCTCCTCTTCTTCGAAGACCTCGTGAAGATTCGAAGGAGACGAAAGGAAGACGAAGATATGGCTTACGAAGGATTCACTTTTCCTTAGATTTTACACTATTCGACTGTTCCCCCCACGTTTTCTATATCGTCCTCATCTCTATATATTTTCTCTCGTGTTACCTTTTCATTCTCACCTTCGATTTATATCACGTTTTTCCCATTTACCACAAAGAGGAATCGAAGGGGAAGCTGCCGAGTTTTCGTGCATTTCTTTTGTTTTTTGTTTTTTGTTTCGTCATTCGCGAACGATCCTACGAATCGTACGGAATTCAACGCGAGTTTTTTCTCCCCCCCCCCGCCCCCCGAACGATCGAACGCATTAATCCTAGTTCGTTTAAATGCTGCTTTTTCTTATCCCTGATATATTATTGTAATTAATTGTTCAGTCGACGATTAAAGCGCCGACAATTGTTTGACGCTTTCTCTTTGTTTTCGATCTGTGCGCGCGCAACCGGATCGAAATTTCTCGTTGCACGGCAAATGGAAGGGAAGCTCGTCGTACCTTCGCTTCATTCCTATACGAGGAAGAGCCAATCGAGCTTTCAGAGTTTACGGATAAGCCGATCTTCGTCCGGTTAGGTCTGTCCCAGGATGTTCTTCAGTCCATCGTTGATTCTGATGTTCTTGTTACTCGTATTGAAACGTGTATTTTCTCTCTCTCTCTCTCTATCTATCTCTCTATCTCTCTCTTTCCCTTTCTCTCTCGATCGGATTAACGTCAGCGCGTTTAATTGGACGTTCACGGGTTCAAACTCTTTCCATTTTCTATCTCTTCTCGTATACTACCGACGTGTTTTTGAGCTTTCTGATAATCGTTCGGAACGATCGACGAACGTAAAATCGATTAATAATAATAATTTATTATACTTGGTCTATAAAATAAAATCCGACTATTGGGTGGTGCGAAATCATAAAACGATCGATGGCGGCGGACTGGTTCCCTCCACTTCTTCTCAAGTTCGTCGTTCTCAGTAGCTGCCGCTGCACCTTTTGTATTTTTTCCGAAGAAGTTTTAAATTCATATCAGAGCTCGATCTCGACGTTCTTGGTTCCCATTCGTGCCGTGCACGTTTCGACTGTGACCTCGTCGACCTTGTACGTGTGTAAGTATACGAATGTTCGCGTGCGGCTGAATGCGTCCTGAAGACCTCCTCCGTGTTGTGTACGAACCAAGCCGTTCGTAATCCGCACACGTTCAGAACTCGTAAGCGTTCCGAACAAGCCGTCCAATTTTTCGGTACGGTCAAGTTTGCGCGGACTCCGATTCCTCTTTACCCTGTTTCCCTCCTCCCCTCCCCTCCCCATCCCCCCATCCCCCCCATCAGCACCTCCATTTATTCCTTTCTTTCATTCTCTTTCTTGCTTCTCTTCTTTTTCGTAGCTTATATACCATGGCAGAAGCGGCGGCGCACACCTTCGTCACGGAGAAGTACCCGCAATCGTTAGGGAGCTAGAAAGTTTTGCAGATCGATTCGATCCGAAAGAAACTCTACCCTCACAGTCCGTCCTCCCTCCTTTTTTACTTTATGTCTACGTTTCCTTTTTTTCTTCCCTCTTCTTTCATCAACTCCTTTTCCTTCATTTTTTTTTCATTTTTTTCCCTCGTTTCTTTCTCCCCCTCCTCTCTCTCTCTCTCTCTCTCTTTCTCTCTTCGTTAAGTCTTTTAGTTCGCCATTCTTTCAAAGGCAGTACCGCAGACTCTTATCCACACAGCTTTACCACTAGATTTCTTTTCCCCTACCTTTCTTACTTTCTTCGTTCTCGGTCTATCCCAACTTTATCTTCCCTTTTCATTTCTCTCTCTCTCTCTCTCTCTCTCTCTCTCTCTGTGTGTGTGTGTGTGTGTGTGTGTGTTCAATTTTGACGTGATTTCTATTACGGGCGCAGGATACATAAATACACATATACATTTATTCGCACGACAATCAATCGATCTCTAGTTTTTTGATGTCATTCACTCTTGATCGATTCACGAGTATGAGGAACAGGTAGGTATCTCGATAGGAAACGCGCCTATCGCGCGGTTTACAACAATTGCACGATAGAACGGTAAATCCGATATGCGCGAGGAGCGAATGAAAAGAATCGATCACGTCAGCGTTCTAAATTAATTTTCTCGCGGTTGTCGCCGGCGCCTCCGCAAAATCGGTCAATAGTTTTCTCGCGAATCGTTGTCGCGAGGCAATCGGCCAATCGTTTTGCAGATTTTCTCTCCGTTTGAATATAGACGGCGTGGTTGTGGTGGTGGTGGTGGTGGTGGTGGCGGTGGCGGTGGTGGGAAATCGGGGAAACGAGAGGGCCATACGCGTTTAATCGAATCGTAAATTCATTCCTCTTTTCTGTTCACGCGGAACAGCTCGAAAATTGCATGCAAATGCAGAAATATTCGGGCGAGCGGCCGGGCCGTGATTTCTTATCGATTCGCGATATTCCCTACCACCACCGTCTCCCCTCCCCCCTCCACTCTCACCCCCTTCTTTACCTCTTCCCATTTTCCATTCTCGTCGCTCTTCCCTTATTCTCTAAATGCGCCGAGCGAAGAGATCCCAAGAGGAAATCGACGGACGAAGAAGTATTTTATTTGAAACGCGATTTCTTCCTTTCGAAAATCTAAACGGAAGTTAAGGCATTATAGAGACTAGAGAGATCACGCTGCCAGTGTATCGGTGATGCACTTTGAATTGGATTCCTAGTTTTTTAAAGTTTCTTTCGTTTGTTCAGACCTGCGAACTTGTATAATCTGGTTGAAGTTTTACCGGTATCCTTTGTAAGAAATTGAATCGGTTACACCTATCGGAATTTAAGTCTGTGTATATATATGACGTTCAGGTAATGATTGAAGCTATTTATGAGAGAGAGAGAGAGAGAGAGAGAGAGAGAGAGAGAGAGAGAGAGAGAGAGAGAGAGAGAGAGAGAGCTTATAGATATTGGAACTGGTGAACTTTTGCGGATATCGGCTATTATTTTACTCTCATAGAGTTCGACCCTTTCGCAAGATTTATCTTTGCTACTCCGTTCTTAAGGGTCGAACGAGGCGATAAGAATACGAAGGTGAAAAAAGACGTCGAACAAAAAAGTCTTACCACTGGAACGAAAGGGCGGGCGCGTAGCTACGTAACGAGATTTTCAGATTTTCTTCGCCATTTCCATTCCATCTTTACGTTTAATGTTATAAAAGAAAACGCGAAGGTAACTAGAAATGGAAGAAATCGTTATGGATCCGTACTCCGCGATTTGTTCTAGTAATTCGTGGGCGGAAATACCCTGCATAATCGTTAGTATCCTTGGAGACGGTGAGATGCTGCAAGTCGCTACGATTTGTATTTTCTATGTTAATGCGGACGCATAAAATACAGCTGACACAGACGTAGCTTTCTCCCTCATACTTTTTTTCGTTCACTTTATTTTTTTTTTTTCCGAGAGAAAACAGCTGTTACCAATGTCGATGTCTATTATAGCACAGGGAGGTATATGTGATCGTAGTATGTACGTTGACATTTTCTAATCAAGAAAATAGAAATCTTTTTTTTTTTTTAATTACTCTCGACGCGTGTACAATTTGTAATTTTATGCAATTTTTTTTTTACCCCTTTTACCATAATTTCGTAGTTATATTATGTTATGTACGTTCGCGATAATCGCATTTGCATCTTCCGAGTATCGCGGAAATCATCCGTCTACTCGCCGTCTAGACGGAATATAATATATAATTGTATTTATTAAGAAGTACATATAGGTATAAGTATGTATTTCAGTGTTCCTAGTTGGTCGACTTTGTTATGGTTCTCTCGTGAGAATGCGCGATAACGTTCGTTGATTTTCATCGCGGATGGGGCATTTCAATTGAAACACCTACCAGTATCTCCGTTATTTATTGAACAACTATTAAGGAAGAAAGTCCTTGGAACAAAGTTACACCATTGGAAGCGGCATACGTAGCGATAACATAATACTTCTTTCATGGTCCTTTTTTTTACGAGACCTCAAGATCATAGGATTTTTTTTTCTTTTTTTTTTAAATGCCACTACGATTCTTTTTATTTTGCATGAATTCATTCCTCGTGGTATTCTGAATAAACAATCGTCAGAGTACAATCATAGAAAAACGATTGGTTCGCGAGATATTTAAAAAAAAAAAAAATGTCTGATGATTCACGCGATTCTAACGAGCTATATATCTTTCTTTCGATTGAATTTAGAACAAAATTTGGAGGAAAAGGATGAATGGCGCAAGTATGGTCTATGTATTTACGATCATATTTTTTTGTTCGCAAATGCAATAATGCACGTGGCATGTGCAAATGAAGATATAGCAAAAAAGAAGAGATGAAAAGTTTTTACAGTTGCGTGAATAATCAATATATCTTTTCAAAGTACCTCGTGAACATTTCGACATTGTACTCTGATACTTCTTTATTCAGAACGGTACGAGAAATTAATTCACGTAAAAAGATAATCGTAATATGCCGTCGAAAAGAAATACCGTTGACCTTGAAATCTCGTAAAAAAAGAACAACGATCACGGAAAACAATGGCGTTATCGTTGCATACACATGGCCCCTTCGAATAGCGTAACTTTGTTCTAAATACTTTTTCCACACAACCATAAATAACGGAAATATTTAGGCGTTCCGATTTAAATGGTTCACCCCCAACCCATATTTGGATTTCCCTTGGTCTCTTGGAATTCATCTTCAATTTCTCCGCTTCTCTCAGTCCCTCCTACAATTTGCATCGTATCCTTGCCTGATATCCAACTTTCAACCGCATAATATTATCCTCTACGTTCTTGGTTAAACTTTTTATGCGTTTACCGAATTAAACTTCGGTCCCAGGGGTGTAACGAACTCATACGTTTCTTCAACCGGTTTCTCTTTCTTGCACGCAAGGCGTTTTCCGTTTTCTCTTACCGACTTAATCGCAGTTTTCGCATAGTTGATGAGTAAAACGAGGTACTCGCTATAAGTAGCGCGATACAACGAACTTTTAGATTACAGCGTGCTTCTTCTCGTATACACACTCTCGTAATTCAAAGAATATAATAGTAGTTTGGCTTCTCAAAGGCGAAGTGGAAACTCCGAGAATCGTGGTTTCAAAGTATTATCGTTACGCACTTGCGAATTATTTATTTTGATATTCTCTCACGGCGTCCCTTTACACGTAGTTAGAACAAAGTATTTTAGATTTTCTTCCGAATACTGTCTGTAGGCTTTACACTCGGGCGAAGATAAAGTTTGAAAAAAATTAAAGGGCCGTTCACTTACCTACGAATTTTAGAAGGTCGAGGGGTTTATGTTCATTTCAAGTTTTCTCGTGGGGTAAGAAAAAGGTAAAGGAAAAACTGAGTTAAAGTAGAGAGTAAGTGAGAGAGAGAGAGAGAGAGAGAGAGAGAGAGAGAGAGAGAGAGAGAGAGAGAGAATTCCCGGTTCTAACCTAATTCTAGAGATAAATGCTAAGTAGAGACCCGAGATTTCTAAGATACGAGGAGCCAAGGCCGATAGCTGTGGGAAGCTTCAACTCGAGGGGACGTTCCTGTCGTGTCCCCTGAATTTCACGCTTGCTAACTTTCCTATACGTGGTTGCATGTGTCCGAAGATATGTGTGTAAAGGAGTTAGAGAGAGAGAGAGAGAGAGAGAGAGAGAGAGAGAGAGAGAGAGAGAGAGAGAGAGAGAGAGTACTCGCGTGTGTTACGTCGGATGCACTTTTCCGCGCGTTTATGCTCCGCAAGAGGCGAATGTTGAGAACGAATACTGATGTGCTTTTTTAAAAAGCAGTAGACCGAGGAAGACGCTCAACTCCCTATCGCATTACGTTTTTCTTAAAAAAAAAAAAAAATATAAAAATAAAAAAAAGAAAATAAAAGAAAAAAGAAAAACGAAAAAGAAGAAGAAAAAGAGAAAGATGAAACGAAAAAAAAAACAAGACGAGAATCAAAGGGATAACTACCAAGTAAATTTTTTCTCAGGGGCCTTTTCATATCACTTTTTCTACGTTTTTGCTTTTAAATATATATACAAAAAAAAAAAAATGCATGCTTGTCAGATAACGCTAAATAGAGTATCATGAATATATTTCAAACGTTTCATAAATGTTGCACGACATAATGGATTCTACACCGATATAATGGTGCATAATATTATTCTATAACTTGTAACATACCAACGTTAAAAGTAGGTATATTTACCTCAAAAATCACTGCGATGATAAAATCAGTGACAGAAATTTTTATTGACTAAGACTTTCTGATCAGTGAATAATAATACAATAATATAAAATAGATATGTACGTACGTATATAGGTAGACCGAAAATCTAGATACAATCTAGATATCTTGTAAACAATGTAATTTTGAAAAGAGAGTTTCAGACAGAAGTTGTAACGTTTACAAAGAAATATTAAACGATAATATTCATTTGATGTTTGGGTGGTATTACCAAGATTAGGTCATGGTAAATTTAATTTCTTTTATGGAATCTCCTACAATTTATTGCATATTATCGTAGCTAACGTCGAGACGTTTTCATTATGGTATAATAAGGGCTCCCAATTATCGAGTCAGTATTTTTAAACGTTTAATGAGTATTTTAAATAAATCTTCAGTATTTGTAATGAAATATCGTTACGTAATATAAATGATACAGACCTAACGCAACCTGTCATTTAATTATCTATATTGATTACAATTACTTATTATTAATTAATAAAAATATTGATCAAATAAATTGAAGTGTATAATAAGTCTCAATTTCATTAAGTATTTTTCGAATTATTGGTTGACAAATTTCAAATATCAGTGGCATGAGCGTTACCCGAAGTGTACTTTGTGGAGATTGCACGGTCAAATTTACATTTCGTGTGTATTTGAGCGTGTACGTATGTACGTAAAAAAAAAACCGATTGAGTGAATGCTCGAATGAGTATGGATTTACGCTAATAAATTTTTGAACTGTTGTACTTGTACAGTTTGATAGTTAGCCAATCGAACACAAAAACTGTTATTAACATTTTCCCAAAGTTACGGAGTTAATTATTGCAAATTCATTGATAATTCGTTTTCGTTAGTCGTATAAATTTCGAAGTTTGCTTTTATAAATTTAGTCTTTTATACAACCCCGAAAGAAAAAAAATCTAAAGGATTCGTATCAGGTGTACATGCAAAGAACTTACGTCAGTGTTATTCGAAATTTGTCAGCCAATCGCTCGAAAAAAATATTTAACGAAATTGAGAATTATTATATTACAACGAGAAGATCTTGACGTCAGTTACAATAAATATACAAATCATAAACAAAACGTTAATTCCAATAAAAGAAATTGAATCCATTAAAAAGAAATTAATTTAACCTCGATTCTCGTCTCGGTAACATTACGAAAAATCAAATAAACATTACCGTTCGACGTGTCCTCGTGAAAAATCCTACAAAATTTTCATTGAAACTTTCTCTTTTTAAAATTACATACGTTTACGAGATATTCGATCATATCCGAAAATTTGTCGATCCACCCGATATACGTAAATCTCGTTGACGACTTATCTCCGTTCTCGATTTTTCAAATGTCGATCCTCCTCCTTTCCCTTTTTTCTTTTCCCTTAACAAAATTTTTCGCGATATCGATCGCGTAACGATGCTCGACGAACAGTCGTTTTCTTTCTTTCGCATCGAGGAAATCGCCCGATAATACGTACGTATGTATATTTTGCGCGCGGGCGTGCATGCGTGCGTGCTCGTGCACTTTACACGGAATATGCAAATGATCATCCACAAGCAGATATCATCGGCGTATTATGGCATCTATCTTTGTATGGGTGTGCGCACGTACGCACGTACGCACGTACGTACGCACGCACGCGAGCACGCGAGCACGCTCTTCCTATATATTATTCTGTAGGCCAACAAAAGGGTGGCTGGCAACGCCGCATTTATATGGCCAAACGTGAAACACAAATTTAGTTGTGGGCATCGTGGTATGCCGATAAATTCTTTCGCCGCGGTGGTTAGATAGCAGGCCGAAGCGGAATTGGAACGATTAAACGTAACTCGGGATGGACGAGCTAGCATTCAGTAAAATGGAAATTAATCCAGAGGCAGGTATACGATTTTTTCCCTCTCCCTCCCCTCCCCCACGTTTCCTTTCTTTCCCTTGTATTTTTTTTTCCTCCGGTGCCAATTGGAAAAACGATCGAGCGTGTCTCTGATTCTCCTATTTTTTTTCCCCCCCTTTCTTCGTTCTGTTTTCGCGTTTTTTTTCTTTTTTTCTTTTTTTTTTTTTATACGCTTACAGCAGTAAAATAAACCACACGTAGAGTAATTCCGAAGAAATAGGATGCAGTCGATCGATAAAATGCTTGGAAGAAACTGCTTACGTATCATCCGTGTGTCTCCCGTGTTTTATGTATTTTTGGTCCATCTGGGTACTTGCACGCGATAGCATTCTTGTTCTTTTTTTTTCTTTCTATCTTTTTCTTTTTTCTTTTTTCTTCTACGATATGCATTGAGATGTCTCCTCTTCTCCTTTTTTTTTCTTCGTCAGTGTTTTTCTCGGCCTTCTTTTATGCCCGTCCTCCTTCTCCTTCATCAGTTTGTCTTTCTCTCTCTCTCTCTCTCTCTCTCTCTCTGTCTCTCTCTCTGTCTCTCTGTCTCTGTCTCTCTCTGTCTCACCCTTTGTTAGTATAGGATTTAAGGGAGGAAGGTAGTATATCTGCTTGTTGGGTACCGCCCATCTCGTTTATGCGTCCTGTCTGACTCAGCGAGATCGTAAAGACCTTCCTTCTATTCGCGAGACGATTTCTCACGAGCAGAGAGTCTTGCTTCTTGCCAATATCGTTAGAACTAAATCTCTTAGAGGATTTCTTCTTTTTTGCGTTCTCTTAACGTTTATGGTTATTCATTCGAAATTATAAGTTAATATCGGGCAAGAGCATCGAAAAAATATCCCCCATTAACGTTACAACAATAAACGGATATAACGATATCGATAATTACGATAATTTTGATAATTACGATAAGCTTTTTATAAACTCACGATAAAAACACGATATACAATAGGTAGGATGTGTGATCGGTTCAGCGATGACGATGGTTTATTTAAAAACATAAACGGGAGTTGGATTTCATTGAAAGGCATAAGAAGAAATTCGGATGTACGAACGCGTAGAGAGGGAATTGGAATAGTTAGAATCGTTCGTAATACTATATGTAAGCTTACCTCGAAGAGTTGACATTAATTGGACCTTCTTGACAACTTCCATGCGTCCCCTTAACAAGCTACCTTCGTCTTTATCCTTATTACCGGTACACCCCTTTAGACTCGCTGTATATCGTGTATTAGACGTCGTCAAGTATTATGTGCATCCATATTAAATGTATCTTTTGTTCGTTCTTCGAATCACGCTATTCTATAATCTCGTTAGTCGTTACAAATTTCTTCGTGATTTCCGTATGTCGTGAAGAAAGTTTAAAGATACGTTTTCATTTAAGTACGTTAAAGAAATCCTCAATGAAAATTCGATTGTATGTACGATTTTCGATGTTTCCCTATCCTTTACCGGGCAGTCCCGATTTCCGTAGAATTCAGACAACGGTCGGGTATAAAATCGACGAGTAACGCATTCGTAAGTTGTCAGTGCGTTGGAACTGCGAGTGAGAAGCTACTGTGAATTCTATACGGCAGTTGTTATACCGGGAGGTTTAACTTCTGTTATTACTGGCCCCCCAACAAGTCAAACAATGGGAGAGAGCGCACTCCGCTCGCCGTTGAAGTTTGTGATAGGTACGCTATAACGTAAGCTTCGCTCTAAATTCAGGAATGCCAGGTATCGAGAAGGGAATATGAGGAGAATTCGCTTGAAAATCTACAAATTCGTGGCTCTGCCTTTTACACACGTCACGTATCCAATTCTCTCTGGCTCTTTTGGCAAGCATCATAATTGGATCTTCTCTATATGGCCATTCGACCAATCGACTTAACTCCATCGTTGAGTTATTTTGTAAGAAAAAATTATTGCACCGTCGAAAATGTAACGATGTATTGAATGCAATATACAATATATTCAACGAGTAACGTATATATTAAGTTGCAAAAATTAACGTACAAAGAGAAATTACGATCGATAATGTCGAGTAACTTCTTTAGATGACATCAAAACGCACGGAAGCGTAGTACGTGAACCCTCTCTATTTTTCTCTCCTCCCTTTCTCTTTTCCTCTCATTCGTTCTCGTTCGTCGACATTCCCCTCTCTCGTTTAACTTCCTCTTATTCTCTCTTATTCCCTTTCTCCTTCTCTCTTTCTCTCTCTCTCTTTCTTTCCCCTTCTATCCAGTATGACTCGTGCCATCAGCCTTCCACCTCACGACGACGACCACCAGTCGACCACCAGCGTCAATGTAGAATGCTCCGTTACTCGTTTATTCTCAAGGACACCTGCACGCCAAGGTCAACACTTTCTTTGTTTACGTCGTAACACGATATCCGTTGCGCCGAGCGTGCTCTTTCCCTCCTACTAAAGGCTTACCCTGTCTCTTAGTTTGACATCGTACACGACACGACAAATAGAGATCGTTCTACGGTCGCGCATCCAAATTCAATATAATAATGTCATATTTTGTCGAACGTAATGTTTGAAATTCGACGCGTCTATGTGACAGTGAATGAAAATATCGCAGCGTCTGGCCGGGGAGAGAGAGAGAGGGGGGGGGGGGAGAGAGAGAGAGAGAAAATTCCTATTCACGTCGATGATATTTTACCGTTACAAACAAATATCGACGATAACTCGAACTCCTCGCGATAATATCATAACGGAACGTTGTTGAGATGATCGGACGAATTCTCGAGCGATCATTTTTCTTTCTCAAAGCGAAGAAACTAAATCCGCGTCCTTTCGTCCACACCCGTCCCTCGCCCCCTCCCCCTCCCCATATTATCCGCTGCGGATTTATGATAGTGCGATGCGAAATAGATCGTCGTTTTATTTATCGTTTATACGTCTACTCTACTACTTGTGTATGTATATGGAGGTGGTTTCGTCGTCGCTGTGTGCGTTATCGTTCTCGAGACAATAAGTCCGGTCGGGGACACTACTACGGCACGGTATATATACGGAGGATTAATCGGTCGTAAATAGTATCGGTCGTATCCATATCCGTATACGCTCTTCATTGTGTCCCCGACCGACCGACCAACCGACCGATTGACCGACCGACCGACCGACCGACCGACCGACCGACCGACCGACCGACCGACCGACCGACCGACCGACCGACCGACCGACCGACCAACCGACCGACCGACCGACCGACCGACCGACCGACCGACCGACCGACCGACCGACCGATCGACCGACCGTCCGACCAACCGAACGAACAAACGAACGAACGAACGACCGACCGACCGACCGACATCGGTCGAACAATTTTGCTTGCCGTCGTACGGTATCTAACCTAAGATGAGGCTTAAAGCGTGCTCCTCGTGCAGTGAGAGAGTAACGTGGGTGTGTTAGTGGTGGTAGAGGTAGAGATAGTAGTAGCAGCAGCGAACGTCGTCATTCATGACCATACGGAACAATCTCATTCATTTCTATGGCACACACGACTCTCCGTTCCCGTTTCCTGTATAGGCCTCTAACTGAATTACGTACGCTTTACTTGTGCGATTCCGACGCGGTGGTCTCGTGTACGGAAATAAATCCATACATACATATATACTTATATCCTTATTCCTCTTGTTTTACTTGTTAACATCAAGTCGATACAATTTTACGATGGTACTCTTCATTGGAGTATTTTCTTCTTTTTTTTTTTTTTATCCTCGAACATTTAAATTGAAACGCTTAAATATTAATTATGAATATTGAATGAAAATTTATTCACGATAAAATTAATTCATTAATAGTAAAGATGTTTAGATCAGTTCATTGAATTGTGTCTCGCCTGGTCTATCGTTCGTATGTTGTTGAATTATATCGATCCATTCGTCGTGAAAAGGAAAGCGTGATGTATCGGGTAGCAAGATTCCTTTTCTTCTTCTTTTTTTTTATTTATTTATTTTCTCTCTCTCTCTCTCTCTCTCTCTCTCTCTCTCTTCCACTTTTTCAAACGAACATGTTTCCGTCTCATGGTACTGGCCTTTATTCTCTGTCTCTCTCTTTCTCTTTCTCTCTCTCTTTTTTTTTTATTACATTCTACGGCATCTTCTATTTTTACGTCAATTTGCCTTCCTTCATCCGTCGACCTTTTTTCTTCGGCTTTTTACTCGGCCGACATCTTTTCTCTTTCCTTGTACCAAAAGCTCGTTTCTCCTCCTTCCGTGTCTTTCTCTTTTGAGCGAACGAAAACACGGTGACACCGATGTCACGCGAAGACCCGGCTCGGTAGACTCACCCGCTCACAACTCCCAGCGCGACAATCATGTTGATGGAAGCAGCGCGTACGAGGTATTTCCAAATCCATCAACCGGATTCCTCCTTTAATGAGATTTCGTCGATAGAATTTTCTTATGTGTCTCCAACACCTTATAACACTTCCGGAGATATTACGACGGTAACGTAAATATTAGTTTATATATATATATATATATATATATATATATATATATATGTATAGTATACATGCACGACGTAATAGGTATTTCGTATATAAAATGAGTTAGCATGTGAGGGGTTGAACAAGGCGCAGCCTTGCATATGTATCCACGCATTTACATAAGTAGCTATATATATATGAGTGTATACGTATCTCGCCCATGTTTCCCATTAGAACGTTGACGTGCGTCGTGTCCCAGCAATTTCTTGAATTCGTATAATGCTGCAACACGCACGCATTAATATTCCAAGCACGGGGCACCGTTTTCAGCTCTCACCGAAACATTTCCTCGTTCGTCCTATACTCCCGATAAAGTCAATAGCGTCGAAGGCAAACCAATTCGGTGCCTCGAAAATTCTCGTGACATTTCGTTTTTAATTCGAATTCCCGGGAATCCTTTTTGACAAAGCCGATTCGCTTTCATTTCATCGTGGATCCGACGGCGTACGAGAATGTGTTCGTTGTCCACTCAAAGGATCACGTATATATATATATATATATATATATATATATATATATATATATATATATATATAT
Organism: Dolichovespula media; assembly: GCA_911387685.1. Taxonomy (NCBI): domain Eukaryota; kingdom Metazoa; phylum Arthropoda; class Insecta; order Hymenoptera; family Vespidae; genus Dolichovespula; species Dolichovespula media. The sequence goes on from OU426851.1 coordinate 15,494,729, forward strand.
GATTCCTCTCGTAAAGTTGTTGGAGTCGACCGTTCGAAGGAAACGTTGAAAGAGATCCCGTTTCTAACTGGGAGAACGAATCGTTCTCGTAATTCTTTCGGACTTTCTCGTTAACGATATTGTCCTTTCTCATATAATGAAAGACGATTGCTTAATAGATCGTTAATACGTATTATTTCGTACTTCATTTCGTATTATTTCGTTACGCTACGTCAACGTCCCTTCGTTAAGTACCGGTTACTCAGTTAAGTGCTACTTACTCTTGACTGTTCCAGGCTTCCCTTTATCTCTCGAAACCATGCATTCTCGTTTGAACTATATATATATATATATGTGTGTGTGTGTGTGTGTGTGTGTGTGTGTGTGTGTGTATATATATATATATTAAACCTATATATATATATATTAAACCTATATATATATATATATTAAACCAATAGGGTGGTATGCATTAATCTGACCGGCCGTTGTTCCATATACGAAACAATGACGATTCAGGATCCTCTATGCAATTCGAAGATCGAGATTATTACTTTAACGTGAATGATAACACGTATAATGGTATAATGATCATCGAATATCATAGCAACTTATGCTAACGCGTCGAGAAACAAATCCACAACGACTTAATTAAATTTATATCATTCGACAAAGTATTGTAAGTAAAATATCGTATCGTAGAATAGTAAATATGGGTATAGGAATATTTAATGCGTAAATAACTCCTATCTACGTGTAAACCTATAAGGATCCGTACGTATAACTTTAATTCACGGTAATTGTAAATACGTAAATTTCTCGTGTAGTCTTTAGCTTACAATTAGTCGACGCCTTTCCGAAATTTTATGAAAGTATCTTATTTGCTTAGACTGCGAGACTGTCTTTCGTCCAATGCCATCAAACATCAAAGTTCAAGTTACCGGTGGAGCGTTTACGATCGGCAGGAAGCTGGTAAAAGTACCCATCGGGGCAGCTCTCTCTCTCTCTCTCTCTCTCTCTCTCTCTCTCTCTCTCTCTCTTCTCTCTTTAACGATTATTGCCTAATGAAAGTCTTGTTAAAGAAAGTAGAAGCGATAAGCTCGACGCGCTCGACTTTTATGAACATGCATAAACGAAGAAAATAACGCGTTTTTAGAAGATGAAAAGGGAGAAAAAAAAAGAAGAAACATAATTATAATAATAATAATAAAAAAAAATAAATAAAAAGAAAATAAAACGATGATAGGAAAAAGAGAACAAAGAAAAATGTGATAATATTTCGAAAGGATCGGCGGGATATATGGAAGATCGCAGGAGATCGTGCGAGTATAAAAAAAAAAAAAAAAAAGAAAAAAAAGGAAAAGCGAGAGAATTCTTCTCGGAAAGAAAATCGTTATTCATTAAAGTCCTCGCCGGCGTGATAGTATTTTATTATACGGTGAACGTTGATTTAGGGATCTCTCTCGACGGGGGGTGCTCGGAGCCACGGCCGTATTGTCTCGACGCTCGCCTCACGCTGGGCTTTGTTAGTCCCTCCATTGTCCAACGTACACCCCCGTTTCCAGTCCATCCCTTCCAGCCCGTCCGTTCGCCTCGTTCGACGCGTTCGCCCCGCGATGATGCGCGCCGAAGCGGATGCCAAACGCAACCTACGCGAGAACGTTTCGATCCTTGGACCCTCCACGATGGAAATGTTCTTTTCTAACGATCAATTGTCCGCGATTGTCGTCAGCGTGTTCTCTCCCCTTTTCCTACGCTGTGCGACTGTTTTTTCTTTGTTATTGTTCATGTTGTTATTATTATTATTATTATTTTTATTATTATTATCAGGTGATTGCATAAGTTCGTGCCCGATTTACGAGATGCGGTATCCACGTATCGAGCTTGGAAATGTATTCAAGCTTTTTTAAATGACGAGAACCGGTTGAATTATCGATGTTAAGCCTCTCAGCAATATCCTCAGTTGTAATCCTTGGGTTTCTTTCCACTAATGCACTAAGGCATGCACAATGACATCATCAATGCCAAAAGGCCGTCCAGAGTGGGGTTGATCCTCCATGTTGAAATCACCATTTCGAAATCTGCCAAACCACTTTTTGACTTTCCGAAGAGCAAGAGCGCGGTCCAAATAAACGGTTTGAATACTTTTTTTGTGCAAACCCAACAGTCACGCCTTTCCGAAATTCATATAGCGTTACATGCCACAAATAGTGCACCTTTTCGTTCTCGATTTTTAATAATTTCTCTCTTATGCATAAATGGACTCATCTTAACAATGTCTGACGATAAATTGACATAAGACAACGTCATCTATTCCGGTGTAATCAACAATTACCACACAAAAACCATAGAACTATAAAAGTCGTGCGCGAATTTATGCAATCATCCAATATTATTATCATCACCATCATCATCATTATTATTATCATCATTATAAACGACGAGGGAGATAGCGGAAAAATTTTCCGTTGCTTGAAAATAGAAAGGAAATAAAGAAAAAAGAATCCATCGTTCAGCGATTTATTTCGTCGCCCCTGCGTTTCACAATTGTTTTCTATTAGTAGTTATTCAATATCGCTTTAATTTAAAGTCCGTGTATGGGCGAACGAGGAGAGAAAGAGAGAAGCGTGTATCCATAAAGTAACGGGGTCTCGTGATTCAATAGGCGAAAGTTCCAACCGAGCGAAGAATCGTCGTTCGATCGACAAAATTTTCGGTCTCTCTACCATTTCTATGTATACATTGGTGTCACAGACAATGGCGGACTCGCGGTGCGTAAACCGTATGGACATACCCTATGGACGTACCCTATAAACGTACCCTATATGCTTGTATCCCGCGAACGTACCCTACCGAAGGGACGAAGGGATCGACGCGTAACATCGTCGAAATGCAGGTGCACCACCAATACCCGTTCCAGCGCAACGGTAAATAGCGTAACATTGGCTCTTCACGTATGAATGCCGTGTTATCACGCGTGAACTGGACATGCGGGACCCCGTAGGTTGAACGAACAATGCCACCAGAGAGAGAGAGAGAGAGAGAGAGAGAGAGAGAGAGAGAGAGACAGAGAAAGAGAGAGAGAGGGAGAGAGAGAGTGAGTGAGAGAGTGAGTGAGAGAGAGGGGGGAGAGAGAGAGAGAGAGAAGAGAAACAGAGCGTTGCCGGTTAGCGTTGCGCTCGTCAGACTCCCGTCGTCGTGGACCTCCCATGTTCTCTCCATCGACGTCGCTCGGTCTCATCAGGCTCCAACGTTGTCCCTTTATCGCTGCATCCTTGTCGCGATATCCGAGGCGTTGCTCGACGATACACGAACGACTATATATATATATATATATATACCAACTCTCTCTCTCTCTCTCTCTCTCTCTCTCTTCTCGGCGGTGTTCGAGCATCGAGAGATCATCGGTAATAATCATCGCTCTCTCGACGTCTATGCCAGATGAATCGATATAGAGTGGTCCGACCGATATGATATTTATCGTCCGATTAATTTAATCTAATTTACAAGTTAATATTATTCCTATATTTTTGAACATGAATACGTTCCAAGATTTTGGGTTGTTTGTTTGTAACTTTCTTTTTTTCTTTTCTTTAATTAAACTTCTCATTTTCGTTTGGATATAAAATCGGCGAACGAATCTAATTTTTGTTAGGCCAATGTATTTCTGATAGTGAAATGGAAGTAATTTAAATAATTGTCGGTGTCGTGAAATTATTTTGTATATGTATATATCGTTATATAATATCTATATAATAACGGCATACGTATATGCGATGAATTATATTATAATTCATTACATTCGATGAGAGCAGTTATTCCGAAAGCGACAAATACGTTGATATTTCGATAATTGAGTGCTCAGCATATGGATTTGAATTCATGTCGGAATACTTAGTATTTCAGTTTTGTGTAAATTAGATTTTAAACGTAGAATATAATTACGATCGTTTCACGAATAGAATACGTCCCATTTATAGACATCGATTTCTCCGATAACACGCATTGTCATTGCGTGCAAGTTCGAGAGGCTGGATAAGGACAGAAGAGAAAAAAAGGAAATAAGAGAGAAAAAGGAAAGAGATAAACAAAAAAAAATTTCTCATAGAACGATACATATCGCAAAAGTTTCGTCGACGATGCGAAGAGGAAATTGACTTGGAAAAATGTTATAAAAAGTATAACGATTCGTCCTGTCTCCAGCAGGTTTCGCTGCCACGGAACAGGAAATTGATTTACCTGCCAGCGCGGATTTATCTTCAGCAAGGAAAATAGATCCTCTCTAGGCGGGCGCCCGTAACACGCGCACCTCTTTATCCGGCTTTTCCCATCGAGGTTCGCGCACCAAACATTTTCGCGTGTGCTTAATGCCTCGTATCGACGGAGCGTGCTTCTCTTCCTTTTACTTCCACCCTCAACGCAAGTCCCTTGTTTCACGGTCGGAGAGAAAGGGAATGGGGAGAAGAGAGAGAGAGAGAGAGAGAGAGAGAGAGAGAGAGGAGAGAAGGCACTTCCCAAATTAATTGCTCCATTACTCAGCATCAACCTCTCGCACATTGCGGCCGATGTAACGACTGAAATTCCCGCGTTTTTTCATTCCCTCTCCTTCTCTCTTTATCTATCTATCTATCGATTTGTCTATCTATCTATTTTTCTATCTATGTATATATCTAGTCTAGTCGAGTCTAGTCTAGTCCAGTCCAGTCCACTCCGGCCCAGTCCAATCTGGGGCTAGACCGGTCAGGTCCTATCCAGTCCAGTCTAGTCCGGTCTAGTCCGGTCCAGTTCGGTCCAGTCCAGTCCGGTTCAGTCCGATCTGGTTCGGTTCAGTACGATCTGGTCCGGTTCAGTCCGGTCCAGTCTGGTCCAATCTGGTCCGGTCCAATTCAGTCCAATCCAGACCGGTCGAATTCGATCCAGTTTGGTTCAAAACGGTTTATTTCGGTTCAATCCGGTCTAATATGGTAGTTAGACCACGCACCCTAGGAGTGGTGAAGTTAGTTAGGCCACGCCCACTTAGGAGTGGGGGTGGGGAGGTAGTTAGGCCACACCTCCTTGGAGTGGTGGGTGAAGTTAGGCCACGAACCTGGCAGTGGTGGGGAAGTTAGGCGACGCCCAGATGACAGGTGGGGTCAGTTAGGCCACGCTAGGGTTGTGGTGGGGGAAGTTAGACCTCCCTCCCGACAGTGTTGGGAAGTTAGGCCACGCCCTTCGGGAGTGGTGGGGACAGTTAGGCCACGCCCATAAGAATGGTGGGGGAGTTAGGTCACGCCCCCAAGAGTGGTGGTGGGTAGTTAGGCCACCTAAGTGTAGTGGTGGTAGTTGGGCCACACCCGCCTAGGAGTATTGGGTGTAGTTAGGCCACGCCCACCTAGGAGTGATGTGGTAGTTAGACCACGTCCCCTTCGAGTGGGGGAAGGAGCGGGTAAAGGGGAAGGTAGTTATTCTTATATATAAAAATATATTTTTTTTCACGCCCTCTTGGAGTAGGGGAAGGAGAGGGTGATGGAGGAGATAGTTATCCTTATATACAAAAATATATGTATTTTGTTTCACACAGTACTGTTCCAACCGATTACATAAACACTACTATGAAGATGAATTCTTGAACCTGTGTATCCTCAAAATATTTCATCGAATAAATTATCCCTCGAGTTTTATTAGCGTTGGAAACAAAAAGAGAAATTTTATTACACAAATTATCCACTTATCGGGACTGGCACGTTTCACTGACCGTTTTATGATAAATGGAACAGTGCCATCGTGGTGTACCCTTTTCTGTTTTCTCTTTTTTTTTTTTTTAATCTACGAACCAAATTTCGAGAAGATCGTATACTACGTCTTACGTAATATCAATCGATCTATTGCAACTCTTTATTTACACGGAATTTAATTATCGATTTCTGTCGATTCTTCGAATGATTATATTAACAAAGGGAAGGACGATATTATGTTTGCCACTTAAGTTAAATCAATAGATCGTAGTCGTCTAAAAATTGTGCGATAGAAAGTTGAGAAGTTTCCAATGAGTTGAGAAACGTGGCCTGTCTGTCAGTAACTCGGAACAACGACCCTTCGCGAATACCAAGAGAATTATTCTAGAAAGCGTTCAATAATAGAAACGTAGAATCATTTTTCTTTCGTTCTTTTCTTTGATTCGTTTGAAAAAAAGAAAAGGAGAGCTATATAGAAGAAGTCTCTCTTATCCTTTAATAACTTTCGAGAAAAGGACGTTCTCCCACCGAGATTTTTCAGGAAATACAAACTTTTCGAAATCGATGTTGCGTCTCGCTCGAAGAAGTTTAAAGGTCGTTCCAGTAGAGATAGAGCATGCTAACCTTTGAAAAGAGATTTCAAAAGGATTTCTTGCCGGTACGGAACATTTAATCTAATTGTAGTTCAAAAAGCGTCAAAACACGTTCGATGCTTTAAGTGATACCTAATCAGATATCTGATTAAATTCCATGTGTGTGTATCGAAGAGCAAAGTACATTTTCCATTTACTATAGCAAAATTTAATCCGGTTTTAAAACGTTACAAACGTAAACGGTTACTGCTTAATAATTAATCGAATAACGCGAAGCAGAACATCGGGTGAAATAAAAATAGAACGCGCACTTGTTGCAAACGAGTAGATATGAGAAAATGAAAGAGGGAGAGAGACAGGCAGAGAGAGAGAGAGAGAGAGAGAATTAAACAAATGAAAACATTTCTTTGTAGAAAGACGACTATATCAAAGACATCTCGAGTGGGAAATAATCGTTTGAACGTACAAATATACACTTAAAAAAGTTATAAATATAGATAGAGGTTTTTACGTAATTTCCTAGTCTAGTCTGTTCGTCTGTCTGTTCGTCCGTCCGTTCATCCGTCTATCTATCTATCTAATCTATCTATCTATCTATCTATTTATCTATCTGCCTGTCTATTTATCTCTTTTTACTTTTCGCAATACTATGAGAATCTTTTTAATAAGATTATAATAAACGTTGTCGTTGAAAGAAATTATTATAGTTTTTGGTAAATGTTCTCTGAAAATCTCATCGGAGATTTCAGAAATGGAGAAAGAATGGGAAAGAGAGAGAGAGAGAGAGAGAGAGAGAGAGACCGAGATCAGTCGACCCATCATCAGGTTAAAGCTCGGATTAAATTAGCTGAGAAATGAAAAGTTTCTCTGAGTTTCTCGGTGGTAATGCAATCGCGTTCTATTCCTTTCGAAATGATTCTTCGAGAAATAATGGGCCAAAGTAGAAACGCTTTATACGTCAACGTTAACGTTAACATCGTTTCATGTTCTATCTAAGCACGAATTCATAAGTGTTTTGAATGCTGCTGATACAAAGCCGCGATCCAGTTTCGCTGGTTTCCTGAAATCGCTCTTTGTGCGGACAATCTATCCGGTTTCCGCATAGTTCGCATTATTACCGTGTCTTTCACGGACCACCGCTCGCTCCTTCGTCCTGTCGTTTCCTACGAGCTTTGCGTTCCAAACTGACGCATGTATGCGTACATCATCGTGGAGTCGCGCCAAACTTGGATTACACTCGGTTAGACAAGTAGCAACGTGATACAGACCGATTGTGCCAATCTGTCTTAGTATCTCCTTTCGCCTTTCTCGTCCAATCGATGCTCCTTCTACTTCTCGTCTTCTCTTCCCTTCCCTTCTCCTCTCTTCCCTTCTCTTGTTTCTCAGTACTCCGTTCCTTCTACTGATTTTGATATCTCCGAGAACTTATCTTCGAGAGCTGCTCGTAATTAACGACGAAAGAACGTTATACCATGTATAGTCGACCTTCTTCGTACAAACGAAAAGCTAATCTTTAAATTGTACCGTTATTTTTCCAAATATACGTACCTAATCTCTATTAACTTTAATCCCGAACGAATTTTACGACGATTACTTTTTTCGTCTTCTATCGCGATTAAAAACTTTTTACGGTAATTGCAAAACGGTTAAAATGCACTCAAAAAGTGCTCTCTTGTTCTCTCATTTCGAAGTTAGAAATAACCAAGATTAAAGTTTATATTTCAAACAATTCGAAATATAAACGATGGGGCTGTTTAAGTCGGGCGGTCGATCCTTCGTTATTATTTTTTGTACGTGATAACTCGCAACGCGATCTCATTAATTATAGATATTCGCCGTTTTATTGTTCTAAAACTTGACTATTAACACCTTATCGTCCTCTTGAATTTCAATGAACACCCTTAACAACCATCGATATACAACTATGTACTTGAGCATTGTTCTCGGTAGATTCGGATTATTGGTTAAGAACTTTTTTCGATTCGGAACATGGACGATTAATTTGTTAATTAATTTATTGGTCGCGTTATTTTAAAGAAATCTGATATTTAATGTCGAAATCGTTAAATACGTCGGTGCATCGAAACCTTTTTCGAAGAACTATGAATGGTCTATTGAAAATAAAAAAAAAAAAAAAAACAAAAAAAAAAAATATTTCTTTTTATTTTCTGTCCCTAGATTTAATTTGACGTTGCGTAGCTCGTATCAATTATGAAAAGAATTTCGAGTGAACCGTGAGCGATTAACGTAAATTGATTTATTTCAAATTTATTTCAAATCCGATTAATAGTTAGAGTTTCTGCTTTCGTTGCTTGATGGATTTTTCTAAAGGTCGAAGATCACGGCGAAATTTTTAATGTACACATTTTCTCTCGTAGAAGATCCCTCAACGAGGTCTTTCCATTTTCTAGCAAAAATACGACCCTTCGAAGGAAAAGGTAGAACCTGCCGCGATCGTTTATACCCCGATTTAATACCAGATTAACGAGGCAATTTGCGTCAAAAGAAGGAGGGTCGTTTAATCGTACGGAGACGGCTAATTTGTCATCAATATCGATACCCATCTACTCGTAATTTCGTACCACCAACGATAATTCGTTCGGTTCATAGATCAGGTAAAATTACCCGCAGGTTCGATCATCGATTCATAAAACTCATAGATCATCTTTTCTCGATTCCGTAGTTTGTATCGGTGATTTGATCGATCGCTTCTCGGTTCCTAAATCGTAGACGATTAATAACATAGCGCATTTAAAAATTTTATTTGATCTCGTACTCGTTAAACTATGAAATGACGTTAATGCGAAAACAATGAATTAAAGGTATCGCTTAAACCAAAGAAACGAAGAAACGAACGGGAAAATCAAATACCAAATAAACGATCGATTTAAAGAAGAAAAGAAAAAAAACAAAAAAAAAAAGAACAAACAAAAGAAAAGAAAAAAATAGAATCGCGTTGGCTCGTGGCAAAGATCAGGTCCAACTTTTATTACCTCGGATATCGATCGTTACTCGGGCATTCCAGTTTTTACCGGCCATGAAATTTTCTCTAGATTACTGTGGATTTCGTCCGTAAGAGAGCTTGGCCAAAAGTCATACAGTGGATAGCAACGGTCGCTCGTATTTAATGGGTAGTTAAGTGAACGTTCCTACGTGGCTTGAATTTCCACAACTAGTGACTCGTTGCGGCTCGTTTCGCTATACGTACATACATTCATACGTAATGTACTTAATACAAATTTTACGACGAATCGTCATAATTTTGATACCAGTGATATTTAATTTAACAAATATCGAAATATCTCTTTTATGAGTAGGGGGTGGAGGGAGAGGGGAGGGGAGGCGGGGGAGGGGGAGGGGGTAGGGATAACGGACACATGGCATCTACGACGTGTAATAACTTTTACATCTAAATATTTAATTACATCTTAAGAATATAAATCCACGATGGTATAATACATTATTCGCGGCTATCGTGTATGGGGTGGCCCTCTTTTCTCCGTGGTCTTCTCCGTGGTTATCTCTCTCTCTCTTTCTCTATCTCTCTCTCTTTCTTTCCTTCTCAGTTCCTGGCTCGGTTCCTGGCTCCTTTTCCTAGCACGTTCGCGGATGAGGTGGATGCGAAGCGACCCGGATTCGTATAGTCGGTTTTACGGCCTGTTTTAGATTATACGCCTGAGATAAAACGCATAGCGAGCTAGAAGCAAAGCTTTATTTTCAGTCGAGTAATACGTCTCTCTCTCTCTCTCTCTCTCTCTCTCTCTCTCTCTCTCTATGACTCGCTTTGGTATCCACTTAGATTCGCATCCAACGAAAAGCAGCCATTTCCTTCCGCGGTCGCGATTTCTTTCTCCTTTTAAGCGTTTTTCGAGAACCGCAGACCCGCTCCGCTCGGACTAACAACTTGTAAGTTCAGCATTTCGTTGAAGAAGAAGAAGAAGAAGAAGAAGAAGAAGAAGAAGAAGAAGAAGATTTTCTTCCGAGCTGGAACGGAGATACGGAGTCAGTCTACGAGCACGATTTCTTGCTTTTTGATCTTACTTTCTCTTTCCATCTTTTACTTCTCAAAACGGATTACCCACTGCTGCCTTCTTCTTCCAAGCACTTTTCATGCTATCGCTAGAATTCGAATGCTCGCCGTACGATAACTAACTTAGTTTCTCTCTCTCTCTCTCTCTCTCTCTCTCTCTCTCTCTCTCTAAAGTCTCTTTTCGCAAATGCACAGAGAGGGAAAGGTGGGAGCGTGGAATTATTTTTTCCACGTAAAAATTTATATCCGTCGTTTCGGCATGGTATAACGGAAAGCAAGGGAAATTCCGACCGAGCTCTCAGTGTCGTCAACGAAATGATAAATGCGACGTTTTTACATACGGAGCTAATCCAACGAAAAGTTTTTCGTTCCTGGCAACTATCACTACTACATACCTTACCGTCGGTCCTTACACAACCATCCTAAAACCACCGGACGTCCCGCGTTTTCCATAAGCTCGTTTACGTTGTTTTTATCATCGATCCGACAAGAAAGATTTTTCTAGCGTTCCTTTATCCTATCCCCTTTTACGAAACTCTTACTATACGTAATTTATTCTTTAGCCTTGAAATTTATAATTATCTCATTTATTTGAAGTAAGTATACTCTTTGAAGCTGTCCCCCATCTCGTGTCGACATCGATTCGATTTAAAACATTCCTAAAAATTTATATCCAACTTGTGTTAGTTTTAGCAGTAAAGCGACTTATCGGAAAGTTGTCACGTAGCTCTTGCCTAGCCGGATGGATTAATTCGTCTTACAGCAAATAAAAGTAGTTACTACTCAGTTCGTCCATCTCTTTCTTTTCTTCTTACGTGGCTGTATACACGTAGATAAATTTTTCTAAGGTTAGTGGTTGTGTTGAGCTCGAACCACACCACGTTCTATGTACTTTTCTTTGGCCGAGAGAGAAAGAAAGCGGCAGGAGCTCTCGAGGTCAGATATCGATTTGCCGCGTTGGCACCCTCCAATCCTCGTAAACCCTCGGGCTTCATACACAGTGTTGAGAAATTGAAAAGATATCCTTCTCCTTTCGAAAGAAGAACCTCGAGCCTTTGGCTCGCGCTCTGTTTTTCTCTTTTTCTTTCTGGCTTTGAAGGTTGTCCGATCGAAAATCGCGCGTCATCTTGCGTCATTTAACAACGAGCTTTGAAATACACGTTGATGATACGAGTTTCCGAGACCTTTACGATTATTTTACAAATGTGCGCGCGAAACTAAAAACCCTATGGACGAAGTTCTCGCGCTTTGTATATTATATTTTATCGTGTAAAGTCATTGCTCGACAACTGCCAACCCGTGTACTTACTCGTCCATGCTCCGTTAAGTTGGACAAAAAAAAGAAACGATTTCCACTATTTGATACCGCCATGTCTCGTGAAGCGACAAACAAGGGTTTTGTTTCTGTCGTTTGTTATTTTCTTCTTCTTTTTCTTTTTTTATGATTAATCAATTTCGCATCGTTATTCACACTTATGTATTATAAACGGGAAACGAGGAAACATTGCTAATAAGAAGAATTGTTCTTCAGTACTTTCAAACGATAACATATCTCGAAAGTAAAAGAAAAAAAAAAAAAGAAAAAGTAAAATACGGCATTGCCCTTGCACAACTACGGGGATATGTCTATATTTTATTTGTCTCTATTGCATAACCGGGTAAGATGTGAGTATAAGACGTCTTCGTAATTTCCATTGATTTTATTTTTAAACGTGAAATGTCGGTTAGAAAAGAATTTAAGTAGTTGGAGAACGGATTATTAATCGATGGCGCGATGATCGTTGATCGAGTCGTTATTTGAACGATATTATGCAATAATATAACGTACAAGAAAGTCGTCGAGTTTTTAGTTTGCGTGTATGTACATTCGTGTAATCGTAAGATTCCTCGTCAAATTTATTGCCCGTTAATAGCCCGTTTTTAACTTTTTAAGATGACGTGCGATTATTCGATCGTCGAGCCCGAAACGAATAAACCGCCTATGGTGTAAAAAGGATGAAAGATAAAAGGTTAGTCGAAAGTTATCTGTTGAAAAGTGGAACGATAAATCTGGGCAAATGATATCGTTTCGGCCTGCATTTACTTTGACTTTCTTCCCTTTTAGGAAACAAACCCACGTTTGCTGGCACTCCGTGGTTAGCAATTTAAATGCGACTGGTACGCACAAGGTACACCCTCTCTCTCTCTCTCTCTCTCTCTCTCTCTCTCTCTCTCTCTCTCTCTCTCTCTCTCCCTCTCTCTCTCTACCCTTTCACCTTTACATTCGTTCTCCAGCGCTCGGTTAGTTTTCTGACACATACCTGATAACCTCGATAATTCACGGAGATACAAAGAAATTATTTTCAAGCTGTTTTCCTTTGTTATTTCCTTTGGTTATTTCACTTGCAGCAGGGTAATGAGAAATTCCTTTGTCCAAATTTATGACAGAAATGAGAAAACATCCGGATTATGCGGGGGAGGGAGGGAGGGGGTGGTGGTGGTGGGAATCATCAGCTCGAGTCATTGTCTCGAGGTCGAAGATATCGTCGAGATTTCGTTGAAGGGCGGCTATTGAATGGTACGCTGAGATATGTAAGGACGGTACTCGATTATTTGGAGGAGCATGAAAATGGAAACGAACCATGAAAGCAACGGGTTGGAAAAGCCGAAATAAAGATATAACAGGTGTTATCTACGGCGATCGTAACAGTCGAGCGTACGTACGTGAGAGCATTTATTTTCAAGCGAGGTGTTTCACACACACACACACACACACACACACACACACACACACACACACACACACACACACACACACACACACACACACACACACACACCGTAGTATGTATCGTATATTATACCGTCAGTAACGTGGGCCTGTCATTTCTTTCGTTTTTCATCAACGACTACTAGCTCGCTCGACTAACTCGTCCGACTAGCGCTTGACAGTCCGTTTCCAGTCGACAGATACGATGAAACGTCTTTACGTACGGACGAACTATGCCGATTTATAATTCATGATATCCGCAGGAACGAAAGAAAACCTAAACGTAAAACGTTTAAAATATGTATCGAGATAAAGTTATAACTTTCGTGATAGAGATTTTGATGATACTGGAGTATCGTCGAGCGACATTTTCTTATTATTTTTTCAATTTTTTCTTTTCCCTTTTTTTTTTTTTTTTTTTTTTTTTTTTTTTTTTTTTTTTTTTTTTACCCGCGAGATGACTTATTATTCTATTACCGTGAATAATAAAAGTCGTCGCATCCGCACATTGTTTTTACGCGGTTGTTCCGCAAAAATTTAACTGCGCCGTTATTGCGACAACGATGCGATAAAAAGTAGTGGTTTCCGTTGAACCGACGGAAATAGCCGGCCGCCGAAATTCGTTAAAGTGGAAGTGGAAGCGGGTTAAAGGGGGGTTTTGGTGCGAAGAGGAGGGGGGAGGGGTGGGGGAGGGAAGGAGAAAAAAAAATTCAAATTTCACTGTACGAAGACTCGACGAGACGAGCGTTGAGAGTTTTAGTAAATTCGGAAGGTGTTAGTCGGAATGGTTTTTCGAAACGTCGGTTCGCCGCGTGAGAGAGAAGAGAGAAGCCGACGAAATGGATCGAATTGATACACGATTTGCCACCGTCGAATATTTGCCGTGGGTGACGTATTGGAAATTCCCCATTTTCCGCGACGCCGATTTGCCATGGACATTTTGCACTTTCGGTCAAAACCTTATTTTTATATTCGGCCTCGGTAACCCTCGACTATTCCGCTAAAATGTATTCTCGCGATGTAAGCTCGCGACATCGACCGGTTGTGTTCGTAGGTCGAGAGAAAAGAAAGCAATCGTCTTCGATGCCGATCCCGACGTTCAACGGGAAAAATTGAATTCTACGCTTTTTTTTTTTTTTTTTTCGAGCAAACCAAGTGGGGTTGGGTTAGGGTAGGGGAGGGGAGAGAGAGCGGATGGAAAGGGGGAGAGACTAGCTTACCCGTTTGCATATTTATTTTTTTATCGAATTTCCGTTAGCTCTCTGGATTATTTACTTACTCTCGGAACGATTTTCGCTCATTTATTCCCTCGTGAATGCTCCCTGCTACTTCTATCTATCTATCTCTCTCTCTCTCTCTTTCTCTCTCTCTCTCTCTCTCTCTCTCTCTCTCTCTTCTACCTCGCAGATTAATTTCTTATACGTATCTCCCAAGAATCGTTTGGATTTTCGAGGTAGCTCGCCGTACGTGCCAATTAATTTTTATCAATAACAAACAATGAAAGTGAACGAAGGAAAAAAAAATGAGGAACGGTGTGCGAGGAAAGGTAAACAATAATTTATCCGCGGTCGCTCTGGCCCAGGATGTAGGCGAAACGAAAGCCAAAGTGGAAGCGGAAGGAGAGAGGGAGGAAAAAAGAACAGGAGACAGAGGAAGAACGAAGGGATAAATTGATGTGGGAAAATAAGTAGACGGAAAAAGAAGAGAGAAATACGCTTGGGTCGAGAGAAAGAAAGGCGTTTTGCTGTTTTTGGCTCTTTTCCAATTTTTGATGCTGTGTAAGTGGGAGGGTGCGAAAAAATATAGGAAAGAATGGAATACACACACACAGAGAGAGAGAGAGAGAGAGAGAGAGAGAGTTTCACCGTTTACGCCCGAGCATCGTATTCTTTTCCTGCGCGAGAAGGAAGAATCACGAAAAAGAGATATTATCGTCGAATAAAGCGAGTCCTTCGTTTAAAAGGGACATCTGTCCATGCGAAAAGAAAAGAAATCTTCCTCCATTCATTAAAATTTCATCGGGTGGGTGGGTGGGTGGGGGGGGGGGAGCGAATACTTATCTCTCTTTTATTTAACGACACGAAATCGTTAATCGTTCCTTCATTATTATACGAATTTAGCGAGAAGGATAAAATTTACTTAGAGAAACTTGCTCGAGCCTTTTGTAGATTCATTCGTGGACAAAAGAAGAAAAGGGGGCGGGCGGGCAGGGGGGCAATTTCGTAGGATTTTGAATTTGATTACAACGGATTGTTACGTTCGAATAACCCGTCCGAGTTACTTCGAAGGCTTGGTTATACATACAACTGTACAATCGGTTGAATCGTAATCGTAATCGGAATGGAGATGATCGGTTGGTCGATCGGTGAAAGTGGAGGCGGATAAACGTCAAAAGCGCCCGGAGGAGAGAAGCTTCCGTAGTAGGAGCGCGTTGAAGGTGCACTCCGGCTAGTACACAGCTGCGCACACTCGCACGGAGCTCGAACGTGTTTATGCAAGTTGCGGTAGAGGAGGAGAGAGAGAGAGAGAGTCGGCCGAGGGCTGCTCTCTCCAACGAATTGCAAACTCGCCGCTCCTCGTCGGAATTGCAAATGCCACACGCCGGGGGTATATTTTAAAACGCTAGTGCTTCCCGATAATAGGTTCGCCGAGGAATTTCGAACGACACGAGTTCTTGCACACAATTCGAGGAGGACGTTGTTGTCTCTCGTCAAGGGAATCGACCAAAAGCCGTCCCCCTCTCTCTTCCTCCTCATCGAGTGAGCTCTATTCAGCCGACCGAGTTTATCTCGCGAATCCTCTCTCTCTCTCTCTCTCTCTCTCTCTCTCTCTCTCTCTCTCTCTCTCTTTATATTTTCTCCCGGAAGTCGTTATAAATGTTCTTCCTTCGAATGATCCAAGAATTCAGAACGTTTCGACGTTA
The DNA here is from genome assembly GCA_911387685.1 of Dolichovespula media. Lineage (NCBI taxonomy): Eukaryota > Metazoa > Arthropoda > Insecta > Hymenoptera > Vespidae > Dolichovespula > Dolichovespula media. The sequence continues at coordinate 15,510,717 of OU426851.1, forward strand.
ATCTCAATCATTCTCACGGCATTTCTATTATTTCATAAGTAAATCTTTGGACTCTTATTTCGATGGGTAATGTCTTTTTTTTATTTTTGTATTTTTTTTTTTTTTTTTTTTTTTGGGGGGGATCGAGATATAGTCAAATTCACATACGAATATTGTGAAAAGTATCATCCGTCGAAGATTGTACGTTTGTTGTCTCTCCTCAAGGGAATCGTCCAAAGCCGTCTCTCCTCCTCTTCGAGCGAGCCTTATTCAACCGACCGAGTTTATCTCGCGAATACTCCCTCTCTTTCTTTTATATTTTCTCTCGGAAGTTTTTATAAATGTTCTTCCTTCGAATGATCCAAGAATTTAGAACGTTTCGACGTTAATCTCAAACATTCTCACGGCATTTCTATTATTTCATAAGTAAGTCTTTGGGCTCTTATTCCTATGCGTAATGTTTTTTTTTTTTTTTTTTTTTTTCGTAACCGAGATAGCTAAATTCACGTATGTATATTGCAAAAACTATCATCCTTTGAAAATTGTACGTTTGCCGAGTACTTCTATTAAAGCAAGATAATTGAGAAAAACTTTTCCGTTGAGATCGCCTCGGTAAATTTATTAAAGTGGCCGAAACATTAATCTCCTTGCAGTCTCTCTTTCTCTCTCTCTCTCTCTCTCTCTATTTATATTTCATTTACTCTCATTCTTTCTTGCCCCTCCCCCCCCTCTCTCTCTCTCTTTCTAGAAAGAGCGTACGTCCTCTCGATGATGTGTGTGGCTTCCGCGTTCATTTTTGGAATTCGTGACCACGTAGAGTGACGGCTTCTAACTGTGAAAATAGAAAAATTCGTATGGCGTCCGTGATATAAGATGGCCGTTGGAACCTTGTGCCAATTTCTAGGCCAACCGAATTTCTAAGAAACACGTCGCTGACGAACGAAATGCGAAAAGAGGCGGAGAGAAACGGAAAGAGCGTGGTGACTCTGCTCCGTAGGGGAGTGCGAGGAGAAAGGGGGTGGGAGGGGGTAAGAGGATAGCCGGATGGCCCGTCTATTATTCACGGCAGAGACGAGTTGGATGTATAAGCGGGACGTAATTGTGAATATTTTTGCCGCATCTGTGCTGTCGCTCAAATACTATGGCCGACGTCCAATTGTCTCTCCACGACCGAGCCAATTCCGTGGTTTTGCTCTTAAAGCCGTCGAACCTATGGGCAAAATTGGAAACGTTATTGCCTTCACATACCTTTTAGATCCAATCCATTCTAATATCATCTCTCCCTTTCTCCCTTCAAACATATTTCGCACGTCTAATCATATTTCCTTTTTTTTTTCTGTTCTCTCTTTTTTTTTTTTTCGCACGCTCGTCAATTTATTTCTCGATTACTATAGATCGCGTGACTGATTTTCAGATTTCATGAGGATTAGAAGATAGTATAGGAGAGATGTAGAGGAGAGCTACGCGAGGGAATGTCGGTTGTAGGATCGACCTTGGAAGATTTATCGCCGACGCTTAGATGAAAGCAAACCCCCATAGTTAGGGAATACGAACGCTATCCAGTAAAAGTAGGATCGTTCCTTTCGACCGATATCAATCTCTCGCCGCTTGGAAAATAAGGATACCGGCCGACTGGCTCGTTTCTAGCTCTTATTTGTCACTCGTTCCTGATCCTCGTGAGGCTCGTAGTATAAGTTCGGATCATTTTTCTCTTCGGGGTTTATCGCTTAGCTCGAAGAGAAGCAGCTTCGCTAAGAGAGATCGCACGCGTCGTCATTCATGCACGGCGAAATGTTTCTTAAAAAAGGGGGAAGAAGCGGGGAGGGGGGAGGGAGGGAGGGAGCGTGGGTGGTCTCGACGTTGACCCGAATGGAAGTTCCCCGAAATGGTAGAAACTCGCTGAAAAGTTCCCAGGGAACTATTTCGTTACTTGTCGCAGCATAGCACGGGAACGAATCGTCACCGATAAGTCCGTGTAGAAGTCTCTGCGTTCGTATCCGCTGCTCCTCCGATGCTACATAGCTCTCTACCCTATGGTTAATGGGAAGGAGTAGTAGGATACCGAGATAGGTACGACTAACGGAGACAAACTGTGTGTTTGCCCCTTCATTACCCCCGAGTAAATACCGGCCGGTTTTAATTACGGCCTCTACGCTGCAAACTATATCTCTTCTTGCTTGTTATTTAGTTACGCGCTAGCCTAAGCTATCTAACTTTCTTACCGACGTGGTTAAATAGGGGTTGTGTTCCTTGGAAACGAAATTCCATCTCCGTCCGCTAAACGGGGCCGCGCGGCTTTCCCATCTTCTACCACTTCTCTTGCTTTTTTTTTTTTTTTTCTTTCTTTCTTTCTTTCTTTCTATATTTCTTTCTTTTACATCTACCGATCTGGCTACTCCTTACTCCTTTTTTATCCTCTTTACCTCTGTCTCACTTGTTTCGTCGTTTGAAACGATACAAATCGATTTACGTTCCGATACGTGTTCACGCTGATCGGCGTATTTCCCCGCCGCCACCCCCCCTCTCCCTCCACCTCCCCACCCCTCCCCGCCACCACCACCAAACCACCGGGAAACGACGATAATATTCTCCTTATGTTCAATCTTCTTTCATTTTACGTAATTTTCGTGTTACGTAGGATCGTCAGACTGGAAGCATTGAAAGTAGAAATGGAAGAAGATGTACCGGGGTTAATCTCGTAAGGCTCGTTTAAAGTGCGATCGACGCTACAGGCCGGATCAGTTCGTCCATAAACATTAGATAACGGAAGTGAGGGGTGGGGGATGGAGGGGAGAAAGGAGGGGAATTACGAAGATAAAATCCGAACGCGGTATAGAGTAAAGGATGAAAAGGGCCGTGGGCGAAGTAGGAAGGAAGAAGGAAAGGTACCGAGAAATATTGGCCGAGGGTGGAACTTGCTCGCTCGTCTTATCGCGCGATTCTCTCGACCTTTGTTCTTGCTTACTTTCGAAAGCAAGAATGAGAGAACGATGAGGCTAATGGGAGGAAAAAGAGATGGGAGAGGAGAAGAGGAAGAAGAAGAGAAAGAAGAAGAGGAAGAAGAGGAAGAAGGAAGGACATCGGAGGGATGTTATTTCGAAGCTCAGAAAATCCACTTTAATCCGTAAACCGCGCGACGCGAACGACACGACGTTCTCGAGCTTGTTTGCTCGTAGAATCGATGAAGTTTTCCGAAAAGACACGGACTCCTTTACGAATTCGTCTCTTGGTAAATGGATTCGAAAAGATCCCATGCTTTTCCATTCTTTTTTTTTTTTTTTTCTTTTTTCGGCTTCCCAGGATTTTCGTGAACCGTGTTTGTTCGCAGCTTTTCTTCTCTGGTTCAACGAGAGGTCGGAGGTTTTCCTGCCAACTATGTGTGAAATATTAGGAAATAGATATTAGATATCGACCGTATAACGCTTCTCGAATTTCTCTATATATCTTTATTTTTGTTATAGTTATCTAAGGAAATGGGAAATGTACGTTCTGCGAAAATAAAATCTAATCGTACGAGTTCACCGTGTGTAAATCTATCGTTTACTGTTACATATGTGTATACACACACATACACACAAACACGCACGCACACACGCGCACACACGCACACATTTATATGTATGTATGATGTCTTTATGGCTAAGAAGTGTTTTCGAATTGACATTATCATATTTTAATCCAGATTACTTTTCGACTTGACAAACACACATCAGAGAGCTCAGGGAACGCGTTAAGTATATACGCGTCTGGGTTGGTTGTCTCTTGATATTTAAAAACAAAAATAGCAGCAAACATCGTTGGAGTCTCTATGTCGGTAACCAGTTCGACGTGTCGCCATCTTCTTTCGTTGGAATCGCAGGCTGTCACATTGTATCCTCCTTCTCGTAGATTTTTATTTTTCTCGAATCTCCCAGTCGTCGTCGTCGTCTTCGTTGTCGTCGTCGTCGTCGTCGTCGTCGAATCCACCTCCGTAGGCAATGCCCAAGTGTCGACCTGAATAATGTATGTCTTTTACAGGGAGTATACAACTTGACACGCGGCGTGGAGCACGTGCGCGTCCGCACCTATATCCCCATTCGCGAAGATATCCGAAAGGCATCCAACACACCTGCACACCCTCTCATATACATCCACTTAGACCTATGTTTTTTACTTTTTCTTTTTTTTCCTCTATCCTTCTCTAACACTTTTTTTGCCTTTGCTTTATTTGCGTTTAGTCGTGCGTTCGACAAACGTTTGTATATAATACCACGCAGGATTTTTCCCTCCCCCCACTCCACCCCCTATAGGATATTTCACAAAATTCATATACTCGAATATATTCATATACTCGAATACTTTTGTCTCGTATTTGTTATTACCAACTCATAGAGCCTTGCCTTATATATATATATATATATATATATATATATATATATATATATATATATATATGTGTGTCACACAAGCCATTTTCATTTGCGAAAAACGCTTAATGGTACTTTTCGTTGTATGTATTTGTAGGAATCGCCATCGATGTGAATTGGATGCATTGACGTCATCTGGAGTTTACAGGACGAAGAGTGTCGTGCGTGCGTGCACTCATCCAAACGCATCGAGAGTTACAGACGTTCGTAGCGGGGCATACGAAAACGTAAGGATATCATTTCTCTTTCTCGTATTCTTCTTCCTATTCTTTTTTTTTTTTTTTTTTCTTATTCCTATTCTTCTTCTTATTCTTCTTCTTCTTTATTTATGTTATCTTTCATACGTGGTCTCGCTTGTTCATCCATTAGTGCCAGACTAAATCGTAATCGTTGGATATTTCAAAATTCGAGGCGATACGTACGATAAATGACTCCTGTTGCTTCTCGCGGTAGGCAAAATACATTGTAACGGTGTTAGCCGAGCTATGAATAAATTTAACGCGAACGAGCGAGGATTATGTATAAAGCGTAGGAGGGACCGAGGAGGGTGAGTGAATGATCCTTCTTCTCTTAAGAGGGAGAAGAAATAAAAAGATGTTTTCCGTTTGTATCCATAATGTAACGTAGATATCTATATCTCTTTTTCTGATTCATGCCAAATGACTATATAGTAACGATAATGATGTGAAATCGTTAAGGGCAGTGGAGATTACGGCATATATAGAAGTTAGAACGAACTAAGTTCCGCCATGTAGGTGGTGGTGTAAAGTGTTCACGCAAGCTTTCGAAAGCCTCGTGATGTAACGGTATAGTGTGTAAGAGGGGTAAGGGAAGAAGGAGAAAAAGAGATAGAGATAGATAGATAGAGAGAGAGAGAGAGAGAGAGAGAGAAAGAGAGACAGACAATAGACAGACAGACAGACAGACAGACAGACAGAAAGAGAGAGAGAGAGAGAGAGAGTCGCTCAAAAACATTTACGGTGAATCGGATTAACGTGGGTATTTAATCCCGCCCGCGGCTTCCTCGCCGGTGAAATAAAGAGGGATCGAGCGGAAAAACAAAACGGAAATCCTTCCAATGAGTGTGCGTACACGCTCGTGTATGTGTTTGTGCGTGCGCGTGCGCGTGTACTTTGCACAACGCTTGCGTCCTTTGTGGATTTCGAATGGCAAGAGGGATGGGAAATGAGAGAGGGAGAGGGAGAGGGAGGACGAGAGGGATCAACGGAAAGGGACGCGGATTCTCTTCAGTGAAATCTCATCTCTTTAATAGAAGAAAGTTTTGCAGCCATCGCCTCCCTCGAGCTTACGTATTCGAGTATCTGATTTCTGATTGATCGCACTCTGAATGCTCGACCGTATTCGTCCTAACTCTGACGTATATATATATATATATATATATATATATATATATATATATATATATATATATATATATATATGTGTGTACATCTACGTCACTAACATCCGTAGAAAGCCCTCACGATTTTTAATCATTTTAAAGGGGTTACATATACGTACCTAGAAAATTTCCAAAATGCAATCTTTCTAATATCTTTTTATTTTGTTTTTCTTTTCTCTCCTTTTCTTTATTTTTTTTTTTTGCACGTAATTAATTTTGTTAACGAAAAAATTCGTTAAACATGTGCGCTAATGTAGACTTCGAGGAATATTTTTCGATGAAAAAAAAAAAAAAATTAAAACGATCGTTTATCTTCTTGGCGTTATCGTCGTCGAACCGAACAGGGTCGGTTATTTTTACGGCATTTGTAGTGTCGATAATGTCCACAGGAATTCAAAAAAAAATATATATATATATACATATATAAATAAATAAATAAAAAAAACTCTCGAAAAGTACATTAAAAGAACTAGTTTTTCAGTTCAATTTTTTACATTTTTATTTGATAAAAAATTTCGAGTGATTGAATCTAACAAGCGAATTCCGATAAAAATTTCATTACTTTTTTTTACAAATTACAAAAAAAAATAATTACTCTTAATAAAGTTTTCATATAGCAAAAACTAAATGATATCAGAAATAGTTGTGCCAAATTTTATTCGAATTCCTTCAATAGTTTTTAAAATATCGTGGGTACCGATATAAAATATGGTTTTGAGCAAACAGCGTTTAAAGTTTATGATACACATAAATACGAGATGAAATTTTTTTTTTTATACATACATGAACCTTCTTTCAATGTTGTAGCTTTCGTAAAGTCTTTATTGACAGTATTTTTTTGCGATTATGCTAGTTTGAGAACCCGGCAAACGTTGACTTTAAACGGCTATAATTTTATTTGGAATTTCTAATGAAAATATTCTTAAAGGATAATATCGTCGAATAAAAATATTTGTTAAAAATCCCGATTTTGTGAACTTTCTAGGGTTACGTAATCCCTTAAGGAGAGAACCAAGTTGACCTTTTTATAATTATAACAACGGAAATATATAAGTCTATTCGATCTACGTCGAAAATACAAGTACAGTTAATATTAACGACAGAAAATACCAAAGCTATATAAAAGAATTTTATAAAAATGAAAAATGGTGAACAATGCTACTGACTGCGAATGATTATTTGACCGATTCGTGAAATGTACTGTACAACGATATAGGTTTCTACGAGTTTCATAACATTTGTAAGTGAGTTAAGATGACTCATCGAAATAGAAAGGATATAGGACAATGACTTTCAATCGTATGTACCTTCTATCGTTACGATGAAATCTTAGTCGGGTTGTCGCGTTTCTAAGTATATGTATTGATAAAAAAGAAAAAAAAAAAAGAAAAAAATTAAAAAATAAAAATACACGTCATATCGATAAAAATGTTGAGAACAGAGTGGTACATATATGCGAAGCGAGAATCATTTAACTTTTTACGAGTTTCCTACGGGTTTAGTCGAGATATCGAGAATATTCGAAAAAGTCGAAGGGAACCAACCGATTTTGGTTATTTCTTTGAAAAGACGAATAAATTATTAGTTTTGAATCTAAACACGTTGCACCGACGTGAGTTAGTTTCCTTATCGAAAGCACAGACTTGTATCAGGTTATATGATTCACCACCCTGTATATCTCAAATAAATCAACGAGAGACGAGGGATGATACTTCGAGATAGCATGGTGGTCTTCGGTTTACCACCCTCGCGATTTTTTTTTCTCCCTCTCTCTCCTTTTTATTTAGGTTCTACGAACACGTTCCTGGCACGGTATACATTTTCGAAATGTCTTTGCCGGTATATTTGACCAACACTCGCATATTTTTCGCGCGTATGTAAAACGCGTCCTCAACTCGAGTAGAAGGCGAGCGGCGATTTTCCCTATTCGTTATCGTAGCTTTGTCCTTCGGATATATTTATGTGTCTTTCTATGTTGTTGCTTTCTCCATATCCGAACATACGTAAACACATATACGTAGATATATACACACACACACACACACACACGTAGACATATACATTCGGTAAATCTGCAATAATATCGAAATCTTGAATAATAGCGAACTATCTTGATAAATCATTTTTTGATCGTTATTTTTTTACCATTAACGAATTCGCTTATATCAATGTGGATCTATCCAAACCGAAAACAAAATGATATAATTAATGGAATGATTATAGTATTGTATACGTCCAGTATACATGCAGACACGAGTTAGCCCTAATAAAACTAAACCCTTCTCAAAGTTCTTCCTTAAAGAACGTAAGGCTTTTCAGAGAATTTCGAGAGGTCGATCGGATGTCTGTCTAGTAAGTCGGGAATCTACGGGCGAGTTGCTCGGTGAAAAATGAATCGGATATAGTCTTGGATATAGTAAGCGTGCTTTCTGGCCCCGTTACTTTTTCGTCCTTCTTAAAAACTTGAAGGGTGCAAGGGAACGATACGTGACCCTGAGCTAGCCTTCGTAAATTCGACGTCAATACAGACGCGAACGTGCATCTCTTCTAACATTTCGTTCCGCGTACTTTCATATATTTTTCACGAATGGTAGTTTGCAGGCACGCATGCGCCCACCTTTCACGTCGATCGTCGATCCTTTCGGACATTATACCATCCGTCTTCGTAACTCTCTCTCTCTCTCTCTCTCCTTTTCTCATTTCTTTTCATCCTAACTCTGTTGATTTACAGAAAAAAAAAGAAAAAAAAAACAAAAAAACGATTATGCTTAAATTCGAGAAAGCGGGAGTATCGAACGCTTCTAACAGAGAGCTTTTCTTCCTTCACATTTCCTTTTTTTTTTTTTTTACGTCGATAGTGCAATTTTTTCACGTCATTTGCTTCAAAAGAAATAGCATGGACGGCCTTCCTTCTCTCTTTTTCCTTCGTCTTTCTCCCTCCCTCTCTCTCACTCTTTCTCTCTCTGACTATCTCTCCTTGGATTAACGTTCAAGCACGATATCTACTTAATTGCCGAAGCTTTTGTGAGCGAAACGAGGCGAGAGCGCGTGTTAGAAAGAAAGAGCAAGAGATGGAAAAAGAAAGGAAGTAGCGAAGAGGGGCAAAGAAGAGGCCCGGATTCCAAAGCCAAGGGAGGCTCAAGGAAATGTTAGCTCGTAAGGGGCATTTACATGTAAATGGCCTCGTGGCTACGAAGGTCTCGGGACGAAAAGAACGAAGCTAACGACGCTCGATCGCGATGAAGAAAAAGAAAAAAGAGAATAGACAGAATGAAAGAAAGAGAGTGTGTGAGAGAGAAAGAGAGAGAGAGGGAGGTGGTGGGTGGTGGAAAGAGAGGGAAAACCATTTCGTTCGGACTCTGGCCGTTAATTTATTTCGAGCTTTCGCTTGTCTCTTCTTTCTTTCCATTTCTTTCTCTCTCTCTCTCTATATATATCTCGTTCTCTCTCTCTCTCTCTCTCTCTCTCTCTGTTTTTCTTTGTCTGTCTATCCTTTTCGTCGGTTTTTCTCGATTCTCGTTCGGTCTCGCACACACACACACACACACACACACACACAAACAGCAGTGTCGATTTTCTGTCACCGGCTACGCTCTCATCCATCCGAAGTGCCGCAGAAAAGTCCGCAAGTTCTCTCCCGCGATCGACTTTCAAATTGCTCTCTCTTTCCGTCGGTCTTAATTACGCTTCAGCCGCAAACAGTCGCTTGCTTTTCCGTTTACCGGTAACGTGTTCGCGCGGGAAGCCTCGGTGATTTACAAGAACATAGAATAATCCAAGTTATTAAGACTTTTGCTTTCGCGATTTTCTTCTTTATTTTCATCATCGGTTTTTCTTTTCTTTTTGAGCTTGTTCGAAAGGAGCAACGGTTTCGCTGTTATGGTCGAATGTCAGGAATATGTTTACTCATGAGTCTCCACTTTGTCGTCGTACGAATGTATGTATTAGGATTGGATATATCCACATGAGCGTTTATGCATATGCGATTGCTCTGGCATTGTTTAAACGCGTTTGCTTGTCTCTTCGTTTAACGCGAATCAACGTAGAAGTTAGTGTAACCGGCTTAACGCGATTTAGATTGCATTAGTGTTTCGAATACAAGGCGTTGTATTGATAATAAACGGAGAACTGGTATATATATATATATATATATATATATATATATATATATATATATATATATCGTTATGCCTAAGTTGCGGCATGGATTTAGGATTGGTCCGATTAAAATGAACGAACGTTTTGAATTTTCGAATATATATATATATATATATATATATATATATATATATATATATATATATTTGTAATAGAAATTTCTTCACGCTTTACCCATATTATTTTCTATTCATTCTAATCAATGAATGCCGAGCTAGCATCTAAATTCTCCCTTTCCTATACATCGGAAAATGGAACTCTAAGCCTATAAGCTGCTACCTGTAAGCTTGAAGTACGATGTGTACGTTCAGCGAACACCTGACTGACGTGAATCAACAATTACATTCCTCGTGATGCACGGATATCTGCGTTTTGCTCGAGCACCCTTGGATTATTGTCTACGTATTCTCGATGTATGTACGTATATACGATAGATATCTTTTATCTAAGTTCCTATATCGCACGTCGATCGAGCACTATTCGCCGCACATTCGTGTCTCGTGTGCCATTGGATAGACAAAAATACAAAATTCAGATATTCGCATGTATAACAGTATCGTTATACGTACATACATACATATCTTATAGGTACATACTTAATTGTTTCTTGACGTCAGTTTTATACGCGTTTGAAGAGTTTATACCTGTTGAAGTATCTTAGAATAGATTAAGATCGTTATAAGAAGAAGAGTGAATTCTGTGAAAGACAAGTGTTATTACGTTCGAGCAATTAATAATGGTAAAGAAGATGTGATATAGTTTACGGTTCTAAGAATTGGTCTATGAGGAATGATTGACTGAAGAGAAGGGATTGATATATAAATAAACAAATAAATGCATTGTTCGCAGATTGTTAAAGAAAACAAGAATTGATTAATCAAAAGTGTTATAGAGTTAAAAGTAAGATACAGGCGTTGGTATTCGATGATAGAGTATTATAGAGTTTTTATGGTAGAGCAGGTGAGAGAGAGAGAGAGAGAGAGAAAGAGAGAGAGAGAGAGAGAGAGAGAGAGAGAGAGAGAGAGAGAGAGAGAGAGAATGAGAATGAGAATGAGAATGAGAATGAGAATGATAAAAAGACGAGTTAAATATTACATTACGCGTAATGGTGTAATAATAATAATCGTTGAATTTTGTTGAGTCATGAGGGGCGCAACAACGAGAGCGTTTCCAGATATGCGTCTCGCATCGGATCGGCGATGATAGTCGATTTGCACGGAGAATCTTCCCCCTTCTCTTCTTAATCGTCAGAGTTATACACCCATTAGACGCGATGAATAAGGGCGGCGGTACACGGCTAGGATACCATTGAAGGCCTTCAGCAAAATACCACCGCTCGCTGCGTTACCGCAAATTAATGGGAGAACGCGAATTCTTTTGAAGGATCCCGCGTAGGCTTGCGATATTGATGCGCGTAAATGAATATAACTCGAATGAAAGTTATCACAGTATATTTGTTGAAGTATTATATAATTGTTGGTGTGTTCTTGTGTAGAGTAACGATTGAAATTGTGGTGGATAGCTTCGTTGTTTGAGACATAGCCAGTGATATTGGTAAGACTCGATTTGTCTTATTGGTTAGTGCGAATGTTTAGATGCGACTGATCCTCGATTCTTCCCGAATTACATATCTACGAAGGCATTGATAAATTAGGAAAGGGAGGAGTTTAAGTAGAAAGTGCCAGGATAGAGAAAGCACGATATCCTTATTGGTCGTAGGTGTGTCGGGATAGTTCCTTCGAAATGTTTAAACAATCTCATGCGTGGTCCTTTGTCCTGGTAATTGTGTGGACCCATGAGAGTTGCATAGAGATATTTGAGGAGTAGGCGCCAGACAAACGGTTGGCTCGTCACGCCCGAGAGTTTACTTTCACAGTTTATTCATTGCCTGGCTCGACGCATTATTGATGAATAGTATAGTACTTGACTAAAAATGCCTAAACTCGGACAAAGGTAGCGATGTATTTTTTTTTTATTTAAGCGCTTTCTTAGCGACTATCGAACGAGTTCCCAAGGGCAGATATTTCCAATAGCGATATATGACCCTTAGGAGAAGGTATTGTGAAGTATTGAGGGACGCACGTGTGCGATCAACAAATTGAAAAGAACCTGTTAGAAATAGGACATAAAGATCAGAAACACAACGTTCCTGCTTCGTTGCATAATATTATTTGTGTTTACATTTATATCTATTATTAAATATATTCATAAACGTTTTTTTTTTTTTTTTATAAAAAATGTTATAACTTCATTATAGATAAAATTCCTATATCGCCAAGATATATATATTTGATTTTATATTTATTATGAATAGATGGATTTGTTTGTATCTATATTATTTTAATCATTATTAACGTATAATATATTAAGTTAACGTATAAAAAGATTCATAAGGAGAATTTTAAGGGAATCAAGCATTTTGGATAATTCGCAAATCAATTAATTGATCAATTGAGAAAGTAAATAATTTGATGAAATTTTTCAAGTAATAATTACCCACTAATTTTATTTTCCGTGAATAAGCTTTACTTAATAAAAGCTCTGAATAATTACTAAATAGCTTTATTACTGAATTTCGATTTTTGTCGATTGCTGGAAGCAGCGTGCGATGTCTCAAATTTTTTATTTCAGACAATATTGAAATGTCTATTCTACGATCGTCCATACAACACTTTCCTTTCATCTCATCACTTGAACTTCCTTTTTTTTGTGTTTCGTTTCTTCACTAGCTTGTAGCTTTGCAAAATTGCTAATCGAGAGATAGACTATGGCGTGCAATGTGCAAGACAGAAAGGAGAAGAGAATGAGCACTGTCTATCTGAGAGAGAGTGAGAGAGAGAGAGAGAGAGAGAGAGAGAGAGAGAGAGAGAGAGAGAGACAGAGAGAAAGAGAGAAACTCGACGTGCACAACGCTCGGTCCCATGTAGCCAATCATTGGAGGATCCTCCCATTCCCTGTTTAATCGTCTCAGCAAGCTGGCCTTCTGCGAGCCGATAATGAATACGTCCCGTAGTGCAGTTTAGTTACATCTGCAACCGACCACGCGACGTTCTCACTAACGCGAAGAAGACAGAGGAAAAAAAAAGCGTTCAATCTTTTGGATCTCCTGTTACTGCTCGATAGATTCCGCTCATTTTACCGTTTCAATTCGAAATTGGAAACGCTGCGGCTAGATCGTAAAAGATACCACAATTTCTTTTTCCTGGGAACAACGTATACCGTTATATATCTACGTGTTTCCTCGAATTTTTCTCTTTTATAGGCATCCTCTCGTTAATTTTTAGACACATTCATTAGCCGTAATTATTGGTGAAATAATAGGCATCGTAAGCAAATGATCGGATCTTTCCTTGGGCGAATACACACGTCCTAGTGAGATAATTTATCTCATACGATATGTTCGATCGTTACAATGCAAAGAGAAGGTATGTAGCATCTGCGGATACACAACAACTGTACAAGCGCGCTTACACGCATACGAATCGTCGGTGGAATAACACATACAAGATCGTTTATCTATATAACTTAAGGTAATTGTTAATAAGGATTGCTTTTAGCTTTACCTTTAAATTGTTTCGTTATCATAAAAATCACTTGACTCGTGTGTTTTTGAAAAAGAAAAAAAAAAATGTCGAAACAATTTTTTTTTTATGAGAAAATATCTCAGTAAATAATCATATATAAATATATATTTTCTCGAAAAATCGAATTAATAAAAAAGAAAAATCGAAATAATTAAAGATTTAGATGCCGACCGATGCGAATAACAACAATTTCGAAATGTTCTAAGAATCTCTCTCACTTTCGTTTTCATATCGATTTCGAATATTTTTAAAACAATACGTGGGGTAAATTTTAAAGACGCTATCTGTATGTTTTATGGATAACGAGTTGAATGATTGTAACCCTATTGTCTGTTAGTCTCGATAAAGAGTTGTAGGTTACTTTGTGTTATCAGTGGTCAAAGGATTCCACGATAAGATGTTATCTAGTTAACCGAAAAGTAGTAATTGCATACCGCTCCGTTGTTTTATCTCGTAAAAAGAGTTTAGTAGCCAAACCACGGGAAGCGTCCCGTTAAAGCCATCATTATTCTAAAACGGAGTTTTACTTTAGGTTAGAATCAAGCTTTTAACTTTCGACTATGTATTGCTCGAACTCTTTTATTCGTTAATCGAATACTTAATCGACTTAGATGAGTCATGTAAATGTTACTCGATTCTATCGTTTCTATTCCATTAATGTGTAACAACGATTTATGATTTCCTCTTTATTAATATTCATTGTTTTCGGTAGCAATTCAATTTTCTACACTTTGGATACACATACAATACCGCACATATACGGGTATAAATAGATACCACTATGTTTTTAGTAGCCCGTCGAATATTCTCGTCGGAAGATTATTCCTTTTCGTTACCCAAACGTTCGTCGCTCTTTTACGAAATTTCCCTGGATTTCTCGTTGTTATCAATATAAACAAAATTTTGTCAAAAGTTTGATGTGTCGCTTCACGCCTCGATGATATCTCTCTGCTACTCAGCGACCATTCCAAATTGATTTTGGTTCACTTTCGAAGATCGGTTCTCGAAATACATGTGCGTATAACATTCTGTTGCTGATGACATCATATTGTTCGATATTCTGGACGTTTTACCGATTTATAAACGAGTCGGGTCACCTCGCGCGCTATTTCAATGTGCGGATACGTGCCTGTATATACCCGTATGGCGATAACGTCGATCCCGTTCGTGTCACGCGTCGGCTAATAATATTTCGAATGCACGTCCTAATGAAATTATATCTTACCCATCGACTCGATAACTTTATTTTTCGTTTCTCTTTCGTACCGTTAAAGAGCGTTTCGTCCTTTTTTTTTTTTTTTTGCAAAATCAACGTCGGAAAATTACAACGCGCAGAGAATTATAGAAACGGTAGTGGACTTTAGAACTGACAACAAATTTTTCTTTCTATATTTTTATCAATCGTTTGTATTTATGCCGTTGCAAAAACATTAGTCGACAGTTTTCAAAAGGACAATTACACGTCCGATAACAATATAGAAATAAGCGAGCTAGGCAATGCAAGAGAAACGATCGGTAAACTCGTTCGGCCTTGAATAAAATATTTTTTAGC
Organism: Dolichovespula media; assembly: GCA_911387685.1. Classification (NCBI taxonomy): domain Eukaryota; kingdom Metazoa; phylum Arthropoda; class Insecta; order Hymenoptera; family Vespidae; genus Dolichovespula; species Dolichovespula media. The sequence continues at coordinate 15,525,798 of OU426851.1, forward strand.
TACATCATGGTTGTCGATATGTTCTAACGGTACCAACATTATTTCTTCTTTCACGCTCTAATACTTTATTTCCATGCAATGGCGTTATCTTCGTCGCTGCCATCCTTAACGTTTCCAACAGACACTCGATGTACGGCAGACAATCCGGGTAGACATTTTGCTAGGCGAGCACGAAACACGCATATATGATCCCAGGGGCACGTCAGCTCGATCGGACAAGAATGTCAGGTGGTCGCGTCATGGACCACCAACTGTCAGTCAATCCTGCCCATGGAATACCAGCTTCTCTCTCTCTCTCTCTCTCTCTCTCTCTCTCTCTCTCTCTCTCTCTCTCTCTCTCATTCTGATTACGTTTTCGTAACCATTAGATTTAACAGGAGAACTGTGACTTATTATCTCTTCTGTTCTATAGTATCTTCCTCCAACCATTACGTCGCCTTACCGCGCTGATACGTAAGATAACGTAGTCTCGTTGTGCATTACAGACGATAACACTTGCACTTTGAAATTAGAACGTGGATCTCGAGCGTTAGTTGCACGAGAGAGAGAGAGAGAGAGAGAGAGAGAGAGAGAGAGAGAATGAGAGAATGAGAGATATGTTCGTGAACCTGTCTTCTATACGAAACTACAACGACAACGACAACGACAACGACAACTATTATTAAAAATAAGAAGAATAACACACGTACCTATTTCCTTTACGATAAAGATCGAACATACCGCCATTTATTTGCATAAGTAGCGACGTTCTCGAAGGTGCCTATATTCCATTTTTTTTCTCGAGTTAGTTCTTATAATTTCTTTTATACGTGCGCCGTACGTCGTGAACACAGTATAACGAAGAGCAAACGTCGGACTTGATACCGCAAGCGAACGTATTCCCTTTGCGGTTTTTGCCGTCCTTTTTCATCCTTCATTTCACTTGTCGTTCCTCTCCCCTTTTTCTTAGGTACTATCTCTCTCTCTCTCTCTCTCTCTCTCTCTCTCTCTCTCTCTCTCTCTCTCTCTCTCTCTCTGTCTCTCTCTCTCTCTCTGTCTCTCTCTCTCTCTCTCTCTCTCTCTCTCTCTCTCTCTCTCTCTATCTCTCTCTTTCTCTGTATATTTCTCTTTCAGTCTCTCTATATACGCGTATATGCGACTCACAAAAACGAACACGTGAACTTTCCATTCGTTAAATATATCAAGAATGATACTCCATGGAAAAACAGGCAGACTTGGTCCTTCAATCTTTCATGCATACCTTGTTTGTACCAATCACGAGTGCGGCCAGATTTGAAGTTAACTTTACATTTGTCCGTCTACGCTTCTCTCTTTTGTATTCGTTTTTTTTTTTTTTTTTTTTTTTTTTTTTTTTTTTTTTTTTTTTTTTTATTTAGAGCCAAATAAGAACGGATGATAATGTATCTTGCACGATTTCGCCCGATCACTCTCCACGCTTCGTAGAATTTATTTCTATCATTCTATTTCTTTGTCGCGCGTGCGTGTTCTCTCTACGTTTCGCCGTATAGCCATTATGTACATAGGGATCCATGTACATACTCCGTTTCACATCGATGCGAGCTGCCAACGCTGCGGGGCAACAGCCAATTCGGCATATCAATACCGAAGCTGCATTTCAATGATCCTACTATCCCTTCCTTTACATCTCTCCAATATATTACGGACCCCGCAATTTTATCCTTTTTTATTCCATCATTTTTGTTCGACGAATATATATATATATATACACACACACACATATATATACATATTGGATGATTGCATAAGTTCGTGCCCGATTTTCATAGATGGCATTAAGTTACTGCATGGCGGAGTTCTATGGTTTTTGTGTGGTAATTGTTGATTACACCAAAATAGATGACGTTGTCTTATGTCAATTTATCGTCAGACATTGTTCAGATAAGTCCATTTGTGCATAAGGGAAATCATTAAAAATCGAGAACGAAAAGGTGCATTATTTGCGGCATGTAACGCTATATGAATTTCGGAAAGGCGTGAGTGTTGGGATTGCACAAAAAAAGTATTCAAACCGTTTATTTGGACCGCGTTCTTGCTCTTCGAAAAGTCAAAAAGTGGTTTAGCAGATTTCGAAATGGTGATTTCAACATGGAGGATTAACCCCACTCTGGACGGTCTTTTGGCATTGATGATGTCATTGTGCATGCCTTAGTGCATTAGTGGAAAGATATCCAAGGATTACAACTGAGGATATTGCTGAGAGGTTGAACATCGATAATTCAACCGGTTTTCGTCATTCAAAAAAGCTTGGATACATTTCCAAGCTCGATACGTGGGTGCCGCATCTCGTAAATCGAGCACGAACTTATGCAATCACCTAATATATATATCGGCATTCTTAAAGCCTTTCGTTTTTACAATCGACAGCGAATGGATTTCTTTAAACGGGAAAACGAGCGAAATATAGATATGGCAAGATCTAGAAAAAAATTTACGAGAAGCTCAAACGAGCGCGAGCTATTTTTCTACTTTAATAATAATCAACTTTGTTGCGCGCTTTTACGTCCCCGCACCCCTTCTCTTTGTGCTCTTTTATTTGAAACGCGCGTTCGCTTTGTGCCGCGCTATTCTCGCGTTTTCTTTCTTTTATCTTTTTTTATTTTCCCCCCTCTCCCGGAAAAAAACGTGATATCACTTCTTTCCAAAGCGCGAAAACAAAACCGTGTGGAAGGTATCGAAACGTATACTCATGCATATATATATATATATGTATGTATATACTGCTCGTACATACGAGAAGCAAAAATATTTCGCTTCCTTTTTTTCTCCTTTTTTTATTTTTATCTTTTTTAGATGTTACGAGGTCTGACTACAAATTGTTATTGTCCTATAGTACAGAGACACGTACCTGGCGGCCAACGGCCGGCATATGGCCTCTTATTTCAATTTGTTTCTCTTCGAGTAAAGGTGGGACGAAACGAGGAGCCGCACTATTTGACATTACCGTGTGAGCTGCACGGATTTTGTTTCTTGTTGGATTTCAATAATCTCTTGGAGCGTTGGGTAGTGAATTTAAGTAACGGGGTGGGGAGGAAGGGGAGGGACGGTTAGATCGATAATATAGATCGTACGGGCTCTCGGCAGGGAAGTTATTGACCATCCCTCGTTTGCTCCGGAAGATAGCGAAGTGCCTTTTTAAATTGCGCGAAACGTACTCGAATCGTCATGCCATCGGATGACTTTGATCGCTCTTTCGTATCCCTGCTATGGGACATTCGGAGAAGAAAGAAACGAGTAGTAGAAAGGGCAGTCAGGCTATGGAGAATTCGCTCTTACGTCGAATTCTTACGAATTTATTTTCGACTTCTGCTTCTTCTGCTCCTTCTCTTCTTCTCCCGCGTGTACTTAACGTGATCGAATACGTAAGTAGATTGATGCTAGTATGTTCCTTTACTATTGGCTCTTTCTCTCTCTTTTCGTACCCTTCGAATAAGATAGAAATCTAGATAGAATTCAAGCTTATTCGCATGAATATTTTACTCCCCTTGACATATCCTAATGTTTTTTTTAACTCTTTCTAACTTTCTCTATTTTACACATGGACTCTCTTATCCGTTGTTTCTGTTTCCGATCGATTTTTAAAGTAACGAGAGAGAGAGAGAGAGAGAGAGAGAGAGAGAGAGAGAGAGAGAGAGAGAGAGAGAGAGAGAGAGAGAGAGAGAGAGAGAGAGAGAGAATATAGACATTGATTTTACGATTGCAGATCCATCTATATATACTACAATGCCATGACCGTACCGTGGATTGAACTCGAATTGGTTACTATAGTTTTATATGTAACAATTTATATATCATCCGTCATTCATCCATGGCCTGGATGTCCTCTGGATACATTTGATAGCCATCGATAGTTTCCTTGTTTTCCCGGTCTCTCAACACGAAGAAACGCCCGGTTTGTATATACAAACGTGTCTACATGTTTCTTATTCGTGCATAACGATATAATAACGTTTGACTTAAAAGTGATGAGCACAATACGCGGATGGTATCCGACCGTATATAAATGTTCGGACACGAAACGGACATGGCACTATCGCATATAAATATTAACGCTCGAATGATGTTCTGACATCGAACGGCCACGGCACAATTGTATTATAAATAAACCTTGCATCTATACTGACGATAATAGTTGTTTAAGATACTGTCATAATACTTGTTTAATAATGTTCTATAGTGTGTGTGTGTGTGTGTGTGTGTGTGTGTGTGTGTGTGTGTGTGTGTGTGTGTGTGTGTGTGTGTGTGTGTGTGTGTGTGTGTATTTCATATTATCAACATTCGTCGTTTTTTCTTTTGGGAATTCTTGAAAAACTTTGTTTATTAAGAAGTTCCAACTACTCCTGAAGATATGCAAGAGAAAATTGTTAGAGCATGTGAATCGATAAGTGCCGAAGTGATAAGAAATACTACACAATCCGTGATAAGGAGATTGCAGCACTGCGTTGATACCAATGGTAATCACTTTGAATACCTTGGTAATAACTTTGAACAAATGAAGTTCATTTCATCTTTTTTTTCCTCAAATGACTTTTGTTGACCTTTAAAGACCTTAATGTTGCACCTCTTTGGATTCGTCTCAATAGTCGCTATCAGAAAATAAATACGAAAACATAGCGTTCTATCTAAAAAAGAACAAAGTAGACCTTCAAATCTCTGATGCGACTCCACCTAGCAACAAAAAACTAACGTCATATGATAGCCACCTCTGTCCCATGCAACTTTTATTTGGAAAATTTTCTACTACTATCATACTTTCGGGGTTATTCTAGGTGGCAATAGTTACTGCCTCACCCTATATATATATATACACACTACATATAGTGTGTTTATGTGTTTGCGTCAAGTTATACATTAAATTCGTATCTATTTTGTTGTTGCTTTCGCTTCGTTTCATTTATTTATTTTTTTTTGTGAAATATTTGATAACGCTTTTAATTCGCGTAACTTGACGCTTACACGTTGATAGTAGAGAGAGAGAGTGTGTGTGTGTGTGTGTGTGTGTGAGAGAGAGAGAGAGAGAGAACATTTTTCGAGTTTAACTCTGTGGATCGATCGACCGATCGATGCTTTGATCAATAGATTCACGGTACGCCGATGGTTTGTTATTCTACGTTCAATTCGCGAACTGTATTCGGACTGCACGTGGTTTCAATCGGACACAGGCGTCATTTTCATCGGTGTGCTCGGCCATGGTATAGCGTCGTCATCATCCTCGAGAGGTTCACCTCGCTCTGCGAACCGTGAATAGGAACGCGTAGGAGCGTGTGTTTTGCCGGTGTAAACACTAACCGAACGGAGGCAGGATATCTCGTAGCCGCGAGCATTAACGTTCCCCCGATTATCTCTGCGGAATCGAATCGAAACCTCCGACGAGCGTTCCTCGATTTCGAATATTCGGTGTGAGAAGACCGCCGAAAGATCGAAAGGAAAATAAGAGAAAGAAAACCGGAGAGAAGGAGGAAAGACGGGAGGGAGGTCGTAATCGTTCGTTCATCTCTGCTTCTCTACGTTCGCACACAGTCAAATGCAAGCTCGAGGACGAATTCGTTGTCTTCGTCGTCGTCGTCGTCGTCGTCGTCGTCGTCGTCGTCGTCGTCGTCGTCGGGTTCGCCGATGACTGTTCAAATAGACAAACCGTCGGATTTGATTGAAAGCTCGACTTAACGATCCAAGGAGTCCTCGTTACGGTTGCGATGTAACCGAATGTCTGTCTGCTTTGCCTAAGTTAACATCGAGAAATCAGGTCAGATCGCGAATCTTATTGATCGTCCACTTAGAAAATCTTATTCCAAACGAATTATTTCGTGTAATTGTCGGATATTCGATCGGATCGAGAGTATACTTATGGCTATTACTCGACGAAAATGAAAACGTGAAAATTCGGCGAATCGTCCAAGTTTTTTTTTGTCATTGTCGATAAGAGAGAGACGTTATATAGCATGGGACTCTTTGACCGATATTTGTAATTGTGCCAGATGAGAATATTTTAATGACGACGATGTAACAAACAAGAAAAAGAGAGAGAGAGAGAGAGAGAGAGAGAGAGAGAGAGAGAGAGAGAGAGAGAATGTATGTGTGTGTGAGAAAGAGAAAGAAAACGAAGGGGGACCGTCGATGTTAGGCTGATGGAACGGTGAGTTGTCAAGGCATGGGAAGGGACTCGAAAGGGAGTTTGATGGGGCTTGGAAGGGAGGAAACTCTCATGCCTCCGTCTCTCTGGTTCGCGACGGAGAGGGTGGACAGCATTTACATCATTTAATTTATGACCCTCTCTCTGCCGCGACCAGTGGAGGTTCGTACGATCGTGCACGTACACACGTGTACACACGTACGAGTACACCTGCGATATCGTTGCCATGGTGGATATAGGCATATACTATCCGCGCCACCACGTAACACGTACACTAATGCGTCTCCGAATAAATTTGCATATGCATGTAAACCGTACGAGGATGCTAGATGTGCGGGAAGGCGGGGGGATGAAAAGGGATGAGAAGGGTGGAGAGCAAGGGAAAACGGAAGAGGAGGGTGGTTCAACGGGATGTTAAAAGTTACGAGAGAGAGAGAGAGAGAGAGAGAGAGAGAGAGAGAGAGAGAGAGAGAGAGAGAGAGAAGAAGAAGAAGAAGAAGATGAGTAACGAACAACGCGCGAGTTCTTCCGTACTCACAAATTTTGAAGGTTAGCAAAATGTCAAGATACTTTGAGGGAGAAATAACTGCGTTGGACTTCCCTTCGTTTCGCCAACATTACGACGTTGTCTTGACCGCACGTCGTTGGTATGACATGGCCGACGACTTGGAAGGAACTCTCTAGGATTAACCTGCAAGGAAACTCGAAGGAAACGATCTGTCTTAACCATAACCTGTTACGTGTAAACGGGATATTTGGCGTCGGGATTACCGGAACTCAAAGTTTGATTGGCTGGGCTGAAGGTATCAAGTTTTGCCGTAGCACGCGGCGAAACTTTGCCTACTTTGCGAGAGCGCGCAAAGTACGCGTTTTCGTTCTTATTACGGTGAGTGACAGAATTTATATGACGTACGCATCTTTTATTTAACTTTCATTACCTTTTTCTTCCTCTTTTTTACTTTTTGTTTACTTCAAATTAATGTCAGCAACTTTATTCTGTCTCTCTCTCTCTCTCTCTCTCTCTCCCCCTCTCTTTCTCTCTTCGTTAGCGTTTCGATGGAAAAATACTTCGCATTGAAGAAACAAACTCTTTATCTGGTTTGTTCGTTATAGCGAAATTGTGTGGGTGGAGTAGAGGCGCTCGTTGCGTGCCCAAACGAAGACGTAACTCTTTTAATTATGGGGTTACCTAAAATATAGCTCTCTTTAAGCGCGTGGTAAATGAAGGGGTGCCTGCACACTATGAGTGCCTGGCCCGGCTTCGACGGACCAGTATAACCGAAAGAGAGCACTTCGCGTGGCTTCAAATTAAAACGTGCAATTACGTCGGAGGAATTTAGTTCCAATTAGTTTACAATTACTTTTTAACGTGGGTCCCTCGATCCGTTACGCTCAGAATTTTGTGAAATTTAACTTTGTCTTTAAACGAAATTTCAAGCGAATCGAACATCGCGGTTATAATGATTCATAGGGAATTACATGGTTTGTGTTGTACGATTGGAAGGTCTAAATCTGTTCATCGACGAAATGAAGGACACGTCATGAAATGTGCCGCCTATAAATTTTTCTTCGATCTAATCTCCGTTTTGGTTAATATTTATGTATGTATGTATGGGGTCATTTGAATTTCACGTTGAACTATAGGACAGTACTGTAACGTTGACTCATTAAACTAGATATAGAAATTTATTCAATCGAAAGAAAATCTTTGTAATGTCATAATAAGATATATTGATCTTTTAGCGAGTATATATATATATATACACACACGCACACACACACGAGGAAGCTCGCTCGTTATGTAATTTGCATTAAAAAGACGGGATGTTACTTTGTCGCGAAACGCAAATATTTAGGCTGAGTTTCTGAACGTATCCAACGTAAATTTTCAAGTAGTGAATATGAAATACATTGTACAATAATGTCATTCGTACATGTGTATTTTCTATGTAAACAATTGCATTAGCATATTATTCAAAATTTTATTTCATTTATAAATCCTCTATATATTACCAATATATTGTTGTCGTTACTATTGTTGTAGCAGGAATAATCGTCCAAATTTGTTGCAGGATGTCAAAAGGCAACAGAAGTTATGGTTGGCGATGGCTCGCATAGTGAAGCCACAACTACCGCCGTCCAAGCCGCCCTTGACCTCTTCATGGCAACCTTGGTAAGAATTTCTATCATTATCCATTATAAGGATCGACTCATCGTCGTCGTCGTTATCATCATCGATCTTTCGAATTAATCAGATCGAAACTGTAACATAATCGAGCATAAAAACACAACCTATTAAACCGAAAGATTTCGTTTCGTAAAAGACAGAAATTTATTTCGACGAAGTACAGCAGTTGACAACTGTAACGTACTCGTTTTCGACGTAGCAATATATCTTACACATTGTATACTGCATAGATCAACTAATCAAAGGTTAGCAAGAAAATCGGCAGAGGAACCAACGTTCTAATATATATGGGTTCAAAATTTGTATTATGGGTACAACGCGAGTTTGGGAATACTTTAAAAGATCGTAGCAATAATAAGGAAAAATGAGGAATGAATAAAGTACAAGAGACACGTATAGCAATACGAATAACATAAAGACTTCCCACATCAAAGTATACTTACTACATACAAATGCAGCATAAATTACGAGGATACTGTGGATATTAGAAATATCAAATCATTCAATCGACGACGACGACGACGACGACGACGAATATGGGTACACCAATTAATCAACTGTATATCGCTAAACATATTTCATGTGTTCTCTTTCGTTCTTTCTTTATTTCTAACGATATAACAATAACATTGTATGTAAACGGTCTTCACGTACATTCATAGCTATATTCATATATATACATACATATATATATATATATATATATATATATATATATATATATATATATATATATACGTAGGTATTTTATCGCAACCATTCTCTGTTAATTCCCCTCCCCCCACCCGCTCGACATACGTAGGTTTAGGTTGGGCTTTAGTGATAAATTTTCCTCTTGATCGTTCTCGCGCGTCACTTTGGGAAAATATCCGTTGTACACAAACGTGTAACTTAACAGCGCGCGCGCGCGTATCTCGTGGACTTTGTCGAATGTGCGGTTTCACGTCGATTAATAGTTATAGCCTTTCTCTCCTTCGATTTCACTGGTACGGTCGAAGGTGGATAATGTTAATCGCTTTTGAGAGTCGACGTTGGATGGCGGAGGGTGGTAGAGGATTGGTAAGAGGGTGAAAGAAGGGTAGTGGGTGGCGCTATCGACACGAACATTCATTTCATCGGGAGGCCACAGCCGTGCCACCCCTCGCCACCGGCAATCGCGCTCGTATCGCACCGGACGACTTATCCTCTGCTTTTGTGGCATCGCTTCGATATATATCACCGGCTCGTTTATCGCTGGTCGATAACGCACGCCGACACACACCTGCGCCAATACGAGAGAACACTCCGTCTACTGCCTGCGCGAGGTCGCTTCGCTCTCTCTCTCTCTCTCTCTCTCTCTCTCTCTCTCTCTGTCTGTCTCTCTCCCCATCTCCCCCCCCTCTCTCTCTCACTCTATCTCTGGTTCTCTCGTTAGCCTTCTCGCAAATTTTCTTTTTTCATATCGACGAATCATTCTTGCGTGTTATTATCGAATTTTCGATCAGTACTTTAACATCAATTTCATACCTTAATTAACATAAAGTGAGTTTTTAATATAACAGTCAAATCAAATCGTGAAAAATCAATCTTTGCTTCATTTTAATATTAAAAAGGTAAATATATGAGGAATAGGTGATGATGCAGGTCTATTACTTTTCTTTTCTTTCTTTCGTTAATCGGGCTAAAAGAACGGTTAAAATATCTCGCGGATTTTATGTATGGCCAAACACTCGTGTACATATACATACCTTTGTATACAAACAACGTGACCTTTATCGTTTGCCCTCGAGGGGTAGTACAACGGACTTCCTAAGCGAAATTCACAAGACATAGAATAGTCGCGAGTATAATGCTCGGCCAAATTTGTTTTTGCTCATTTCGACGTGTCTTTTGTTACGTTCGCAGTTCTCCTTTACCGAGAGTCGCGTCACCAATTTCATTGCAGGCAAAACTCGACAATTCAACGTTGTTCGTTTTCATTAAGAAGCCGGGTCTCGGCGACCACGCGTAACCGGCTGGCTAGCCGCGTTTAGTATTCAGTCCTGCTCGTTGTTTCGCCAAGTATCAAGGTTCACCCTTCTCTCTTCTCCTCCTCGTGTTTGGGTCAACCGTTGTTGTCTCCTTCCACGTCCCATTCCAGAAACGTCGCGCAACAAAAGTCGCCGATATTTAAAGAAAGTATTCGTCCAATTAATTTATAACATCAACTCTCTGCCTTCGAATGCGTTCTTTTGCCTTGGAAGAAACGGTTAGAATTTTAGTACGAAGAAATGTTTTTTTTTTTTTTTTTTTTTTTTTTTTTTTTGGCTGGAGCAGAGCTATTCGTCCCCTTCGCAAAGGAAATACTCCGGGGATGAGAGAAAATGAGAAGGGAAGCAAGGCGTGGGGAGTAAAAAAAAAAAAAAAAAAAAAAAAAAGAAAAAGAAAAGAAAAGGAAAAAGAAAAAAAAAGGAAAAAGAAAGAAAAAGAGGGAGAGAAAGCTTTGTGCTCGAGCCCACAACAATGCCGATGGTGCAGGAGCCGCTCTTTCGAGCGATAGTCAAGCTGACTCTCCACAATGGGGTGCACTTTATCGGCCTTTTATCATTCCACTTTCAAAATAACGACACTCGCCGTGCACATTGAGTGTCCAAATATTTGATCTCCGCCGGTAAACTTCTCGGCTTCTCGTCCTTTTCTACGTGATTTATTTGTATAAAATAATATACCATTTATATCGTTATAATATCTCGTTCAAAAGTAATTAAAATTATTTTCTCTCACTCTCTTTCTCTCTCTCTCTCTCTCTCTCGCTCTCTCTCTCTCTCTCGCTCTATCTTTCTCTCTCACTTTTATCTTTGTATCCACGGTGAAATTATTTATGTTCGAGACGATAAGAAGAGCAACGACGACAACAACGTACCCCTGACGTATCTGTGTGCGTCTTGTTGTTTTACTTTTTTCTTTTCTCTTTTTTTTTTTATCTTATTTTTCCTTTCTTCCTCTTTACTTTAGAGCTTGCACTTAGTTTTGTCGGTGTATTCGTGCCGATCCAAGAAAGCGCTCTCGAGTTCTCAAGGCCGTAAATCCTTTAAGTGTCTCCCTGCTTTTACTAGCCAGCCACGTTGGACCATGGGATACACTCGGCAGATCGAGAACTGGTATATTTGCACGGTGGTTGTGTGTACCATTTTTCTTCGCGTGCGTCTGCTTTCTCCCCGTCGTATTTCCATCCTCCCTTAGTCGGGGATAGTCGACCTCTCAGAAGATTAGACGATACTCATCTTTGCGATGAAGTTCGAAGAGAGCGACGCTAGCGAAATCTCCGCTTACGTCCTCTAGAAAATAATCTTACCAAGATTCGTCGACCGAGACGCGCGTTTCCCCATTTAAATGCGAAACGTGTTTTAATCTCCCTTTGAAAATGTGAAAACTTTGGTAACTTCCAACTGAAATAACATCCTCGACGTATCTTCAAATTTCTGGCGACGATAGGAGGAGTTCTTGATGATAGACCGTTTAACGCGTTAAATATCCTACAAAGCTAATTTATTATGCCGACTTCGTTCGATGATATAATACTTTTTAATACAACGGAAATTATCTGCAATAAGAAACCTAGTCTGATCTCCGTTCTATGAAGATTATTATAACAAACATTTCTCATTGAGTCACTACTTTCGGTTATAAATAAAAGGTAGTATCCACAATCTCACAGACTTTTACTCGATTTTTATTACACATTCAATTTTCATACCGTCTACAATGTATAACAATTAGTAAAAGACTTTTATTCCGCATATAACTCGTGTTCTGAATAAGTATCCGGTAGCGATGGGGATAGTTTGAGCAAGCTATCATAGCTTCGTTCGTTCTTTTTCTCATTAATTAAAGGAGCGTTGTGAACGCCGGAGGGAACCTATGAGTATATGTGTGTGTCCGTGCGTAAGAGAGAGAGAGAGAGAGAGAGAGAGAGAGAGAGAGAGAGAGAGAGAGAGAGAGAGAGAGAGAGAGAGAGAGAGAGAGAGAGAGAGATAGGGAGGGAGCCAGGTAAAATCGGATTTCGCTAAACGATAGCTAAAGCGAAATAGAAAAAGAGTCTCTCGTTGCAGGTCGCCGAATGGCAAAGGTACGTATTCAAGCTTTTTCAAAGGCAAAGCGCGTAAGGAGTAATCGTAAGAAGCGCAGCTTTAGACGTATTTACGTTTTAGTAAGTGGTGTAGCACGGTCTCGTATCATCGACGCACAGGGATTTGCTCGTCGTGTACTACGCCCACCAAGGTAGAAGTTACTTTGTAGGAGACACGACGATAGTGTTAGTGACAGTGTCAGGCGTGGTGCCGCCGCCTCCACTACCGCCTCAACCCTACGACTTCTTCCGACTTCCCCACCCCCTTACTTCCCCCGCCCCATTACTTCTCCCTACTCCCCCTACTCCCCCTGTCTCCCCCCCCACCCCACCCTCGCCCCTCGAGCTACCACCAAACGCTGCCGTTGCCGCTGGTGGGCACTCTGGGTGCCGTGATTGTAATATAGGTCAACGTTTACACAGCTGCTTTAAGCTGGATTTACTGAAGAGCTTTCGCCGTACCATGCCAACCGGAGCAAACTAGGACGGTAAATATATTTTTTTATTGCAGATTCGTGCTGAGTCCTACGTATATGCGCTTGTACGTATAGCTCTCTCTCTCTCTCTCTCTCTCTCTCTCTCTCTCTCTCTCTATCTATCTCTTTCTCTTTCTCTTTCTGAGCTGAGATTTTCTCTCCCTCTCTCCCTCTCTCTTCTAATTCTCGTCGTTTACCCGTTCGTTTTTTCCCTCCTCTCATTTGATATAAAGATACGTATCGGATAACTTGGCGCATTTTTCGTTCTATGCTCCCTCTTATTTTTTTCTTTCTTCTTCTTTTTTTTTTTTTTTTTTTTTTTTTTTTTCCAGTAACACCGACGATTTAACCGTTTCGATTGGTAACTACTACGGCCTCATGTTTCTGCCAAGTTTGTCAGTTTGGAGATTAACTCTTTGCGAATATCCTATCGAAGTATCTTTTCTCGATTGTTTTATAAATCGTATCACTTCGATTAAAACTTGGTTGGCATTTAGTCAACATGATCGTATAGACGATTCTTTGTTTTTGATGTTTTTTTATTGTATATATATTTTTTTTAATCGTTTGAGCTCTCGGAATTTATTCCCAATGACAGTACTGATTCGTGCGAAGGGTATAAAATTTTATGAAAACAGAGTTCAACGATATCTACGGATAAATGTAGCGAACTGTGGAAGGATTGAGGGTTACGAAAGGTAGAGATCGGATACATGTATGTACGTAGGTTGTCTTTGAAGATACATTATCTTGTAAGAGGAGGAAACGTCGGACACCGGATCTCGTGTCTCGAATGGACCTTGGCTGAAACGTCTTGTTGTTTTCCAAGGAACAAGACTGTCTTACATTCGAGTTCCTACTGCCAACATTTCGCGCTACGAAGTCATGGAAAGTAAAGTAAAGTAAAGTAAAGTAAAGTAAAGTAAAGTAAAGTAAAGTAAAGTAAAGTAAAGTAAAGTAAATAAATATATATATATATTTTTTTTTTGTCTAGAATTGTCAAGATCACCGATGTTTTTTATGCGTATAAGTGAATACTTTGTTCTCTTGCATATTATAATTGACGTTTAAATGCTCTCAGACATGTGTAATAATATGTATTTGAAATAACCTCTGACATTGAATAATTAAATTAAATGTGAAATTTATTTCTATAGAGATCATAGGACCTCAGTAACGATAGACGAGAATTTTGTGAATCCTACTTGACGCATCCTATCTTAACACATCCCACTACCGTATTCAGTTCGATTGCACGTTTATATTCCGATAATCGAATGGATCATCGTTCCATCCTCTGATTTAAATCCTTTTTATTCGTTAACACTTTCAAACTTTTGTTACAGTCGGTATTTATCGTGAAGTGAGTCCCAAGTAAATAGAATTTTTCGAGCGTGTACACGATCGCAAGTGGGTTGCCAGCTCGTACGCGTGGTATTTGGATTCCTCCGTTGTCGTTTTTCAATTGTAATAGTTAATTGGATGCCATGTGCCTTCGGATTGTTTTTGAAGTAAAATTGCACCTAACCCTTTTGTGCACACGCGTAACTATAAAGTATTGTTTCCGCCTTGGAGTCGTAAAAACGTAGGAGCGGTTTCTTTATTAAGAATTTCTTCGATCGTTCAAAGACTCGTTTCTTTGGATTACTCTCTTTCGATAGGCCCGTAAGTGGTCCTACAGTAATGACTTGTTAGTCCTATGAAACTTTCTATATCCCCATACGTCCTTCGGCTCGAGGAAAGTTTCAATACTTTTCAGTCTTTTGTCTTGCCTGTTGTATTCCGTCTCCAATTATTTTTTTATCCAAGGTATTCGATTTACTCATTTTAGAAATAACATTTCTTTAAATATATCGTGAACCTCAGGGCACTGAACGCTGTGAATATCTCTAATATGCGGTTAATATTTTCATCTATCGTCACAGTGAGTATGACAATATCGTTAATGTACGCCGTAGGTATAATATATCACGTCGTACCCAGGATGACATTGACTAAATGCTGGAAAAGAGCGGACGCATAACAGAGACCGAACAGCATTCATTTGAAACGATATAGTGACCGTCGGGCGTGACGAATACCATTTTGTCCCTGGAGTTAGACTCTAACTCGATCTAATAATAGTCACTAAATAAGTCTACGCTTATATAATGTTTTAGGTTAACACAGCCTTATCGAGTTGTCTGTCATTGACGATGGTTTTATCGATCATTGGATTAATTTACACACATTTTTATATTTCTTTTCCTTTTCCGAACGAGCAGAATCGGGTTATCGAACGATGAGTTGCAATCCTTAACCACACCTAATGTCTTCAAGTCGACAATTATATTCTTCGATTGTTGTCGCTCATAGTACGTCAACCGGTAGAGTCTCTGTAAAATATCGACTTATCGTTTAAGAATTCATTTAGCGTGATAGACTTACTCATACGTCCCAGTTGCTAGATGTTGTTGTACGCCACAAGATCTCGATTGTCGTGAAGCGCCTTTAGGAGCCTTAGTTTCTCTCCTCACATTAAGGTCCGTGTCCATTATCGGTTCCGTATTTACTTCACTTATAGTCGATCCCTTCTCACAGGGCGAGTCATCCGCCCTGGTGATCACATCGGTTAGGTTGATGACCCAGTTGATAACAGTTGGTGACCTATGACATTCAGAACAGGTAGAACGGTCCGTCCTCCCTCGTTAATGTCTACGATACAGAGGGGTAAGGTCGGCCCCTTTCGCCCTTAGTTCGTCTTCCATGGTTTGCTGCGTCGACGGTGGTTGTAATGTGTCCTAGGTAATGGTCTGGTATTACGTGATGTGTCGTGAAGCGGAGTGTGGACCGCATTGATGTAGTAGGTGGGGTAAACGGGTCCTTACTCGGCACGGTCGTGATTCTTAAGCCGGCAGCTCTGCTCTAACATCTACAACATCGAGGTACTCGGAGTATACGGATGTCCCACTAATAGGGAAACGGTCTGGTTACCGTTAGGAACCACCGTGAATTTGGTTCGATCTCGCCGTCGATATTAATTTCCGCCCTTAGTATTCCGATAAGTTTTACCCGCTCTTTACTATACCCGATCAATGTACTCCGCGCGTTTTCGTAATATATAAATCCTAATTTTCGAGCCACGACTTATCGCAATATCACTACGATACTACTTCACAAATCCAGATATATTATTTATTTTGGCAATCTTAAAATATTTTTAATGTGTATCCCCCCTCCCACCTACTACGTGCATCACTCTTCTATCGTTGTCGTGCGAGTTGACGAGCCTTTCAGAGTCTCTCTGATTCGTCGAGGTTGTTTTTGGGATGGGCATACGTGCGAGAGATGCCCCTCCTTCCATATTGAATTTCCTCTCGAGACGGAATGAAGACGGACCGTATGGTCTGTTTGTTCACAGGCGTAACATCTTAAACATTGCTGATTCGTGACGGCCGATGTGTCAGATTTCGTGTTTATCTTAGCTGTTAGAAAATTCCCGACTAGAAAATAGGTTCGAGGTATACGGAACGTATTAGATCAAGAATCGTAAAGCGAAATCTGTTTTTACTGTCTTTATTTAATTATTATATAATAATTGATTAAATTACTGTCCTTATTCTTAGACGTGTAAAAATTATTTGACGAAATTTACCTTTGAAGGCTATTAAAAAGTACGATCAATATTTGATCAGTCATTTTTTAGATCTTACAAATAGACACGTTAAGATTAATTTAACGTTCTGATCAACGATCCAATCTTTACGCTTAAAATGATCCACGCAGGTATGTGTCTTTGGACCCATATTATACTTCTTATTTATTCACACAACTTCTTCTCCAGTGCGAGCCGCAAGGCCCCTACCATCGATCAATTCCCCCCCACCCCCCCTCACCCCCCACCAATCATCACTTTATGCTTATAAACAAAAATGATGTAGTTGACGAGGCATGGCGGTATTAAATAGATTTCAAATAGTTTTTAGAAATCGTTTTCTCCCATCTTACCGGTGCAAACGTATAGGAACAAGAACCAAGCGTGTCCCGTGAACCACCGATTATCCACTTTATGACTGCGTATATATTAACTGAACCGGATACTAAAATATACATGTTTGCAGATGACACAGTCATATGATCTAAACACAAAACCATTGAAATAGCAACAACGAACCAACATATTCAACTAAGTGAAATAGAAAGTTGGACGGAAGCCAATAAAATTAAAATTAACTCAAAGCGTGCACACATTACCTTTATACGCAATAAAAATCCATCTTTTAAAATCTACTTTCAAAATTCGAAAATCCCGTTAAGTTGAATATATTGGACTTCGTTTAAGTAGCAAATTAAATTTAGACGAAATACATGCAAGGAAAAAAAAATCAAATAAATAAGAAGGACTAGGAAATAAGTGTATTGGCTCATAGTGAAAAAAAAAAAAGAACTTTGAATTAGACGTAAGTAATGAACTTTTAATTTATATGATCATAATCAAACCTATCCGGACACAAAGAACAAGAATTTAGGGTACAAGTGCCAACACCGTTAGATATACAGGTTCTTCGTCTTCTAAAATTATCATCATTTAAACTTTCCCTTCTCTAATCTTATGAGAATCATGCGTACGAATATTATGACAATTATTACCTCTATTTTCTATTAAAGTACGTTGTTCCTTAGTTGAAATATGCAATTTGTCTATTACATTGGTTTTCTCATTATTTATATATATTTGCAAAATTTCTAGTATCTCGTGATTATTATCTATTGTTTCTATTGGATTAATTGAGATGTTTCTACCTTTTATACGTACTCTTATTATTGTATTTAAAATATCATTTCTGTAGTATCACTTACAGCATCAAAGATTTGGGTTGAAATAAAAAATAAAAAATAAAAAATAACTCTTTTTGTTAACAAACAAAGTAAGACTTTATTCTAATAACTCTCGACGTTATTTCTTTCAAATTCAACGACCCTCTTCACATTACTCGCTCTATTTCTCATACACACTGCTCTCTCGACTTTTTAATAAACTCATACATCTTTTTCTTTCGCCTAAAGCTTTGTCTCGAGCTACTATTTTCGTTCTAACTCCACATGCATTCTTACATACAATTACTTTTCACAAGCATTCGATAGCAGCTGCTTACTTGTAAGATCATGCATCAAACATTCACACCACTTTCGATCAATCTCTCTCTCTCTCTCTCTCTCTCTCTCTCTCTCTCTCTCTCTCAAACAAACAAACAAACAAACAAAACAAATTCAGGCATAGTAGCACGCTGTTCGCATCGAAAGACGAAATTCAATATTATTAACATACCGCCACAATCCATCCAATACTCGGCTATACTGCGATGATAGTCATCGCGACAATCAACATCAGACACACTATTCGCCTTTGGATTCGGTTTCATTATTGCTTCCAGAATCGTTGTTCGGATTATCCACCCAAAATTTCAGTCATATGATCGACACTGGTGGCTGTGTTTATCGAGCCACCATCCGTTGGTTCGCTCACTCTTCGTATAAGATGTCAATTATTATGTAAAGCTTTCGTTACAACGTATGACTTATTCTCTAATATTAGACCGGGATTTAATTGCATGAGCTTAATTGTTATTAAATCATTTTTACGATATATAGAGTGACATTCCTTTGCCGTTTGTTAAAATTTTGTTAGGTATTCACGCTAAATTTTCGCAATATTCTCGGCCTCTTGCTTTCGTAACTCGTCTTGGCTATTTTGAAAATCTTCAATCCGGTTTCTATTCTAACAACTCGCGAATTTATGGGTCACCACGAATGTGGGTACCAAACAATAAATTAAATGACGTTGTACCAATGATTTTATATAATATACAATCAATAATACCAATTGTAAATAATATTATTTATCAATATTATATTAATATTATATAAATAATGTACCGTTAATATCAATATCCTTTAAGAATATCAATACAAATATATCGTTAAGATATAAATTATATCTAAAATGGTGATATCGCTGGTACGTATTTTGATATAATACTAGAAACAAATTGATGACATAATAACGGGTATTCTCGTACTTTGATTTCTATAATGGTACAATCAGAAAATAATAATACAATATCGGTACTTTTTATTTCGCTAGAAGAACAATTCAAACATTACTAGGTTAAATCTAAAAATCCTGAAGTATTCTTCTCGTTTAGGATCCACCAGAAACGAAATAAGCATTCGATTAACGAACTCAACTTGGCCATTCGTTCTTGGCACTCTAGTCGTAGTTAAAATACATTTTATTTTTTCGTTCGTACGATAGTCAGTGAACTCCTGGGATAGTAAAATCTGTGTCTACGTTTGAAATTATCCTACGTGGATTATTAAAGATATCTCATTGTTTCTTTTTTTTACATCTGTTTATCATCATTAATTATTCGTAATTTTCGTCGGTAAAGTTATCACAAACTTGGTGAACAATAATCATCCAACAGTAATTGGAATATATTCATAATTTTTTTCTCGTCGAGTGATTAGGGTCTCGGGTAGTCAGTATGAAAGATATCTAACGGGATCTCGTCTTTTTCTATTGCATTCAAATAATCTTCTTGTTTGCCTTGTTTACCCTCCGCAAGAATGCAAGCTACACACAATTCTTTATAATTTTTTCGATACAATGTCTTGCGCTCGGTATCCGATATTTCTTTAAGAGCAGCGCCTCGGTTTTCACGATGGAAAAATGCCCACTTTCCTGTGTCCGCCTAATAATCTGACGATAGCATCGATCGATTGTAACGACAAGAAACGGTCACCATTATGTTCTTTAAAAAGAAGACCGTTCATCATCGTATAACCATTAATTTTCTTTCAGCAATTTCTTTTGTTTCTTTTCTTTTCTTTTTTTTTTTTTTTTTTTAGTAAGATATAAAAAAGTGTTTTAATATCTTTGTCCTGCTGTTGCATTTTTCTAAACTTAGGAGTTATAATGTTCATATCCGTCGATAAACATAAATACTGCATATGTCAATAAACATACAAAAGCTATTTGCGACTGAACGCGTTGACGCGGGTCACAGCTCTACTCGGTCGGTGTTCAATAATGTAATTGTATTCTTCTACAAGCAAAGCCAAACGAGCTCTGCGTACACATAGGTCTTTCATATTCATGTAAAAGCACGGCAGCACTGTTATGATCTTGAATGAAATTCCTAATAGGTAAACGCGGAGCTTAATCAAAGCTTTGATTATGGCAAGCAGCTTTAACTCTTAACTGTCGGAACGTTGTTCTGCCGGAGTAGTTTCATCGTTAGAATAATATGTCGGGTTTTTATGCGCCATCTTTTTCACACTTCTGTTATATAAGGTCGTCGTCCCGTTATCCATTAGCCGTATGTAATTTAGTCTCTGCGTCTGTTCCATATAAATGCAACATTGATTTGTCACATAGCATGTCTTTTAACCGGACAAACGCTTCTATTTATTTTTCCATAAATTGACAATTCATATTACCCTTTCAACAAATTCGTTAACGCACCAACGTAATAATTGAATATTTGGTCACAAATTTTCGGAAATAATCAATCGGCCCCCCTTCCCAAAAAAAAAAAAACTGTCTCAGGGTCAGTAAATTCTGAAAAATTTTATTCGCAGAGGACCACTACAAGGATTAAGAAATACTACTGAATTCTACAAAAAAAAAAAAAAAAAAAACTACGCTTTTCCTAAATTTATCATTAATTCAGCTTCTTTAACGTCCTTTAAAACGATTTGAACGATTCTTTAGACCAATGTCGACGTTTATCAGCAGACGATATTAAATCGTGTATATATATTAATAATACCACTCGTATTATTTTGGTCGCGTATTAAGTCTTTAAAAAAAAAAAAAAATGCATTTATAAATCGTTGAAAGATTAACGGCGAGTTACATAAGCTAAAAGGAACTTTTAGGAATTCGAAATGGCCGTCAGATACTATAAAAGCTGTATCCTTTCGTCTATTCTCTTTTATCGGAACGTGAAAAACGCGCCTTTCAAATCCAATGTACTAAAAATTCTCGCGCTCTGTAATAAATCTGGTAAATCCTCTATTTTCAAAAGCTTATATCGGCCGCGTATAATTTTCTTATTCAGTTTTTTATAATCCACGTATAGACGGCCTATACTTTCGTTTTCCGTAATACCTATTTTTGTCCACTCGTTTACCTGCCCATTTACCTTTTCATTCTTTAAATGCGACAGTCGCCTTGCTCTTTGATGTATTGACTCTATGCCCTTTACCTAACTCGGATGATAGTTTGCGATTAGATTTTCAATGGCTACGCGATGCGTAATTATCAGACTTTTTATTCTTCATTCCTTCATAATCAAAGTCTATCTGCAATATATCGAATATACTGTTATCATTTACTTGTCCCTGTAATCAACTGATAAGGATATTATCCCCTCTTACATTCATTTCGACAATATCTAAGAAATCGATATGAATTAGAAACTTGTGATTTAAGCAGGCCATCAGAAGGTATCACTCGAATAAGTATAAGAAACGAATTCTGCCACCTAACCACTATAGTCCATTCAACCAGATGAAGTTAGGAGACTTGAACAAATACACGTAATGGAAACGTAATCGGGTTAGGAGTGTATTCATATACTTCAGATGATGTAACTGTTTTCAAGCGAGAAATCGAAGCAAGCACTAACAATGACCTATGCGAATTCGCTCCTGAATTCAACAATCGATTGTCGTTCGTCAGTCAATAATTGGAACCTCATGCATTTTTTACGCGCTTAGCACGAGACTGTTTTGTTTACATCTCCTGACTCGTCTCGTTGAATGGAATATAGATCGATTAATTTCACCTAGCGTTACATTCTCATTCGGTCCTGTTGTTGTTCTATAGGTTTACGTAAGAGTAAGGCTCGCGCCGAAGGGCATACGTGTGTGTGATAGGCAAACAATACGAACGATAGGATGTTCGTTGTTTTCTTTTAGTTGTTTCGCATTGTTGTAAACCGAATGTACTACTGGTCCTATATATGGTAGAGCGTAAGACATTGTAGAGATAATATTTAAAAAATAATAAACATTTTTAAATCCTATTTTTTGTTCATCTTTTACCTTACGTATACAATCAATTGGTGACGTGGATGGGATCGAAGTATCAAGGTAAAGTGCGAAGTTAAAAAAAAAAGGTACATTACATAAACATACAACGTGTATTCGTGAATGCGAGACAAAGAAAGGAATAACAAAATTTCTTATGGTACACCCACAAATTCTAAGTGCAGCGGAAATAATGGCAAGGGTAATGTTACGAGGTACATATATTCAGCATCGAAACTTTCGATCTGGTTAATTACGAATCGCATGAGATGACTGTAATGTTTTAAAGGTGCGATAGCAGTTTTTCAGATACTAGAGGACGAAAAAGAAAAGGTCCTCCAGTATTATAAAGGTTATTTACTACATTTAATTAATATCCTTCGATATGATTCGCGACAGATTGGCTTCGACCGATTTATAAAAGGAAACCTATGCCGATTTTATGTTTAAATTAATGGATTTTTAATCACATAATACATCGTTATAAATTGCGAAAAATTATCTACGTCATATACCATCTACGGTAATAAATAAGTTTAATATTTGTTGTGCCATTAAATAAGCTAAGTATTTATCGCAATTTTGTCGATTACTTAAAAAAAAAACTTTGAGAAATCGATCTGTGCTTGGATTTGGCGAGCAAGGAAGCCCAGGTACACGTTCGTTAGAAATATGTATATATGATTAGACGAATAGATTGCACGGATCAAATGACGAACAAATGGAAAAAAGGACGCTAGTATAACGTCGAGTTATCTGAGAAAGTAAATGCAACAAAGACGAATTTTACAATCGATGTCTATATTATCTGTAAGATCTTATCAACAAACACACGAACACTTTGTAATATAATTTCTTTCACATTCGAAGCAAATCATTTGGCAACGGTTTATATTTCGATCGAATACAATGAAAAAATTGTGGTATAGTGGTGGTGTATTTTGCAAGTTTGCTAAAGTTAAGATCAAACATAAAATAGAATAGAAATCCTCCTGATCAAGTATATAAAACGGAGAGAAAACCTTACGAGGTTACCATCACTATAAAAGATACACTCATAAAATTCGAAATTGACGGTGGAATTGTGGTAACGATTATGAACGAAATATTGTTCCCTCGTAAAGTTTTTAAAATACGCTGCGCTTGAGTTACCAAAATTTTCTAAGACGTATCAGATATTATCAAAATGTAGAGCGTGCAATTCAAGGTAGAAAGATATTACGGAGAAATTAAATATTTATTTATTTCAAATATCGGTAGGAAGACATTGTTAAGCCGAGGATGGATTCGACAATTGAATATTCCATTAGAGGAAATTATCGCCCATTTCAACAACGATATCTAATAACGAATTAGGTATAATTTTGGAGTAATACAGGAAGGAACTTAATCGGAATAATTCAAATATCCACGAAGTACAAACGCGACTGGCATTATAGGAGAATGCAAAATCTGTTTTTTTTTTTTTTTTTTTTTTTTTTTTTTAAATTCGTACATAACCGTTTCGATCATTACCAATAATAGAGAAATAAATTCATGATTTAGGAAAGGACGAGACATTCGAGAAGGCTAATACATTAATACATCCGAACGCGTTATGATAAATAAACGATTAGTGTTCGATAAACGATCACTTCTGACAATTGACGAACTGTTATATAAAGATTTAGTATTAGACTACGAAACCCTAGAAAATGCATCAACGCGAACGAAACAAATAAATCTCTCAAAAGTCTCTAAAGATACATGCGAGACCACCATAACGTTACAGCGAATTCTATGAACATTAAAATATTTTCATTAAGGAAGGGAATGTTATGTAGATTTATCTAAGAGCAGAGCTCGTTTGCCACGGGGCATACATTCATTTGATAAGCAAACAATACGAATTGTAGAATGTCCGTTATTTCTTTTAGTTCACGTAATTCTGCATTAACCCGCGAACGTACCAGGTTTTGTATAGCAGAGCATAAAACATCACAGATATATTCATTTTCAAGCCTTAGGTTTTATTATAACCTTATCTACGCAAAACGCATCTCTTTATATTCTTACGTTGTTTCTAATTCGATATATTAATCGGCATCGGTATTAAACAAATGTCACTAGGTATCCTTACGAGAGTGCAACGATTTTGTCACCTCCACTCGCAACTTCTTTATTAAATATGTCTCATCTTTTTTCATACTTTTTTTTTTTTTGAATTGTCTGTTGTATCATCTTACTTTGATCGTTAATGGAACATGTTACTCAGATCGAACAACAGCATCTCCATATATCATACAATTCGATATTTTTGAAATATATTCGTCATTCAGGTGATACCGTCTTGTCAACAGTTGTAGCTCTTTCTGTCAAATATCAAAAGTGGTACAAATGTTGTTCGTTCCTTTTTTCAACAATTCAATCTCACGTCAAACGAGCATCTATTCATATTAGGCCAATTCTTTTTCACTACGACATATTTTTAAACCTTATTGGTTGTAGTTTGTTTTCAAATATAGAAAGCGCTTACCTCGGTCATTCCAATATTCGCGATAATTACTTCGCTTTTGTTTCTCCCGACTATGATAACCTTTTAATGCCTTTAGTTATTCTTTTAACTCAAGCACCGTTTATTAATTTGGATTTTTTTGAACTCATCTTTTCTCAATAAGTCATCGCAATTACTTAAAAGCCTCTGCGACAGTTCTTCCTTCTCGAACTTTCCATCCAATGTATCTGGTTTGATACCGGCTGAATTCCCAAAATTTCTAGAATCCTATGATATCGAAGTTTCGGATTGAGAAGTATAATAAAAGACATAACTCTCTATATTTGTTAACAGTGTAAAGTTTTATACTATAATAGCTTTCGAATTTAGTGCTCTTAAACGTTACTCGTTCTATTTCTTATACAACCTGTTTTATCTTTTTTTTTTTTTTTTTTTTTTGACTTTTCGATACACTCCGATCTAAATTACTCATCGTTCATTCCTTATTTCGTCTAACGCTTTATCTTTAGGCTTTTATCTTATTATTTATCTTATCATTTCCGTTTCAATTTCACATGTAATCTTAAATTAATCGCTTTTCATAGATACTCGATAGCAGCTAATTTAGATTATCTATGAAATATTCACGCGGCTTTCGACCAATCTCTCTCTCTCTCCCTCTCTTTCTCTCTCTCTCTCTCTCTCTCTCTTTCTCTCTCTCTCTCACGCACAAACACATACACACACAAAACAATCTCATAGCTAAAACAATACATTGTCATGCAGAAAAACGCAATTCAACAATACTTTGTTAACGTGGCACACCGACGGTATACTGTATCTCCTATCATAAATACATTTGTGATTAATTAACTGTAGTCAGAGGCTACACGAATGAGCATATGAATAGAAATTTCCATCGACTGTTAATTCTAGGCGAAATTCTCCGAGTGTCACGTTCTTATTCAAGCTAACGCCACGACATACCGTTTCTTCAGGCACTGAAGTTGGAGATTCTAACTTAATTTATTGATCTGCGAGCATCAAACATATATATATATATATATATATATATATATATATATATATACCTTACGGTATCTACTAACGCGATGATTTTACAAACGGTAATTATAAACTCTTCAATATATTATGTTACGTGTGTTATCCGAACGACAACATAGGTGTTACGAACATTTTACCGCAATATGACCTCTTTCTCCGCAGTGAAAACATTTCTGGCCATCATTTTTGGTTGAACAATCCTTGCCCACATGGCCCTGTAGTTCGCAGTACTAACAAATCTTCTTTTTTACTGTACGTTGGTTGTTGCGTTCGTGGCGTACTCTCCGATTTCGCTTCTATCTGTTTTTGGTCGAAAAATAATATTCCCCTTAAACTCGTTGGTTCTATACTCCCGTTAGTCTTTCTCTTCCAAAAATTGATCTTCCCGTACGCTGTCAGTAAATCCGTCTCTTCGTCGTAAGTCCACTCACGCAGTCTTGATCTCTCAGGATCGGGCTCAGGATTATTTTTTCATGAATGTAATGCGAAATGACCTCTTCTCCAATTACGTTCCTTCAACTTTCTATCCTCAATTCTACTAGATCGATGATGGAACCATGCTCTTTATAGTTCTAAAAGTACTTCACCGATATTACCAGGAATTCTGGTTTACTATGAAACACCACTCTAATGCCTTTCCTCTCAGTCTCATTCCAGCTATAGTATTTTCGAGTGTTCATTGTCCAATATATACGTATGTACGTCTGGGCAATTATAGTTGTTTTATCCATGCTCCACAATTGCCCCTCACTCCGTCGTAAGTGGTCAGTAACTCAACTATCTACGTTATATTGATTCTTAGATGAACGACATTAAATTGCTCTCTGACATGCTATTAAGAAAATAGCGATAAATAAAAAAAAAATAAAAGAACTTTATCAATACACGAAAATGAAAATTACACTTAACATTAAATTATCTCAAATCTCAATTACTCCTTCAATATCTTCTCTTTCGGTCTCTCGAAATTTATTGACTATCTTTTAATAATTCTCTTTACACTTTTCATTCTACCTTACGTTTTAGTTTATCAGTTGATAAGCCATTTGCATCGTTCACATATCTGCTCTATCCCACCGTATACATTCTATCCCGCAATTTGATTATTCTTTCAGACTCGTGCCTGTTATTTCTTTCAAAAACAGATGTAGTACGTGATTTTCCACATATCGTCCCTCTTTTCCTTGTTAAACTCTCCATCGTTACTCTTTCATTGACATTCAATCATTTAATTCCCCTTACCCATACAACGTCATTCAATAAGGAACATTCTTATTTTAATCACATCGAGACTTCCCTAACGCTCATACTTTTCATTCGATTCTATGAATTGTGCAGAAGCTTTCTTATCTCTCTCTGGACATACTTATACGTGATCTTTTTCATTTATTTTTCATAAACAAAGCGTGAGTGCATCATTTTAGGTATTACTTGATCTCTAATATCTTATACGCGGACGTTAATTCCTTAAATATATACAGTGCGTATTTACATACGTTAATATTTCGATATAGATGTATATTCGTAGTATTGTAGCTAATGATATAAAATACTTATCGACATCTACAATTTCGTGAAACAAACCTGGATCGAGGGATTCTTACTCCATAATTAATTTTGCCAGGATTGCATTGCGAACGATGTCGGGGATGTAGTACGAACGCGTAATTATATTTAGAAAGCCATCTCTAAACGAGTTATTTGTTCTACAGAAAACTAATAACATTATTCTCTCGCGCTTCCAAAGAGGTAACACGAAAGAGGAGGGGAGGATTTTATCGATAATTCCGGTATAAAATGGATGGATGAAAGTCGTGTCTATGTATGTAGATGAATCTACATACGTATATATCTTTACGGGATTTAATATATCGTGATAAGAATTCACAAAGAGAGAGAGATAGAGAGAGAGAGAGAGAGAGAGAGAGAGAGAGAGAGAGAGAGAGAGAGAGAGAGAGAGAGAGAGAGAGAGAGAGAGAGAGAGATAGTAGGAGGAGGAGGAAAAGGTTGCATTTCTAAAACAAAACGGGATGGGGGATCATACGGCAGCATCAAAATTTCATTCTCTTTCCTAATGTAGATACGACCAAGTTCTGAGAAGGATGAAAGAATAGGCGGGGAACATCTCTACCAGCTTTTCTACTCAGTCTCCGTGCTTTCTACGACTTTCCTTTAGGTTGGATAGAAGAAGTGGTGTGGGGTAGAAGGAGGATCTTCTTCTCTTTCGGAACGCATTGCGCGAGATCCTAACTAGCAAAGTTTCCCAGGAGATATACAAGAATACGAACGAGAGTAAAGGGTGGGAAAAGACGGAGCAGTTGACAACTTTTTAATCTCCTCGGGAGCTCGTTGTTTCAACAAGGTGAATGAAGCTCGTAGTATAGTTCGCCGAGTGAATTACGCTTGGAATCGTTGGCTTCGATTTCACTATCTCTCTCTTTCTTTCCCTCTTTCTCTCTCTCTCTCTCTCTCTCTCTCTCTCTCTCTCTCTCTCTCTCTCTCTCTCTCTCTCTCTCTCTCTCTCTTTTAAAAGTTTAGTCAATATTATATTCGTCTATTATTTTTTTTTTGTATCAGACATAAATGTAATATTTACTATCGAGAATATAAAATATAAAATATTTTAATAGAATATTTTTCTCTGTTAGCCGGTGAACGATCCATGATGAAAATGGTATAAGAAACACGATTGTGTTTTTACTCTCTCTCTCTCTCTCTCTCTCTCTCTCTCTCTCTCTCTCTCTCTCTCTCTCTCTCTCTCTCTCTCTCTGTGTGTCTATCGTTGTATCATATGTATGTATCTTCGTTAGTAGATATATACTCGTAATTCTCCATCACGATAAAACTCATCGTCCTGATTTTCCAGCATCGCCAGACAACGAACAAAACTAGAGCGATTCTCTTTTAGCTTCGTAGCCGTTGTAGCTACTACTACCATTTCGAAACAACATCGTCGTCGTCGTCGTCGTCGTCGTCGTCGTCGTCGTCGTCGTCGTCGTTGTTCTTGTTGTAGTCGTCGTGTTTCCACCTGTAGGGAATACGTCGGAAGAATGAAATGTAGAAACGCACGGAACGTCGTCGAGAAACATCGTCATATTCTCGTTAGCGCAAGCTACCGTGAGATTTCCAAAGAGAAGCGAGCGGAATTGGATGCAAAGTCGGGCGGCATAGGGAAGAGCAGCAACTATAGAGAGAGAGAGAGAGAGAGAGAGAGAGAGAGATTGAAAGAGTGGAATGAGGTTGCACCACCGTAGAGGTGCGCGAGAAGCGTTTCGTCGACTTTCATATTTCCTCTTTTACTAGCCCAACCAAAGACGCGTAGCCGAGACGTCGTATCTCACCGTTTACTTGCGAGCAACTTTGCAAACGCGTATTTGAGTCGCCGAATTTCTTTCTTTCGTTGTGTCCCCCTCCTCTTTCCTCTCCATCTCCATCTTCTTCAAATCGAAAATCTTCGACGCGTTGCAACGTAAAACCTCGGTGCTTTCGCACATCATGTATGTACGATGCCATTACGTATAAGTTATAGAATTTCCACGAACGGACGAACATCTCGACAAAATGATCTTTTGTTTGGCGATAGGGGGGAGATAATGAATGCGTTATCATATCGATCCTTGTAGAAGTGCGATAGTTGAAACTAGGGAATAATTAAGAAACCATTTTCGCGACTTCCTTTCGGCTTTACCGTATAGGACGCGTATACGAGTCTACATGGGTATACGTAATCGTATATATATACACGGTCTATGCATCGATTTAGGCTTAAACATATACTATATCGTTGGCAGTGATAATGTACGATAAAGCCAACAATTACGAGGGCGTATAAACGATAAACGTGAACACGACGGAGACACATACGTGTGCGTTTGGTTCTTCGTATTCGCTCGCGCGTGCTCGCCACGAATCCCCGGTCAGACACGATTTACATACCAATTAAAGCGTTCCCTGCCTACCCCCGAGGCTTGAACGCCGTAATAAAATCTACGGAGCACCGAGTGAGCACATAATAAGTCATTTGCATAAGCCACTCCAACTCGGGCTTAATATTCACCGGAATCTCATCGAACGAACAAACCTTTTCCTTATCCTCCCATTCCGTTCCCTGTGTTTACCTTCGAGAACGCGCCCCCTCCCCCCTCTTATAGCATCGATACTCCTTTTAATTTTCTGATCGATAAACGAGAGACTGTCGTGACTCCAAAATCACGGGACGTATGCATGACAAAAATGATGCCTTTCTAAGCGCGATTCGACTGCGAATGGATGGCAGCCTTGGGAAATAAACGGCGCTTATACACCGAGAAAATTTATGGTAAATACGTCTACGCTCTTCAATGGGGGTTGAGGAGGGTAGAGGGGAATGGGGTATCAAGGTACGTTTAAAATTTGTTCATCGTACTTCGATTTCCTAAGCGGAAGAATTTTCCCCGCTGTTTTGTGAACGTGATGATACGTAAATGAAAGTAATCAGAATTGCGTTTTATTTTGATTTCCCGTTCGACTATGTAAACAACGAAATCTTTCTTTGTGCATTTTCTCTTTGGTTTCGCAGCTGTGGCTATCCTCATGGATGTTATGCAAACGAAACTGAGTATTCCTGTTCGTAGGTTTTCCGAGGAACGATTTACGGGTGGTAATAGCATGCGAGAGGATCTCCCAAGGCTCGTTCATGTATCATTCATGGGACGGCATCGGTAGGTTGGTTACCTGCTTCGACAAAACGTAAAGTCGCACGTTTAAGCGTTTCTTCGGTAGTCGACCATTTTCTCGACCATTTCTCGACCATTTCTATGGTGAACTTAAAACACATATGCGTCGCCTTGACCGTGTCTCGTTCGATACGAACTTTCGTTTCGATAATTAAAAGTCACCAAGAGACATTCCTCGATCAAACTTGGAACAACGGCCGTTAGAGAAGGACAATAAAATAGTCACCAAATCGGATCTCGATTGTGAGCTTCCGAGGTCTGGAATAGGTTCGGGACACTTTCAAAGTTACTTTTAGAATCGCTCTAACCTCTCTAATTTACGGTGGTGCACCGCCTCGAGGGGAATTAAATATGTCCCGAAGACCGAAATCCGTTTCTGAGGAGAGCGGTGGGTACACACGGCGGTAACTTTCCGATAAGCCGATGGCTGCTTTAACTTTTCTTTGACCGAAAGATTGAATTTCGTTTTACCCTCTCTCGATTTATCTCATCCTTTTCTCGCTCTTTTTCGTTTTCCCTTTTCCGAATTTAACGAAGTCCCTCGAAAGTTTCACTGAAAGGTATACCGGCCATTGTTATACCGGCACTCAGTGAAATTTTCTCGAAAATCGTGCTGGACGGTGAACTCCTGTCATTCACATGGAACGGGAACGAGTAAAGAAATAAGATAAAAAAAAAAAAAGGAACAAAAGCCGTGGGATAGAAAACGAATGGCTAGTCGAAGAAACTATTTATGTGTATCTCCTGTATCTTATCTTGTAAACAGTCTCTTTCTGTTTTATTCACTCGTCCCTTATTTTTACTTACTATCGACGCAATTTTCTGAAATATCTCTAAACTCGCGCGTCGTACACTTGCTTTGCAGATCTTTGGGACTTTGATTTTTCACTCTTGATTTTCCTGCTTCTCTTCGACTGATCGATCTGTTTTAGCGTTTACAATGTATAAAACGTATTGCTACGACGTGTGATGAATACGTTACAATTGTCAACTTTTCTACTTCGTTGAAATAAACTTTTGCTTTTTACGAAATAAATCAACTACTTCATCTTGAAGGATTGTGTTGAATCGAGCGTTACGCATGAAAACACTAAAGCTATAAATGGAATCGGGTTTCTGAAAAGCAACGAAATTAATATTTCATTCCTATTCGTACTATCGAGCCAGTGTTTGTCTATCAAGAATGTGGGTGTTTTCATCGAGAAAACAAAAAGAAACAAAATACAAAAGACCACATGAAAAGAATGATGATACTAATTACTCTGTTAGTAAATGACCATTGACATTAATCGTACTCTTTGTGAACTTTTCGACGACGATAACACCCCTATAGTATCTATAAACTTCTCTTATAAAGGGAAAGTCTATCTTGTCTGATATCATAAATAATACAATAAGTATAGAAAAATTGATTATGGACGTTAAAAAAATGAATAAAGTCATCTTGATACTCGCGACCGAAGTAACTTCGACTTTGAAAGGATAAAAACTTTCAGAGAAGAAGGACGACGGTTCCGCAATGACCGAAGATAGAAATATAATCGATAGAACGAAGCATGAAAATGAAGATAGGAGGCGATTAGTAGCAACCATTGATGATAAATTTCGGGGAAGAATAAAGAATTTCAAGATTTTTGCGAAGTGAAGTTAAACGTTTATCGGATTTTGATGAGTGGTCCAGATCATTTATATCACGAATGGAGAGAAGTGCGACAAGAATATCTCAAAAATACCATACGCGGCTTGCGGAACTAATAAGATCGCATAAAATTTATCCTAATCAAAAAGTCTACTTATTTGATGGATTACTCACATGGAAGAACTAATTAACTTATTACGTACACAATTCGAAGGATATAAGACTTTAATCGTGATACGGAGAAAAAGGAGCTTTTTTTTTTTTTTTTTTTAAAACCGCACGAAACCATCCTAGATGATAATAAACATTTTATGAATCGCCGACAAGTTGCCGTCGAACGCGCTATTACTTGCTAGTAATAAAACTAATTTAACAGCCGATGATAAGTGTTGATACGCTCATGGACGAAAAAAAGACAGGACTAAATTTACAACTACGCGGATTAGGTGACGATTACTGATAATCGTTCAGCTAGCGACACTAAAAGAACCTCAAGGTTTGTCGTTTAAGGAAAAACGTACCGTCTATGGTGTACAGATTGCTAGACAACAAGCTTTAGGTATTAAATCGTATTTCATTATCGAGTAACAGACAGGGGAGGCACTATCTTCCGTTCGAGCGATCAGATATCAATTAGGGAGGACCTATAATAGACGCATCTATAGACCAATAAACAGGCCCAACATGCTTATAATATCCACATCTAACCCTATAAGATATTATCGATTCAATTGATCAAATCATTTCACGCGCAACCGCCCAAATTTTTGCAAAGTTTTGAACGTGACACGGCCATCGGAAAATCCTCAAGATAAGGCGTATAGAATCAACGGAGGAAGAACAGCCGAACTTATTACACGCATACTTGATAAACCTGTTAGATTCTTGGCAGACACCGGTATTGGAATTAACATCATCGAACGACATTGCAACGGCGGACACAAAATCGCTAGAATGTCAGGGAGGAGGAAACAGGAATAAGCCATTTATCTTTAACAACAACGGAAGATTGCGAAATAGATTGCGACACACGTACCGACATATTTGCAATAGTAGGATTGACTTCCCGATTGAACAAGATGGCATAATAGGACAATCCTTCCTGCACGACGGGAATTCCATAGTAGACGTGAGACGAAAGACCATAATATTCAATGGAAGTGGTGAGTCCATTGTCCGGGATAAAATTTCCCATTTTAATCATGAATATGGACGAATAAAATTATTCAAAGAAAATACGTTATTGCAATACACATTAGTCTATTAATTCGATAATATCGATAATGATCGTTTCTATCTATTCGGAGAAGCATTTTACCTAAAACCAATTTAGCTTTCCACAAAATTGAATTGATCGAGGGACAAGGCCATAAACCAAAAACAATGATGCGGTATGCAATGAGGTAGGTATTCATCGATGCATCGAGAAGAAATCAAGCGCGAAGTACGGGAAATGTTGGGGAAGGAAGTCCTAAAATCTTCGAATTCCTTTATACAATTCCTCACTATGGGGAGTTGGAAAGAAGTAAGACGCTTTGTGGAAAAATAAATGATGCATTTATCATAGACTTTAGAAAAGTAAATTAATTAACGAGATAAGATTCATTATCCACTTTCCAATATCGATCAGCTTATGTTAGATTTGCATTGGCATGTAACGATATAGAAAAATTCAATGATAAACATTAATTATTACTAGAAATTAAATGTGCTTACTTTGACTATCTAATCACGACTGACTTTAATCCTAGTGGATACACCCTGTATTAATTAATTATACATATCGCGTTACTCGCAATGCCTCGCAAAACTTGATTGTTACAGTTCGTTCGTCCCTGCGATTTTCGGCGTCCTCGTCGAAGTTATCAATTATTACAATACGATCATGTGGTATTTCACAAAATATTCCACATATAATTCAATTATAATCCTTAATCAATACGTTATCATGCATATAAAATATAGGATTCATCGGATATTGATAGGTTTCAATCTATCTATAGCTACGATTGCTTTATAAAATTTAATACTCTGTTGTTCTCCTTCAACAATATCCTCTATCTATCGTATTATTAAATACCTTCACAAGTTCGTAAATATTCACAACTCCTTTAAATTTCTGTTCTAATTGCTTACTTCGATCGGTGGATACGTATACCGTTCTTAATTAAAACTATTTCACCTTCTTGATACGATCTCAAATCTCGGCAAATACTCTCTATGGTGATGTATAGCACTAAAGACAAAGTTCTATGAATGTCTAAGGGGTACGCCTGTGTGTGTCAACAGTTTTCTTACAACAACACGCCGTCTATCTTGCCCCTTAGATGTGTCTATATACTTTAGTACGCTCCGTAGAGTTATAAAACTTCAATATAGGTGAATAACATAAATGACTTCTTAAATTTCGATATACTCTATCCTATATTTCATACCCAGTAAAATTTGGCATTCTTTCGTAATAATTCGGTTAAATATCTGTTAATATCTAACAGAGAGCAAAATATTTTACGAATCTTTGGAATTAATTTTGTAAGTAAAACTACGAAACTATGGATGGCTTTTGTATCGGTAATCATTGAGTAATCTCTTATATTGGCAAGATTCTTTCTCCTGTAGTTATGTCATCTACAATAATTTCAAATCTTAGATCATCTATAATATTATCCTTTGTAAAAAGTGATACCCATTTAACCTTATAGTCGAATTTATCGCTCGCAATGCGTTGAAAATCTTTTGAAGTTTATCTATTTTTTTTTCTCGATAGTTTGCGATGGAATGGTGATATCGTTCGTTTGTACCATTGCAGTCGTGTACTTTAAGTTACTCAAAATTATATTAACCGGTCGTTGAAACACAATGCTCGAATGGAATTCTAGTAAATTAATAATATCAGTCGTAATACGTTTAGAGTTTTTAGACATCGTTATCTGATAGTATCCGCTACTTAGGTCAAGTAAAATATAATATTTCATATTTGATCACAATCTATTCAATTTATCCTTACCTTTTCAGCATAAGATAGTATTGTTTAATTGTTTTCATGATTCACTTAAAAAATCAAGTAAGATCATCAAAATGATCTTCAAATGTTTCTAAGAGTAGTGTAAATTTGAAAACGATCCATTAAGATATTTTTTTAGATATCATGTCAATCGTCTACGAAAACATTGTATTAGGTTTCGAGTGTGGTTACACTGTTGTTTACCGAAGAATATCTAATTATATTTCTAATCATCAAGTCCAGAACCATATATAGGATATCCTCAAGCAATAATCGCAGTTTCATGGAAGGAGAATTGTTGATATCTGCGAGAAATTCTCCTTCGCGCGTCGCGTCCTGCGTGAATTTCATCTGAATCGATGCGCTCTCGTTCTTGGTACTCGAAGTACGGAACGCAATTTCGGTCAATATCGATATTCAATGAGTGCATCAGCAGCAAATATGCAGTGACACATTCGTTGAAAATGCATGCGGCAATGATATTTGTAGCAATTTTCATGTTCGATGCATCGCTATTCTCGACTTTCGTGTATATCATGTATTTTTACGAATATTAATCAAATCTATATATATATATGTTATACTATATATATATAAATGTATATATATATATATATATATATATATATATATATATATATATATATATATGTATGTATATATATAAATGTTGATATCGAACTTTCAGGAAGACAATCTGACAGGGTCGTAAGTTTTCTTAAGGGGGCCACATCCATTAAAAATTTTCGTTCACATTTTTTTTTATTTTGCATTCTTTAAGAACATATCCTGAAAATTTCGCAACAAAATTTGCGCACGGAAAATTCGCACTAGCAGTAATTTGGGTTTCACTTGCCCTCTGTCAAAATGGCCGAAGAAAGTTCCTTATATATATATTGCATATATATATATTATATATATATAGTGCATATATATATTCGCACTGCTAGTGCGAATTTTCCGTGCGCAAATTTTATTGTAAAATTTTCAGGATATGTTCTTAAAGAATGTCAAATAAAAAAAAAAAAATGAAAATTTTAAATGGATGTGGCCCCCTTAAGAAAACTTACGACCCTGTCAGATTGTCTTCCTGAAAGTTCGATATCAACATTTTTCAGTATAATGGGGTCAGTTTTCATTTCCCTTGTCACATTTTCTTGTTAGATATTATCGGTTCCTCGCGCATAATGGGTATCCCCTTCGTTGATTGCAATACACCCATCATATTACTGGTATTAAATTTTACGTGAACGTGAACGAAAAAATAATGGATTTCTTTTGCCCCAATCTAAGTAATATATTAATGATATATCAATAATAATAATATACCAATAATAATATAATAGATATATTATTTAATACGGTATATCGTAATTATAAATGATGACATATCAAAACATATATGTGTTTGTGATACATCGTCGCGTATCCGAGGGCACCTTACTATTCGCAAAGCGAGAAAAAATTGCTTTTTTGGTTTAACTTTTTGTTATATTCAATGCCGGTCGGTGGCTTGAGACTTTGTATACGTTGGAGCGATAAGGTAGAAACTCGACACGAGACAGTTTCTTGGGACCGTAATCGCAACATGTTTATGATAGTTATCGGACAGTTCATGTGTCGTGAGAGTTCATGAGCCAACGCCGTCCATCGACATGGCGAGACTAAAATCTATCTTTCAGTCTTTCCTTGGTCTTTCTAAAGAGCATTTCTGAGCAATCGGTTTTCGAAAACCGTCACCTTTTTGACACAATTATAATTAGCAGCAGAGAATTTTGTCAATTTCGTTGCTATCTTTTCGCAAAAATTAAACCCTGTTACGGATATGGATGACGCAGAATTAGTTTGATTTATTGACGCGTTACAAAATCCACTTGTACTATAACAGATCTGTCTGACGCTTGGCGTGCATCATGGAATTAGCCTTTCATTCTCAGTTCCGATATTAGTTATGTTGTTAAAAATGATTGAAAATGTATGGTATAAAGAACATTATAAATTGCATACAGATTCTTTTACAGATATCTTTACTATTGTAGTAATTTAATTTTTAATGAATAAGCACAGACCTTCAGCATCATTACAAAAAGAATATGGTTTCTGATAGAAGTACAAGTGCCTTTTCTTCACAAATCGAAAAATAAAGAAAATTACATTACAGACCTCATTTATTGTTTATCATTAAAGGCAAGCAATTATATTAAAGAATAAAAAATTATAAAATGAAGGAAAAATACAACGAACATAATATTCTAAATTACTATCGCTATCACTATCGTTTTCTTTATATATTCTCCACTTGTTCAATGTTTTCCTCTTCTTCACTTCTAAATAAGTTATTTTCGTACCACAGCAAGTCTTCGCCAACCAAATATTTCGTTAAGGCTGTTCATCGTCCCTTATTTTATAATGGTTTACGCCAACAATGAGTCCAGGCTTAATTCTTGATCGATTTTGATGAACGAAGCCTCATTTTAAAGATGAATATTTAAGCGAGAAGGTAACTTCCTTGAATTATTTAAGAAGCTTTATTCTCTTCGAAAAAAATCGTGTAAAAAATTGGCGCTTCTTACGTTTCTTTTTTTTCTTTTTATGCATGAAAATAAATCTTTTTCCAAAATTCGAAATAGTCATGTTCTCGCTTTGTTTTTTTCTTTGAAATGAGACCTTGTTCATCGAAATCGGTCAAGAATTATGCCTGGAATCACTGTTGGCGTAATCGCTGTTTCGACATTTTTCGTCAAAAAATAATTTTCGTGTAGTGGCGAGTCCCTTGTAATCGTGCAGTAAAAGAGAAGAAGCTCTCGTACCTCAACTACTGATTTTCATATACACGCTTGAGTGATGTGTGTTTGTTTCTCTGAAGTAGATGATTGCCTGCTTGTTTGTATGCGTAAACTGATGCTCAGATTTCCTGATCCATTCCAAACGCAAGGGAACGTGTTTCCCGATGCTCGCGCGAAGAACCTATTGTAACTCATTCGGACATTTTAATGAGCTGTCGATAGATAATTCTATGACAAAAATAAGCAAATAGGTGTTCGGCGGTTCATGCTAATGGGTCTCTTTCTGAGATTAAATTAAAAAAAAAAAAAAAAAAAAAAAAATGTGTAATTCTCTTTATATTATATTTTATATATATTAAATACGTGTGAGAGATTATCAGTTTGAAATGCACGTCGTTACTTTTATATTTATTTTTATATATTACACATTTATAATATATTATAAAAACGATTTTTATATAGATCAAAGGGTGATACCGAATACCGAAGATGTTTAAAATGATTGGAAATCTAATATACATTCCCAGAATAAAAAAAAAATCTGTCTTCACATATTTTTTATATATTTTTTACTCTGGAAGCCAAAGTTTTTTTTTTTTTTTAAGTTTTTTCTTATTCGATGATTGATAGGTTATTACTATAATAAACACACTATATAATTTCTCATACTTATTTCCTTCCTTGATGATCGACGTGCGTTCCTCGGTGATCTGTGCTAGATAGAACACAACGCCTGTACAATTTTGTTTGATAACAAATTCGTACGAAATATATAAATTTGCGATTAAAAACAAGATTTTGTTGATTATTTTACTAATCATAATAATTAATAAATATATACTTATATTATACATATATTACTTCTGTAAAAATGAAAACATATTTCGACAATTTCTTATTAATAATTCATTTAATCGATTCACGATTTCAATCTGTTTCTGTTAAGTTTAATGATGATGCCCCACGATCAAAGAAATGCCTTGATATTTCGTCGAAACAACATGGATCTTCATTTTTGCCTTGGTTCCATAAATATTGAGATTTGCAGTTAACATTCCCATTGACGTGACACATTCGTTTTCGTAGCCTATTGATTTTTTGAAGCTACCTTCTTCAACAGAAATATCCAGTTTTGGAGTTACGCTATTAGCTATACAGATCAACATAAATGCGATAATGATGAGAATGTTATTAATTTAAGAAAATTTAGTACGCGCTTGCTCTGATTCAATGCATAGGACTTGATTTGATGTAGTTGCATTTATATTGCACAAAACTATATGTTCTTCCTCGTAGTTACTATCCCCATTATTCTCGTTCTTCAGTCCTTCGTATAATCATTACTACTTGATTGCATTTAAAACATACGTTAATTTTCATTTTGTGAACTTATCTCAGTTTTGTGACTACTTCCTTTACAATTAAAGTACGTTATTGTTATACCATTTCTGTTTCCATGCGTTTTACCTTCCTTACTACAGTCTTGTTAATGGTCTCGCGTAGTAAACGATTAACGCTTTTTAAATCGAGTAGCAATTGACTAGGTTTTTTTCATACCTTGAGAGAGAGAGAGAGAGAGAGAGAGAGAGAGAGAGGTCCCAAATAGTTTCGGTTTATATTTCTTAGTCTCTTAACTATTAATTGTACTGTCTTCATATCTAACGTACCTGCTTTGATGCACGGCTAGCTCCTCGCAGTAAATGCTACGTACTGTCTTGTCTTTCCACTGTTGTTTTGTGCAACCGAGCGTTTCCTTGTCGGACTTTCCTTGAATGAGAAGGTCTTTTTGTGTAAGTCTCTGCCCATTGACATCAGCTTCGGGAAAGACTATCATTCCTTGCCATTCCTCGATTGACCAATATTAACTTTCATGCACTTAAACAATGCATGATTCTTGAAAGGTGTATCGTTCCACGCATACAGAGACTCGTCAATTTTTTTAATCCATCTTTAAATATCAAGATCTCTTTTAATCGGGTCGAATGTCGTTATATATTATATTTCATTTATATTTCCAAAATGTTGTGCGCTTATCATGAATGTAAGGATACGTTCGTGCCAGTTATACTTATTACCGTTTGTTCATTTTCGCCCGATTCCGATTACATATTTGTGCTATCTGTATTGGTGTCTCCGTTGTACGGTTGTAACTGTATCTCTATCACTACTTTATCAACACTCTCTTCGTATTGGTCATCGTTGTCCTCTCTAAGGTTATTTATATCAGTTGTTAATTTATAGATGTAATTTGTTTACTTTTCTTTCTCCTCGTTACGTCCGATAATTGTCTGAATGTTACTTCACCGTCTCTCCTTTACTCCTCGTATTCATAATCAATATTTTTCGTTTATCGATACACTTTTTACGACTACCAGATTAGCAATACACGACGTAACTAACAATACGATATTCCATCCAAAGTCGTAATTTTATCGTTCTAACCACGTTCTTGCAATCTATATATATATATATATATATATATATATATATATATATATATATATATTATGGTGAACTTTATAAAATTTTCATATGTTTTAACCACGTTTTATCAATCTATGTGTCGAGCTCTGCAAAATTTTCACACATGTATCAAACACGTGTATATCTTCTTGTTTGATACCCTACTTTCGATAATTTGTTATATTTTTATCAAAGTATAATAATGTAGAAGAATATAATGATAGATATAGATGATTACTAGTTGTTAAATGCACTTTCTTTAATTCCCTAATTCTATAAACAAGATTTAAAATTATTACCCGACAAATGTAAATATTTGAAATTCGAATTACAATATTGAGGACATGTCATCGCAGCTTAATCCGAAGACATTAAAAGCTGTACAAAAATTTTGCATATTCACGCGGGCAATAACAAATGAAACAATTTGTAGGATTATTAATAAATTAATAAAATTTATTGATTTTATAAAAGGATTTTTTTGTTATAAATTTATAAAAGGATTGTCACCGAAATAGATTATCATCGGAAATTTATAAAATGATTGTCATCAAAATAGATTATCACTGGAAATTTATAAAAGGATTATCTGAAATAGAACGACGACTCGACTCACGTTTAATCAAAAACATTCCTTTTTAATTTGAACGAAAATAATAAGAACCTTTTCAGGAATTGAAAAAAGCATTATCTAATGGACCAATGTTATTCAAATTTCTCGATTTCGATAAAAAATTCGTCCCAACTGCAAATGTTTCCAACGAAACGATACGTTCGAAAATCTTATTTCAAGACGACAAACCTGTGTCATATACGTACTAGAGGAACCTTGAACTCCGCCAACGCATTTAATCAACAATCAAAAAAGAATTCCTTGTAATTGTATGGGCCATAAAGCACTACCGGGCATATCTCCACTTATACGGTAAAAAGTTCAGCTCAATTACCGATCATAAATCTCTGAAATGATTATACAAAAATAAATATTCATATCCCGGTTTATGCGATGGCGAATCGCATTGGAAAAATATGAGTGCTAAATAAAATATAAAAAGAACTCGTCAAAACGCAGATGCCTCTTCTCGTAACCGTATTTTAACGATTCAGTAGTTAAAAGGAAACAGAAATTTTTGAAATACCGATGCTATCGTACCGAAAAAAAAAAAAAAGAACGACACGCCCGATATGCTTGCAGGAAGGACGAGAACATACTGATAAAATCACTGTCGAAGAAGGAAGAGTAACGAAGGTCATTTTCTATACTCCCGAGTGAATAACCTGAATTTCGAAGATATGGAACGCA
Source organism: Dolichovespula media (assembly GCA_911387685.1). Taxonomy (NCBI): domain Eukaryota; kingdom Metazoa; phylum Arthropoda; class Insecta; order Hymenoptera; family Vespidae; genus Dolichovespula; species Dolichovespula media. The sequence goes on from OU426851.1 coordinate 15,567,223, forward strand.
TTCGAACACGGAATACACTTGAATTTATTTGAATAGTTATTGTTTTGCAACTATTCCGTGACAACGCGGAATACAATTTATCATGCAAAGAAGAATTCAGACAAATTCCATTATATTTTTCCAATATACGTGGAGGAATATTTACTGAAATGAACATTTTAATTTGAAAAAATTATAGGATTATGTTAATTCGTAAAAGCCGATGTAAATTTGCAAATCTGAATATAACTGTGCACCGATACTCTAAGATATCTTCGAATTAGAGAGCCTACCGATATTCTATCTGGAGCCTTTAGGTCGATCGAGGTTATAAATACATAGACCAATGAAAGTTTGCAAGTTACCTCTGCCCCTTGAAGGATCCAATCTAGTTGGAAGCTTACGTTAAGAAAGATATTCGTGGACATATGAAATTTGGACAAAAATGGCCCGAACAATGGAAGCATATATGAGTTATAAAAGATGAATGCTGCAAGCCAAAATGAATCGTGAGCAACTTTTTTCAACTCGCTTGGTCAAAGCGACGTAGCGTATTTAACGTTATAGTGGGGTATTAGCAAAATTCTCTTTGGAATAATGAGTGAAGCGAACACTGAATATAATTGAGATAGAAAATTATTTCACAATGATAATTAGACCTAACGCGGAATTATTCAAAAATCACGTACGAATATCGAGGATAGTTTTATGTAAAAACGATAAATTAATAGAAGATTACAAAAATAAAATCGAAACTAACATTAATAGAAACATTCAGCTAATAGAAAATGCAGGAAAATATAATCTTTTAAACAGGAGGACTATCTTCAAATTTGATATGATATTATAATTAGAAATGTTTAGTTGCTAGCATAACCCAGATATTATGAACAATCGATATTAGATGTTATGCAAGGGGGATTATATCGCTTAATATAATGAATTCGTAATTTTTTTGAAATTGTAAAAAAGATAATGACAGAATTGGCTAGCATAAGTTGTTATTGCAAAAGATTATCGAGTACATTCAAACATGCGACACCCTTTGTGGGAATAATGTAATATTCTTTATATTTATCAAACCGAGATAATTATTCCACATAAAAATGAACAAATACAAATACTTTCAGGACAAACTTCAACTTTTAAGACATTGATTGAAACGAGCATTTCACATTTAGAACCAAATTGCATAATTATAACAGACTTTGTGGTATCAGAAACAATACACACTTTCAACAAGATTGTAACGAATCTTTTGAATTATAATTACACACTTTTACATAAAATCTATTTTATTAAACGATATTAGATTAAAGAGATTGAATATCTCTGTTGAAGCACGAGAGAGCAAAATCGAACAACAAGCGTTTTACTTTCCTTTTTTTTTTGTTCTCTAATTTTTATTCCTTGGTAAAGATTATCCTCTTTTAGAAAAAAGATACCTCTAAGAGCAGATAACTAGTTTTTGATCCGATTATCGACTTCGCCTACTCTTGCTTCAATGTTTGTTTTTCCCCATTCGTTTCTTGCTACTTGTTTGTTTGTTTGTTTCCATCCGGTCACGCCTACAAGCGTAAATTCGTTAGAGTAACGCTATATATGTATGTATGTACAATAGTCAATCAAGTATTATTATTTCCGAATTAGAACTTAGAATCCGTATAATCGTAAATCAGATCGTACATCCATCATGACTTTGTATCGTCATTGTCAGAAACACGCCAACGTCTATACAGTTCACTCAAATAAACCATCTTGTGGTATATTAAAAATTGGCGTTAATTTATTACGCGCGACCTAACCGAGAGCCAACACAGGATCCGTTCGAAACATTAAACGAGCGGTATTGGCTAATGGCCTTCGGTAACCTAACATGGTAGATAGGCGTTTATGAGACTTAGTTAAAAAAAGTCAAGACAATAGAAGATAATCACAAACGAATCGAAAATAACATAGAAACGGCAGCAAGATTTGGCACGTACGTGATTTAATGATTATATTCTGTTCTCTAACTCACATACGAGTTTCAAATGGTATCTTTTATCAAATGAATTTTCTCTAAATTAGCATATCCGGGTAATAAGTAACACCATCGATACTTCTTTTATATATGGAGTTATTCTCGTGGTTGACACGTTGACACATCTTCTAAGAAAAATTTAACGAATATTAAACGAATGTTAAGTAATTCCACGAAAACTAAGATCATATCGACGAATCAACGACGTAATGTATGCATTGCTCGAAGGAAGACAATATTTTCAATCTAATTATCAAAAGGATAGGAGTGTATTTTATTTTGTGAGCTGTCTCTTCCTGTCTTCTTCTCCCATATCTTATTTTTCCTTCCTATAGATAGAATTTTTCAAAATATTCTTAAATTGGCGTCATACCCAAGATACAAGCTTCGAACTCGTTAATCCTTGGACATTAATCTCTTTACCTAATTTCCTGCTTCCCCTTGATTGGTTGATCTGTATCGCTTAAACTGCATCAAACGTATTTCTATTCCAAAGTCAAGTGCATTACAATTGTAACAATCAATCTCCGTACTTAGTCGAAATAAATCTCTCCCATTTACGAAAGCGCCGATCTTTAATTATCTTTTTAAGTGATATCCCAAATCCAGTACTTGATATCGAGGGATCGACTTAAACCGGGTATCACAAAACGATCGAAATTATACTGCGTCTCTTTCTCTTTCTTTCTTGAATGCGTTCTTAAAATAGTATTGATCAAGTTTTCAAGCAGAAAATAAAATCGATCTTAAAAAGATAAAAAAGAGGAGCTCATCGTGATAGAAGGTCGAATGTCTTTAACCGTCATACGTTTTTCCCTGCAGACGTAATCGCTAAAGTCGTGAAATCGGTAGAATTGAAAGGGTAGAAAACTTACGTCCTTCGATTTTACCCTTTCATAGGAAGTGTGGTGGGAGAGTGGGTTGGGTTCCCGAGCTTTCAGAATTTCATTGGACGTTCCTTTGTGTAAGCCACCAACAATGGCCGTCCGTGCAATTCGACAAGGATTTTCTACCTTTATGTATCTATATTGAAACTGGTCGAGCTGGCATGATAGTAGGAGTATAATGCGTAGAAGTGTAATGCGTTCACCACGAATACCAACGCAACGTCGACGTACAGTAGATAATACCTGTGTAGGTAAGCGCGCAAGCGCGCTTTATCCGCGTACGAGTGTACGCTCGCGCACACACATTTAACACTTTTTCAATCTTCGTTTATTCGCCGATAATGCGTGCGATTTTACTACTTCTTTTTGGTTATATGCAGGCGGACCCCTAAAATGACACGTAAAATTTGGTACGATATTGATTACTCTTTCAAAGTATATACGTTCGGTTCGTATCCGAATTCCGCTTTGAAAACTCGCCCTGGAACATTTCGCGGGATGTTAGAAATTTGTTCGAAAACGTGACAGATGAATCGTCCCTTTTGAATACTTCTTTTCTTTATTTAATGTCGCGAACCTATTGTCAAGCATTCACGAGGAATACTTCTTATTCGAGTTTACTTTCGGAAAAGCTGCAATAACTTGTTCGCTGTGTCGCCAGAAAAGTTCTCTTGCTCTTCGCCAAGTGTATATATATATATATATATATATATATATATATATATACTCTTTCTTCTAATATTTTGTATATGTTTTAATTCTAAATAAAAAGAAATGATTTCATTAATAACAAGTTTCGATAATTATGGATTTTACATAGGCATTGACTTTTTCTATAGAATAATTGCAACTTTTTGCATTTTCTTATTGTAAAGAAACTTTCCTTAATTCTTATTGTAACGATAACGGGAGGTTTAGAACGATGAACTGCTATCTTGTATAACAATAAATTTTATCAAATACGAAAATACGATCTTTACGGATAACGACATTTTTTATTCTTCCTAGCTCGAGTTCTCAAAGCATACTAATATTCTCGAGCTTATTCGTTCACTTTTCTAGACGCTCGGTTTAGCCGTAAAAATGGCGCGCGTTGTGAATGTAAATATTATAGTTGAGATCATAACGGCCCCCGCCAATCTTTAGAACGACCAATACTCTCGCATTCACACTTGCGTATATCCAGTCAGTCGGTCTCTCAGTCACCTAACCAGTATTTTCCGGTTTATCTCACTCGCATATACATACGCGCATATTATAAGCGATAACGTTCGAGTATCGATCGATAAAAACTAGAAGCTGTAACGTCCGCGTCGTTGAGATACAATGCATTTTTGCTGCGAGTCCGAACGATAGAGGAATTTTCAAAAATATTTTAATCACTCGCTCGTAGACATTTTGACGTAAACCCCCTTTAAAACATTCAAATAATTTATAATATATTTAAAAAATTTTTTCATTTTTTTGTCTCTCTTTTTTTTTGTTTTTGTTTTTATCGAATAACTAGGAACGAAAATTGTTTTCTTTGACGCGATAAACACGCGAACCGTAACGGGACTGTTAAATATGCTATTAGAGTCGCACGACGGGAAGCCACTATTTCGCTGACAACGTCAGAGAAACGGCGATCGTAAACATTGGCAGCGACGTTATTGAGTCAGGTTCGCTTTCAAGCGATCGTTAGTCGGGAGTGCGATAATTAGCGTGGACGGAGAAACAGTGGAAACAAAGAGATCAAATGAAGTTGCCGCGTTGGTACGGCGAGTAGTAATCGACGGGGTTCACGCCACGCTGCTGTACTTTCAGAAACGTTCAATAAACGTGCTACCGCGAAGTAGGAGTTCTAAATTATCCATAGCTGACTTTACCGATAATGTTGAAATGCCGTCTAAATGTCAGGACAGCGTCTGGCTCATGGAGTAGAATCGAACTAAATGACATGGTGAGGAATTGGGGGATAAAAAAAAGTGGCGTATCCGAGGGCAAGTAAAATTGCTTGCTCGTTTTATAAGGAAAACTGGACGGGCCGTTTCCGAAGATATGCCTCAAGGTAGAACGGGATTAATCCACTCCGACTTCCGGACAATAAAAGTGCAATTAAACTGCAGATAATATATTATATCCTGAGCGTCTAGAGGAACGTAGGATTTAGTGGGATAGTAAGGGCGAGGAGGGTAGAAGGGAATTAGAGGTGTCAGAGCAGGAAAGCGAAGGTCGTTCGTTGAGCTATGCTGGTACGCGGAAACAAAGCAAGACCAGGAGAGAAGAATTAACCCACTTAGAGAAGATAATGCCAGGGTGGACCTATTTTGGAGAGCCATTCGGCTAGTTCGAAATCGACTATGCTTTTCTGACCTCTTCCTCCACCTTTGTTCTCGGTGTCGTCGTCGTCGTCGTCCGATAAAGGGCATCGTACATTCTCTCTTTTTTCCCCTCATATATTTTTTTCCCCTTTCTCCTTTTCTTTTCCTTACATTTTTTCGTTTCCGCGTAACATCTCTACGACCCCTTTTGTATCGTACAAGAGATAGAATCCGGTAAGTACTTAACGCAATATAGGATTATCTTACCCGTAGATACGACGTTAACTTACAGAACCTTGTAGGTCTAAAAACGTCTCTAGAATTTATCACGGATGAAAATGAAAAATAAAAAAGAACAGAAAAAGACGGTGAAAGATCGCGCGTTCTTCGTCGTCCATTGTTTACATCATTGATTACGGAACCCGTCGTAATTAGCCGACGAGCTCTCACGATTTTTTCGGCGATCACGTTATTTTCCACTCGTTGTTCGTATTATCGGCTTTTTTTCTCTCTCTTTTTTTTTTTTTTTTTTACTTTTCGTACAACTCTTTACCCCCTTTTGTTTTCCCTGTGTTGTCGACTGTGTGTAATCAGTGAATCCTTTGGATTTATACACGCGCGCGCGAGCTTGCAACGAGAGAAAACAGAAACGGTTTGAAACTGTTCGAATTGTACGGATATCCGATGATATTAGTCATTATATTAAATTCTAAAGAGTAGACTCGAAAGCGTGCAGTGCATGCACCGCTTTGCCTTCGATAAAGTAGGAGGGGAAGGGGGCGAATATGGAAAGTAGATCTCCTTTCATTTTCCGTTTCAACTAAAGTTCGATTGGTTCTCGTTATTACCATTGCTCAGAAAGCGTGGACACGCTTATGCTACGACATTATCTATACAGGATAGGTTTTTCACATAACGTTTTGTATCGCCGTTTGCAAAAAAATATAGAATATATCGAGAGGAAGTAGTCTTCTTAAGAGAGACAAAAAAAAGGTTTTAAAATCGAAACGAAGTAAAGGAGTAAAGAATTTCCATTGATAAGATGAATGAAGGCGAAGAAATTAATTATTATCGTTAAACTCTTTCGTAAGATGCCCTTTTGCAACGTAAACTCGAATCTAAAAGACAAATTAGTGTATTTATACTAATTACGAATTAATTTAAATAATTCGAAAAACGGAAAAGAAATACACGTCTGTTTTTTCTTGATTATACGAAATTCATAAATTGCGACTTTTTCGTGAATTGTTGTCGATAAGTACATTTTTTACTTTTAAATTCATTATCATATCATAAGAAATTATCTTTCTCGCGAGTAAAAAGGAAATGGCACAGTAACGATAGATAAACAGACAACCCGTTGACTGACAGATGTTTACACGTTAGGTCGAATCTCGTAACGTAGAACGAAAGTGAGTTCGTAAGGTGGTGCCGTTCGGTCGATTCTCGCAATCCGCGTTATCAGAGACGCATACACGTATATAAAGGTGTATGTATATAAGATGTACATATACCTTTCAAGCATCCTACGAGCAAACTCGACGCGTCGTCGAGTCTATCGCGAAATGCAGTATCGTAGTTTCGCATTAATTCGCAAATGGCAAATAGGAGATGGAGAGGGAGTGAATCAGAGAGAGAGAGAGAGAGAGAGAGAGAGAGAGGAGTAGAGGGTTGGAGGAAGGGGTGCATGTATTGTATGCATACGATTATTAGTCGCTTCCCGTTGCCGATCGATCGATATGTACCAATGAGAATGACTACGCGTTTATGAAGAAATGGTTTGATTGTTAGCGTGAAAAAAGAAATTCGTGATTAATTTTTAGTCTAATGGTTGATCATTATATACTCATTTTATTGTTTTATGAATAGTTGGAACGATGGCGTTTTCGCGAGAGACGGAGTTTCTTGAAAGAAATATAAGGAGGAAGAAGAGGCTGAGAGAAAGAGAGAGAGAGAGAGAGAGAGAGAGAGAGAGAGAAGATTCGTTCTAAGAGAAGGAGAGTTACAAATGATCAGGGTAGAGGATAGCGGAAATAAAATCGCTTTTTCAAATCCGCAGCAGCCGCGTAATATGTTTTTAAGGGTGGCTCAGATGTTCTGGAAAAAAGGGGGGGGGGGTGGTTGGGTGAGTTGTCGTTGCAAGGGATGCGCGTAAGGTAGGTGCTCGCGCGCACGATGCGACGGCCTTTATTACAGAGCCAGTCGAGGGAAATGCATCCACTCCCGCAGCGCGGATTCCGCGCCGTAAATCAAACGCTACAGGCCATTAGGGCAGCCATAACTCGCCGATATCTCGAGGACCGCCAGCTTATTATATCCTGCATATATAATTCGAGCGAGTGTGCGCATCCGCTTGTTTCCTTTCCCTCCCCCCTCCGCCTTCTTCTATTCTTCTCCGCTTTCCTCTTTCACGTAACGTCTTTAGTCGCATCTCGAATGCAACGATGCTTGTCACTCGTCTTTCCTTCGGTATAATCGATAGGTCGTTAACGTCGTTCGATAACGCTGATCGACCTGCAATTATTCGCAAACTCCTTCTCTCGTCTTCCATGTGTCGTTCAACGGAAACTATAGTATACCGTCTTTGAAATTGCGATTTTACTCTTCTTTTTATTATTTCTTTTTTCTTCTTTCTTTTTTTCCTCCTTATATTTCTACGAATTCCGTTTAAGTGTATCATTATAAAGGGAAAAATTATCGATCGTGTTTAATCGATATTCAAATGTCCTCCATTTTCATACTTATTAAATAAATCATATAAAATAATATGTAAAAATTAATAATAGTGATAAAATGAGAGCGTCAGGTAGTCCATCAATTAAAATTCTAGCCAACGGGAGACACGATACTAAATGAAGTTCCAAATGTTTGTAAAGTTCGTATTTCACGGAGACGTATCGATTTATCACAGACACTTTAATATCCACGGAGTGGCTCACAAGATGATAATGAACTTTCGCGTTTTATTTCCACGACCGAGTAGAGTTATGGTAATAAAGATTATAGTACGTCTCATAAAGCGCCCGTCTTCTTCAGAGAAGAAACCATAGCTAGTTTTTAACTTTATTAAACAAGAGAAAGAAAGAAAAGAATAATACCAGTCGCGTTTGAAGGATTCTCATTACTTATCCTTTCGGTTCGAAAAATAATTTATTTGCATTTATTTAGAACAAACACGGGGTATGACATAATTAACCGGTAAATTAAAATTCTTATTTAAATCGAAACGCTAATTTTATGATTTTTTCTTTTTTTTTTTTTTTTAACTATAATCATTAAAATTTGAAAGTGTCAGAATTAATGACCATCTCTTTTAATTGATTCGTTATAATCATCGATTTAGGCAATTAACGATTTGTCAATTAATTTAGACCAGAGTATTCGCTTTAACGAAACGATTTACAAGTAGTATATTGAACGCAGCAGACGCATTTAATCTTAAGCGCGTGCGTGCGAATTACTACTCCTCTCGTTCTATCTCGTTCTTCCACTTCCTTCGTCTGTTACCTCTCCGCGCGAGTCTGGTTATGCAATGCGCCGATCGAAAATAGAAAGCATTGACGACGAAGCCGACGGCGAGGATGACAACGAAAAGGAACGCAAAGCGACGTCTTCTTAGAAACGGTAAAGAACAAAGCAAGCCACTCTCTTCGTACCATCTACATTTTCTTTTTATAGCATTTAATCATTTCGCCGAAACTTCCTTTCTCCTTCTCTCATTATTCTTATAAATTCTATCGGGCTTTTTGTACCCGTTCCGATCAAAAAAGGAAAAAAAAAAAAACAAAAAAAAAGAAGAAGAAGAAGAAGAAGAAAAGAAAAAACTAAAGTAGACTTTTATTTTCTAAATTTTTTGTTCTATTTTCTTTTTCCCTCGCATATATCATAAATAATTTAAACTCGCGTTAAAGGTAAAAGAAAACTTGAAGGTAACAATTCTTCTACACTTTCTCATTCGTTCAAATCATTCGCTTTTTTGTATTCACAACGAAACCACGAAGCCACTTCATGCAGAAACCTTAAAATACTTGTATATTACAAGCACTTTTATTATGTAGAACTGTGGATCTATAAAGCTTATCTGCATCCATACATTCATCCATCCATATATCCATACATTATTCATACATTTATATATATCTATGCATCCATATATTCGTACAAAATACATAAAAGGGGGGAAAAAGTAAAATTCGATAAAATTGTGGTTAGTCGGGTAACAAAAATTGACATTTTTCCAAACCTCAATATATTTGTTTGCCACGATATATATATATATATATATATTCATATTATATACAGACGTAGATTGATACATATAAACGTGTCAATTACATAGGTTCGTATACATTTCTTTTGTCGAATAGAAACAATAAAATGAGAATATCGTTTCAGGGTTCCTGTCGGTAATTACTTCCTTGTAACGTAATAGGTAAATTTCGGTATTGTTTTAATAACAATAGCGTATTATGTTACTGTGTATTTACATCGCTGATGAATTACGCGTATCGGCCTAAAATGGGCTTGTTAGCTAACAAACCGATCGAATATCAGCGGAACCGAAATATCGGTGCACACGGTAACGCAATATCGGCCACGTAATTAGAACGAATAATAGAAAACTGTGCAAAAGTTCAGTAACGGCCATCGAAACGATTCAGCTCCTCGATAATGACCGTTCATTGAAACTGCGCCTGGTGGAAAACGAACCTCGTTCGATATCGAGGTGTCATCGCTCGTCCAGAACCGCGGCTTGAAACGCGTTCGATCAAAGAGAAGCTCGCGAGCCGTTGCATTTTATGCAAAATTCCATAGAACGCCTACACCGCGGAAACGATTTATGCATCGGACGTGTACATCGAAGGGGCTATGCACGAATAAATATATAAATAGGTAGGCTTACCAACGTCGACTATTATTATCGTTAAACAGTCGGAAGTCAAGAAAGAGGTTTTTGAATAAATTCGTTTAAACGCAGATGGATATTTTATGGGAGCGCCAGTTAACTCCAATTATTACTGTTTTATATTGAAAAAGGGTGGGTATGAGAGAGAGAGAGAGAGAGAGAGAGAGAGAGAGAGAGAGAGAGAGAGAGAGAGATTGGATTCCGTGCACGATGTTGACGAGGAGCTGGGTGATAGTGGGTGGTGATGTCGGCCGGAAGGGATGAGTAATAGGGAGGGGAGTCGGCACAAGACACGAGAGGCAGGAGTTGGAAATTCAATGTTTGCCACGGAGACATTAAACCGAAGCTTGTGTCAATATCATCCTCGGCTTTCGTTACTCGTTCAACCACTATCCACCTGTGTCAGTCCCGTTTTTTGGTCTCCTGTTAAATTTTCAAATTTTGTTTTTCCCATTACATCTGAGGTCTTTCTCGATATTCTCAATTAATCGTTTAAACGTGCCACACATTTAAGAAGATCAAATTGCATAGATTCGTTTGATATCCCGAGCTTCCTTTTCCTTACACATTCTTCTCATTACATTTTTCTAACTCGGTAGCCTTTTTTTATGGTCTCTCTTCCTCTATCATAACCTGAAATTCTTTTTTCTTTTCATATTATCGGAGGCATTTTATAAACGTTGACACAGATAATAATTCGAAACATTCTTACGTATATGTATATGATAAAAAAAATTGGAGTGTGTGTGTGTGCTTTCACAATGTTCATTCATCTTTTTTGAAATATGACAAATTATGGTGACGCGTAATAATTAATCGGTGAAATTGTTTATCATTGGTAATATATAATGATTTCCAGAGCAAAGGGTATGAGTTTCCGCAATCGTTACGACGAGTTACCGTATGATCTGCGGATGGGTTGAAATTCGATTTATCGATAATTACTTATTGAGGTAAGTTCAATGGATGTAAATGGATTTCGATTAGAAAGAAAGGAAGAAGAGTGGTGTGCCTCGCGTGGTTATAAATATCGACCTTAAACAAAGATCAACGGCGTTCATTTTATCGTTTCCGTTACGTCACGGAATACACGCACGCATCGTCCATTATTCGAACGACTTTTCTTCCGAATATCGAAGGATTTTAATTCTCGTGGAGGCGTGAACGAAATGAAAAGGAAAAAAAAAACTTATATCAAGCTGTTTCCCTTAAGTAGTTTTAAAGAGGTTGAAAGGGAAAAATTCATTTAAATTAAAACAAAGTGGCGTGAACGCACGTACCTAGTATGTACTACGCATAGACAATGGGCATGGGCTATTATCTTCAAGTATTTACGGTACGTGTACGGGGCAGAAAAAATCGTGGCAAATAATTTAATATAATTAATAGTGCGCCGCTTTTGGAGGACGAATTTCAAGCCCGACGAATTTAATTTCGGTTCTCTCATTCTCTCCCTCTCTCTCTCTCTCTCTCTCTCTCTCTCTCTCTCTCTCTCTCTCGTTCTCTTTCTCTCTGTCAGCTTGTTTTCGCCCGAAAACGCGCATTCCCACTTTCGAGTGGCACCTCTGTCGTTGACCCGACGTCGCTCGTGGAAAATCGGCTGGACAATTCGATCACGAATAATCGATAGGAAGAGATATTCGAATCGCTCGTTTGTTGGCGTACGACGAGAATCGATTCGATTTAGACGCGCGACGATTTTTCACGGCAATAGGGATAAACGTGGAGTCAGTTCTAGTCGCGTGGTTTCACATTTCGATCGAATAAAAGGAAAAAGAGAGAGAGAGAGAGAGAGAGAGAGAGAGAGAGAGAGAGAGAAAGAGTGTTAGTCGATGGTCGTGCGTGGATCGATAAAAAAGGATAAACCTTCGGGGAGAGAAAATAGGAAAGGATCTCGAGCACAAGATTAGATAGAAGAGAAAGAGCGCCGCGTTCTAGGTATGGTTTTGGTGGTAGCGTTAGAGTAAGCGAGAAAAAAAAAGACAAAGACCGAGAGAGCAAGGGGAGGAAAGAGAGAGAGGGAGAGAGAGAGAGAGAGAGAGAGAGAGAGAGAGAGAGAGAGAGAGGGAAGAATATAGAGCGAGCGAGCGAGCGAGCGATGCGGCGCGGCGTGCCGCTGGCGGTTGAATATAGCATCGCGGATGGGTCGATAACGCGCAACTCTCTCCGCTCATCGCAGACTCGGCGATGCCACGCTGTGCCGTGGCCTCCTAAGCCGAGTTTTCCTCCTCTCATTCCGTCGTAAGCCCGCACTCTGGCACATCCATCCGCCGGCGCCGCCACCACCACCACCACCACCACCACCACCACCACCATCACCATCACCACCACCACCACCTCCACTACCACCTCCACCACCGCCGTTACTATCATCACCACTATCACCACCACCACTAGCACTATTACCACCGCCACCACCTGCACTAACCGACCGACCGACCGACCGACCGACCGATCGACCGATCCACCGATCCACCGATCCACCGATCCACCGATCCACCGATCGACCGACCGACCGACCGATCGACCGACCGATCAACCGACCGACCGACCGACCGACCGTTGACGCTACCACCACCACCACCTACTTTCCTACTCGTTGGGAATACCGTCCAACGGCGGCCAAGAGAAAGCAAGAGAGGAACGTCACTGCTAGAGCGCCGTCGACTTTCGACCGCTGCCGAATCGTCTGGAGCGCGCGCGCGCGCTCGCGCCCCTCCGCAGACGAAGAGCGAGAGAGAGTGAGAGAGAGAAAGAGAGAGAGAGAGAGAGAGAGAGAAAGGGAGACAGAGAGGGAGAGAGAGAGAGAGAGAGAGAGAGAAAGGGAGACAGAGAGGGAGAGAGAGAGAGAGAGAGAGAGAGAGAGAGAGAGAGAGAGAGAGAGAGAGAGAGAGTAGTTTTCGCGGAAATTGCGGGTGTGCCATTCCTTTCCTATCGAAAAAGAGGAAGAGAAGAATAGCGTGCGAACGCGCCTGCCCTAACGAGAGTGAGAATCAGGTGGTCGCTCCTCCTTCTCCGCTCCTCCTTCTCCGCTCCTCCTCCTCCTCCTTCTCCTCCTCCTCCTCTTCCTCCTCTCTCCCTCCATTTTCCCCTCCTCCATTTACTCTCTTCGTCGTCTTCCTTAACGTGACAGTGCACGTGAGACTACGTCGGATGATTAACAGGTTGTTGCCGATATCTTTACTTTCCTTTCGGCCACGTCGTATTCTCGCGGTGTTCGAAACGGAAACGAGATCTTCTATTCTTGTTCCTCGGTAAATCAAAGAGGGGAAAACGTGTACGCGCGTTCATCGAATGTTTTCATGAGTCAACCAGCGTTCGTTGTTCGTGTCGGTTTTACGATTTTACGAACGTCCACTGTTCCTTTTCAAATTCGAAATAATCGAGTGCGGGCGGAGACGAGCGTCACGACGATGCTCGTCGTCGTTGTATCATCGCCCTCGTCGTTTTCGTTATCGTCGTCGTCGTTGTCGTCATTGTCATCGTCGTCGTACGCACGAAAGACGGCCGTTCCTGATCTCTCGGGAATATCGTTCCTGGATTGCGGTGTTGTTACTATTTTGTGAGAAAAGTGTGAATCTGTGAAATTCTTACGGATGTTGTCCTTATAACTTAACGGCAGTTAAGGGCAGAAATAATATCGTACTCTGTTATCCTGAGCCTTTGGGATTTTGATTTCGTTCCTGATATCGAATGATTGAAATGAACGGAACAGGCTCCAAGTGGGATAGCCTCGAACGAAGATTATCTTGGCGTATCTTCAAAAGTTCGAGCCGCGGCGAGCCGACAATTACACTCGAAGATCCTGATCGAAGTCGAAGAGGAAACGAGAAGACAATTTGATGTCGACGTTCATCTATCGAGTATACGGAGCGTCGCGGAAATGTTTGTACGTATTTAAAGTTTCTACGTCTTACGTAGGAGAGAGAGAGAGAGAGAGAGAGAGAGAGAGAATCGTCGTTTTCGCGTGATCAAATAGAAAATTGAGGAAAGTGAAAATTTCACGCGTTTCGGTTCATCGCCCTCGAGATATAACGCGACAGTGCTCTTTGAAGGATTTTCGATAAATAAGAGTGCATCGTGACGAGTCGATTGGAACTAGTGCCGAATCAAAGTGCTGTGATTGCTTAATTTTGATGCGTTTGACGACGAGCTTTGCACGAAAAGTAGACGTTATCCTGTCGCTTATATAATTTTAAATATCGTGTTGTACGTATGCGCGTACGTGTGATACAGTTTAATGTCGGTTCTCCTGACGGTAAAGATAGAGAAATAAAGAAATAGAAAAGGAAAAAGAGAGAGAGAGAGAGAGAGAAGAGAGAGAGAGAGAGAGAGAGAGAGAAGAGAGTAGAGAGAAAAAGGGCAAATAATATTTTGCCAAGGCACGAAACATTAGCGAGCCACGAGAAAACACGAGAAAATTTTCTTTGTTGTTCGCTTTAAGGTAAAAGCCACGCGCGTTTTTCCTTATCCACCATGGTCCTGTTTCCGGACGATCGTTTTTCATCCGTAAAACTGTTTTCCGATGAGTACATACGTCCTTATGTACTACGTGTATACATACATACATACATACATACGTGTATATATAGGCGTTGGTTCTCTTTCGACGAGTTTGCAGTATCCTTGCTTTTTCTTACCAACCGTGTTTCGTTTGTTAACGATCATAGAAGAAACTCTCTCTCTCTCTCTCTCTCTCTCTCTCTCTCTCTCTCTCTCAGCTTGTAAACGGACACGTTCTCGGAGAAGATGAAGTAAATCTCGTAATAAGGAAGGCTTTGAAATCGGAGACGCCGAGTTTATAATAATCATTGAAGTAGCTGCACTTTTGGAGCTTGCGTCGGAAAGGAGCGGAAGCAACGTCGAAATAACTTTTATTTACGTCACCATTAAGGCACGCGCGTCTCGATGACGAACGAAACGTTATTATCCTCCTTTGACTTTTTCTGTCGTTTTTCATAATGATGAGTGTGACGTAAGAAATAATTTGGCCGAGATAATTTCATATTTTTCGCATTCTTCTAATGCTTTACCTTAACTCTCTCTCTCTCATATATATATATCTTGCTTCTCGTTTCGATTTTACAGTCATACGAAAGTCGATTAAAATCGCGAGTCAACGTTCGCTTCGAGTTTTCGGCGACGTATAACATCGAAATATTGCACTTCGATTTTCCGCTTTCCGCGAGTCGAGGGATTTTCGTAATAACGTCACGTGCACAGCCGCCGGAAAGAAAGAGTGACAGAGATAGAGTGTGATAGAGGGAGAGAGATAGAGAGATGAGAGAGAGAGAGAGAGAGACAAAGAGAGGGAGAAAACTCTGCGGCCGATGGATCAAAGGGAGAAGACGGGTGCCTTCGAGCGAATCGTGCTTTTAATTTAGCTCACGAACCAGTTGGCCCTCGGGTCGAAAAACGAACGTGCCCACTTTGAGTTATCCTCGCTCGAAAGCGAACAGATACACTCACCAAAATGTCTCCCATTCCATGCTCGAGGATTTCGGCAAGTTTCGCGACGTTTTCGGCTCGGCGCGAATCCGACGAAAAATGGCCCTACGAGGCGAACGATATTCTCGTTCGCGAGAGTCGATCGAACGTGATTTAAACGCGCGAACGAGTTCCCTCTGCGCGATCAATTCTGACGTCCGATAGATTTATTTTTAGAACAAACTCCGTGACTTAACGTGCGCCAGCGCGATGTAATTTATCACGTCCCGACTTCTACTTTGTATCTATCGAGAAATTTCACACATTTGCAAGAAACTACTTACCTTGCCACCTGAGGAATCTTACCGCGACAGCTGTCGTTGTCGTCGTCACACACGTAGGGATAACCCGAATCGGTCTCGCGAATTTATGATAACGCTTTTCGTTTTCGCAGAAAGAACTTGGCAGAATTTCAAGAAGAAGAGCCGTTACAGGGGTTAGGATAGAACTAGAAATAGAATTGGTTGTAGAACGTGAGGGACCGAATGCCGGTATAAGGAAAACGACAACAAGTAGAAGAGAAGGAGAAGAAAAAGTTGTGAGCAGCCGACAGTTAACTCGCGCGATAAAAAGTTTACATCTCTAACCGGGAATGTATTTGCACTTGTTGTTTTTATTTTTTATTTTATTTTTTTATTTTTTTTTTTTTTCGAAAGCGATTGAAAATTGTAAGGAAGAGTGTTAAAAAGAGGGAACGTCTGGAGTAAAGCGATAAAATATTTATTTTTATTATCTTCGATCTCTCGTGTACTGGATAGATATATATCTTTCTTTTTTTTTTTTTTCGAAAGATTAAGAAGTGATAAAAATCGAAATGAAGAATTTCCTGTACAGATTTACTTAAAAGACGTTCTGTAAACGTATACTGTAAACAACAATATAGCACTTACTTCCGTTTCTATTGCTTAACCTTCATAAGATATACTCGTCGTTCTTCATCTAGCTTTGCTTATTCGTTACACGGGTAACGTACATATACACAGTGCCACGTGTTGTACTGTCGTGGATGCAACGACACGAGCGCGAGGAAGAAAATACAAAGAGGTGGGGGACACGAGATGGTGAATTTCAGAGTTTGCAGTTTATCTTGGCGCATTTACAGAGGTAGAAGGTAGAATGTGAGTGAGTAAGGTAATGGTAGTTGTGTTAGTGCCAATGGTGATAGTGGTAGTGCTGGCGAAGAGAGAAAAGGGATCGAACCGTGGTTTTACTGCTGTTGTTTCGACGAGGATAAGAGGAAGAGGAAAAACCTAGCGTCGTATATCTCGAATGGAAGCGTAACTTGTGTGCATGACAAAACGAGGGACCGAAGAAAAGGGTAGTCGCTTGTGTTTATGGATCGTAATGGACAGAAACGGTGAAAAATGCTTCGGATAGTACTTAAAAACTTTTCTTTCTCTTTTTTTCTTTCTTTCTTATCTTTCTTTTTATTCGAGAAAGAAGAATAAAGGACGAAGAAGATCGGGGGTCCTTCTATACGGGAAAAAAATATATTTGAGCACAGGCGTCGAGTCGAAATTAGTCGTACATTTTTGAAACAACGATAGAGCGTACACTATGATTCGATAGCGATTTCAGAACAACGGAAGTTCGATGATCGCTATTCCATTCGATTCTAATTCTTTTTTTTTCGTTTCGTTTCAGTCGAAACACAACTTCTTCTTCTTCTTTTTTTCTTTTTTTTTCTAAAATCATCTTCCACAAATGCGAAAGTTCCATCTCTGGCAAGACTGCCTGTTCGTTGCATCGTCGTCGCCTTTCTCTCATCGAATTTTCATGCCGCGATTCCATGGCTCCTCTAAGATTTATACTTCTCGGGTCGTTATCGAATTTCACGTTTTTCTTCTTCGCTTCGCAACGTGACCCCATTTTCTAGACGACCGATGGTCTTCTCACTGTTTCCTTTCGAAAAAAGAAGTATCATTCTTATATAAACAATGTAATGGAAGATGTTTCCAAACGTTAAGAAATAAAAAAAAAAAAAAAAAAAAAAAAAAGAAGAAGATGAAGATGAAGAAGAAGAAAAAAAAAGGAAACATAGCCGTCCTTATGGGGAACAAATAATCGAATTTATTTTTTTTTATTTAATTTGAGAATAATGATCTCGCTTCATCGTGAAAAATTCATCGCCATCGTCGACTCGACACGAAACGACATTCTCTTTTTATCATTTTTTCCATTATCTTTTTCTTTTCCCTCTTTGTCTCTCATTCTCTCTCTCTCTCTCTCTCTCTCTCTCTCTTCGCTACTCGTTCCCACTCGTTCGATTTCGGTCGTTTTCTACTAGCACCTTATCACTTGGCACGGCTCCAAGCTCGCGTTATCGGACTCTTTTGACGCCAATTACGTGATTTTTCAAAAAGGCAACCTTTTGCCGGCGAGCCGCTCTTGCCTATATCGTGTTATGAAAAACGAAATATCCTATCGTTATAACGACGCATTATAAAGGAGCTACTTTCTTTGAACCATATTTAGATACGATGCGATTGAATGTAGGTCAACCGTTTGATATATATATAATACGATAAAGAAAGTTGTTCCGTATAGATTGATAAACATCGTTACTATATCATATCGACTTTTATATTTATTTACAATTATATGTGTTATAATATTATTTATAATTCGTATTTCTTGTGACGATTTAAAAGTTTTACTCGGCCTAACGAATTACAAGGTATACCTAATGTTTTTCGTCAAATACGACGGCCCATACATTTTAAATCGATACGATATACGATCAATAATTGGTATTTCGAAAACTTCGAATGAGAAGATTATTATAGGTTAAATGAAATTTAGTTAGTCACGAGCGTTTTACGTTGAGCTTACGATGATCATTGACGTAAAGGGAGACTAAATCGCGGAAGTAGAAATTACGATTTTGAAAGGCTATTGTTATGTTCGCCCACGAGAGCTCTCAAAAAATATAGTCACGAAGATATCTGTCATCCTTCGTCCGCATAAGTTTAAGAGACGAGTGTCTCTTCGTCGTCTAATTAGTTTGAAACTAACGAGAAGCAGGAGCTTCGTACTCGGTGCACAGAAGGCATATAACGACGCCAATTTTATGTTTAACTTTATATACGCTTGGAAGTGCCATTGACGCCATTATGAAACGGTGGACGCGCGACGTCTCTCTCTTTGTCATCCTTGCTGATTGTGACATTTATCTTTCTTCATCTTCGTACATTCGCAACGTCATTTGAACGAGTAGCAACGTTAACATGCACCATACAATCGTGTACCTACAGACGAATCAAATATTCATCTTCGATCTAGGAAAAATATTTTCCTTTATTTTTTTTTCTTTTTTCCTTTCACGTATAAAACTTCACTTTACGTCATTCCTTCTTTCACTACCATCAAGATCAACTCCTACCTCTCTCACCTCATATTTATTAAATTAACCTTGAGATATTAAATGCTTAGATTTCACCCAAGCCTCACCGATTTTATTCCTATCTCTCTGTGTGTTCTGCTTTGTTGTATGCATATCTAGATACATAGGCATAGGTAATGCAACCGTGTATTCATAGCTATACGTTTAACCTTGCCCTCACAACCGCGAATAAGCTCTTCAGTAACACTATGAAGATGTGAGTCGGGGGAAATGAATTAACATGCTTAATTAGACGCTAGAGGCGGAACGACTTTACAGCCTTCTCTTTATCTTTTCCACCTTTTCCATAATTTAAATATTTCGTATGTTCATATACATATATACACATACACATCACACACACATCTATATATATATATACACACACATATATATATATATACACATACACATCACACACACATCTGGGTATGCTTTACAAGCACGTATAAGGCAATTAGCAATGCCTTCACTCATCTCTGTTGCCTTTAGACTTTAGTCCAATGCAGTGTCTCTATTCGAAACAGGATCAATGATTTCGCAAAATTGTAGTGCTTACTACAAGTTCACAATAGCCTTTGGTAAACTCTCTTGATATTCGCTTCCATCATAATTTTGCATCGTCACGATCTCTAATGTTATAATATTTCTGTTAAACCATTATATTTCATTAAGTTCTTTGAGTTTCGGTAGGACATCGTATTATACGTTATTATATATATATATATATATATATATAGAAAGATAGATACTTATTATTTTATAACAATTGTATCGTTCATTATTTCGTACGATTTTGTAGTTATTAATTACTTAATGTTCTTTGTTTGATTTCGTTTTCAATGCTCTTCGTAGATATATACATACGTACAGGATTCATATAATAATATCGTTGTTTACTTATCTTTCGATATTTACTTCGCTCAGCGTTCTTACCTCTTATTTGGATGTTGTATTTGATACTCGTTGAATTAAGAAGCGATTCAACGAGGACAAACGAGGACTTGCTAATTAGTCCCGACGAGTCGACGAATTCTCTTGTCGGGACCTTTGGGTTTGTAAATGTGTCGTGTTCTTTCGTCTATACTCTTATCAGAGAGGAGAAGTTCCTTTCGAAGAGTAAACGGCTTTCGACGAAACGTGCAAAAGCAATCTTTACATCTCCTCTCTTTCTTTTTCTCTTTATTTTTTCTCATACACATTTTTTTTTTTTTTTTTTTTTTTTATTATTGAAGAATAGAAAAAAAACTTGAATCGATGAAACTTACGAAAAACGCGTTTGTGTTCTATGGGGAAAAATGGCGATCGCGGCTCATCGTTCGAGTTGCAAAGCAGCAACGATGCCCTTCATCCTACGCTAACGTTACGGCCCTACGCGTGTATCGATTCGTCTTTCGAACTTCGAATTCCAGTGCGCGCGCGCCTGTTCACGTCGCGAACGCGAACGAACGTAGAGAGCCATAAATGCGTCTTACGTTCCTACCTCTTTACCTTCTCGTTTTTGAATCTATCTAGGTACTTTTCTCCCTTTCAACTTTTGAAATCAAACGAGAGCTCGACGTGAATTATTCGACCGATGATAAATAAGGAAGGACGACCGAATAGACGTAGAGATGTGGAGATGAGAGTGAGGGTAGCGTAACGGGGGATGGGTGGGCAAGGCGAAGAGAAAGGAAGGGTTCGATGAAACCGTACGAAGGGGACATGCAAAAAGGGATTGTCAAGAGAGATGGATGTCTCTGGCTTTTCGTGCATCTCTCATATTGCAACGCGGGGAGAAAAAGACAGAGACAGAGAGAGAGAGAGAGAGAGAGAGAGAGAGAGAGAGAGTGAGAGATCAGCCTGACGTATAAACTCTTTATGGATTTTTCAATGTATCATTATAATGGATGATTAGCTTCTATAAACCTATATTTTATTAGAATTACAAGAGATACCTATATTGTGTATTGTCCGAAGGTATAAAGTATTGATGCCATATGGTGTATGCGCGTGTGCGTGTTAATGAATTTTCTTAACATCGATACGTTTCCATTTCGAATGGAAAGCAAATAATTCGCGATCACTCGGAGTTGGGTTCAATAAGTCTGTACTCCAAAAGGTTTCCAGAAGACTAGGCAAAAGGTCAGACTTCCAGAAAGTTCCCTTGGAAGAAGAGGTCTAAAGGGTTTCCAAGCGAGAGATTTTGCTGCTGTCTCTCTCTTTCTCTCTCTCTCTCTCTTTTCGTTAAGCTCTCTTTTTCCGGAGATATATATATCGGTACTCTTCTCCGATTTTCTCCTCGTTTCGTTTCTTCCGCCGCAGCGATTTCCTGCCTCTGACACGGCCAGACTTTTAATTTTAATCATCGACCGGGGAATTATAAAAGTTACCTCCGCTCGAGGACGCTTTCAATTAAGGATTTCCGTTTCTCTCGGGACGATCGGCCCTTTCTTGAAATCGAGGTCAAAGCGGCGTTACAGGATCTACTGCGTTTTTATTATTTTCTTTTTTCTTTTTTTTTTTTTTTCTTCGCGTTCTCTCCTCACCTCGTCCATTTTTCTGATTTATCTTTTCTCAAGTGCAACCGATCGAGGTGAAGCCACGCGCGAAAATGTTTCTATTTCAATTCACGTGAACCAAAGTCAAATGAGATATTAACGATATACTTTCGTCCTCGATGATAATCAAAGTAAACGTGTTCGAGTAAACGTGATCCTAATGTAAATAGATTATTGGAAGCGATCGAATGATCGTATGTATCTCATCGTTTTTGTATGTACTGTTATAAACTTTCCATCTTGCGGTAAGAAGTGAGAAGTTATGCAAAGCTATATATTATTTTTCCCGAAAGACTTACGCGATGCAGCTGCACTCAATAGTGGCGGCTATCCGCTAGTACAGATATACATTTATATCAAGTTCACCTCGCCGTCTGCTCGCGTTTCTGGCATGTGAATTAGGAAGCAACTGTTGGCAGTAGTAGTGTATCATTGGATATTATTTATCAAGTGGAATGGTATTAATTTATTGTTGTGATTACTTTGCGATATATATATATATATATATATATATATATATATATATATATATATATATGAGCCGTTTATTTTGAAAGTGGCTTAATTTTTTAAACTGTAAATTGTTGAAAAATGAAAAATCACAAAATTATAACTGTTATAAACGTTAACTTGATTTTTGTTGAAAAATGGATTTAGGTCACTTTCAAAATAAACGGCTCATACATATATATAATAATAACATATATATATATATATATATATATATATATATATATATATATGTATATATATTAATAATAATAATAGTCATTCCAACAATACATGCTTAATCGTTCGGTATTCTCGAAATGAGATGTTGATTCGAGCGTGAAAAAGGAAGTGAAATAAGAGAAAAAGAGGACAAATAAAAGGAGAAAATAAATCTTACGGCAGGAAATTAAGCGATAACGCGAGCGAGCACGAGTCACACCGCGAGATGCTGTTCATCTCGGAGGATTTTGAAGTCCCTCGGATTTCTTTTGTGCGAACGAATGCAGCTTCCTGCTAATCTTGTACTTTTTCCAAGAGTATAGCACCCAAGAGAATAAACTTGGAATGGATGATACTGTATTTTACAGCTCGCGATAATCTTTCCGCGAATTGGAATATTCTCATAAATACGATATCGACTGTAACTTTATAGATGGGAGTTTATATTTTCGCGTATCTTTGTGTGTGTATGTACGCATGTATGTAAGGATGCATCTATATATTCCTTATGTACCTGTATTTATACTCTTAGAATGGATCAGCCGGCTTTCATAGTAAAAGCGACAGTAAAGTTCCGCGCGGAAACTTTACAAATTTGTTAAATTGCCAATTTACCTTCCAAACTAGCGCCGCTCTTCAACGTCGTCGCTTCCATTCCTGGCGCCTTTCTTCATCCACATCTTCTACTTCTTCTACTTTTTCTTCTTCTTCTTCTTCTTCTTCTTCCTCTTCTTCCTCATCTTCTTCTTCTTCTTCTCCTTCTCCTTCTCCTTTTTCGTCTTCCTCTTCCTCTTTCTTCTCTACCATATCTTCCGCCTTCGTAACATCCACCTTCTCCCGCGCCTGTTCCATAAGCTCCACCACTCATATCTGCTTTGTCTTTTATTAACGAATCAGCGAACTTTTTAATCTTCATTTCCATCCAATTATGAGAGGGAATTAATTATGAAATTTTCTTCGGTGGAACTTGAAAAGTTTCTTCCGTCTCTCTCTCTCTCTCTCTCTCTCTCTCTCTCTCTCTATATATATATATATATATATATATATATCTATCTATTTATCCAGCTATCTCTCTATCTCTCTCTATTTCTATGTTAGATGCGTCGTTAACTCTCTTTGAAGCATCGAATGAAAGTTCGGATTTTGTAGAACGTGGGAATAGAACAGAGTACTATCTTAATCGAATATTCTCTCTTTCTCTTTTTCTTTCTCAGCATTTATGCGATATGCTTGTTAGCAGCAGGAGTTTCGCGTAGTACCACTTGTATCGGTAGTAAAGCAGGCCGGTTACCTATCGGTTTGGTTACCATTGCCTACACCCAATATCTGGAGGAAGCTTAATCGTCCTACCGTGGAATATAGTATTCGCTTTCGGTAGTAAGCCTGGGCACGTGTAATTAAGTGCAATGGGAGTACTCCGAATTGTCGTCGCTTAGCTCCTCCACTTTCTCCTCTCTCTCTCTCTCCCCTTCTCCTTCTCTTCGATCGCATAGAAGCACACACTTACACACAAAGATATCGCGCATAGAAACGATAGACGATGAACGCGTCGTAGTCGTAGCTCCCGAGTCTATTCGACGTTTCATTTCTGAACGCTCGGGAAGAAGGAGTAGTGCGAGAGAACGAAGTTGAAAGCCTTTCAATTCGATAAAACGCTTTCAGCAAACTTCAGACCGGAGCAATTAACGGAAATTAATTCTTATTTCTTTATCGCCGATGGACTGGCGTTTCATTGGCACTTTTCTTATTCGCTAACAGCGACACTCCATTCTACTTCTTATACGATCCGCGATTATTATTATTATTCTTATTATTCTTATTATTATTATTATTATTATTATTATTATTATTAATATTATTAGAGAATTGAAAATTTTAAGTGTCACATTCCTGTGAAGTCATTCGATCCTTATCGATTCGAGTACGATTTTATTTTGCAAACGATCAAGCACAGCTTTTCTTCTTCGTTTTTTTTTTTCTTACGCCACTTGGTTTTGCCCCTCTTGTCATTTATCGTTTAAAGGGAAAACAGTGAGAAGATGTGACCGCGTACCATTTCGAATAATTTTTTTGAGACATACTTGGAAAGAATAGCTTTTCTTTCTTTTACGTATGTTGCGTAGCGAGAGGGGCTTAACTACGATTCGCGTCTCGCATCAGACCAGCGATGATAGTCGATTTGCACGGAGAATTTCTACTCGTCTCTACCTAATCGTCGGAGTTATGGTCGTGACGAACAAGGGCGGCGGCACAAGGCTAGGATACCGTTGAAGGCCGTCAGCGAAATACCTCTCGCTGCGTTCCCGCAAATTAATGGAAGAAAGCGAATTTTTTTGAAAGATCCCGTGCAGCTCGTCATGTTGATGCGCGTAAATGTGGATGTAACGCGAATGAAAGTTATCATGGTATATTTGTTGAAATATGATACAATTGTTGATGTATTCTTATGTAATAATGTGTAGTTGGTTGTGCTGGTTATTTCTGGAGGAATGATAGCCAGTAAATTTTAACAAGACTCAAAAGTCTTGATGTTGTGACACTGAAAGATATGTAGCTTGACTTTTACGGTTTAGATTGTATCAGATACCTCCGATTAAGGAGTAGCCAGTGATATTGGTAAGACTCGATTGTTTTATTATCGAGCGCGAATACTTAGATGCGACTGACTGTCGATTCCTCCCGAACTATCCACGAAGATTTTTATGAATTAGGAAAGAAAGGAGTTTAAGTAAAAAGTGCCAGAAAAGGGAAAGCAATATCCTTTATTGGTCGTAGGCGTGTAGGGATAGTTCGTTCGAAATGTTTAAACAATTTCATGCGTGGTCCTTTGTCCTGGTAGCCGCGTGGACTCCATGAAAGTTGAATTGATATTTGCAGATTAGGCGTCAGGAAAACCCTTGACTCGTCGCGCCTAGGTGTTTACTTTCACAGTTTATTTATTGCCCGGCTCGACACATTATTGAAGATTAGGTGCTTGATTAAAAATCCCTAAGCTCGGACATAAGTGACAATGTGTTTTTTATCTATGCGTTTTCTTAGCGAGTATCCAACGAGTTCCCAAGGGTAGATTTTTCCAATGATGATATGTGACCCTTAGGAGAAAGTATTGTGAAGAATAGAGGAATGCGCGTGTGCGTAAACAACGTACATATACGCATTATTGTGTTCATCTCGTACGTTACGTAGACGCAAATGGGACGTTCGCAAACTCATCTTCCGATGGAAACAGAAACGTCTGTTTCGAAAGAAATAGAAAAGCAAAGAAAATCTGTACGAGCCAGTCTCTTTCCCCCTTTGCCAAGAATAAAGCGAGATTTCGATTATCTTTTTAAAATTGACTTCCATTCGAGCCGAGTAAAACTCTGTACAGAGAGAAAGAGGGGGAAAAGAAAGAGAAAAATATATAGAAATAGAAAGACGAAAAGGGATATATATATATATAAATAGAGAGAGAGAGAGAGAGAGAGAGAGAGAGAGAGACAAACGAAAAAAGAGCGAAGAAAAGGAAAAAGAAAGATCTCACGCGCGAAACAAAAGCGTGCCTAAAATCGCGAACGGGCGAGTCTCGTATTCTCGACAGGAAAAGCGCGGACAAAAGGGTTTAGAGGAGGCCTATAATTCAGAGTTGATGGGTGGATGGACGAATGGGGTAGCAGCTGGAAGCGTAGCTGGCGAACGCGAATGCAGCCGAGCGCAGGCGAGTTGTAGGTAGGTAGCTGGGTAGGAGGATGAGAAGGGGAACTGGAAGGGAGAATTACGAGGTCACTTCCGGTGGCGCCTGCACGAGCTTCCGCTTCCGGTCGCGCTATTCCCTCCCTCCTACCTATTCGCCCCTTCTCACTTACTACGAATACTACCACCCTCCAATCCTCTCTCTCTCTCTCTCTCTCTCTCTCTCTCTCTCTCTCTCTCTCTCTCTTTACCAGCGGGCACCATCACGATCGGCATCAACTCGGCGGTGGGAGGCGATGCTAGCAGAGCTTCCGCAAGTCCCCGGTGCAACGAAACTTCACACAATACCGTAACTTGGCCATTACTGTCGCGTGCCTCTATATACTCTCGACTATAGCCTATCGTCCTTCGCTTACCTCGCTTTCTCTCCCTCTCTCTCTCTCTCTCTCACACACACACACACACACACACACGCACACACTACTCTCCTTTATTCCAAACGGCCACTCCATCGAACTGGTATTAGAGCCACGCTTGCTCGATAAATCGATGTCTACGATTTTCAGTTAGGTAAGCTGTTACTATCCCTTCGTATGCTCTCTCCATGCTTCGGGAAGCATACCTACCTACCATGGAATACTCTCGAAAAGTTTCTTCGACGTCCGGAACGAGACCAGCTGATTCTGCGATAAAGACATGGATCTATCGATCCGATTGATCGATCGATCTATCGGTGAAGGCATCGGTATGAAGCGACGTTTGTCCCACATCGTACCTACTAATGTCGTTCCGTTCGGCACGTGTAAGCGACTACCGAGTGGGAGACGAAAGAGAAGTGAGAGAGAGAGAGAGAGAGAGAGAGAGAGAGAGAGAGAGAGAGAGGGAAAGAAAGAGGGAGAAGTGGTATAGGAAGAAAGTAGGTCACGATGTAAATAGTCGGACACGCTCGTACGCTTACCACTGTAACACTACACGACCTGACGCGTTACCTCTAATGTAAACACGTCGAAAGCATCGTGGCTAAAGCATGGTTTCACTAATTGGAGAGTCCTCCGTATAGGTCTACGTTTTCATTCAAGATCACTGCCATGCGTGAATTATTAGCGATTGCCGTTAAAGTAGTCGTCCGTAACGAGCAACGTTGCTTTACCGCATTTCGTAATACGAATCTAGCCAAGGTAAAAGGCATCATGCTTTTCAAAAGCATTACGAGCGATCGTTATTCTTACGTCAACCGCGATAATGACGATACAGGGTCGCGCTGCGACCAACGATTTCGCGTATAACGAACGACAGCAATTATAGTTAACCGGGAACGCAATTTCCACGGATATAGTGACCGTGAAACGATTATTGCTCTGTTGGGGCAGTTCGTCGCGCTGAAATACCGATTAACCCAATCAGCTTTGTTGCCGCGAACTTCGCTCGTATAGCCTACAATCGGGTAATATTTATGGTTAGTTCGCGCGCGAGTCTATTCGTGGGTTAATTCGTTACGCCAGGATTTAGCTCAATCAGAAACAACTCTTTTTCTTCGAGTGAATCGAATCGATCGTACAGTAACACAAACAAACGGTAGGGGGGGGGAAATGATAGAGGAAAAGAGAAAAATCCTTTCTATTTCGTGAACGTTCTAAGAAAAGAAGTTATACGCCTCCGTGCGAATCAAAGAGAGCGCGGAGTGGTCTCTCACACGTCACGACGATGGTCACATACACAACAACACACGGTAGCACGCGTTCGACTCGGTGAATCAGTTATTTGTCGAGTAGAAAACGCCCGCTACGGGCAACCGGCCAAGGAATGCAGACGTGGTTACGGACGGATGTGCCGAGACCTATCGTAACAGCCCCAAACCACTACACCACGGAAAAACAAACCACGCGACGAAAACTCTAGTCGCCAACCGATGTACGTTTTCTCTCTCTTACTCCTTCTTTTATTCTCTCTCTCTCTCTCTCTCTCTCTCTCTCTCTCCCCCGCCCTCCCCTCCTTCCCTCCCTCTCTCTCCCACCCTCCCCATCTCACTACTTTTCACACGCGCGCGAGTCATTACCCAATGGTGCGTCTCCATTATTTATTTTTCGACGTTTTCAGCGATCAGGTCACTTACCGAGTGACGCGATCGTTCAACGAATAAATAATACTTTACTCGCATCGATCGCCACTCACTCTTTTATTTTTCTCCCCCCTTATCGAAAAGCAGATTAATATTGCTAATGATAGTGTATTAGCGTCCCCCCCACCCCGCCCGCCCGCCCGCCCGCCCGTTAAAAGTCATAAATGGAAATATTCGGTGTCCATCTATGTATATCAAAGCACGTAACAATAATGCGTACATTAATCATCGCGGATTTTGGATTATCATTAGTTCGTCGAAATTACGAAATACCGCAGAATGATCGAAACGAATAATATACGTCTGGTAGTCCTGATGAACTTCTATTGGAATAATAATATCTGACCGACCACGTTCGGCGAGTATCATTGGAAAAACAGAAAGCGCTCGATGAAATATCACATTCCACATAGACGTGGTCCAACTAACGACGTTCCCTACCAAACGAGGAGATTCGAACGAATCACGTTCGTAGATTTTAACGAGCAAACTAGAAGCCACCGCTTTCTACCGTCCTGTTTCGAAATCAACCAACGAGAGAAATATACGCGGCAATGGAAATCGACGTCCCGAACGTCCCATCGAACTTTTTCAAAGAGGTCTTTTCCCCGAGTCTGCAAACGTAAGAAGAATTTTTTTTATCTCGCTTACTGTAACGAACGAATGTTTTGATCGATAAACACTATTGCGAGAGATCGCTGGAGCGAGTACAAATATTGATCGTAAAATGTATCCCGTAACTTTGTATTTTTATCTCTTTTTAGGACGTACTTGTACACCTTCCAAATATATGTAGCTAAGCTCCAAAGGGATTAACAAGTTTATTAATTTTCCAGTTTTATGAAATTATTCTTGCATTTATTCGCTCACAGACAGATCTGTTTAAATATCGAATAAATACTCAGGCTTAGAGTTTGTTTTAAAAGTAAACTCTGTACCTACCAATCTCTATATAAATATTTAAAAACATTTTCATATCGTGCCACATTTTCGTACTCATATAGAAGGAGCGAAGCATTTTTTCTCTTTTTTCTTTAACCGTTTAGATCTTTCAGATCTATTTTTTTCTTTTTTTTTTTTTTTTTCTTTTTTGGAAAATAGTTTGGCCATTTGTCAGTGAACGGTGATCGTGGTGGCGCCCATAATATAACGGGTCGTGAGATAAGTTACTGCAAGGGACAAGCATTAATTTAAGGCTGAGTTAGCGCACTGGTGTCGAGATGCGATGCGAGACGTCGAGCCGCAGAGAGCTACACTGCATTCGTGCTTTCGGATCTCTCCCTCGAGGCTATTCCATCCCGTTAACGGATAGCCATTGCTCTTAGATGAATCGATCCTTCTTAGCTAGAAACCTGTGCTCTCTCTCTCTCTCTCTCTCTCTCTCTCTCTCTTTCATTTATTTTTTTCTTTTTTTCTTTCTTTTTTTTTGAGAAACGAGAGAAAAAGAGAAAGGAAAGTTGTCGCTGTTGCCTTGAAAAAATATGTTCATCGTTGTTAATCGGGCGTGTTTGAAAAGTTTCCTAAACCGAAATAAACTGCAAATGTCGTTCTTCGAAGTCTCTTCGAACGCCTTTAAAACGTTACCCGGCGTTGATACGTGCAGATAGAAAGACAGTAGTGTATTTGCAAAGAATGAGATTCAGAGTTTGCTGAGAATTCTGAAACGTCTCGAAGGAGCCCATGAAAATAATCAATGTAACTTTTGCTCATTATATACCAAACTCGTCTGGTGTATGAAAAGCGGGTTTTTGAGAGGATAAGCGGGATGGTAAGCAAGAGGCGGTGCACGCAGTTGGGAAGGTTTTCAGATGGAGGGTTAGAAAGAGCAATTCAGCGCCTCCGGCTTGTCTTCAAAACGACCCTGAAACTCGCGAAGTCACGCAACCACGCGGAATACGGTGTTCGGTATATTCTCATTCTCGACAATGTGCTTTAGACTCCCCATCCTACATATCAACGGCTCCTAACGATGCTGCGGAATTTTAATTCGATTCGCACCACCGCGAATGCCTTTGGATGTACCGACTTAACGTTGTACAAGGGGAGATACGCGTATTATGCGAATCCACTTCCATTTTCAACACGATAAATCCTTACTCGATATAACCCAATTACTTTTCGAGTGGGTATATTACACAGGTACGTATAAAGTATGTACGCGCACGTAGATCGTAATGTAGAAGGGAAGGCTTTTTATCAAATGTTAATTGGAAAATGGCACTCGAAAGTCCGAGGGAAAAGTTATTTGGCAAAGCTGCTCTCTCGATGGTAGTGCAAAAAAAAAAAAAAAAAAAAAAAAAAGAAACTACGGCCAGCCTGCTTTCATTCGCAATGGATCTTTTCTCTAAAAGTTCCGTCGACTTGTTCCTCGATGGGTATTCGTAAATCCACGGGGAAAAATAAATCCTTCGCCGATTGAAGTAATTCCTGATTCGTAGAAGAACTCTATTCTTATGTACATGTATGGCGAACGTGAGGGTACACGCGTTAGGATTTAATTACCCTACGTATTTTTTCTTATTTTTATTTTTTTTCTTTTTTTTATTTTTAGGATCTTTAAAAATCATTATCGTTAAAAGGGTTCTCTCTCTCTCTCTCTCTCTCTCTCTCTCTCTCTCTCGTTAAAACACTTCTATGGAAGTTGACACGATGCAGGATGCGAGAATTAGAAGATCGACGTTTTGTTAGGGGTGGAGGAAGGCGTGTTAGACCGACAGTAATAACAGGCCCGTCCATCAGGAAAGAAGGTTCCACATAGAGAAGCGGTAGACTACGTGGCACTATGCTGGCTCAACATCGCTCTATTGAGCGACGGTTATTTTTGTTCTCTTTCAATATCCTGCTTCCGCTAAAGTCTCTGTCATCGACGACTTCGGAATCTCGCGAACCCAACGAATTCGTTTATCTGCACGGACGATATTTGGGAGATTATTTGGGAACGAACGAAGAAAATATATTTTACCGACGTTTTCGAAGGCAAACGTTAATATATTTCGTTGCGATCGCGATCGAGGAACAACGAACCGAGCGCACGTAACGAACACCGCTTGTGTGAAATTACGAAATGTTCATCGTTTTGTTGCTCGTGTTGCGGTATGCCTATATTATATATGTGCGCATACACACACACACACACACACACAAAATGTATATCTATGTATGTATGTATACGATAAACGCTCGTACACGTTGCGCATAGGTACGGGCGTACGCGTATATGCATCACGTTCGTGGCTCGTACCAGAGAAAATTTCATGCGATGCATTAGTACGATCAAACTATGAGCAAACCGCATGTGCGCGTGAGAGCGTCTAACCGCTCGGCTTATAACTCCGACGCCTCTCTCCCCAAATCCTCGGACTCGTCAACGTAACTTTTCGATAACAATCGTTAAGCTCTTTTCGGTCGCTCTCTCTCTCTCTCTCCTTCTCTCTCTCTCTCTCTCTCTCTCTCTCTCTCTCTATCTCTCTATCTATCTATCTATCTCTCTTTTTGTATCTATTTATCTCTCTTCTTCTCTATCTCTATCTCTTTTCATAAGTACCGATAGATTTGGAAACATTTCGTGCGAGCGTAACTGCGACCGCGTAAGCCGCGTGGGTTTATCCAAATGATCTATGATGAATGAAACAGTATTCTATTGATAGAATCGAATACGATTCCAATTGGTACCATCCAAAAGGTACTACCGTATTCGTTTTTTTTTTTTTTTTTTGAGAGAGAGAGATTGCCAAAAAATGCGCGCAGTGACTTCCTGAATTTGATTCGTCAAATAAACGTAAATGCTCTTTTCTCTCCTTGATGGATACAAATATACATTAGTTTTAATTAACGCATCGTTTTAATTAACGTTCGCGTTAATGTCGGCCGGAATGGTTCTAAAAAAAAAAAAAAAAAAAAAAAAAAAAATAGAATAGAATGAAAACATTTATGGATTTACGATTATTTCATCGAAATTTTTTATTTATTTATTTTTTTTTTAATTTATTCCATTACGATAATTCATACGGAATTAATATACCGTGTCCCTTTTTTTTGATCTTAAGGTAAAATAGCAAAAATGTCCGCTGTATTATTATTATTAATGCTTTTAATATCACGTTCATTCTTTAACATTGCTTTGGCGATAAAGTAGAACGACGCGTGGCAAACCGAAAGGGATCGAATTATCTCTAAAGATCATCTAGGGCCCGCTAAGATCGTCGTTGCGATGTCACTCTCTTAAAGTCCGTGTAGTGTAACGGTAACGTGAAACCCTTCGAAGTATCGATTCGCGTCGAAAGTTTAATTTATTTGCGTACGTAACACGATCGTTTCATTGTCAGCACCTACGTCGTGAAATTTGAGCAGCCTCTTCATAGACTACCAGCAAATAAAAAGGAAAAGAAACGTGCTCTCTCAACCTCTCTTTTTTCTTATTTCTTTCTTTGTTTCTATTACATTCAATGTTAATTAGTATGGATATAAAAATTGCTGTTTCAACTTATTTACATTATTCTCTCTTTTTCTCTCCCTCTCTCTCTCTCTCTCTCTCTCTCTCTCTATCTCTATCTCTATTATATCTCTTATCGTTCATCTAATTAATAATTTTGTTGCTGTTTATGTCACTCCTTTTGGTAATCTTCTATAATTATTGCAATTGCAAAAGAGCTGTAATAAATTAGATACATAGTAACCATCTTTT
Organism: Dolichovespula media; assembly: GCA_911387685.1. Classification (NCBI taxonomy): domain Eukaryota; kingdom Metazoa; phylum Arthropoda; class Insecta; order Hymenoptera; family Vespidae; genus Dolichovespula; species Dolichovespula media. Next base: position 15,599,916 of record OU426851.1, read on the forward strand.
TACTTCAAGGAATTAAAAATGTGATGGTTTAATAATTATATTAATAACAAAGTTCAATGCTCGTTATAATTTATATTACCTTCGATCAGAACATTCCTATTTAGTTCGAATATTAAAAAAAAAAATTAAAAAAAAAAAAAACAAAAAAAAATCGATATGAACCTTTATAAGTACAATAAATTTCCCCCTATTTTCATTCTTTATTTTCGAGTCTCATTTTTACACGAACACGCATACACGTGTATAGCAGATACAGAGCCATGAAGAAGAAAGATCGCGGTATTCAAATTGGCGCGAATTCGGCGTGGCTTGAAAGAAGAAAGAGATGGATATAGATACATAGATAGATAGATAGATAGATAGATAGATAGATAGATAGATAGATAGATAGATAGAAAGAGAGGGTGGAAGAGAGAGAGAGAGGGAGAAAGAGAGATAGAGAGAGAGAAACAGAGAGGCAGAGAAAAAGACAGAGAGGGAAGGAGAGATGGAAGGAAGCTCAGAGGCAGGTAAATATAGTATTAATGAAAGAGAAAGAGACGGAATGAGAGAAGAAGAAGAAGAAGAAGAAGAAGAAGACGAGGAAGAGGAAGAGGAAGAGGTAGGAAGAGAGGAGCGACAAGATGGTGGCGCGACGCGTGTGCGCGAGTAGAGCCGGTGACGATGGTGGTGGAAAGAGGCGGCAGATCGGGGGTGGAAGGAGGGTGGAAGACCACAGGTGGTGGGCGTCCGAGGGTAGGGAGGATGCCAAGAACGAGCGGGCGAGCGAGCGAGAGGGAGATAGAGAAGGAACGAATGACGCTGCGCACCGGCGCGAGAAACGAGAGACTAAAGCGCGCTCGCGGAAAATCGCGGCGCGCGCGTTTAAGGCGCTCTCTCGGCCGTCAGTTTTGGCCGCGTCTTCGTGCTGCGCGCGCCTTCGCGTCTCTCTCTCTCTCTCTCTTCAACGTCGCCGCGGCAGCCATCGGAAACGTCGTTCGCCGAAAACCATATCTCTCTTTCTATCTTTTCCTTCCTTTCGTTTGTCATCCTCTAACGCGAAGGAACCCCCAAAGTAATCGAGATAGATAGATAGATAGAGAGAGAGAGAGAGAGAGAGAGAGAGAGAGAACGTTGGACTCGTATGAGAGAGAGAGAAAGAGAGAGAGAGAGAGAGAGAGAGAGAGAGAGAGAGAGAGAGAGATAGAGAGAGAGAGAAAGATAAAGAGAGGGAGATACATGGCGACGTAGAGGAGCGGACGAACACGCGTTTGTTGGTTCTCTCGTGTGTCGTCGTCGTCGTCGTCGTCGTCGTCGTCGTCGTCGTCGACCGGCGGCCATCATGGAAGAATTGGAGGATTAGCGCGTTTTATCGAGGATTTCGAAAGTTTAGAAAATAGACAGACACTCCGAATGATTGAACGTGGAAACGCGCAGCACATCGTTCGCTCATACGACAGGTTGGTTTCATTCGCGGGATCGGCCACGAAGTGTCGCTAGTGTTGGGCCGATGATAAGAATTTTCCTTGAGAGCGAGAGGTGAAAGAGGAAGTAGTGGAGAAGAGGACGGTGGAAGAGAAAGAGGAGGATGGAAAGCGGAAAGGCGCGTCGCGGTCCTGCGTCGCTCATCGCCGACAGCGCCTCCAGAACGGGGCGCGTTCGCGCGTGGCTCGATCGTGAACTGTAGTAGGAGGTGAAGAAGAAGAGAGGGAGAAAGAGAGAAAGAGAGAGAGAGAGAGAGAGTCACCTACGCGAAAGGTGTTGGCCCCCCTCCCTTTCTCCCTTTCTACGAATCATCGTGTGCCGTGTCCTCGCTAGAGGAGGACTACTATCCTTACGGTGGTGAAAAATGTGAACGGCGTGTGAGCCGGCATCTTGGGGACTACGATTTTTTTTTCTCTCCGAAGGTAAATTATGTCTTTCCGTTTGCGAATATTTTCAAGCTCGAGCGTGATTCGAGTATCAAGCAAACTTTGAACTAAGCTTATCTTTATCGAAATGAATCGTTACTTGTCGTTGTTGTTTACACATTGCACGTGCGAGTTGAACTTTCTTTCTTCCTTATTTTGTTCTTCTCCTTTTTTCTTCCTACTTTCATTCCTTTCCTCCTCGTTTTTTTCCTTTTTTATTTTATCGTATTTTTCCCTCGTTTTTTTTTTTTTTTGAGAGCGAGAGAGAGAGAGAGAGAGAGAGAGAAAGAGAGAGTGAGAGAGAGTGAGAGAGTGAGAGCGTATTTTCAAGCGCCTTTTTCCCGCATTTCGTCGACTTTCGTTCACGATTTTTCTTTCTTTTTTTTTTTTTTTTTTTTTTTCACGGAAATCTTTAGATTTCGACGAAGTCTTCCTACTCGACGAAATTTCTATAAATAGAGAGTGGTACGAGTTCAACGCGGAAAAGACGGATGTGGCAGACTGCAATCGCGCTCGAGACAACGATTTGCGTGCGCCAGACGTTTTCTTTCGCAATTAGGTCGAACTCTGGCTAATGAGATGGTACCGGTTCTCAACGATATATCTCTCTTACTCGAGTCGCACAGGAGGCCGTGCGTTCCTAACACTTTGGCACTATAATTTTACGACTTTCGAGTTTGATTCATTCGAAGATAAAATCGATGTCGTTCGGTGAAGACAAACGGAGAGGGAAAACTTTCTATCTTTCTTCGACGTTCGAATCCGACATCTGAATTCACTCGTACACGATCATATTTCACGGAGAAATGTCGCCGTGCGTTCTCAACGAATGTGGTTATTCGATTATTCTTAAAATACGTCGTCCTACTTTTAATCCGCGTAAAACGTAACATCGACGACGCGATATGTTGCGACATACGGTCACCCCTTACGGTCCACTGTTATAAATAGAAATCTTACATTGTATTTATGGAACCGAATGACTTCGAGATCGGTGAGAGCATCTGTGAAACACGCGATCGATCGTCGCCATGCACATCGAATAACTATATCGAAATCTGTCTCTCGATTCTCTCTTTTAATACATTTCCTGTCGGCCCTAAATACGTGGTATATGCGAAAAATAATATAATCGTTTTCGTATGTACCCTTTCACGCACCAATACATACATCGACCGATAGTAGTTTTCGCATTAGTATCGAGGGCCGATGATCTATCGACTGGTTGGAAATAAAATAGTTAAATTTCATTTTCGTTCGCCACTCGAGATCTTTTTAGTTTCTTGATACGTCAATGTACCATTCGGTACCACACTCGGTCTCTCTTCGAAATATTGTCATTAACAATAATTATTATCTTTTACGTATACACGACGTGATATGGGAATTTATTATCGAAAAGTGAAAATAAGAGTATGGCAAATGTGTCAGGTGTTTTTTTTTTTCTTTTTTTTTGATATTCAGAATAAACGGATCTGTATGCGCCTACGGGAAGACGAGTTCGTTGAAATAGAAAGCGTCTTACAGTTTCCGTGGTAACGCGGAGATGGATGAGTAGGAAGAGGAGGTGGAATATAAGAGGGGTAGTATAAAAACGTATTTAAAATCCATCTTTCTTCCGACTTCTTCTTAGCTATTATTTCGCGCGTTGCAGTTACCGCTATAATCTAGATTTCATTCTTGTGAATCATGCGCGTCTTTTCCTTTTCTACCTTTATTTCCCATTTCTCTTTTGTTATATCATTCAAAGCGTTCGACATCGATCGATTGCTAGAGTTTCTTTTTTCTTATTTTTTATCTTTGAAAACAATAATCGATGTATTACATCGATGAGAAAATCGAGGAGAATCGTTTTAAAGTTGCCACGAGCCGTAAAAATTCTGACTCAAGACCAAGGTAGAAAAAAGAAAGAATAGTGAATGGGCAAATAGTAACGAAGTTGCCTTTGGATATCTTTTGTAGATATGTATATGTATGCACAGAATATATATTTTTACACGCAAGAACGAAAATAAAAGAGTAATTGAAAAGTAAGAAAATAAAATGAATCTATTAAATGTTTGCCTTAAATTAACATTCTCGTTTATTATAATGGGCCTTTCGTCTTTTTATCGTCATCTGAAGACTGCATTAGATTGACTTTCCGTTCTCTCGCATACGTTTACGTCCAGCATTCATTCGTTATACTCTTTGTCATTAACAATAAGTGCTCTAACACAAACGCAAGCACGTACTTTTGTCACGCCATTCGGCATTTATCCTACACAAAACTTTCCAAAACCTTTCTACCATTTCAGAAATAAACGCAAGAGCGAAAGGAGAACAATATTTGATTGTTCATATCTTCGTTTATATATATATATATATATATATATATATATATATATATACGTTTTTTTCTTTAACTAAATCCTTCTTCTCTTTCGTTATGTTTTATATATATTCGTGAATCTCGCGTGGTAAATGTGGAGCAAGATAGAGGAGCGAACATTTCATTGTATTCTTTATTATATGGATGATTACAGTTTGGTAGATCTCGTTCGATTCATTTCAGATCCAATAGCGCTTGATCCGACGAAAAAGGGCATCGTGCTGTAGGTGACATACGAGTGACACGTGCGCGAACGTCGTGCCGGGCACATCGAGGCCAAAACAGCGACAGCTGTTCTCGTTCTTCGCCGTTTTCCTCTCTACCTCTTGTCACTGCCCCTTTTCTAGTCTCTCTCTCTCTCTCTCTCTCTCTCTCTCTCTTTCTCTCTCTATTAAGTATATTTTTGTACATTATGTGCTAGACAAAGTCTAGCATGTTACTTCGATTTAACGGTATGTTATGTCGACGAATCGCTCGTTAGACCGACACCACTCGTGCGACCATATTTCAGTTCACATTAAACTTACATACATCTACATACTACATATGCGTGCGTACGTATATATGTACGTGTATGTATATAATGTTAATAGAGAAAATTGAAAATAACGATCAAGCCTTTTTAGATTTCGAATACGACGAAAATGCTATCTCCTTACCTATCTCTTTTCTTTTTGTTTCAAACATTGCTCCGAGATTATCACCGAGTCGAATCCGATGGTACATTTGGAATATCCACGATATCTTTGTCGTAATGACCCACTTAATCCGGGCGAATAGTGTTTTGCCGTTGACTTTATACTCGGAATCCTTCGTTCGAATCCTTGGAAATTAGTACGCGCGAAATACACTTTAATGGCAAATCTCTGCTTTATCGTTCGTATCTTCGCGCTTTGCCACTACCCATGGATGTTGCCGTCGTCCATGTCGTTATCGACGTCGACTGTGCTTTAACGAGCGAATTTCGTCAATACACTTTAAATTCGATAAGCCGAATGATTAAATTCCTCGCTTAAGTTATACGAGACAATATCGTGTTAAATTGATCTTCGTGACGCGCTGATCGAAAGTTTGAAGACGTAAACGATAGTAAAGATTATCTAAAAGATATATATATATATATATATATATATATATATATATAAAAGAAAAAACCGGTAATCCAATATTCTTGTTTGTTCTCTCTAATCGTTGTCTTCGTTTTCGCAAGAAAGGATAAAGAGTATTTCGCGATGTGTTGCGCGCCTTTCTTGCTTCGCGACGATTGCGACGACATAACGAATTAAACTAAAGAAATTAGAAACAAAAGAGGCATTATTGTTGTGGTAGACGATTCAGTTGGCAAACGTTAACCCAGTCGCAACGGTGGCAGTAGCAACAACGGCAGGCAGCGTCAGTGGCAGCGGTGGCGCCAGGATGACCTTAGCCATTAGCCGCAGGGAGCTTTAATTTTGGCCGGTAAGTTCGGCGGTGGGCACAAAGTGGTTGACAAATAAAGCCATAGGAGTGCTTCTAGAAAGGCAATGCTTCAGTATATATCCAGGATACTCTTTGAGGGACGCGTAGACGGTGGCTCGAGTGTACTCTTGGCTCTACCATAGCGCGAAGAAGAACGAAAAGGAGAGAGAGAGAGAGAGAGAGAGAGAGAGCGGGAGGGAAAGAGAGGTGCGAGCCCGATAGAATTGAGAGAGAGAGAGAGAGAGAGAGAGAGAGAAGGAGAGAGGAGTCGAGGGATCGAGAGAGTCGGAGATCGAGAGATCGAGAGAAGAGGTGTGCTGTGTTCTGACGATAGATAGGGTCGGTCTAGTATTTTGGCGACACTCCAGCCTCTGTATAAATACCACTGGGAGTCACAACCATCCCCCTCCCCCCCCATCCCCCCCTTCCCCGATCCTCCTCTTTCCTCTCTTCTTTCCACCATGCTTCTACTCCTACTTACCGCTTCTCTTCTTCGTTTTCTCTTTCCTCTCTTGTCCTCGATGCCAATTCTACGCGTTCTATTATCTTTCTTCTCGGACCGCCGCGTGTTTTGTCACGATTTTCTCGACAGCGCAAGTCTTCTTCACGGGCCGTCAACTTCCGTCGGCCCTTCTTCTTCTTCTTCTTCTTCCCTCCTCCTTCCTTTTTATTTGTATCTACTGCCAATCTTCTATACACTAACTTATCACGCCACTTCGAGGTGACATTTCGGATTTCGAATTTTAAATGGTAACTCGAGCGCGGAAATCTACTCGGTCCGTAGCTTTGTCCATGGATCGAACACGAACCACATCGAGTTTTCCTTCGTGCACTTTTCGCCGACGAGACTTTGTAAAACGTCCGGAAGTATACACTTGGGAAATTTAAGAGAGAAGTACGGAGTTATTGCGAGGACACGCGAGCTCCTCCCCACGTCCACTATATTATCACCTCCTTCTTCGACTTGACTCCTTCGAGTAACGTTTTTCTAACCCTCTTTCCGTTATTACGTATTTATCTATGTCCTTACTACATATTATGTTTGGAAGAAGGTGTATAAACAAAATGACGTCACGATCGTCTCTCGGCGCGATAAGATGAGACGCCCGGCACGAGGAGCAGTGCGCGTCATCGAATTCCTCGCAACGTTCGCGCGTTAAAGCCCGCCTGTTGATTTAGCGATCTATTAAGATGCTTCTTATCGTCGTTTCGTATCGTTAAAGAAAAAAAAAATAAAAAAATAAAAAAATGAAAAAGAAAAATAATACGACGAGAGAAATGCATGGCCCCGACTTAAACTTGGCTACGGTTAATATTAGAAAAATTGGGATAAACGCGACGGAATTATGATCGGTAGTGGTCGAAGTCCTGGCTGGTCGTTCGAACGAACTATGTATGTACGTGATTAAGTCGATAATGTTATATTACTCGACGATACTTACCTACATATGTAAGTATAACGCGAATATTTACGCTGGGCAAATCAAGCGATACAACGACTTGCGTGTTTATTGTTTATTATATTTATTAAATATTTTCATTTTGCATAACTTCATTGAAAGCATATATTAAATTTTGTTTTAAAAGCGATATCAATTAACGTCATTAAATATCGTTACGATTGTACTTATTGAATAAAACGAAAAATAAATCTGGATATTATATAAAGTTAGTAGGTTGAAAATAACAAAAAAAAAAAAAATACTTGTTAATAATAATCACAAGGATTAAATAGATAGAATTTATGATTTTATGGTTAAATGGAAAAAGATAAGTAAAAGATTTTAACATGTAGATAATACGATTTATTTCGAGCGCAATGCATTGCCATTGAGTGCATTAACCTTTGTAAATACCCGGAAAAAAAGGTGGCATATATTGACCTATATAAATTCGTAGAACGAAGTCGTGAGACCGACCGACAAGCACGCGACAAATAATCTTGTTTGTGTACATACCCCCTTTTTGACATACATGTATTTCTTAGAAATCCGCTGGCACACCGACCTATATAATTTCTTGGAAAATACGATAACACCGAGAGGAAGGGATGTTGAAAAAAAAAAAAAAAACTGTCCTCGTATCTCGCACTGTTCATGCCATTGACGCGCACACATTTCAAATGCTTATCTACATAATCCATACGTACTCGTTAATCCGATCGAATTTCTTTACCTCTTACGAATTTTATTTCCATGCGAAAAATAGTATAAACTAGGGGAAGCCCGGTTCTTTTTTTCTTTTTTTTTCTTTTTGCAAAGGATAAAAGTTATTTTACGAGAGTACAGTACATTTCATTAGAATTTTTACTCGCCAACCACGTCTCTTTAGTCGCTTTTTATCTCGCATCGGTAGAGAAACATTCATCCCGACGTTGGAAGCTAGCTTAATTTCGTTTAATTTTCTCAAGAAAGGTGAAAGTTCTTTTTTCCTTCCAGGAATCGTAAGATTTAAAAGTCTCAAGTTAAAAATATTCAGACTCATACATCCGACCAAAGTTCTATGTTGTATTTCGAGAAATATTCGACGGTTTATTATTTATATGACGATTAAACGTTATAATCGAGACGAATATAGGAAATATCATTTGTAAAGTTTACTATGTAAAAAGGAACGAACTTGGAGGATTTCGAGAGAGAGAGAGAGAGAGGGGGGGAGGGAGGGGGTGAGAGGAGGTAGAGAGAGATGGTTGAGAGAGACTATGAGAGAGATTAAGTCGCAGAAAGTGGAACGGGCGATGATCGATGACTCTATGGATGCGTTATTAGCATCACAATGAGCTTGCGTCTGGTATAATCGTCGCGTGGACGGTTCTCTCGAGTCCGCTTTCGTCTCAGTATATCAACGTCCCGTTGTTCTATCTGTAGGCGGCCACGTCTTTCGGTCCGTTTAATGTCTACCCTTCCGGATACCGTTTATGCACCAGTATCGCTGTTTACGATCTGCTCTCTGGAGGAAAATTAGTTCCGAGTTCCCGTTCGTGTACTCCTCGGTTTCTAGAATCTCGCGAATCTTCGATAATGGGAAGATCGATACGTGGATTAGTCACGGAAATATTAAAGGAAGTTAGTAAGTATACACGTACCACTCGTAAACGCGAATAAAGTCATCATTTTAACGATCTACGCGGGGTCTTCTTTACTCGCAAAATTTTAACGAGCTTGCTGCAATAAACTTTAGTCTTTTGGGTTCGATGGGGAAGACCCCCTATAATAGTATCGATCTCCTTTACGAAACGTTTTATCATTCCTCGTTCATTCAACTTTCAACTTTTTATCGCTAATTCCAGTAACACATTATATTCGGTTTATTTATCAAACCGTCCGTGGAGTATAGAGAGCCCTTTCTCCTTATTTCCTTTTCCCTTTTCGCGTGGCCGTGCCTACGCGCTTAGTCACCGGTAAAACATAAATATTGAAGTGAACGGGAAGAATAACACGAGAGTTTGTTGCTCCAGAAGCTAGGAGCGTTCGATTAGCAAGTTCGTAAATTATACGATATATCGGCGTACGCCGGCGTATCGCGAAAATCGTTCGACTTCCTTTTCCTCCCGTTTCCTAGTCTACCTTACCTCCTCGAAAATGTTTTCCGAGGTATCCTATACTCGAAGTACTTTCACAAAAAGCGACTTCCCGTTCGCCATCCGTTCCCACTACTCCCTCCCTCTTCCCTTACCCTCCCTCGCAAGCTCTTCTTGCGAATTATTCAAATACTGGGATTTTACATTCTCGACGGACGTACGAGCACCGCTGGAAGCCCTGTTATTTCTTTTACTTCTCTTCTTCTTCTTTTTTTTTCCTTTTTTTTTTTTTACCCCAACCTCGTCTACTTCCGCAAAGCTTTGCGACCCTTTTTTTACTTTATTCTTCTTTTCTTTCTTTTTTTTTTTTTCTTTTTTTTTCTTTTCCTCCCTCCTCCCGAGTCTTCCGCGTCTCCACGTAGTACCATTGCACCGCCATGAATAATAACTTTGTAATTAAAGTCACATGTGGATTGGTCGGGAGCGACGATTGACATAAGACAGGATTGCTTAATTACGTGTCAAGGAACGTATTTGACGTCTTAAGGTCCGAGAGATTCGTTTTGATGGAATTCTGGCGAATGGGAGAAAGGAAGAAAAACGAAGAAGAGGCGAAAGAGAAAAAGGAGGAGGAGGAAGAGGAGGAGGAGGAGAAAAAAGAGGAGGAAGAGACGGATAAAGAAGAACAAGAGATGGGCGAGTCCGAAAGAAATATTATACTTTTCATCTTTCTTCGTTTTCCTAGGTGGTAGCTGACTTAGACGTGTCGATGTCGGACAACTTCAGAACCACCTAATCTCCGTCGTTCCTTATTTTTAACGACCCTGGTTCGTGTCAAGAGTCCAACGGTGAATTATCGCCAGGGCTGCATTTACTCGACTCTGCCGACAATCGGTTGCCCATCAATCACCCGGCGTACTTCCGTTTGTAGGACGCGTCGCCTTCTACGTCTCTCTCTCTCTCTCTCATTCTCTCAGTCTCTCTCTTCCTCTCTCCTACTTTCTCTTTTTTTTCTCTCTCTGTGTCTCTCTTTTTCTGCTTTCTTTTCCGCTCCCATAATTTACAATATGACGGTACTCGTTTCGTTCACGAAATTTTGTAAATCGAAGCGAGAAAGACGCGGTTATACAATACCATCGTATATTCCATAGCGACGAAAGGAGTCGTAGCAGTTTCGCATGAATTTCGGTCTTTATTGCTTCCGCGGGGGATGACTGGAAAGCTGAGAGTGACAATAAAAAGGGTCGAAGGACGGCGTGGAACATTTCAAGTGGCATAAGAAAGAAGGGATGGTTAAAGGACGAGCAACCATGTAAAGGAACTCCAAGTCAAGCTCGATATTCTTTCATAGATCGAGAAACTTTTTAGATTGCCTACGGTCGTAATTCCAAGATTTTTTTCTTATTTAAATCACTCTTCTAGTCTCTCTTACGTCGGGACGTTATTAATTCTGATTTTTGTTTCTCTGTTCTTCTATTTCTTTCCTTATCGATGTCTCCTTACGACAAATTAATCTATATTCAATGTGCGAACGAGCAATGGGAAAATTATTTGATGACAAAACTTCGAGACAGCCTCATTCGTTCTTATTTTATACGTTCAGACGATGAATACTTGGTATTCTGTTATTAAAATTTATCATTAAGAGCAAAGAAATCCATTTCGTCGTTATCGCTGTTGTTTCGATCTTACAGAAATTTTTTATTGTCGAACTTAAGTACGTACCTAGCGCGTACACTCCGTTAAAGTAACAAGCTAACTTCAAAATTTTATTATGACTTATTAAAGTGCAATGTTAAATGCGCCTCGATATTATCTCAGTAAACGGCGACGATAGAATCTGAAATAGAATAATTTTACGAATAAATAGAAGCACGAGATGATTAGTCGTTCTCTCGTAAATTGTAGGGGGTAAGAGTTTAAAGCTGTGGAACAAGTTGCTCACGCTCGCGAATTCGTCGACGACAAGTGTCTAGCGACGCGATTTCGCGAGCGGCATCGTATCCTCGTATATTATACGATGCTCGTAATTCAAAGTAAAGCGTCCTTCTCGTTTTAGCTTTTGGCCGTGTCCGTCTTACTGTTTTACGAATGACTTTGTATCTCGGAAATGTCATTAGAACTGTCGTGTATCAATCAACGCTATCTACTTCGGATAACGAGTTGCGAGTTTCTATGAACGCGAGATATTTCTATTCAGAGGAATCCATTTCTTGCGCTTGAACGATCTTAAATTATTCTGTTGGGTAAGGAAATGGCTATGATGTATATTATACTGCTGTATAAGAATAACTTCGTTTTATTTTTAAACATGTATATATATATATATATATATATATATATATATATGTGCTCATTATAAATGAATAAGGTTAGATTACACATAGAAATGGAAATGGAAAAATACAGACGAACTTCTTCTTCCGTTGCATCTTCACTCGTTCGCATGTTTCATAAACGAAGGAAATCGAATTTTTCTACTTTCCCTTTTTTCTCGCTCTCTTTTTTTTTTTTTTGTTATCGTTACTCTGCATGAAATTAAAGATTTCGGACAATTTTCATGATCCCGTTAACCTTGCTCGCCTCCTGAGACCTACCGTTCGCTCAAAGTTTGACACGAAAATTTATTCGTGAATAACCGATTTGGCAGACATTCAAGACGGACGCTCCACCTACCCGAGAAGTCCGTTGCTGTTTTACGATCAAAGTTCGGAACGACATTTGCAGGTTGGCTCTTTCGCCTTGATTCCATGGTTGCCACCACTACCTCCACCACTACCACCACCACCACCACCACCACTACCACCATCATCAACGCCACCGCCACCGCCACCGCCACCAACACCGCCTACGTACTATTTCTTCACTCAATCTCTCTCTCTCTCTCTCTCTCTCTCTCTCTCTCTCTCTCTCTCTCTCTCTCTCTCTCTCTCTCTCTCTCTCTCTTTCTCCTGTCTCGGCGCCCTTCCCAAAACACGCTTGGATGATTCTTAGAACCTGCTACGATCGTCGTTTCCGACGACGCACGGGCGGCGAACTGAAAATTTCCATCTCGATAATTTCTGACCGACTCTCGAATACCATTCGACATTCTCGTTGCCCCAAGATGACCGATTGTGAACGTCAAAAACAATATTTCCGTGACAGCCAAAGAGTAAAAATTGCCAAATATCGAACGAATTATTAACGACTTACTTTTCAATTTTCCATCCTTGAATTGGATTTACTAACTCAATCGTTATCGATCTTATGTATATATATATATATATGCATGTATATTATACATATATTACATACATATATGTATATATTATATATGTATATATATGTATATATATGTATGTATTATATGTGTATATATATATATATATATATATACACACACACTGAAATGTCGAAGTAACGTATTGATATTTTTAATACGTCGGTAACTTATATTCAAAAGATTTGTCTTTGTCGTCACTTCTCTCTTTCTTCTTCTTTTTTTTTTTTCTCATTCAATTAATAGTCATAAATTTTTTATTTCCATCGATTTAAAACAAGACAAGGGAAAGGATAAGAATCTCGCATGTTAGTCTCTGAAATTAATGCAGAGATTTCGTCACGCAACGCCTACATAGACAACGTACTACGTTTGACAAATACCTTCCTGCTTATGGACACACGACATTGTTTTGTATGTACGAGTGTGGTTGCATTGTAATCGCATCGTAGAGCATTGTATCATTGTAGCATCGTAATAAGAGATTCGATCCTCGTACCATCGGCTTGACATATAATCGTTTTTGTTGCAGAGTGACAGCGTGCTAGTGGATACAGATCCAACTCGAGTTAGCAACATGACGGCCATTAACTCGGTAAGTGCGGTCAATGACGTTTATCGATATACATCAGCAAAACTCGTCCATATTTTCTTTCTTCTTTCCTCTTTATGTGCTCGTTTCCTTCATAATAATTTAACAAAGTTCATTCCGTGTTTTATCGAGATTACATCTATATATGCACTCTAAGAAATAGGTATTATTAAAAAATACACGTAGGAAATTATTTCGTTGCGTGAAAAGGAAGGACGGTAAAAAGGTGACGATAATGCTTTTGCTCCTCCCTGAAGCTCGAGGTCATCAAATATGTAGGCAATCGCTCGTCGTAAAGGGTGGTGCTTACGAGAGCACGAGCTTTGCGTTTGTTAGTAATACCGTAATACCAGTCAAGTGTGTGTATACTTTATTGTGAAAAAGGCAACTATTCCTTGACGGGATCTCACAAGTCCACGAACGATTAATTGGATCAATACGAACGAGAAATTTAACTTTACGAATAAGATATAACAGATATTAACTGTTCCCTTAGCACTTTGTTTTTTTTTTCTTTTTTGTTCAGAGTTTGACGAATGTCTCGTCGTAGACCATGTCAATTCTTATATCGATAAAATAATAAGTACGAGTTATATTGAAAAAAAGTTGTCTTAAATATTATCATATATAGATCAAAACTATATAAACTTATAACTTAAATAATTTCTTTCTAATTTTTCTTTCTACCATCTTAAGATACATTAATCAATATAAAAGGTTGATATTAAGTATTAACTCTTATACAAGTTTGATGTCATCAAATTGAATAATATGACAGACTTTCTCCGTCGATCGATTAGTCGAATTTCTCCACGATAGAAATGATAGTTTGGTGATATCTTGCACGATGGGCTTGAATAGGTTTTTGTTCGAACTTGTAAAATTCTCTCGAGATAGGGAAGAGCGAAGGGTTAAAGGTTGTAAGGGAAGATAGGAAGTCGTCGTCGAGTCGACACTGTCGAGAAACGCCTTCTCGTGGGAGTAGAGCATAGAGAAGCGACACTGCAAATTCATGGTTTTCGCGCCTTCAAATTGCGACTTTTCCCGCGGGATGATTCAGGCATTCGTATCCGTTGAGACGCGGTATGTAAGGGAGGCTTCTCTCTCTCTCTCTCTCTCTCTCTCTGTCTCTCTCTCTCTCTCTCTCTCTCTCTCTCTCCCCTTCGTGAACACGTATATACATTTTCCACTACTTTTTCTTTCGTCTCCACCATCGCACTTGTTCCTCTTTCATTTTTCCAACGACTTTCGAATACACGGAAGAAAACGATCCCACCCCTTCACGCTCGCATTACTCTCGCAAAAATTACTAGAATTTTCTATGTATTTTTCTTTGAAATTCTTGAAAAAGAGAAACAACCGAGAATGTCCGATATTTTTTTCTTTTTAGAAACATCACAATCTGGCAGAGTGCTGTTATTTCTTAATATGTAAACTTATACTAACAAGAGAGAGAGAGAGGGAGAGGGAGAGTGAAAGATAAAGTAAAAGTAAGAGTACGAGTAAGAGAAAGAGAAAGAGAGTACGTAAATACATACAAACGTATGAAAGTTGTTGTTGTATCTTATAGAATATCTTGCCGATCGATCGACTTTAATTCGATAGCATGTCGGCATGGATAAAACGGTAAATAGGTACACGTTACTTTTCGCAAGAAACGAAGAAGCATCTTGCACACTTTCTATCCATTTTCGACGAATTTCCTTCGGGGAATAATGACTCAGCGATGGAGAAGAGCGGTCATGAGTAGTAAACGACGACGAAGTGGAAACCAGTTTAAATAAAGATCATGCATGTGGGTCAGCCGGCGTCGCGTGCGTGCGCGTTACGCAAGTTGCGAGAGGAAAAGAGAGAAAGAGAGAAACCGGCACGCATGACTCTGTCGGTAGCATTCTGAAATTTTGTTCGTTGTACATATGTGTATATATGTACGCACTCTAACAAGCTCCTTGTATTCACATTAAATATTTCGTTTTCTTCAATACTAAGCTACAACATGGTACATTTTTAAACGCTTCGAGAGCGTCTATGTAATAGGCGGATAAATTCGATCAAACCATGTGGGCGCGTATACGTTTGTTAAATATTTATCCACGAGCACGCGTCTCTAGGAGGATTCAACGCGTTGACCGAAAGAGTCTCCGATTACCACCGAGTCCCACCAACCAAGCTGTTATAGTTTTTCTTCCTTTCCCCTCGCTTTTTTCTTTTTTTTTTTTTTTTGTTTTTTTTTTTATCTCGCAACGTCGAATTATATCGAGGATTCTGTCTTTGCCAAATCAGCGTCAAGGACGGAGTTCAGCAGCTAGTAAAAGCGGCACATACGAGTAGCAACCTATCGAGAAAAAGTCGAATATAATTGTAAATTATTGATGCATGTCGTAAATACACACAGACACACACACAGATAGATAGATCGATAGATAGATAGATAGAAAGAGAGAGTTAAAGAAAAGTAAAGAAAGAAGGAAGTGTTCTTCGTTTGCTGGACAGAGAGAACGAGAGATAAATAGATTGGCATCGATTCTCTCGATATGAGACTCTCTTGGTCCCACGGGAGGAGCACAGGTGTGACAAGCAGTACGGATTCGAAACTTCGTCTCTACTTTGATATTAAAGAGCGTTGAACTTGGACTCGCCTAACAAGAGAACTTTTTAATCGAACGAAGAAATATCGTATTGTCAAGTCGTGCGAGAGAAATATCATTGACAATAAAATTGAACGAAACAAAAAAAAAACAAAAAAAAAGAAACAAAAGAAGAAAGAAAGCAATGCAAAAATGTACTGCCGTTAGTCTTTTAATCTTCTTCTTCTTCGTCGTTGTTGAAGCGATTCGAGAAAGAAGATGGACGATGATGACTAATGCCGAATATTCGCGAAGACCGCTACAAAAATATATCTTCGTGCGTGGGCACGTTGTTCTTACGTACATACATACGTATATATAACATACACACTGTTGCAAGCGAACCTAGGAATGTTCTGAGTATGCTCAGAGGAAGTAGGCTGTTTCCAGACGCCTAGGATTTGTTTAGAAATCACGACAAGGGGTTGCCTTTACTTGGAGCTAGATATAGAGAAAGACTTGTCTCGTTTAGGGAACGTTTCGGCCGAACAGATTACTGAAAAGCCAAATTGTATATAGTAGTCAATTGTTAAAAAAAAAAATATATATATATATATATATTCCGTTAAGATCCTTTCGCGAATATATAACAATACGTACATACGTTAAACGTATACGAAAAATTATACGTATATTTGCTGAATTTCCGTTGCGAAACCTATCGTTCTCAAGGTTATCGGCATTTTAGCCGATTTTTCTCTCGCCGATCTTCTCCTTTGTTTCTGATTGTTGAAACTCGCTTATGACTCGCCCGAGTGAATCATCAAAATTAATAATAAAGCATACAATTGTTTCTATCGCGACGTATCGAGAACAGATATTTTTGACGAATTATTATTGCGGAAAGTATCGGACCCGAAAGAAGAAAGTGAGAGTCCGTTTCGTTCGTACTTCGATACGTTGAAAAAGGAAAGAATATAAGTCGATTCTTATAAAGTATACGCGAAGTCCTCGAGATCGTTCGTCCGGAAAATAAGCTTCGCGAAAACAACCGTCCTTGAACGATATCTTCCCACTATCGTTTTCGTAGCCGTTTACCACGTAACACTTTTCTCGTCCCTTAACTTTTTCAACTTCTATTATATTCCGCGAGGATCGTCTCCCCTCCGACCCCGTTCCTTACAAACATAGATTGTTTGTTTTTCTTTCCAAAGGACACTCGTTGAGATCATACGACTCACTTTGTTTTTTCTTTCTTCTCTATCCATTTACGATTCGATACGTAAACGTCATTTTTCCTTCCACGAGCAAAAACAGTTTTGCTCGATGGCATATGGTTTCTTTCCGTCGTTCGAGCGACTATGACGATATCATTGGCTGTCCTTTTTTTTTTTTTCTACGAGAGAAAATAAGACGAGACGACACATAGATTATTTACATAATGATTCCGATGAGTCGAATAAATATCTTGAAAATGAGGAAAAAGATAATAGATTCGTGTATGTACGTTTGAAACCTCTTTATAAGTGTTTAACCTCCCGTAAACTTGTCGGATATGGATGACCAATTCAAGGTGGATCGCTTTTATCTAGCTTTATATTTCTACTAAACCATTATAATATGTAAACTTCGAAATCTCTTGTATTTACTATAATAAAGTGTTTTTCTTTAAACGATTTAAATCTTTAAACGATTTAAATGCGTTTACAAGAAATATTCAGAGATTAAGAATTATGAAAGGAATTTAATTAAAATCTTTCGTTAAATAAAGGAAATAGAACCCGTGTAAATTGGTGCGTGGCGTATGAAGTAGTTTGTTTCTTTTTATAATATACACTCGAACCGTTAATATATATACATGTACGTGTGTGTGTATATATATATATATATACACACACACACACATACATAGCAAGTACATTTGGTAGCCGTGCATCTTGACGTTTCAGTAGAGTACATAAGCGATCGTGTATATACATGAATGCATGTTTTCTCTCTTTCTCTCTCTCTCTCTCTCTCTCTCTCTCTCTCTGTATCTCTGTATCTCTGTATCTCTATGGTCTCGTATATGTGGATTCGTTCTACTCTTTCTACCCGGTCGCAACTGGAAGAGCGGTTTTTAAATTTCTTTCTACTCCATTAACCTCAGCTCGGTCTGTGCTTGCACGCTTTTTTCCCTGTCCCCTCCCCTTGCTATAGTGTTCTCTCTGTTTCCGACATGGACACACATGTTCCCATCTCTCTCTCTCTCTCTCTCTCTCTCTCTCTCTCTCTCTCTCTCTCTCTCTCTTTATCTCCCTTCGTACGAATGCAAGAGTCCGCCTTAGCAGCAAACGTACTAGTCCCTTTCGTAATATCCATTTGTGACGCATGGAGTTGGCACAGTGGAAGGGTTGGGAAGGGGGGAAAGACGCTTTACAACTTCCCCATACGATCCATATGGACTGAGTTTGCGAAAGTTCCTGTCGTCCGGTACGCATACGTCTAAAATTTCATCTCTCCTTTTCCATCTTCTCATCGTCAAAAACGTCCGATCTTTTCTCGCAGACGTATGTACCACTCCAGTCGATCTATCGCATCGGCGATGGGACCTTCCATGGAAACTAGAATTTTGCCGGATATCCGTTCCTATTCGATATTTTTCCTCGTACCGCTGTCCCTTCGAATTTTCACAAGCGTCAACGGCAAAGAATCGATTTTAGATTATTTGCTCATGATTGTGAAAAAAAAAAAAATAAATAAATAAATAAAAAAGAAACGAACGCGCTCGGGAACGTCGAATTTTTTGTTTAGCCAAATGTCAGCTAAACTTTTCGTTTTCCTGCCGATAGACGGTGTATTTCTGTACATGGGATTTCCATCCATAAGGATGATTGACATTGGAAACTGTTAGAAAAATCCATTGGTACGATCGTGGTGGATTCTTTATTCGATCTTGTTTCAGATTTATGACAGGAGACATTTTTACGTTCATCCAATTTTCTTCGGCAAGGCGAACTGGATGTTGGTCGATCGATAGTATCAAACGAATTTGCCAAAGAATTTGAAGTGATATTTAGAATATTCCAACTAATATAAGAATTATTTCAAGGGTTATTAAAAGTCATCAATGACTTTTCGAATAGGTTATAATATACAATTGAACGCAATGTCCTTCGTTTCATTTTTACAATTTTTGCTTCAACTCCGTTCGCTGCGTTGGTACTCACATGTTTCAGGGTTTAAAAGCGAGAAAGGTCGATAGAGAGAAGAAAAAAATATAGTCCATAGAGGAGAGTAGAAGCCATGCGAGGAAAGCTTATCGTTTCCCGCCATCGCTCAAATCGTCTAGCGGGGATCGCGTCGTTTATCTTAAACGCTATACGCAAAAAGAAGGGAAAGAGATGGATAGATAGATAGATAGATCGATAGGGAAAGAGTGAGAGAGCGAGAGAGAGAGAGACAAAGAGTGAGGGGGGAGGGGGAGGGAAAGAGGAAAAGTCAGAAAGGAAGAGGGAGAGGAAACGGGCATACAACGTCATTCGTGGGAATGCTTTCGACGTGGAAGCTCCATTAGAGGGCCGAGTTCGATGTTAGCGCGTTCCTTCTCTCGCTTCTGCACTCGCGCGCGCATTCTACCCTTTCGCTTGGCATTTTCACGATCGTCCAACACGATAAGCCACTTTCCAGTCGCCACGCCACAGCTCGCACCGCAGCAGCACACGCTTCAAATTCCTCGGAACAATGGCCTATCGCGCTAGCGTGTACCGTCGGTAGACACACGTTCTTCGGAAACGATCGTCGCGATTACATAACCATCTTTTTTCTACTCCTTCTCTTTTTTTTCTATCTATCTATCTATCTATCTATCTATCTATCTATCTATCTATCTAATTATCTGTCTATCTCGGTCTTACCATCATTTATTTGTCTTTCCTTGCAGTGAAGCAGAATACAACGAAGCTTTCTTGTTATCTCTCTCCCTCTCTGTTTGTCTCTATCTCTCCCTCTCTCTATCTCTCTCTCTCTCTCTCTCTCTCTCTCTCTCTCTTTCTCTCTCTCTCTCCCTCTCTCTTTCTAACTTTCCGTTCCATAGCGTGCAAGAAGTTCAACAGTATAGACTCCTCTTCCTCTTCTTCGTATAATCTTCGAAGCATAGATAGACTAAGCACGATAAAATCGAGCGCGTAAAGTTGCGAACGCGCGAACGTGTAAAAACATTCTACGGGCTATTAGGCGCGCTTCGTTTCTGTTTGCATCAGAGAGCCGAAGACATCTGTTGTTTGTAGCTACAGGAAATAGTGAAAAGTAAAAGAAAGGACACAAGTTCTTACGACACTAGCGCAGCATTCGTAACAATATTATTTTTCTTCTTTTCTCTTGTTCTCTATGCACGTATTTACATATCTAGCGCAGAAGTTACATATGGACTACATTTGGCTTGTCACAAGCAGCTACGACGCTTGACGCGGCTGCACGTTGATAGCTACATTAAAAGAGAAAGAATATAGGTAAAAATAACGCGGACGAGTTACGCGTTTCGGCGTATCGCGTATTTCGTCTAGGATACGTGGAAGGTTTCATACATTTTTTGCTCATTTTCATGAACTTCGCTGCTCGGTATTTGCATTTTGCATTTTGCATATTTTATGATTTTCCGCGGTCGCGCACGCGTTCGCTCGTCCACGTGTGTTTACGCGTGTATCTACGCAAATGCCTGCGTGCAATGTAATTCTCTCTCTCTCTCTCTCTCTCTCTCTCTCTCTCTTTTCTCTCTCTTTGCATTTTGCCAAATTTGAATTTAAATTTATTTTGAATGAAATCGCACATATTCTTTTCCTTCCTCTCTCACTCGTTTTTCTCTTTTCTTCGGTCATGTTTCGAAAGCAATTATTAATTTGTAATTAATTATAATCAGATGTGATCGTTAAGAAAGGAGGAGAAGAAATTGTGGAAACGATTTTCGTTGTCCCGTTCTCTTGTTTATCTGACAGCTGTGCATAATATATCACGTTTTCACAAGACTACGTTTATCCACGCGTTGACCCTCGATAGTCGTCTTTTTAAAGGTCTTCATAGTCTTCATAGAAATGCATTAAGCGGAAACACTTTTGCGAAACACGTATTCGTAAGATTAATCGATTAATCGATCACCAATGAACGATTCAAAAGAATATAAAATGTTTAAGAAAATTGGAATTGTTCTATAGTTCTTTAATTAAAAATTAAATATCACATCTGATATGCCATTTTATTTCGAACCGCGTTCAAATGAATTGCCAAGTTTCTACATTGACGATTATAATAAGTTTTCTCTTCTCCTTTTTTAATTAGAGCACAAATTGAAAGATTCGAAAACGAGAAACACAAAACTCATTGTATTTTAGACGACTTTCTTCATTCTTTGGATCTCGTAGGCACAATTTAGAAAACATGAGAATACCATTGGTCGTTATTCATTCGTTATCCCGTTCACCGATCGCATATTTCTTCCAAGAAAAACAATACGTCGAAAGGATTCACCTTGGAGATCCGTCCTTCGTATCTTTCGGACAACATTATTAAGTAGGGGCTTTTAAACGTTTCGACGACAACGACAACGACGACGACGACGACGACAACGATGATGACGATGACGACGACGACGACGATGGCGACGACGACGAAGACGATTTTGGCATCGTCGTGAAATTGTCTCGGGTGCTTTGTAGGCATGGCGCTCGTAATAATAATATACCGTTCCCGACGTAAATCAGTGTCTATCTTTGAGCGCTGTCCAGATCTTTATTCAAATTTATTCGAGCGTTACATCAAGTGGACTACCATCGGATGTCGTCTTGCTATAGCGCTGCTCTCTCATCAAGCAACGTCTCGGTCGATCTCTATCGCGTAATTACAACGCTTCCTACAAGTTCCAAAAAAAGGGAGGCATCATTTGAGATTGTAACGAATTAATTGAACCTAAAATTGAAAATCATTTTATCCCTATCTCTTTCTATTATTAATGTTCCTACATTTCCGTCTTTATCGATTTTATGCGTCACGCTGCCGAATGAAAAATCGCGAGAGTGTGCCACATGTTGGCACGGCGTATTTAATAGCTTCCATTATGATCGTATGCTACAGTAAAGAAGAAAATAAGTATGTTACGGACAATAGATAAGCGATTTGTTCGCTAATCCCACATTCGATCCTCTTTGGATTTTGCTCGTTCTCTCGTACACTATATCTTTATGATAAAAGAAGGAACGTCGGCAAGGTAAAATCGTTCCTCGAGTTTGTTACGGGTCTTGCATTTCGGATGAAATGGTATAAGGAAAAGTAGTATCTAAGGATACTCTCGCTTGAGAATTCTCGAGAAGTACTTCCCAACGTTCACTCGTTTCTTGTTGGTGCAAGTTACTTTTCCTATTTATATATATATATATATATATATATATATATATATATATATATATATTACACACATAGAAATCGAAACACAAGAAAATAAACTTTTTTCGTTGTTTCTCTAAAAGTTTGAAGAAGGACAAAGTTCTTTATTTCACCTTTCCAGCGGTTGTCCTTCGAAGGCAACGAACCGTTTTCAGTGAGGATTAATCGACCTGTAAAAGAATGGAAATACAATAAAAGGATAATGTTCGTAATGTAAGAGACTTTTTTTCTCGGGATCTATTTCTCAGTGAGATTTAATGAAATGGTTAAGGTAAATGTTTCGCGAATGGGATGTTAACTTTTTCGAAGGTATCGTGCGAATACGAGAAGTAAATAACTTTGTCAAGTAAGTTTCGTATGTAACACTCACATGCGCATTACGTACGTACCTACATACATTCATGGATGTGTATATATGAGCACGGATAAATTATATTCGAGCAAACGAGGAAGCTTTATCTGTGATTTCGGTGGCCCGTTCTCGCTGAGAGAGAGAGAGAGAGAGAGAGAGAGAGAGAGAGAGAGAGAGAGAGAGACAGAGAGAGAGAGAGAGAGAGAGAGAGAGAGAGAGAGAGAGAGAGAGAGAGAGAGAGCAGGAACGTTTCGCGAGCTTCGCTTACGAGGGTTTCGTGCCGTTCACAGCGTATATCCATATTTGCCGAGTGTATTTGCTCGGTACACAGTATCGGCCAATATCGGCGCAGCCTCCCGACAGTTTTAAACTCGGATTTCCAATGATAATTAATGATGAAGCCGTATTTGTTCCGAGATTATTAAGTTACGTACCTCGGTCCAACCGAGTGCGAGTTTCGATTATCACTCCCTCCATCTCAACGTACGTCGATGTCGAAATTAGAAGCAATTCGAAATCTCCCATGGAAAGAGGCAGAAAAAAGCGTAACGTCGAGAAATTAAAGCCCGATCGATTTATCCTAGCTACGTCGAATGAAGGAGACAGATAGGGATATATAATAGGCCTGTTGATAATAAAACCTCGGCCATATGATTCCGGATGCGTCGTAATACAATGTTAATTGAATGACCGGTGAACTTCGCAAAACTATTACAAGCGAAACGTAGCGGAAACGTAATTATTTTTTGGCGTAATTAATCGCTCGAGAACGAGCTCGCGTGCGCCACGTCGACATGTTTCTACGTATGTAATTGTTTGATTTATTTCCGATCTCTTCAGAACATATCGAGTCAGTATCAATTATACAAAGAAGATATGTATTATGAAAGAAGATTAAGTAGTACAAGGGGAAGGTTAGATTCTCTACAAGTCAATAATAATAATTACAATTACTTGGAAATAAAACAAAACACAAACGATATTTCAGTCTGATACACGTTAGTTTCTCACAGACAATAGATTGACTTATTCCAGAAAGACAATAGACTAAGAGACGAACAAACGAACGGACTTAAACTATAGACAATGTATTTCCTACCCGGACTTATTACAAACCGATCAAACTGACATCAGACTTGAAATTTCAGGCTGATTGATTCATTACGCGCTATCGAATATACATGTGCAAGTACATATGTATTGTGCAGAGCTTAAGAGTTCGTTTCTGGAAGGAATGCGGGTCTAATTGGTTGGTATGTTTGGGCGTTGCTCGACTATTGTTTAATGTAACTTTATAACACATATATTTTCCCTATTGGCAGAAAGGATCGCGTGTACTAATCCATGTGTGTAACAAGGAGAGAGAACAGGACACGTCGAAAGAGATTAAGATAAAATGATAAATCGTCATAGACGTTCAAGTATTAAATATTATTTATTAGCCGTAATAAATATGGAAATTTTATGACTATACCACCGAGATTCAACTTTGTGGACTTTGAGAGCGTCTCAGGTAGGAATTGGCGAAAATCTCCTCTTGTCCTTGTGCCGTCCTGAGAGCAAACTCCTGAGGTCTGCATTATTATACGTAAGTCGATTATTGAACCTTTAGGAACTATCGCGATCATTTTCACTCTTGAATTTGGAAATCGTCTGACACACCCACTTCTCGTTGTAGCTATTTAATTTTTAATCGTTTCTATTATTGTCGCGAAGATTTCTACGTATGTGTTCGCGATATGTGGACCGAATCGAATATCTTCTATCTCTTACAGAGCAAAGACGAACGAACGCTTCAAGGATTTTCTACGACCAAGACGATGTTCACTAGAATATTTCTTGCAGTATTTGCGTTTATTTTATATTTTTCCTCTTCTCTCTAATAACTTTCTCGATTATCGCTTTTGTTAATCGTTTCTACGGGTGTTCTTAATTTTCATTAAACCGATTTACTTACATTCTCTCTCGTAATTAGTTCTCTTGATTAAAAACGAAAGTACCTTTACGTGTGCGGAATGGTACAACAAAGTTAGAGATGGCGCATCCAGAGAATTTGGTTGGCACGATTCTTCTTCACGGGCGACGAGAACAAATCGCTTCTCGTTATAATAAAGATACGACTAACAATAAGAACGAGCGAGATAGAGCGAATGAAAAAGCGGAAGGCAGTGAACGAAATTTTTAGAGGTCGATTTACTTGTACACCTTTACGCGGCAAAACATTTATTCCTTCGGAATGGAGCATTACGTTGGGGGGAGGGGGGGGGGGGGGGGGGGGGTATTCGTGCTTCGAAATACTTTATTCACCTTGCCCGAAATCTATCGTAAAAATAGCTCCGACCGTCGGCGTCGGTGGAACGATTTATACCCTTCTTCCTTCTTCTTCTTCGAGAAGTTAATGGCTTTTCGCAGACAGCGAATTCACAACCGAGCGACCGACCACCATTTTTCCAATCCAGGCCAAATTCGAAACGATCATGGAAATGCGTCCCAATATATCTGTAATATAACGCGGTCGTCCTCGCTCATGCATGTAAATTCGGGGACAAGTTGAAAGGTCCGAAGGGACTCGACGAGATCGGAATGGAAAAAGGGAGCGGCCAATTTGTCGTTCGCACGAATTTTTTTTTTCTTCTTTTTTTTTTTTTTAGCCTTCTACCTTCGCCGCGTATGACTTTCGGGACGGGCTAATAAAGCGTTATGCTCGGACAAACGTGGTAAAGGTGCAAGAAATCATGTTTGTCGTGCCAGAGTCGAAAGAGAGCTTGCCGACGACATAAGGTAAAGGAGTTGCAAGTAAACGTTGAAAAGAATATTAAGAGATAGAAAGAAAGGAAAAGAAAGAGAGAGACAGAGAGAGAGAGAGAGAGAGAGAGGGAGAGAGAGAAGGAGGGAGGGAGAGAGAGAGGGAGGTGGTGGCAAAGGCGAAGGATTTTCTTCTTTTTCGAGGCAATCCACAAGAAAGAACGCCGAGAACATAGGCAATAGACCATGGAAAGGAACGAAAGAAGGGCGACCGTCGATTGAATATTTTTACATGTATGAGATTTTTATTCTCACGATGCGATTGGTCGGTGCGTGCTTCTTCTTCTTCTTCTTCTTCTTCTTCATTCTCCCGCTTCTAACGTTATTCTTCCATCCTTCCTTTTCTTTCCCTACCTTTTGCTCGAGTCGAAAGTGATCCGAGAAAAAGACATGGGAGAGCCACGAATACTTTCATCGCGCGGATACGAACGAAAGAAGAATGCCGATCTATGGCAGAGACTGCAAATCTTTCACGATTCCCAAATCGATCGTCTTACGACGAAACCTTAAACGTTTTTTCCATTCTCTTCGCTCCCATTGGATACGTCGAAATTTAGAGATAGCGGAAAGTTACGTGGGCATTATCTCGTCGTGAGTGTATATCGTTTTAAAGGGATAATACAAGAGTTCGATTCAGAAGGTTACTTCGAAAGAGCACGGTTGTTTGAGATACGTACCTACCGATGATGGGAAGCTTGAAGGAATTTTGATGGTATATTCCGAAACGTATCGTACTTATATCGAGTCGATTGCTTCTACACGATAGCCTTCTTCTCTTTTTCCTCCTGTTTTTCCTTCCATTTCCTTCCTTTTTTGTATTGAACGATCTCGTCTCTTCATCTGCTACACTCTACTCTACTCTACTCTACTCTACTCTACTCTACTCTACTCTCTCTCTATCTCTCTCTCTCTCCTCTCTCTTTCTCTGATTCCTATCGCTTCGACTCTCGTTGAGAAAGGATTATTGAATTTTCCGTCATTTCCAGAAGAAATATGCTCTATTTACTTTGTAGAGAGTACGTCGGGTAGCTTTTCGCGTTATGGATGTGTAAGAAAAATAAGAAATATTCGGATGGAACCGCAATCGAAATCGAAAAGTAGTTTCATCTTTCTTTATCCACGAATCAGTGAGAAATCGTTCTTTCTCTCTAATATTTTTACCGTTTCTATTATCATCGGTGCCATTGTTATGGTCGTACAATTTTGACTACTATTACTACTACTATTATTACTACTACAGCTAATACACAGTCGTATTACTAAAAAAAAAAAAAAAAAAAAAGAATTACAATTTCCAACCCAGTTCATGCACTATCTACTAGCATCCACCTAGTCACCTATAACCTACTCCATGGACCGGAAACTAGCGACAGAAAGGGAGAGATAGAACGAGAGAGAGAGAGAGAGAGAGTATAGAGAGAGAGAGAGAGAGAGAGAGAGAGAGAGAGAGTGAGAGAGGAGAAGAAAGGAACATGGAAGCAGTAGCAAGGGAAGGTTTCGGCCTTTTGACAATTCGGAACACGTAGGAGGAATTTATTCGCGGAAAGGCAGGTCGCGTATGCAGCCCATCCTGCTCATCTCCGTTCGAGTTTCTGGAACAGTTTTGCCGGGTTTGCTAGTCGCACGGAGGCACTAGTAGTAGCAGGAGCAATAGCAGCAGCAGCAGCAGCAGCAGCATCAGCAGCAGTTGGCGATATGCAGCAGCGCCAACTTGGTTTCGACTTCCACATCTCCGCTTTTGTACCTTCCCTATATGCCAAGCCAATGACCGTTTAAATACGTGCTTTACCAAGGTATTTTGTCCGACTGTCTGCACTTCGCTTGCCCATCTATCGCAACCATCGCAGACATATGGCCGCAAAGTGCTCTATATATTTCTCTTTCTCTCTTTCTCTTTCTTTCTCTATCTCTCTCTCTCTCTCTCTCTCTCTCTCTCTCTCTCTATCTCTCTTTATCTCTATCTCTATCTCTATCTATCTCAGTAGAGTACTCTCTACCTTTCATTCACCATATACGGAAAACTCGTCGGAAAAATAATCTCTTCTGTTCATTTCGCATTCTCCTTAAGTTCGTACAAGCATACTTTCCAGTTTCCTCGCTCGATGCCGACGTTAATTCGATTCCTTTAATCGAATCGTTCGAGCGTACAGACGACTATCGACGTTGCTACGGTGATTTATAACAGTTAAGCTCGCGTTCTCTAAAGTTCGGCATTTCTCTTTCGAAAACGCGATAGGCGTTAGGCGAACAGACCTGCACGCATTGCTGCCGGGAATTAGGAAAACTCCTTGGGTCATAATAAAATTCATGCGAGGAATATAAAGCAGCCCGTCTATCTTAACAGTTGACGAGCGAAGTATTGGAACGTCTAGACGTTTAAACATCTTATTCCAAGAGCGTTCGTATACTTTGGATTCAAGTTAAACATAACGCTTATAGCTACGGCGAGCTCATTAGGTGACGTTCTTCCGACGATCCAAAGCGTTATACGCTTCGAATTTCTCTTACCCTCTCTCCTTATCTTTCTATATTCGTTTATCATTCTTCTTTTCCCGATAGTTCCTTCGATCATTCTCGATAAAATTAATAAGGCTTGGCCTAATTAACGAATCTACCACTGTTTTGAACCATTCGAATTATTTAATCGGACGTTCGTACATACGAACCGACGGCTTTATTTTTGTCTCCTCTTGATTTTTATTTTTTACTTTTTTGTTTTTTTTTTTTTTTTTTTTTTTTTTTTATCAACAATGCACCTGAAACTTTATCTTTCGGGTAATATCTGTATGTCGTTATTCGATAGCCAATGATCAATGATATCGGGACAAGGTCGGGCATGAGATGGACCTTTTAGTATTGCGAGGCATTTTATTGGTCACGTTAAATAACGTGGATGATTTAGCCAACGTCGGATACATGGAGAGTTATTGCCGTAAAGTCGATAACGGGCGTAAATATATGATAATGGCCGCCCGACAAAATAGCCATGATTTTTCAGAGTCACGTAGACAGATATAGGTACTTACGCTCCCGTAACGCGTACGATTTCGCAATATACTTTTCTTTTTTTTTCCTTTTGTTAATATCGATAAGTAACGGAGTGAGAGTGAGATACTAAAATTGTGCCGAAACGTATGGAAGAAATATTGATAAAAATCCTTGTATTATCTTCTACTCGAACGTTTAACGATAACTATTGTGACCTGAGCACTTTTCGACGGATATGATAAAAGATTTTACCTCGGCTAAGCCACTGTCAAGAGAGAAAGGTACTTTTCGTCAAATCGTGCAAGAAGATAAAGCGTAAGGCATTCTGGAATAACAATGAGACGCTCCTAATCGATTCCGCCTCCGTTGACTATAAAGTAGAATAACTATACTGCATTTTTCTCTCCTTAGTATATCGCGGGGCATTATTGTGAAATTTTCTTTCTTCTCCTCTCTTTCTCTCTCTCTCTCTCTCTCTCTCTCTCTCTCTCTCTCTCTATTTCCTTTTATGTTACTTCTATTCCTCCTTCAATGAAAGATAATTTATGAGTTTGGCACTAATAGATTATAAAGACTTGCGTATAAACGCGAACGTTGGATAACATATTAATGTTCTTACGATATTAGCCAAATTATATCCGTAATCGTTCTATAATGTCTCGCATTTCTCATTTAGCGAGTTCTTATTACGGGGCACCACACGATTCCCTACTTATTTTGGTATCAAAGAGTCAAAATGCAAACGGGGAAGTTTCGAATTTCTCTGTACATCTTGGGAAAAGTGGTTAATCGATCGGTGTGGTTTAGTCGCCTTAGACGTTGCTCAGAAGGAAACGGTTTCATGTAACTAATCCTCGACTATAACGGAACGGTAACGTAGAAACAGTGTAGGGAGAGAGAGAGAGAGAGAGAGAGAGAGAGAGAGAGAGAGAGAGAGAAGCATTCTCGAGTAACATCGAGTAACACCAAGTCTCTCCTATCTTCGAGTTCGTCTACCTTTAATAGAATACGAAGCATTTCTCTTTGGAATTTGAGCTTTTTGGAAGTTTCACGTATATCGAGTATTCACGTATTTCGTCCTTACCCTTTTCTCACCATACCGCATCTTTCGCATTTCCCAGTTTTTGGGGGCGTTATCGAATACCTCCTCTTTTATACAATACCCCAAGGGGTAGATTCGTTTCGATGAGAGTACGAATTATAACGAGAGGAAAAAGAGAATAATAAAGATAGCTGGAGGAGGGCGAAGAAAGATGGCGAGTCGTCGTCCTCGTTCAGCGGTGCGTTCACGAGAAATGTCGGGAGAACGATTCGAGGGTGTTCTCTAGCGAGGGCCGTCGTTCGTCGTTTCAAAAGGGAGGAAAGGGAGGAAAGGGAGGAGGAAAGAGGAGGGAGTACCGTTGATACTACGGCTGGGAAGTATCGAGGGATGCCAGGTGGAAGAAGATATAGGAAGAGTGTCCTAACGCCGCTCTACGACACTATTATTTACGTTAGACGCGGAAGAAATATTACCCTTTCGTTCGTGAAAGACGGCGCTCGAGAGAACACACAAGCGATCTTCCTTTCTCGGCTCTTCCATGCGCTCTCGACGACTATATGGAAAATAATGGAACGTAGCATGTTTCGTGATAGATAGCGTGATTACTAATTAGTAATTAAACACGATAAATAATTCTAATGATAATTCTAATCTTGAAATGGATAACTAGGAAAATTATATTACAATAGAAGCCGTAAGAGGAATGTCGAAGAATAGAGATATCGAAACTCTTTTAGGAAACTCGATAGAAAGGAGAATATCGTAAAAAAAAAAAAAAAAAAGGAAAGAGACGATTAGAAAGTCTGACAATTCCATCGTATATTCCTACAAAATATATCGTTCGTATGGTTTAATACTTTGAGTAGTGAATTCCAAATAACGTTAAAACTAACTTCGGAAACGTAATACAATTAGATTAAGATGTCTGTATCTGTGTGCAAGAAGTAAGTGACAAAATGGTAACGTGCTGGAATAGTAGGGGTAGGCATGAATCGACAACAAAGTTACTTTGGTGCAAAATTCAAAATGTTCCCAATGTTTAAAAGGTTAAACGTATTCCCCTTTACATTCTCTACGTACTCCTTCTACATTTCAGCTCTTTCGTTTCTCCTATTTCTCGTCATTCTGCTTTCATTCTCGAGAACTTGCCAGAGGGAAGTGTCGAGTCAGCAACTAGAATCTACTTCTTGAAAATAAGCCCGCATCGAAGGAATACGTCTTCTACGAGAAGCACTGCCACGTTTCTCGATATTTCTACGTTCTCTCTCTCTCTCTCTCTCTCTCATTCTGGTAGAAAAGCTCACTCAGCCGACGGCCTCTTCCCTCCCCTGGATGGAATGTTAACGACTTTCGAACGATAACGGCAGGAAAGTTAGCCGGAGACCAGTTTCTTCTCTTGGGCCGATGTTTAACGAGAATCTCGCGTTCTGCGGGCTACGGAGGATGATTGACGAATCTCGAGCAGTAGCTACAGGGTTAGGAGGCGAATGATAGATGTGCCTCTGACAAGTTAGCGAAAAAGCTGGATAGCTATATACGTATGTACGTTCGTTGTAGTAGTTTTTGTTCTCAACGATTTCGTTGCCGTTGGGAATCATTCAAGATTCGTGCGAATGTAAATCGAAAAGATGGAAATTGGAAAATTATCGAGGTTCCGCGGTTACCGTAAGAAGTATTTTACGTTGATCGATTATCGTAGCGATGACCGCGTAAAGCGCTCCATCCATTCACCCTCTTGAAAATTCGTATTCCGATGGAAAAAGGTCGACGGCCCCTTGCGACGAAAATGCCCACAGGCGGTGTCGACGCCTCGCGCGCTCGTCTGCCATGCAATAGGAATTGTTATTGCTGCCGTGGAAACCGATAATGTGCACGAGAGAGAGAGAGAGAGAGAGAGAGAGAGAGAGAGAGAGAGAGTGTGTGAGAGAGAGAAAGAGAGAGAAAAATGGGAAAGAGACGTTGGCCTTTTCTATACCGAACTACGGATTTTAAACACACCATTACGCAAATTAACTGTTATAACGGGTAGGGTCGGTTGAAAGGGATAGACAGAGATACGCGAGGAGAAAGGAGAGAGAGAGAGAGAGAGAGAGAGAGAGAGAGATCCCACGGTGGGGGAGTCCTTTTGGCCAGAGTCCAAAGGCACGTTTATCCGTCCGCGATGTTTTGCACTCGTCGTCGCTCCGAATTCATCACGTATATTTCCTCGTTCTCTCGTGCGGCGTTCTCTCGTAAAAATATCCAATTCTGATTTTATCGTGGACCTTTGCTATATTGATTGTTCTCGAATCTCTCGGCTCTTCTTCGCTTCGCTCGTCGAAAACGTTCGTCGTCTATAATCGTCAGACCTGAGAAACGACTCTCTCTTTCTCTCTCTCTCTCTCTTAATCTTCCCGTACTTACATAATGAAAGAAAAATTATGATTTCCGTGGATCAGGATTTTCGAAATCCACGGAGGCAGATAAATTGTTATTACGGGCTATAGTTTTGAATAAAATCACTCGAAATTCCATCGCATTGCCTCAACTGCGACAAAGTACGTTGTTTATACGAGGAGAGAGAGAGAGAGAGAGAGAGAGAGAGAGAGAGAGAGAGAGAGAGAGAGAAAGAGTGAATGAGATAGAGAGAGAGAGAGAGAGAGGGGGGGAAGAGAGAAAACAGACTTGCCGTCGTATAACGCGATACGACGAGAAGGCATGAGAGAGGTCTGTTTTCTGGTGTGTACATAGCGAGCAGACGGAGGAAGAGAGAAATGTCAGCCGAGCTCGGTCGGTAGCTTGCGTGAACTTGTCCTTATCTGGTCCCGAGGGAGGCGTACGGTTCGTATAAAGTCCCCTGTCGGGTGACAGTTCGCGTTGGTTTGCCCGCAAAACCCGGTGAAGTCGTACACGCGCGAGCTCGGTGACCAGAGGCCCGCAGAGTAATTTGCCATCCTGGAGTTAAATATTCCCGCGTGAAAACGTTTAGTCGTTGTAGTAGGAGGAAGTGTAAGGGGAGTAGGTGAAGGGGGAAGAGGAGGTGGAAGAGGGATGGTGGCGGTAGTGGTGGTGGAGGAGGAGGAGGAGGAGGAGGAGGAGGAGGAGGAGGAAGAGGTGGAGGAGGAGGAGTGACTGATGTGAGAGTGTGACTAATGCAGCATCCCGTAGGACTCGGGTTTCGACCTCTTGCCGGGAGCCTTCAGCCGGCACCTCCTGCTCACCGGCAGCACCTCCATTTCCCTCCTCGCTTCCTCTTTCCTTCCTCTTCTACGGTATTCCTGCTGCTACTCTGTTACGGAGCACAATCCATCAAATGGCCCGTTAAATATGAATGATTGCGCTTGGAGAACTGAGAAAGCTCAGAAAGACTGTATCCACCTCCCCTACATCTAGAAACCCCACATCCCTGCTGAATTAACGAAATTCAAAGGCAACCGATCCGTACTCGTTGCTCCCGATACCGCTGTCGCTGCTTTCTCGCTGGTCTCGGCATACGGAGACGCTTTCGTTCGTGTAACACGCCAATCCCATTAGTCTACCCTCTCTATCCCACTCCCTCTCTCTCTCTCTCTCTCTCTCTCTCTCTCTTTATCCCTCTTTCTCTATTTCTCTATTTCTCTCTCTCTCTCTCTCTCTCTCTCTCTCTCTCTCTCTCTCTCTCTCTTTCTCACTCACTCACTCTTTCTCTCTATCTCACACTTTCTTTGATTTCGAACACGCGTCTTTTCACGAGTTTCCTTATCCTGTCGACAACGACGTTAAGCGGATATTGTCTCAGAGCTCACTGACGTGTTTCTATCGTTAGGTTCGTGCGTACAGTTTGCTCGATGGAAAAGACATCCTCCATTTTCCTCTAATGTTTCTCGCGTGTATATGCGCTTTTGCATGTCCCATATAGGCGTGTATCTATGTGACATATTTCGACTTACACCTTCCTACGGCTCGATATTTCTTTCGTCTTAACGTGAAGGAAGGTATCTCAGTCGTAGTCACGTTAAGACGCGCCAAGGGTAATTAAGTTGAAAATATTCCAGCAGCGCCTTATCACGGCTTGCTCTTTTGTCTTCGCCGGCGTCGACCTTATCCCAGCACTGTTGCTACGGCATCCAACGTTCTCGCGACATTTTTCATCGTTTAGCCGGAGCAGCTCGGCACCTTTTCCAGTTCTCTTCCTCTTTCACCTTTCCTCTTTCTTACACTCCAACTTGGCTCGCTCGATTCTTTTTCTTCTTCTTGCGCGCGCGCACACGTTCTTTGGATTCAGGGAAAGAAGAGAGACAGAGGAAGAGTGGGGAGGGGGGCTGCAAAGGAGGGAGAGAAACTCAGTATGTTTATTCAAGAGCTTCACGTATAAAAGATATTCCACGGGAAAGGTACGTGACACGATCCTTGCGGCCCGCTTCCACACACACACACACACACACACACAGAAGTAGAGAGAGAGAGAGAGAGAGAGAGAGAGAGAGAGACTAACACACTAGGGAAGGAGAAGCTCTCGTGGAAACAGTACGCGAAAGCGGAAGAGAGAAGGAAATGAAAAAGTTATGCGTTGACCTACAACTTTCGCGAAAACGTTTCCGTTTTCGAGTTCGTTTCCTCTCTCTCTCTCTCTCTCTCTCTCTCTCTCTCTCTCTCTCTTTCTCCTTCTTCTTCTTCGATGCTCCTCAGTTTTTCTCACGGAAACGGGGAGAATCCGCTCATGGGCGTCTTAAAAATATGTAAGTTAAACAGTGAATACGTGAAGTTTTTTTAAGAAATACGGACTCGTTTGTAAACCTCGTTTAACTCGAGGTTTATTCGAGGTAGCAAGATATACGGACGATAACGTTGCTAACAATAAGTATAATTAATAGGTCGTCCCACTTTGTGTGGTGTTACACGCCGAGCTTAATAACGTTTTAAACGAGGACCAACGAGGAGATGATACCACCGACCGAGGTGGTCATTAAGGCGCGCTTTCAAAAGTCGCTTTTCCATGGATCTACATGCACCGGAAATAACGGAAATAACAGCTGAACGGACGGTGAAAGATACGCGTTTAGCGCAGGCTCACGAAATATCCTATTACTTTCTTCGATCGTCTTTCACGAGCGTTTGTACGATTTTAAACGAAAGAATCCTCCTTTCTTTCACGAACTTGATAAAATTTCAATCCAGAATTTCCCCGAAATGTTTTCGCGAAATTTGAATTAAAATTTGTCGAGAACGAAAATTACGTTCCCTCCTAATTTCGCTCGGTCAGTAATTAGTCGAAATTTATCAGGTTGATCGTAAAAACTTTCATTGGGAACTAATCTCTTTCCTCTCCTTTTTTTTTTTTTTTTTTCTTTCTTTCTTCTCTTTTTCTTTTTAAATCGTCTATATTTAGGGAAAAATTATTTAAGGACGACAAGGAGAAGAAAAGAGGAAGTGGTAGAGAGGGGTTAAACGATCTTTCCCTTTTCCATGACCGTAGATATTTCGATTACTGACATCGTTGAATGCATCGGTTTCTCTGTAGCGTCCAAACCTTTGAAGTTTTAAGCTTAGAAATAGGAGAAAATACGGGAGGTATTGGATTCGTTGAGGTCGGATCCTAATAAATCGTTTCGGAACGAAGACGGCTAAAGATGAAGAGAACAGGGGAAGGAGAGTAGGAGAGAGAGAGAGAGAGAGAGAGAAAGAGTGAGAGAGGGGGAAGGAAGGAAAGACGGTGGTGGCGGTCGGGGCGTTTAAGCAGCTTTCGTCGCGAAGCTCTTGTAAGCTCGGCAATGCCAGCATTCGTACTAATATTTGCTACTTGACCCCAACCCATCGTGCACAGTTTTGCTTCTCTATTCGTCGATCGTTCACTTCCATCGGTTTTTCATCTCTCTACCTACATATATATATATATATATATAAATATATATATATATATATATATATACCTATATATATATGTATATATATATATATATATACCTATTACTGTGTCTAAATATCCTATAAATTTTTTATTCGTGAACTTGCAGTACTTCGAAGGAAATTATTTGATGGTTATGTATCGTTACGAGATATTCGGGAACGTACGAATATGTAAAAAGAAGAAACGCACGATAACAGTAACGTCGACGAATAGGAATACGTTGGGTTTCTATGTAAGCGAGATAAAAAAAAAAAAATAAGGAGCGAGTCTTTGCCCCGTCACGGATGAGACCGGACGAATTACGTATTATTATTAATCTGGAATAAATCATTCTTTTTATTAAAGTCCTTTTTTTTATTTTTATTTTTATTATATTAGAATATCTGTTGTTAAGCATACGGGGCCCGCAACGTGGGTGTCAGAATTGGGAACCAAAGTGACATGATATCAAGTGATATGTAAGCGGTCGATTCATTATCTGAAGATATCGATATTTGTAGCAGGAGCGCGGGGCGAGCGACAGACAGACAGACAGACAGACAGACAGGATGCCGGAGAGATCCGAAGAGAACGATTGCGATGGGACAACGGGGTGGGGGGGATGCTTCATTCAACTCAGAGGTCCAACTCGAAGGAGACCTCGACTGCTGGATCAGTTTCAGATGTTGGCTACCCTTATTTAAAATATTGCTGTACAGATCCAAACGGTAAAGGCAAACCTAATCGGTAGGATAAAGGAGCAACTTGTCGATAATGAACAACGAAATACGTGGCATGGCAAAGACTATGATAAAAAATATTTCCTTCTTTGTGAACGTAATTATACGTGCTTCTTGTTATAATTTTAAATGAAGGATATAACAGGGAAGTCGACCTTAATAATGAACAAAATAAAATGTATTTATATATATATTTTATATATATGTACACACACACACACACACACACACACACACACACACACACACACACACACACACACACACACACACACACACACACACACACACACACACACACACACAAATATCTCCAGCTATTTTTATTCGATGGAATTGGTAGGAAATTGGCTGTAACGATTTTATATCCTGAAAGAAAGATAGAAAGAAAGAGATAAGAAGAAAATGAAGAAGTAGAAAGGGTGATTAAGAAAGAAGGAAAACGAACGTAAATTACAAGAGTTTCTTCGCCAAAGAGAAATTGCGAAACTAAATTAATTACTCGTGAAGTCTTCTGCAGCGCGTGCGAGTTCAACGGCAGAAAATGGAGCTAATAAAGAGTAAAGAAGAAGGGAGAAGTAGGGCCTAAGGTGCTTATAGAACGTCGTGAGGACGTCTCGTTAAGACGACGAAAGCGATCCTCTCGTTCTCTCTCTCTCTCCCTCTGTCTCCCTCTGTCTCCCTCTATCTCTCTCTCTCTCTCTCTCTCTGTCTCTCTCTCTCTTTCTCTCTCTTTCTTTCTTTCTTTCTCTCTCTCTTTCTCTGTTTCTATTAAATGTACGTACGTTTCTATCAAACGTTTTGTACGATCTCAATTACAAATATTTTAGTCTTGTCTTTTCCATTAAAAATGTTTAAAATAAAGTAAATTTATCTTTGTTGAGTTTGAATTTAATACAAAATAAGTAAAAACATAAATATCTAGTAAAAACGTTCGTTATAAACAAGACGTTTCGAGTTCGCGTGAATCTTATGACTTCATATTAAAAATATAGTTGCAAAAACGAAGTGAAATAGGAGAGGAAAAATAAGAATTAATTAATCAATTAATTAAATTAAACAATCGTGCATAATGATTAATTAGCGATCGATGATGGTTGTTCAAGAAAAATATGAGATTTTAGGTTTTTATCCGACAAATTCGTTTTAACATTAAAATAAAGATTACATTTGAAATATACTTCTAATGTTTATATGTATGTACATATATCGGACTTTTTTCACTTCGGCTCTGTATTTTTTGATTCCTCGGCTCTGATCGATTAAATATCGTATTTTATTTTTGCACGAAGATCACATCATCTTAAATCGAATTTTCTTAACTTGCATTCGTTAATACAGGTACATCCTCGCTTTACGTGTACATCGTTCTCTTAATATCCATTCAGAGAATCTATCGTTCTTTATAATATTCTTCTATCACACCAAGCATTATCGGATTGCCTAAACAATCTTCATGTGAACTATAAATTTCGTTGGTTTATTCATTTCTTTCATTCATTCTACAGTAATAATCTTGTATGTATCTTAATTCTTCTTAATCGTCACATACGCGAGTGATTTTCAATTTCTAACGGTTTTCTGATAATAGAATATCACATACAAATGATTCGATTAATTTTTAACCGGGAAAATTCAAGGACCATTCAAAAGAAAATGTTTACTTTTTTTTTCTAAGCATGGTAGTAGTATCCAGAGCATTCCGATGGTGTGCTACGTTTCCCGAGTAGATTATGGACACAATATCCCAAGCATGGCAAATACGTCTGGAGGCGTGCACAAGAGCGGCTTGAAATTATGACCATGGAATATTATTTCGCCGTAGCTCTTCGGACACGGACGTACTTTCGCGGCCCCTACATTTCGTCCACTCTCTCTCTCTCTCCTCTCTCTCTCTCTCTCTCTCTCTCTCTCTTACTCTTGCTCTCGCTATCTCTCGCTATCTCTTTCTCTCTCTTTCATCTGGTTCGAGTTATGCAGGTTACCTTGCGAATA
>OU426851.1:15642755-15682755 GCA_911387685.1 Dolichovespula media
TTCCTTTTCGACCACGACGATGGTATTACGTTGACATTTTGAATGCGTTTTCGAGGCTCGACCACAGGAGACGACGAAAGATCGTTGGCTGTTGCCACTTGAAAAAAAAATAAAAGGATATACATACATACATAAGTACATTCATTTGAGTTGACTTTATTTTCCGCTTTCATAATCATCCATCGATTTCCATGGAATTATGCGAAAGTAGAAACGTTATTTAATTAAATTGGCAATGAAGAAAATGAACCCTTTTGATCCGATAGGTGATACAGAAAATAAACCGCACGAATATCTGAACTTTTTTCTATTTCGTTAATCGATCCTTTTTCATCGATTACATTGTAATCGTCGAACGGGAGGATAACGGTGGTTTATAATTAATAGGTACTTACCGTTGCTTCGTATAATACTATTACGTTACATTCGTACTTATTATATATGTGTACGCGTTTGTGTATTCAGGTTGTATTCGAGGTTTCTTGCGGTCGACCGCGTGATTTTAACGACTATTGCGGAAATGGGCCGAGCGAACTTTCCGTATAATCCGATTCGACGTGAATACTTACGAGGGCGGATACTTTTGAATCAGAACGGGTATTATTGTTTTTAATACAACGCAACGTTAGTTGGACGAGGAAACAATGCGACGTTTCGAACGTACCTAACTTTAAATCGAAGCGCTTTAAAAGTCATCCGGTACCCCGGGCCTGACAATGGTTTTCTTTTTTTTTTTCTTTTACAAAAGTTTTTAATGGGAACGAACGTATTATCGTGGAAGTACATACTTATGTACCATACCTTGCTCCTGTAAATATTATGTTCGAATTCTAAATTCGGCCTTTAGTGATCTAAGTTCTACACTATTCCGACAAAGGGAAAATTTACTGGACCGTTCAGCGTTCATGCTGATTTTGCTCGTTAACGAAGCCGAACCGACTCTCGGTTTAGCTCTTTTGCATAATTTGTGGAAGAGAGTGAGAAGAGACATAGTGAAAGAGGGGAGAGAGAGAGAGAGAGAGAGAGAGAGACATACAGAAAGAGACGGCTGAGCGCAGGCAGTCTCCCATTCTCATTTATACATACATGTAATGTATTAATACTTAAATTTGGCCAGTAACATAGAGACTCATACGTGATCACGTTCTCCTATCACTTTGCAATTATAATTTGTGCGAAATGGAATTAGTTGTATAAACAACGGCCATAATTCTTGTTCCTCGTTTGTATTTTAAGCGCGCATGCGCGTGTCCACGAGAAAGATCGAGATTTGCACGCGGAGATAATGCGATTATTTAGTTCGTCTCTGGTGGTAATATACGTGTCTCTCGCGGCTAATTAAAGACGATATTCTGACTCGTAGGTCGGGCTCGTGATCGTCGAATGGGGAAAATAATAATAATAATAATAATAGTAATAATACGTATGTTTGAATATTGATTCGATGACGACGCACAGTCGACGACGATCAGCCGATTAATCGTCAAAGATAATAAATGTGAGCGAAATCGAGAGAGAGAGAGAGAGAGAGAGAGAGAGAGAGAGAGAGAGAGAGAGAGAGAGAGAGAGAGAATGGTAGGAGAAGGGATCGTAGAAAGGTACAGAAACGAAGGGAGAAACGTTTCTTTCTCGTTCGATGCGGGCATCGGATAAAATGGGAGACAGTGTCGTAATTACGCGTTTCCCATGGGGTTTCCAAGCTCGCTCGCCAGCTTCGGAGGGTGAATGTAGCTTGAACGAGGGTGTGCACGATTCCGAGTCAAATTTTTAATCGATTCCGAACGATCTTCCCTCTCGTACGAATCCAACCTGTCCAGTGCTTTTCGTTTTTTCCTCTTTTTTTCTCTCTCTCCCTCCCTCCCTCCCTCCCTCCCTCTCTCTCTCTCTCTCTCTCTCTCTCTCTCTCTCCCTTCATGAAAAGCACCCTCATATTTATTGATTATTACGTCTGAGAAATACTAGCTACTAAGGATTTCTACTGAAACAAAAAATATCGGTATTGTGCAGGAATTTTTCGTTTGTACCTTCGTTATAGAAACTGAAATATGAGAATGCCGGTATGACGTCACATCGATCTATTTCTATTTTATTATAATTTATATTAAATATATGAGCAAAGTTTTAATAAAGTCGTCATCTTGTTATCGATATTATATATTAACGAAATTATATCGAAACAATATAGTAATCGTCATTATCTTTTTATCGATATTAGATATTGGCGGAATTATAACGAAACTAATATATTATCGATATCGCTATAATATCTAAATAAAAGTAATTAACACCGTCTTTTAGATAAGATGTATAGTTTGATCGCCAATTAAAAAGAGTACGATTTTACGAATTGTCAGAAAGTTATAATTTTTTCTTAAATAATTAGTACACTATTATTAGTATACTATTTGTTATAACTTAAGCATACTTCTAATGATTAATATCGAGGATCCAAATGTTTTATGCCATAGCTATTATAATATTGTCTTTTTTGCGAAGTCTTTAAATTGTATTTACCGAATACTTGACAAAATTTCTCATTTTACGATCAAACAATTCTAGGTTTCTTTCTAATCCGTCACGCAATGACAGATTTTATTATCATAAAATATTTGGTCACCAAGAACTCCCATTTGCCATTGTCAATAGGGGTTGTTGTTGACTCCCAGTCAGCAGTGAATGTAATCAAACGAAAAATTTTCCAGAATCATATTTGCTACAATTATAGTTACTTTAACAATTCCACCAACACAAGTTAGTTTCGAAAGATCGTTTTCATCTTTAAAATACGTATTATTACTATTATAATATAACTTATCTATTCATATAAAAATATATTTTTATTGGTTTTAATTATAGAGAAAGAAGAACGTGTCCTAATCTCAACCTACCATATCAACGATAAAAGACAGAAAAAATACAAGTATTTATTTCAGTTTTTGGTAACATATTAGTTTCGGGCATTATTTCGGTTTCTATAATAATGCTTGGCAAAATAACGATATTCGAACAATACCGGTTTTAAGTTAGTAGACAAAGAATCGATACTCAAAATATACCGGGTATTAAGTCACTGCTAGCTATAACATAATACATTTTCTTTTGAATTTGCTCGCCAATTTATTTTCAGTAAGCAAAGAGCGCGTTTTTGAACGTGTCAAATAAATTTGCGAGGAAGGAAGAAGAAAAAAAGGCAAAGGTGTGTGTGTGTGTGTGT
Source organism: Dolichovespula media (assembly GCA_911387685.1). Taxonomy (NCBI): domain Eukaryota; kingdom Metazoa; phylum Arthropoda; class Insecta; order Hymenoptera; family Vespidae; genus Dolichovespula; species Dolichovespula media. Next base: position 15,645,970 of record OU426851.1, read on the forward strand.
GCGCGCGCGCGCGAATAGGTATGTAATACATGCATACATAGAACGAATACCTAGACACATATATACATATAAACGGACTAATGCGAACAATGGTATCCAGGTATCCTGTAAACAATGCATTCGGCACGATTCGAAAAGCAGCGCATTCGCCGGTGCTTTTGAACAAATCTACAGTCCGCTTTTGCAACAATAATTCATCAGCCGACATTCGCGCGAGAACGACTGTTTTTTTCTTCGATGACTGCACGCGCACTCCCACACACGCGTTTTATAGACTTTACAAAAGTTTTATCATCGTGATACGATAGCACAATCATCGTCTTTCCATTCCCATCAACGTTACTCGATCTTTTCTCTTTGTTCTTCGCACTCCATGATTGCCGTCCCTTATATTTCTCCAGACCCATACATCTTTCTTATCGTTATTAACGTACAATACGATTGTAAATATCTATATCGGTACTTCATCGTCCATGAAATAGGACTTATTTTACGTATGATTACGCTTTCGAAGTACAACGGGAAATAAACGCGAGAGAAAAAGCAACAAACACCATTCAGTTTACGTGAACTCTCTATTGGAGTTGTTTGTTTAATTAAAAGTCGAGAAAAGAAATGAGGAAAGAATACATCTTGATTGTATTGACTTCATTATGCGGTCGAGCGAGCTCGTTTCCCTCACTTACACGTTTCTTCCTTCCAGCTAGTGGAGATAGCACGCGTAATATGGTAAACCGTGGACTTTCTACGTTTTACTGGTTACATACGTACGCCGGTATATAAGTATATAAGGTCTCGTGTACGATCGTTGAATAAGGTAGAGAAGGTACATGTTTTCATAATAAAAGTTTGAACGAGAAAAAGAATTTTGAACGGAGTTTCGCGTTGGTTAATGTGAACCGTTGTTAAAGCAAATATTAGAGGAAATTATATATATATGTATATGTATATATATATATATATATATATATATATATATATATACGTAATAAAAAAAAGGTATATTAGAAAAGGGAGATCAAAAACATGGTCGTGGATGTTGACCGACGGAAGAGGAAGTACGCGTACCGCCCGGAGAGCCCGTAAAAGGCACGAAAGGCAGACAGGATGTACGGATGATATTTGCAAGAGCAACTAGCGTAATGCCCAGTGACGAGCAACCGTCGAGTATGCGTCAAATACCTATACAAAGGGAACTGAGCAACGGCAAAATCCCTTTGCGCGTTCTACCACCCGTCATCCTTTACATTCTCTTTCTATTCTTCCCTTTAACAACAACGTTCTACTCTACCTCCTAAACATTTCATGCCCTCGACGCTTATCATTCGTGTTTCTGTCTGTGGGAGGGCAAAGCTCGTCCGTCTCTTTTTCTCCATTTCGTCGATTTTTTTTTACCGTCGAAACAATCGATCGATCTTCGAAAATTATTTTACACATTTTCGAACGAAATTCGAAATATTTCTTTGTTCTCTTAATTGTCGATAATTTCGCATGATTTGTTTTTTTTTCTTTTTTTTTTTTTTTTTTATAATTAGTGTTAGAAGAGAACTCGATCGTAAAAGCGTTTTACGAGACAGAGAAGGGAATTTCGTCGAGAAGAACTCGATACCGAAACTAGGACGATTGAGAGACAAATTTCTTCTTCGGCAAAGAAGAACAGACCATTGTCGTTCTGTTTATTGGAAATTCTAAATCGAAGGACGCTGATTAATATCGCGGATACTCGCCACAGGAAATCGGGGTAATATTCTATGTTCGTTGATTCCTTTTTGCGCTTGTATATCTTTGTTTCGAGGAAAGAAGTTTTTCTTTCATAATCGTACTTTTTCTATTCGTTCAGAGGCAGATAATAATGGTATCGACGAGAGGTATATAAGGACCCGGATAAATAGGAATTCTTTGAAACTCGTGGCAAAAAGTTATGTTAAGCTATAGCTCGTAGGTTTCTCGCATTTATCACCCCCTTTTCGATTGGTTCACACTTTAAAGCCGCGAGGCTTTATCTTATCGACCACCAAGGATTTTCGTCCTTGACCAGACTTTTTGGAATGCGCTTTAAAGATGTAACGCGGCACATTGTAAGTAGGTACTATCGCGACTCCCGAGAGATTTTTATTCGTTCTTTCCTCCGGTCAAATTCAAATTTCGAGAATAATGCACCGAGTGCGCTTGATCACGCTTCTTAAAAGAGACATCGTGAAACTTGAACGAACATTTTTTCGTGAAACAAAACGTGGATACGTTCAGGGTAGTGTAGTAATAGTAATAGTAGTAATAGTAGTAGTAGTAGTAGTAGCAGTAGTAGTAGTAGAAGTGGTAGTAGTAGTAGTCATGGTAATAGTAGTGGTAATAGTAGTAACAGTAATAGTAGCAGTAGTAGCAGCAGTAGTAGTAGTAGTAGTAGTAGTAGTAGTAGTAACAATAGTAGCAGTAGTAGTAGGCTCCTTGTACTTACTTCGGATGTTGTATTCTGAACGAAAGAGAAGACGAAGAGACGGAGATCTTTTTGCGAGACGGTCTGAAGATTCTGAAAATGGTACTCCCCGGGCATGGCCCGGACAAAGTGGTCGAGTCCACAATTATATAGGACAATACCGCGAAATGGTAGCGCAACAAAAGAAGGAAAAAGAGGGTTGAGTTTACCCATGCGCTCGACTGTCGACTGGAAAGAGGAAGAGCACAGAAACACGGGCCATTGTTTCCGGTAGCAGGTGTTATTTCGTGAATGGTACTGTTATCGTGCATTCTCTTGTAGAGTTGTGCGTTGCGCGCAAAAAGAAAGAGAGAAAGAGACAAGGAGATAGAGAGAGATAGAGAGAGAGAGAGAGAGAGGGAGAGGGGGGGGGAGGGAGAGAGGGAGAGGATGCGGAGAGCAGTATACGTGGTTTATTCAGAGGTGGTCATGCGCCATGTTCAAAGAGCCATTACGAAAATGACCATTAAAATAAATTACTCTCATCGTGGCGCAGGACTCTCGGCTCGTAGCTAGATGTCCTTCCGTTCCCTTCCGTTCTCTTCCGCTACGATGCAGTTTGCGAATACGTGACGCGGAAATAGTCGGTCGTACGAATCAATTTACGTAAATAATGGAGAGCACGGATGCGCTTTGGTTTTCGAAAACTCAATGTCCGGTTCTAAGTGCCAGAATCATTAAAATATTCCGTGCTTGGATAGATCGGTATCTCCGTTTTTCTTCCCCCTTTTTTTTTTTTTTTTTTTTTTTTCTTTTTTATCACTATTTATTCATTTACACGCATGGGATATTACTTCAATATTTTCATCGGTGTGCTCTTTCATACTTGAAATATACAGAATTTATCGAATTTACAATCTCCAATCTTGAAAATACCAACGACATTTCCCGGTCATACGTCAAAGATATTTAACAGTTCTCTCTCGGCTATCAATTTCTACACGGTAAACGTTAAAAACGGCGACTATATGAGTTTTCGTAAACGATGACTCTTCGACGTACCGAATTTAATCGAGTAGCGTAATAAAAAAACTTATTACCAACACCAACCTCGTAGAAGACTCATTCTCTCTCTCTCTCTCTCTCTCTCTCTATCTCTCTCTCTCTCTCTCTCTCTCTCTCTCTATCAAAAGAATTGACTCGTGAAACCGATAAATTCCATTTTTCTGAAATGAATCTTCCCTTTTATAATAAAGAGAACGGAAGAAAGAATCTACTTAGGAAAGTCAGGCAAACGCAGCGCTTGTCAGCGGGATAAAAGTGCCGGTACATCGGAATCCTTTTTCCTCCGATTCAGCAAATATTGACGTTCGTGAATTGAAATTTGCATGGACAGCGAAATTGGCAAAATATTTCCGCTCGTAAAGGAACGTTCGAGGGTGAATATGCCGGGAAATGGGTAAGGGCCGGGGGAAGGAGCGACGGTCGAAAAGGGGAGCGATACCACTCTCTCCCCTGTTCTCTCTCTCTCTCTCTCTCTCACTCTCTCTCTCACTCTCTTATTTTCCCCCTTTCTCGTACCCGGGGGAATAACACTGACCGAGGAAAAAGCGCGCTCCTAAATTTAATATGACGCGTCTTTGGATCGATTTCGACGGGCGTTTTCCTTCCTTCTTTCTTCTCTTTCTTTTCTTTTGCGTCCCTCGAGTCGAAGTTTATCGAAAAGCAAAAAAAAAAAAAGAAAAAAAGAAAAAGAAGAAAAAAAAAAAAAGAAAAAGAAAGAAAAAAAAGAAAGGAACAGAGAAGACAGAGTTCGGTGGGGAAGATTGAAGTGACGGAGAGGTTTGTATGTGTGTTTCAGGGTCCGGTCGGGGAGGTGGGCGGCGTTAGGCTGCCACTGCAATCCTTACATGGATACGGGTCCGTGTTCATGTACTCAGCGTTAACGAGTCCAGGCGGTGGTAGCGGCCAGGCTGGTGTAGGTGGAGGCGAAGTCACCCTCCGCCTCCGCGAACCAGAGGACATACCAGAGGAGGTGCTCGCTCGTCTCGAGGATACCGCCACCCTCTCCATCTCCCTTCAAGGTGACGCGGTCCTGAGGCTAGGGGCGGCTGCCGCAGGTGAGAGTCTCTCTCTCTCTCTCTCTCTTTCTCTCTCTCTCTCTCTCTCTCTCTCTCTCTCTCTCTCTCTCTTTCTCTTTGAAAAATTCGAGACGCTCGAAAGTAACCGACTATTACTACCAAGTATCGGAGTATCAGTGTCGGGGAGTCATAATAAATAATTGGCTTATATTCGCTTCATAAATCCGAGTGCTTCCCGGCCGCTTCCCGCTTAGAGAATGTACCCCTTGAATTTATTATAATGAGGACCTTACCCTCGTATTTTTAGGATCGCCATTAATTTTCTCGCTTTCGAAGCGTACGTACGTACTCGCGACCAAGCTACCTCTCGCTGCACGGTGGAGCTACCTTGTTCGTTCGCATATGGCGTCGAGCAGATTAGTCGCGATTCCATGGTGTGTGTGTGTGTGTGTGTGTGTGTGTGTGTGCGCGCGCGCGTGCGCGCGCGAACTAATACAGAATTATTTCGATGGCTCCTCCCGCGCTAATCCGTGCTTTTATAACGACCCCACTGAAAATCCCTTATCCGTTCGACAATTTTCCTCGGACTTTACGACGACAACGCACTTTTTAAAACCCGCCTAAATTTATCGTTCTGTTTTCGAACATTCTTAACTTTATTAGTGCACTCGCCAGCGGGACTTTTTAAAGGATCTTCGAATGTTCCGTTCACCGTCGTTTTGAGATCCGAATCGATGGAAAATATAAGATAGAATAGCTTTATATTCGTGCCGAAGAGATAAAGAAGAAGAAGAAGAAGAAGAAGAAGAAGAAACGCGCGCGAGAGAAAAGATCGCCGTTACGAAAAGGTTAAAAGTCTAGCGTGAGCGGACGCGGTCGGATGTCGAGGTCTCGGTAAGGAATCCTCCCTCGTGGAAGAAATCCGAGGACGATCGAGCGTTAACTTCCGGACGATTTGTCAGAGTCGAACCAGTGCCGACCTGGTTCTAGTATTTGCCACGATAAATCCTGGATTTTCATAACTTTCTCTCAGCCATCTCCTGTTCTCTCTGTCTATCCCTCTCGTTCTTTCTTCCTTCCTTTCTTCTTACTTTCTCCCTTCCTTCCTTCCTTTCTTTCTTTCTGTTTTGTTACCCCTCGCATTGGCATCGCCAAGGGCAAGTTTTCAAGAGCCTCTTCCTATTGGCCTCGCATCGTGTATCCTTTAAAAGTCTCGATGGGATCCCGGAGAAATATATTTTCCATCCTTCTTCCTCCCTCTATCCCTTTTTCCTACTCCTTCTTCTTTCCGCCTTTAGTTTTGTTCCTCCTCCTCCTCCTCCTCCTCCTCCTCTTCTTCCTCCTCTCGACTTGATGACGCTCTTGCGACCGCTTTCAGAGAATCTCATGCCAAAAGAGATTTACCGAAGTTGCGGCTTGTTACGAAGTCTTTGGACTTTCGCCACGAGAGGAAGCTCTGCTTGGGAATCGCATTTCCCTCCGAACGGGTTTCGATGAAACCCTATGATTAAGAAAATCGATTCGAGATGATTTCTTGATCGATAACAAACGTTCGTATCGAGTTTGAGATACTCGTACTTGTATAAATCAGAATTGGATTCGTTTATGGACATTTGATTTTTGAGAAGCAAGAAGTGTTTCGCACTCGGTATTGGTAGGATCGATATGGGTTCACATAGAAACGAGGACTTTAGAAAATCTCTCCGATACTGGGAGACATCGATATCCGTGTAACACAAAGGCATGGTATAATATCATAACTCGGGAGAACAGAAAAAAAAAAAAAAAAAAAATTGAACTAGGCGCGATAAAGGTGCCGCGCGAAATATCTACCGTGAAAGGCTATAAGTTTGAAATATGCCAGTGTTTTATTTTCAACGCGCGAATACCTCCTGCCCCTCCGTAGGATATGGAATACGATGAGACCGAAACTACGTCGAGTTCGAGGAACAAGGGAGCATACACCGGCGTACATTTTGCGTTTAAAAAAAATGCTTGCGTCCTGTATATACACATGGATTGTGGGTAAAACTGAGCGAGTACGCGAACAATTTTGTCGTGCTGGTACCGGGACATAAATATAGAAGCGGGACGAAGAAAGAGTCCGCGTGTTTTCCTCTATCGGATTTTATTTTCTTTTTTCTTTTTTCTTTTTCTTTTTCTTTTTCTTTCCTTTTTTTCGGAGCGAACCAGGTGAGAGTGAGAAAGAAATAAGTAGAAAGGGAAAAGGAAATGAAGAGAAACAGAGAGACGAGGAGGGGTATGTACATTCGAAACTTATGTAGAAAACTTTGCGGAGAGAGCAATTCTCGTTATAACTTCGAAACTGGAAACTTAAACTGCCGCGAGTCCAACCATTGGGTAGGGGGGAAGAGGGGACGGGGGTGAAAGTTTTGGTCGTTTTCCTACGCGGGACAATCGTTTGCCCTTTTCGTAGCTTCATTCTCTCTCTCTCTCTCTCTCTCTCTCTCTCTCTCTCTCTCTCTTTCTTTCTCTCTTTTTATCTATCTATCTACCTTTCTATCTCTGTTTCATTCTCTTTAGTTACGTTCTCCCTCTTTAGCTACGCCTTTTACAAAAGACCGTTCTTCTTTTTACCGACCCTTCGGTTCGGTTCGGATCGGATCTAACTAACCTCGTATTTCGTCTTCCTTATTCCTCGCCGTAAAATAATTCGAACTTCGACTCGTAAATCCGTAAAGAATGACGGTGCAATAATCGAGCTGAACTTGTTACATCCCCTCGTTACCACTTACTTAGTGACCGTACTTTAAGAAACTTCGTTAGAGGATGCGTCGAACAGAGAATTCGACCGAATTCGATTTGATAGCTCAAGAAAATTAAACTTAATTTTCCTTATTCATTGTATTAGGACATTACTAATGGGTAAGGAAATTTATCCACGTTCAATCTGGTCTCTCGGATTTTATAGATTTTTGTATTTATAGATTTTTATGATTTTCCAACGAAAGTTCAAGAACGAGAGAGAGAGAGAGAGAGAGAGAGAGAGAGAGAGAGAGAGAGAGGGAGAGAGAGAGATGGAGAAAGATAAAGATAAAGATAAAGATAGAGAAATAAAGATAGAGAGAGAGAGAGAGAGAGAGAGAGAGAGAGAGAGAGAGGTATAGGCGATTATAATCCTAGCTTGATTGCGTCTCATTTTATAAAGACCGTTCTCTAACAAGCACGGTTCAACGATAGTTCCCGGGACATTAGGGCCATTATCCTGGTGTCACGTACTTAAGAATAGGTTGTAGGACACGTAGAAACGGCTACCTGTGCGCAGGTCGAACACAAAGTCCCAGCATCGACGTTATCACTACCAGTACTACCACCACTACCACCACCACCACCACCACCACCATCACCATCACCACCACTACCACTACTATCATCATAGGCGTCGTTTTCATCGTAGGTTTCCACTCTTGGTAAAAGAGGAGGCGGTGAAGTTCGATGTTCAGAATGTGCATAGCTAACCGAGAATCTCGCGGAGAAGTTGTATATGAATCTCCGTGCTTTCAAGAGAAACAAGAGAGAGAGAGAGAGAGAGAGAGAGAGAGAGAGAGAGAGATAAGGGGGAGAGGGAGAGAGAGAGAGAGCTTCGCAAAACGCGAAGCTTAAACCCCAACGACTATGTGCGCGCACGAACTCGCTCTCGTTCTTCGTTAAAGCCGTTTCCGTTTTACGCGCGGTCGAGTCACTAATTTCCCTCCTTCACCTTCAACTTTCTTGCCTTCGTTCTGCTCGAGAGGAAAATACAAATTTACGATCTTCCCTACCTCAGTATCTCCTCCTATTTTATTTCTATCCATATTACGGAAGATTAGAAAGTTGATTCCTTCTTTCTCACATAGGTATCATCGGCAGGCATTTCGTACCGAATAAATCCCGAATGTTACATTGAATTTATTTATACGGATTATTTATATACGGATATTTGAGGAATTTATTTTGAAAAGTATCTTGGAATCTTGTATATTTGTTCAACGAAGTTGCTTCAATGGTTCGTATGATTCAAATTGATCATACTTCGTACAATTCGCATTCGAAAAATAATATCATTTGTCGATCGATCAAAGAAACATCCTGTATAACGAAAACAAGATTTCTTAATATCGTTCACGTGGTTTAGAATGAATTACTTGGAAGAAATCGTTACGGAAACGTAACCTACGTTCTTCTTGTGGTAGATCGAAAGTAATAAAGGGATCCGACAAAGGGCACGCAATTTAATGGGAGTTCGCGCGTCTACTCCACGTTCGGGTGCATTCTCTGAAGAGAGATAAAGGCACCGAACAAGTGACCCGTGTATCCGAAGCTACGGCGGGTGTCCTTTTACCGTCGATCCTGACGCTCGTTCGTCGGGGTCAACTGAAAAAGATCAAAGGCCGAGGAACGCGCACCCGTTCGTTTCCCACCGACGCCTTAAACGTGTCTCTACGACCGCATCGATGCATTTTGCATCGACTTTGTAATTGTAAATCGTTCCTTGTACCGTATTTCATCGTACTCTCGAATATCCAATCCGTCGAAGTAGTAATAAGGTATCGAAAACGATTTTCGATCGCGATCACGCCCTTCCTCCATCTTCCTCCTCCTCCTCCTCCTCCTCCTCCTCCTCCTCCTCCTCCTCCTCCTCTCCTCCTTTTCCAACTTTACTTCCTCGTCTCTCAGACTTTCGAATTTTATTTTCTTACGCGAAACACTTTTCCACCTTGGTAGAAATTTAAGAGAAACGATAGAACCTTCTTTTAGGGCAAATCCTCTTTTTACTGCCAATGTGCCTATCGAAGAGATATCTATCTATCTGATAGGAATAAACATATATTATGAGATTCTTTCGAATGTTTTTTTTTTTTTTTTTTACATCGTGTTTGTAGACGAATTCTCCATTTTAATTCTGTAAAATTAATCCAAGAATAACGAGCAGCATTCCCGATTAAGAGGATCCTGTTGTTAAGCTTCCGTTCGTTTTCTCCCCCAAGTTCGGCTTTCCCCTTTGCATCATTCATGGACGGTAATTCGTTCAGGAGAACGAAGTAACAATACGCGCGATGAAACACGTCGCGCTCGTAATGTCGTCTTCGGCGTTGTTGTAGGACGATAGAACGGTATAACGTAATGGCGACCCGAAAACCCTATTTTAATGATCTCGCGCGTCACTAAAGAACGTCGTGTTCTGGATAATATCGTTAATTCAACGTCAAGCTTCGTTTGTCGTTTAACAATCGATTTATTTTTCTTCTAACTCACTCGTATGTTTATCGTAAAATGCGACATCCCTTTGAAAATTTTTTAAAAGTTCTCTGCCTCTCTATTTTTTTTTTTTTTTTTTTTTTTTTTAATTTGAACACACATATCTGCTTATACTTCTATTTCGATTCGGGATTATTGATAAACGTAATAAAAATGAAATTCTCGTCCGTCTAAAGGCCGTCCGAAGCGATTTCTTCCGGAGGATGAGCGCGTACGCGTGTGCAAACGCTTCTAACGAGACCTTAGCGTTTCGTATAACGACATTGGGGCTCTCGCATCCATATTTACCGTTGGTGAGTTCCCGTGGGACCTGTACGGGACTGGTTATAACCTGCGCTATGGTCGCACAACCGATATTACAGATATATAGATACGTATACGTATATGTACGCATACATACCCATACACACGCGTGCATATATACACGTGTGTGTGTGCGCGCGCGCGCGCACACACACACACACACACACGTCTATATGTATATATGTTTTAGGAGTGTATAGTACATATAGATAGTCCCGATTCGTCCAGACTACATTTACTAGCATGATATCGAGTCGCGTTGCCGGTCATAGAGGCTATAATATAACAGCTACCATAGGGGGCTACTGTCTCCACTTTCCTGTCAGTGGGCTACCGGCTAAAACAGGAGAGGTGTGTTCGGTACATATTTACTTCGGGCTTACCGCGATATTGCCATACAACCGAGGATACGGATATTCGTTGGTCTCTTTGTCCTTTCTCTTCCTGTCTCCTCTCTCTCTCTCTCTCTCTCTCTCCATCACGAAGTATACCAAATGCGCACGTAGGTACGAGAGCTTCGGGAATCGTTTCCGCTTCCTACACCGATAACGCTCTAACTTTCCTAATCGGTCTTGATTACCTCTACTTCTATATTTGAATCCTTGAGATATAGTGTACTTTTGGTAAAGAATTATATCGCTGGTATGATCGTTAAAAATGTGGTTTTTCGTTTCGAAATTTTCTTTTTTTACGAGGCATACAAGAAACCGATAACAAATCGCTTCGACGTCGTTATTTGAAATATCCTTTATGATCCATGAATCAAGAAGTGATATCTTATTACCGATTCGAGGAAACGATGTTATGACTGACGGATTTTCCTGAACTGGATATTAATCGTCCAAGTCAATATTGATAGGCGCGGCATCAGGATGGAAAACGATGGAATCCTATCCGTTTCTGCAATCTAGATGCTAAATCCTGATCGAAGCTTCCAGAAGGACTGTCACAAATCAAAGGAGGATCTAGCGCGATTGTTGGAGACAATCAAATAGTATGAGAAGAGAAGAAGGGTGTATGCTCACTGAGAGAATTGAATTCGTGTTCGTGGGACGACAACGATTTGTCATTGATCATTGAATCGATTAGTCATTCTATCTCTCGACAGTAATAACGCAAACATTCGGAATTTCGGTTAACATTGGTTCGTAACAGTGAAACGAAGATCGTTACCGTTGATCAATCATTAATTACAAATAATTTGTGATTTGTTTAAATCGCTGAATTGGAAAAGTTAAGAAATTAAATTCCTTAAGAAAGAGAAAGAGAAAGAGAGAGAGAGAGAGAGAGAGAGAGAGCTGAAACAACGAGTAAGGTACTTACTCGTGACGTTATTTACCGGCGATACTTCAGTTATATCGTTGACGATCTAGGTCAACGTATAGTGTGTAGGCGTAACTTTCCTAATAATGGCAAGTTTATAACTCGCTTTACTTAAACGTCTTTGACATGCTGAAATTGAAGAAGAGCGTTAAGCGGAATTTTCATCACAAAATTTATCCGGTAAATGAGTAGCAATAGATAAGAGAGATGAATTTGTTTATAATATACACACACACGCACACGCACGCACACACACACACACACGCGCGCACACTATGTATTATACTTATATTTCGAAGAATCAACGAATTGATAAGACATCATATCGCGATTTTAACGCAATAGATATCTCTATTGAAATCTAAGCGAGTACTTTTCAACCATGTGACATAAAGTTGCTATGGAATCTCGAATTGATGCTATAAAGCTCGAGCGTGTAATCATCAAGCGAGGATGTCGTCAAGCAAGCACGGTGGTTTAAATTCGAATTAACTCGGCTTGGAGAAAAGTCGCGGCCCGTGGACAAAGCTACTCGCGGTATTAAGCCATTAGACCGTAACGAGAGTTGATTAAATGTGCTGGTCGAGGTTGCGGCCGACAGAGGCCGAACCTCCGACGAACAAAAAGAAAGGAACACGAGGAACACGAGTGGTTGGCGTTGCTGTTCTAGACTTTGGCCTCCAAACTCCGACAAAAAAAAAAAGAGAATGTAACTTTCCCAGAGGGAATGTGTTCCTTTCCCTCCCTTCCCCCCTCCTTCCCCTTCTCTCTCTCTCTCTCTCTCTCTCTCTCTCCCTCTCTCTCTCTCTCTCTCTCTCTCTCTCAATATAACTGTCCAGAGTTTTCCTACGTTCTGCGACATTCATGAGAACTTACAAATTCTCACTCGACGACTCCAATGTTTTAATCAAAAATTAAGCATCCTTCGGTTTTTTAAAGCAACTTTTATCTCTGTCGTTAAATACTTACTTTTCATTAAGGATCGCAAACACCGATCGTGAAAAAAAAATTGTAAAACGGGATTTGATTACATTTATATTTTAATTCTCGTTAACATTATTGCAGGAGAGACAAAACTCGTATAATAACGCTTTGTTGTTATTCCCATTGACGATGCGGCTTTGTAATATTACTGATAATGATCGTAGTTAATCGATGACATCGTTTCGAGAATGTAAGAAACAATTGCATTAATTAACTATTCATTACGCGTTTCTGCCGTGGGTAGAATACCGGCGGGACGCATCGATGGATGTACAAAAGCAATGCGCGAAAAGCCCTTTGATATCTTCGCGAGGACAATTCGATGTATTTCGGAGAACGTTCGTGGATAGTCGCTTCGCTTTCGTTGTGTGCGAGGAATCGGTCGGATTAGCGAGCTATAATTTGTCACGGTATTACCAAAATGGATTAGCGTTAATAGCAGCAAGCTTGAATATTGCTTCAAGCGTAACGATCGGAACAATACGATAGCGAATCGCTAAAATGACGAAGGAATATTGAGTATTGTGATTGTAACGATGTTCGAACTATTACACGTATCTCATTTGTATTGTATACTAAATATTAATTAAATTCGAATCGATCAGAGATAAAAAGATTTTTTGTCGAAGTCTTAAAGTGCTTTCACGAGTATAGAAATAAGCGTAGGTGCAACAAACGTTAGGGGATCTATACAGTGAAAGATTAATAAATTAATCTCGATGAACGAAAGACGTATAAATATTAAAATTACGGTTACGAGGGTGGGTATGAAGCTCATTCGTGGAATTATTTTCGAGTGCTCGCGCGCAGATAGTACTTTAATTTACAACAGAAACTGACTTCGGTCAAAGGGATGCTTCGCTCGCCTTCTCCCTTTCTCCTGCCACATCCAGGAACTGTTCGATTTAATTAATGTTCGCTTCATAGGCAGTTTAAACCCCTCGCTGAACATCGTTCCATGCAGCCTTATCTATAGTTAAGGGCAAGTTTTTTAACCTCTGTACGAATGAAATTACGTTCATCTGTAAACTGTGTGTGTGTGTGTGTTATTTTTTTGTTCGCGGAATCATAATGACACAATTTTTTGCGAAAGAAAAAAGTATTATTTAATTTCAACTTCTCCTTCGCTATGAAAGCCCAAGAGTTATGAATATACGATGTAAAGGATAGAAAATGAAAATAAAGAATAAGGGGATTCTCTGTTTTTTTAGTATTATTATTATCACAGAAACGTATATTGTGAAAACGAGCACTTTCATTTCTAATAAGTAAGTTTTATTCGTGGAGAATGTCGAGCGAAGGGTCTGAATAGACTAATGATTACAGCACCAGCCGTCGCCCAGAGAGCGGAAGAACAGGGTTTGAGTTCCGATCCAGAAGAATAAACAGTCCAACTGTTTTTTTGTTTTATCAAATCCTACAATTTGATATTAGAGGTTGGATGGAGATTCGAGTTCGTTTACATACTCGGGAATATGTGAATCAACGCGAGGAAAAAAATTAATTAATTAAGAGGTCCCATTGTGATGAACCGATGACTAAAGCGACGCGAGTCGGCAGCTTGGGGAACTAGTAGGGGAGCCTTTTAAGCACCCAAGACACTACTCGAAATCAAAGACGACGACAGCGACGCGAACGGTGGCCAGGAGGAGTTGGCAGAAAGACGCCTTAAGGCTGTTCACACCACCTTTCGTTCGAGACATGTATGACTAGAGCGACGGGTATGGAGAAAATATGAACTACAGGAGAACAGTGTTCCTGCCATACGCTTTTATTGTATCAGCGTATATAAGCTTGTGTAGGTTATATACCTCTCTTCGCGTAATCTAACAATCGGCTTAGTGTAGGTTAGAGCATTAGTGTTAGTAAGGTAAACTACACTTTCAGTCTCTCATATTTATATCCTTCTTTGAGATGGTAGCATGTATCTTGCAGTAATCCGTGTTAGATAATACGCAACATCGGCACACATTTGTTTTACGACAAATGCATTGAATATAGAGAATAATAAATATAATTAATAGATATAATAATTTACGTTTTTAATCTATATAAATATACGACAAAAGACAAGATTTTGAAGATTATCTGATTAAAAATGTCAATATACTTATGTACTATATATTATTTTAATAACAATCAAAGCACGTGAGTTCGTTTCCACAGTATCCATGAAGTAGAACTCCCAGCGCTACTATTCTTAGTCCTATTCAAGGCTACTTTATGTATTATTATTGCTACAACTCTAAAACAGTATTTAAAACGTTAGGCGTGATAGTGTGTGTCGGTATGAGCGTAAATGAATATGGAAAGTACGAATCTGGAAAGTAAAAATCGCGTGATGTGAAAAAATTCGTATGATTGATTCGTATAATCTCAAGGTTGATCTGGGGGGTTTTACACGCTACAGGCACAACTAGGGTTAATAAAATTATTGATTATTACATAATTCGGTAGACAAATTCATCTTGACTTTCCACAATTTTTATCAGAAGTAGGATTCGTCTGCGTGCTTTGAAGAAATTCGGTAAAGTTCTGAGGTTTGTTGTTCGAGTTGACACGCGGAGAGACACGGAGATCGATGCCATTATTATACCGGTGTGTATAGTAATATGTCGAGTTGTAAGGCGGAATTATACGCGACTGCAGATTTTTTTTTTGCGAAATACGAACAGACAAGAAACGGGAAAACTGTTCCGTACGAGATCCTGAAGGAGATATTGTAAATGGAGTGTATTCTTTTTTTTTCAATAACTATGGCTGATGAAAGGCAAGGTAGAGATGAGCGATACTTTCACGAACTGGTACAGTGTTACCGGAATTCAATCTGGTGACGAGTGAATTTACAATGAACAAATGGATCGGAAAGATACAATATTATGGAGATTTTTATTAATGTAACGATATAGCAGTCAATGATTATGCGCTAATGGAACTAATTGGATTAGCAAAAATATGGATGAACAGTTTGGATCACAGCTTCGCATGGTACTTCACGTAGTACTAATGGAAGGAGTTATTGCGAGTGAACTCTCCAGGAAACAAAAGTGAAACGAGTGCTAGGTTATAGACGTAAGATTATAGAAGAATGCCAGATCATTATTATTTTTGAATATTTTTATGAAAAGCTATCTAGATGTAATAAAGCTAAGATGGGCGACCATGAGGGAGACCTTGAGTAGATCTTTAGCGACCTTGATAATCTCCCTTCCAAAGATTATCTAAGGCCGTTAGGCCGATGTAAGAAACCCGGCGAGCTCTTAGCAGATTTACAGAAACTAGCACGTTATCCTTAATGCAAATCGTCAGTAACCTTTAAAACGTCACTATTATAAACAAATTGAACATATAACACATATTGGTCTCAAATTCAAATACGTATGGACCTGATTTAAGTGTTTTACTAACAGACATATCTCGCGCGGGTGCATTACAAAAGTCGTACGACAACCAAAAGGGAGCATAACGGAGCAGACCAGCACACAGGATCGAATAGTGATACATATCAGCTAATATACACACATCAAAAGTACTTTAAAGATGTTCTAATTAACGAGCAGCCAATAAAATATTATGTCGATTTAAGAAGTATCGTAGTATTACGCCATGACAAGATGGGAGTCACCTAGGATGAAACAAAGATTGGTTGCTTCGTGGAATATAATGATGCCCATTTGCAGACGTTGGGAATATTGACAGCTGACATAAGCATTGACGGTATAGGAGTGAGAATGAAGGTGCTTATCATCCTAAAAGGGAGTGTGCCATTGTTAGTCGTTTATCCATAAAAAGAAAATCCAGAGGTGGCCATACTCAATAGAGCAGGAGAACAATGAGTTTGGGAAAAGGAAGTTGACTTGTGATTAATCGTCGTATGAAACGTGAACAAAA
The DNA here is from genome assembly GCA_911387685.1 of Dolichovespula media. Lineage (NCBI taxonomy): Eukaryota > Metazoa > Arthropoda > Insecta > Hymenoptera > Vespidae > Dolichovespula > Dolichovespula media. The sequence goes on from OU426851.1 coordinate 15,662,224, forward strand.
TCACATTTTATGCTAATAAACATTGCAGTAACTGGAAACGTTCCAAGTCAGGTAACGGTCTTAGAAGGAGGTCTTTGAGATCAAGACCCGATTGTATCCAGATCTATCGTCATAATAGACAAGGAAGAATGAATAATCTTATCCGTTTTAAAATATCGGGTCAGACGATGATGATTAAATCGGGTCAAATATCGGGTCAGGCGATGATGATTAAATTAAGGAACACCATTGTAGGTGAGAAGGTGTGCGTAAAACATGTGATAGAACGCGAAGTGAATGACGAATCTATGTTATATTCCTGAAAGAAGTGAACACCTTGGCTCAACGGGGCGAGGAAGTCAAAAAGATATTTCCTGTATCGAACGACAATCGTGATTAAGGAAAATAGTTAATAGTATAAACCAATAATTTATTTGTTTTATCCTATCACGAGAGGCAAGAATTGACAAATATGATCGATAAATTGAAGTGGGCCGATGTGGTGGAAATGTTTTTTGTTTTGAATTATTATTTGTGAAAAAAAAAGAAGCGGAAAGATATATGATACATGTGTATGGATTATCGCAATCTTAATAAAGACGGTAAAAGATAAACGTTCGTAGTCTCGTGTCAACGATCAATTAAATTTACAAGGACAGAAGTATTACGCAAGCCTAAATTTGTTAGGGAATATTATCAATTTGAAATTTGGGAAGACTCAAGGGAGAAAACAGCTTAATGGACTAATTGACGGACATTATCAATTTAAACGGCTGCCTTCGACTTGTGTAATGTTCCGGCAATATTTCAGTGATTTATTAATAAGGTATAGGGATCGATGCGATATGACATAGCGTATTTAGATGATGTCATTATTCCGAGCATGACAATGATGGAAGGGTTGGACTATTTAATCAATGTGTTTAGAAAGACGGGATTTACTATTAATTTGAGAAGTGTCATTTCTTGAATCCATGTATTGAGTATTTCGGTTTCGAAGGATCACCTTAAAGTATATAATCGAGCAAGAATTGTTGATTGTAATCACATTTTCAGAATTAATAAGTAGTCGCAATGTTATAAGATTTTTAGATCTAGCAAGTTATTTCCGGAGATAAGTAAAAAATTTTGCAATGATAGCAAAGCCGTTGAACAATTTGTTTTGAAAAGACACGAAATTTTACTGGTGCTCATCAAATAGAATCGAAAGGATACTAATATCGAAGACAATTCTAACGATCTACGACTACAACACCGAAACCGAAGTCCATACAAACGCCTCCGCGTCAGTCCTAGGCGCAGGTGCCAAATAGTACACCATAAGTTATTTCAGCTGTAAAATAACGCCCGAGGAGGCATGGTGTTACTCTTATAAATTGAAAGCTCTGACCATGATATAATAGTATAAAATTTTTAATTTATTTAACTGAAATTAAATTCATATTTCGTACAGATTTGCAATAATTAAAAGATGTTGGAGAATAAAATGGATTTAAATCTGCGCATTGGGAGGTAGTTGTTGAACTTTCGGAATTTAATTAATTAATTAAATATTATGATATGAAAAAGAATGGATTCATAGACGCATTGAAATTTGGTTGAGATTTGTAGAAAAAAAAAAAAAAATCTATAGGATTCCTTTAGAAATTAAAATTACGAGTGATCGGTCGGTGGCAATGCAGCGAGATCAAACCGTATATTAAAAATTCTCTATGTGTAACGTGCGCGTTTATATAACAATGAGAGATCGTTATAAATGAATTACGCTTGGACATACTTTTTGGCGTAAACCATTAAAAAATCAGGGATGATTAATAGCCATAAGTTCTCCGGCATCTGCAAGATTTAAAAGATGTTCAATGGGAGAATAACATTCAGAGTCAAATTCTGTTTCAAAATGGCCGCTGAGTGTCGTAGCGAACACCTCCATTTCTAATCACTAGGATAATCGTCAAGAAGGTTGACCGAGAGTTAAATAGCTTAAAGAATCGAGCAGCAGCCCAGAAAGTGAAAGATTCAAATTCGAGTTCCGTTTCAGACTGCCCGACGAATCAACTTTTTTTTTTCACAAATCTTACAATATTTTCTTTGATACGCTGACGGAAGGAAAAACAATATTTTTTTAAGGACACTCTTCTTCCGCTTTAAAAGATGAAGTCTTTGTTCTCGAAAGTACGTCGACAGTATTGGCTTTTTCGTGCTATTGAATTTTTCCATTGTCGCTTTGCTTGTTGTTGAAGAAGAGATTGGTAGTATAGGTCCAAACAAATTGGCCACTGAGGTGCTCTAAGAGCTCACATCCCTTATCGTCCGCCCGTTGCTCGTACTACCGTCATGGCGTCGACCCGTCCACTACCTTCCATCCACACCTCTTTTCATCATCATATACGTTATTTCAAGCATTGTCTCGGCTTGAAAAGAGAGTAAAACATTTTCCAAGATCCTTTAAATTCTATTTATCTTACATAATGTTAACTGAATTTATAACAGCATGTTCAACTCAACAAAAGTTCGATATTTTCTTTTTAACTCTATTCGTGATTTGTTTTAATGAATAATAAAGTTTTGTACGGAGGGTAAATAAAAAAAAAAAACACATGATACAGGTTTATGCCTATATATGGAACGTATAAAAGGAAGAAAGATAAAACATTATTAGACATCTTGACTAGTCTCTAGTGGTTCTTAATGCAGATTCAACCGAAGATATCCCTTAGTGATCTTTTCAACGTGGATCATCACCTCGAGCTCCAGTACAGAGAGAATTTTTAATGAAAGTTCTTTACATTCTCGAAAAGATTCCACTTTGCAAACAACTTACCGTGTTTTAATGTGTGTACAGATTCACGTCGAGATACGTAAGCTGTATCATCTTTTGGTTGGATTTTCCTAAAAATCTTTAGAATGTTTTTCTCTCTATATTATATAAACTTTTGTTCATTCGATGATCGATTTAAAGGCCGATCAAAGAAACAAATCCAACATTCGAAAAAGCTACAATAGCGAGAATAGTTGTCTGACGAGAGAATCGGCTCGGTAGGACTCATTTAAATGTACGATACCGCTTCCTATCTCTTATTGTATTATGGTAAATACGAACGAGTAGCAGCAATCGTTTTATTCGCAGGCGGAGAGCGAAGGGTAGAGTGGTCCACCTTGTTCGTTGATTGCAAATTGACTTCGCTACCGAAATAACATCGGCGTACACGTAAAACGTGACTCTTATTGCATCGAATTCGTTACAGCATTCGTACGTAGGAGCGCACAGGAGAAAGAGAGAGACAGAGAGACAGAGACAGAGACAGAGAGAGAGAGAGAGAGAGAGAGGGACGACTACGTGTTGAAAAGTTCGAGAAATTTTGAAATGAAAATCATTCTCGCATTTAGTACGATATTACAAGATAGTTTTCATTAGTCCGAGCTACGAGCGTAGACACTAACGAGCAACCTTCGTAAACGACGAGCTTTCGAAACTCGGTGCGTGAAACATGGCATGGACGAGCGATTTGCGTGTCGTTTCCCTTGAAATTATATCGTCGCGTCGATGTGAAAATGTTAATCGACAATCACGGGAACGATTGTTGACTATCCTAAATAACCGCCTTAATTGCGACACAGTAATTATAATAGCATGATTATCGGGCGCGCTAACGTTGATTACTACTCGTCCCTGTCTCGTTCAAGTCGATCGAATTATGTCGATCGATGTGTAATGGATTCGAACGAGAGTTCAAAGGAAGAGGCTTCATTTATTTATTGTTTTTTTTTTTTTTTTTTTCTTTTTCCCTAACAAAACTTCGTCTAACAACGACCGGGCTCGTCTTCTTGGTTTGAAGAAGAAGAAGGTGAAATGGTTTGGGTGAAGGAGATAAAAAAAGACGGACCTGATAGATAGAGAAAATTCTTTGTTAGTAGGATAGAACATATGACGTTAATAACAAGTACAAGAAAGGACAGGGAGTAATGGCTTTCATTAATTCAAAGAGTTAGGCCAGGTAATAGGATCTTTCACCTTAATTTTAATAATACGCTTTTGTACTCGAGATCTTTGGCATGTTTGATTGCAACGTAATAGGAGCTCGTTCGTTTTCCACCATGGCACTACTACTAATACTACCACTACCATCGCCACCACCCACCACTACCACCATCAGTGCTGTCGCGAAAGCTTTTAATTAACCATAGAAGAGAGAGAGAGAGAGAGAGAGAGAGAGAGAGAGAGAACGGAGCGTCGGCGACGCGAAGGACGACAGTAGCGAGGTCGACGACGTTTCTCGAGGATATTTTCACAAAGCCGACTCGAAATCGACGAGATAGTCGAGAAAGGACGCTTTCTTGAAGTTGGCTTTGCTTGAGACAAGGACAAGAATAGAAGGAGGACTAGGTAAAGGAGCTTCGTAGCATCGTCGCGGCAAGAGTTGAACTTCTCAAGACAGTACAGTGTACGATCGAGATAATGACTGGAGCTTATGCCGCACAAAGGGAGAATACCAGCCGCGGCTCGGACTTGGAACGCGACATTTGTGCGCTATAGCTTAAGTTTCGTAATACCATTACGCCGGCTGTTCTGATACGAAAGATAGTAAAGGGAGATCTACTACGTGAAATGTTTTCTCTCTAACTGAATTTGCATATATCCCATATCTTCGAAAAAATTTGCCGTGTTTTTACCTGTTCTTTTCTATACGTCCCTTTTTCTACTCTCTCTTCTAAAGTCTTTTCTTCTCTCTCTCTCTCTCTCTCTCTCTCTCTCTCTATTTCTTGCTCGAATTATAACAAAGCCTATAATCTTTTTGCGGGCGAGAACCGAAAATATTTTGCTTGATTGCGCAGCGTCCCAAAAGAACGTAATCCAATTCAGCCTATCTCTCTCTCTCTCTCTCTCTCTCTCTCTCTCTCTCTCTCTCTCTCTCTCTTTCTCTCTCTCTCTCTACTTCTTCAGTCGGGTACTCGAAACAAACGGCGTTCATTGGCATTCCCATAGATATGCCGTTCCCCGAATCAACCTACGAACATAACGGCGCAACGTTAATTCATCAAAGGGAGAAAGAAAGAAAGAAAGAAAGAAAAAAAAAAAACAACGAATATTAAATGGAAGATCCTCGATAGCGGAGGATGGTATACGGTTTCGTCGGAATAACGCGTATATCGCGGCGTTGGCGGCATCCAGTTTTGGATGAGATGAGACTAGAGTAAACGATATTTGCGAGGTTGGAAGATCGATAGCAATTTAGCCACCCTTCGCCATTCTGTAGGAGCACCACCGGAGCATCTCCCCCGTAGCACCGAACGCTACGGTTGGTAACCTCTCCTCCTTTCTTCTGTACAAGCAATCCCCCACCCCCTCCCACCTACCCCCACCTACCCCCACCCACCCTAACTATCTACCATCTCTTTACCTCGTCTCCGGTTCGTCTCTTTGCATCTCTGCAACGTGGCCTAGTCGGAACTCATCCATATACATCGGGAAAATTAATATCTGCCCTTCGTTGGCTTCGTTCGCACACCGAATAAACTCGCTCGTGAGTTTTCTCTCTCTCTCTCTCTCTCTCTCTCTCTCTCTCTCTCTTCTTCTTCTTACTATTCTTTTCCTCCTTCACTCTCCTTTTCTCGTTTTCCACGATAACGATCGAATCTTTCACCTTCTTCTTTCTCGTTTTCTCTTCTCCTACGACTCACCTTTCGGAGCAGCTTCGAAGAATCGCGCTTCTCTCGGCACCCTCGTCTCTTTATCCTTCTTTGAACGAAAATAAATTTGAAAAGTTTGCCAATAACATCATTACCGTGGGACACGCTCTCGGCTACCGTACATAGATATCCGAGTGTGCGTGCGCGTGTGTGTGTGTGTGTTTGTGCGCGCGTGCGTATGAATGTCTGTCTGTCTGTCTGTCTGTACGATCGTGTACTCGTAATAACGAGTAGGTATCGAGTCCCACTTCTTACAAGCCTACCGCTTAATGTTATCGACATAATTTGTGAGCTCAAGGTTTACGCTGGTCGAACGAGATTGCGTTTCACCGAAGACAAATCGTTCCTACTTCTTTTCCCTTATCCTTCTAGCAATACCTTTCTTCTTTCTCTTAGTTTCTTTCTTTCTTTTATTTCTTTATCTTGCTCTGTAATAAAGAACATCGACCGTAACTATAATATTACGTTCGTGTTAACCGCCATGTTACCAATGTATTTTTTTTTTTTATATATATATATATAAGATGTGTCTCAGCGCACCTGAGTCCGAACGGTACATAAAACGATTTAACAAAAAAAAAAAAAATGGTTTGTCACGTAAAACATTGGAGATGTAAACGTGATCGATACTATGAACGTGTATCATTGGAAATTTCGTAGAACCAACGTAGAACGTTAGTGTACGTGCGCTTAAGTACGAAATCACGAATATAACGTTTCTCGCGTTCGACGTTAATTCGAGAATGCGTTGGTCGTCCCTCCTCATCCCATTCAACCCCCGTTTTCTCTCTTCTGATTCGACGATGTTGTAACGAAAGATAATGCCCGGCATATATCTGAACTGCTTATATTTACATATTTAACTAACTCAAGCGGGGCGGCGCTACGGCGTGAGCATTAACGCAAATACAAACGCATAATCTCGAATGTATTAATTCAGGCCGAAGTGCATACCTTCGAAGGCTACAGATAAATACTAACGCATATCTACGTAATCCATCACGTGCAGACTAGAAACGTCGATAGTCGTATGTTAAAATTCATATATATATATATATATATATATATATACTCCGTACAATATTTTTTATATCGTACATGCATATGTATGTACAATATATGCATGTATGCATGTATGTATGTACATATGTAAAATGTACGAGCAAATGAGAAAAGATTTTATTCATCAGCTGAATGTACATACGTACATATGTGCATCTATTGACGAATTAATACTGAAACATAAAAAAGATCACGATGTGAAGTAAAGGTTGTAGCCTACGAACCATTTGCAATAAGAATAAACGAAGCCGATCTTTCTTTCGTTCGCGATCACAATCTCCTGCTAAGAATTTATCATAGCGGTAGACGTTAATAACGCGTTACTTCAAGTTCGCGTTACTACAAGTGATGCCAATTATTCAGATGTCACGCGTTCGCTCGCGACGCGCGAAGAATCTTGTTCGTTTGTCAACACGATGTTTGCCAAGCCCGAGGTCGATCTCGATCTGGCATCGAAAACTATCCGCTTCGCGATAGTCGTTCTATCGAATAAAATATTTTGCGATGTATCATCCTAAAATTTTTCATCTCATTAAACTCGATCTTCCATTTTTCAGGAAATAGCAGTTTGGAGCTGTTCGATAGCGAAAGCGGGCCGGACCTCACGTTATCGCCGCAAACCTTTACATCGACGGCGGAAGCTTTCATCAACGATAACAGCGATAGCCTCGGTGTTCCGGGAGACAACGATACGGGTAAGTTATTCGAGATCGAGGTCGATAGTCGAAAATTTGCGTCGTCGATGAGTTAACGCGTTCACTTTGTGATAGGATCAGGATATCGAAATACGTCGATAATATTATAGATAGGTAATTTCAATAGTATCGCAAAGTATGTATTTATTTATCGATTATTTTTTAGATTCATTTAGATACACAAATTATACAATATTGTAAAGTATGTGCCATATTTGATCCAAAGATATATATATATATATATATATATATATATATATATATATATTTATTATATATACTTGCATATAAAATGTTCTATTTAAATCGATCAATTTTAAATGAACCCATTTCGTATATGAAATTAATGAAAATATTTGTTACAAAGGATTCGATATCATAAACATAAAGCATACTCATGCATAAATATTTGGAGAAACACTCTTTCATTATTGAACGATAAATTTGTTAAGATACTCGGTGAATAATTTTGTTCGCAACAACGATTAGAAAATACGAGAGAGAGAGAGAGAGAGAGATAGAGTGCGTCGACCCATTAAAATCGTTATGTCACGAAGACACGAGAATGAAGAGAGGAAAGGGGTAAGTAGGGTTGCGACGGCTGCGATGAAACCGACGACAATACATTAACGTAATTGTTGCGCTCTCTCCTCTTAGAAACGCGATGCTCACCACATTCGGAACACGTTGGAGACGTGGTATAACTAGTTCAAACAAGTCGGGGAGACCATTTCCGCGCGTGTGCCGCGGCATATAATGCCTATTGTTTCCGGTACATAGAAAGGACTTGAGGGCGGTTGTATGCGAGCACTGCGGAGTCATGCATTGTTTCCTCGGGCACGCATTGCTCCGGTAATCAAGACGCGTGCTGCTACCTTTAAATATCACCTTCCGACTATTTCGTATATAATCATACTTTTCGTTGTTGTATAATGCGCACCCCAACGTTACCGCCGAGTTATTTTTGTTCTTATAATACTACAGGGTAAGTCGAGGAGTGACGGTTCATTTTTTTTTTTTTTTTTATAAGTTTCATATTGATCAAAGTAAATTTCATCAATATCCAAAAATTATCAAAGCAGATAAATATATTTGTGAATTGTAGACACATGAGAGATTATAATGTTAAGATAAAACTGGAAAATAATGCTAGATTTTTGTAAAAAAAGAAAGAAGACAAAAGGAATTCTTTATTATACACTAGAATTGTCCGTGAGAGAAGGCGCCCACGATTCAGAATGTCATGAACCAAGTAAAATTACATCTGATGAAGTACTGGAGATTGGATTAGTTTTATTGAACATTTTGTCTGGCGTGTCTGTCACGTGAGTATTTTTATTAATTAATTCCGAAAAATCATGATTAGTAAGGTATGAGTTACAGAACGAAAAGAAAATTTTTGATAGTGTTTAACTTCTATATTACGAATAACTCATCTAATTTCTTAATTGAGAACAAAGAGTACTGTTTACGAGTTTTCTTAATAGTCGTCAGTTCTAACACTAAAAATATCTAAAAGTTGGACTATCTAGAAAATATGAGACCGAGTCATTTAATTCGGTATTACCCTATTAATTTGGACGAAGACCGATGATTAAAAAAGAAGAAAAAGAAATAAAGTTTAGCTGTCGTGTTTATTTTTGAAGAAAAGATTATGCGTGAGTGAGAAACACACGCTAGATAATAAACATTCATAGGACATAAAACTCGAGCTAAAAAGCAGCACATCACTCATCTAAATCCAAACTAATGAAAACAAATTTATATATAGGTATGCACACTCACGTTTTATTTTTGCTTTGTTAGTCATTTTTCTTCTAGAATCGTTATCCCACGTGCGAATATCCAGCTCGCTTACTTTATTTGTCTCTTAAAATCATTATTGTTATCTTTATGAATTTTCTAATAAATTTACTTTTCTCGAAGATGGATCGTAATTGTTATCACTTGTTAATTCGAAGTTTAAACTATTGTTCCATTTGATAATCCTGATAGGTATACATGTTGTATAGGATAAATCTAATTGCGATCTGTGGCAATTAGGATCGCCAGAGAATCGATTAGATAAGCTATCTGCCATTCGACTCGATCCATTTGATTTGTACGTTCCATTCGAGCATTCACCTTTCTATCGATTCGCTTGTTCCATTTCAGTTTCTCTCTCTTTTTTTTTCCACCCTTCATTACTCGCCAATTTCTCGTTGGGCAAGACCGAAGAGCAAAGTGGAAAGTGGCGAGGAATGGTTGGCTGGATTTATCGAGGCTGGTTTGCGGTGAGAGAACTACGCGCGGCTTTACGATGAAGACCAAACGGATTTTGCGCGGCAAACTGTGAACGTGATCCAGATATACATACGTACAAACCATAGACTGAAAAGAATAATTCGGCTCAAACGTGATATATTATGTATCCTTCTTTTTCAAATTATTCAGTCAAAGTTCACATTAACTATTCAATGAATATAGAAGGGACAAAATAAAGTTTTTTTCCTTATACAAATAGAAAGAAAAACTCTTTCCTACTTCTGGTGAAAAATTCTACTAGCATCTTTGATAGATAAATTTGATATTTGTATATATCAATTAAAATAATACACTCGGTATATATAAATATAACACACACAAACACACGCGCGCGCGCGCGCGTATATGTATATAAAGTAATTCCGGATGAGGTGGACTTGCGGATGACACAATTCGGTCGATATAATCCAATGTTCAGATATTTTTAGTGATAGGACTGACAATTATTAACAAAACTCATGAACAGTACTCTTTATTTGTTTTCAATTAAGATATTAAATAAGTCATTTGTAATATAGGAATTAACACTCTCAAAAATTGTATGTTCGTTCTTTACCTCATACTTTACTAACCATGATTGTTCGCAAGCAATTAATAACGATACTCCCGACACAGATACGACAGACAAAATATTCAATAAAATCAATCCAATCCTTAATACGTCATCAGTTGTAATTCAGGTAATTCGAAAACGTAGGAGATAAGTTATTGCAATTTAAACATCTTTCAAAGAATATTGAAAGAAGAAAAAGAATGGAAGGAAGTCTAAAGCGGAAGAATCTCAAGCGGCAAAAGTAACAAAACGTGATAAACATTCTGATAAGTCGAAACGTGAAAAGGTTATGGAAGATTCATCTTCGGATAAACATTTGTCAGATTTTGTAGTTCAGAAAGTTTTGTGGAAGAAGATAATGCTGAATACGTCGGGTGTGGGGAGAAGTACAGCTGTACATAGGATTCTATGTGTTTGATGTAAGAAGTTCACGAAGGATGTTCAACATTTTTGAATTTATGCGATCTTTCTGGAGAAATTTTCCGAGATCAAAAGAAATAATTTTTCTTTCGGTTATGCCTGGAAACTTCTTTTTTTTTTTTTTTTTTTTACCTGCGCTGTAACACCCAGACAGTCGGGATAAGATGAAATTCTGCATAAGAAACAATTTCTTTTCTTTTTTATTTTTATCACACAAATCTACGATTATTTTTTTAGTTTTATCTTGATACTACGATTTCTCATGTAATTACTTTTGATAAAACGTATTTTATCTGCTTTGAATATCGATTAAATTTACAATGTATTGAAGTTTGTAAAACAATGTGGGCTTATTACTTCCCGACTTACCCTATGTATAATCGGTACATGATAAAGAGTGGAACGAATCGAAGAAGAGCCGGCGTATCTCGCTTGGACCGAGTAGAACTTTTGCACGAGCATAAGTTCATTATAATAATTTTGGTGCGAATATAAGGTGTGTGTGTGAGAGAGAGTGAGATAGAGATAGATAGAGAGATAGAGAGAGAGAGAGAGAGAGAGAATAAGAGAACCACGAAGGGATGTTCTGTACAAGTTCTCGATGGCGGTGAGAGCCGCGGGCGAACGTCCTGCCCGCTCCCGCCTTCCTTATGAATAAATTTCGATGCGACGAGATAATATTTGCATATTACCAGTTATACGTGTACGCTTACTACGGTTGGAGCCCTTGCAAAACCTTACCGGAAGCTTCGCGGAACTTTGCTTCGTTCCGATCGAGAATCGATTCTTTCCCCTCTTTTCTCGATTTCAGTAACGAGGAAGCCGACGGAAAAGCAAAATTCAACGTCGTTTTATCGATAATAAAATTGATCGATAAAATTTATTCTTTTCGAAGGCGTGTTCAATTCTTTTTCTTTTTTTTATTGTTTCATTGAATTTTTCGTGGAATTAATAATGAAAAAAGAAGGAACAAAAAGGACGAATCCACCTTTAAAATGTATCGATTTTTACTCAGGAAGAAGAATTTGTGGATTAATAACTTCATGTACTGCGTTCGTACAAAAAAAAAAAAAAAAAAAAAAAATAATTATTAGCTTACTGATAAGGAATTGAAACTTTTCAAAGGGAGAATATCGTGGATTTATTTGTTTCTTCTTCTTTTTTTTCCCCGCTCTCTCACACTACTCCATTCAAGCAACGAAAACACTTTAGTATATTTCTTCATTGAATTTTATTGGATTGAAAATAACTTTTGTTATTTTTAATTTCTTAATTTTTCCCTTTGGAAGATGTCAAAATACCGAAAGATAGATTAGATCTTTCGATAAGAAGGCAGGATGCTCAAAATCGTAAATGGTATATAATCAAAGCATTAAATCGCCTATAAACGACTTTCGCACGTAATCGATCGATATCTCACGAAAGGGTCCACGCGGTTTACGTTTATGACTTTACGGGATTGATTTGACGCAGAGCACTTGTTGCCGCGAGAGATCGCGGTCGAGCCGTGAAAGAAATGAACAATCATTGTTGCGAATAAAAAAAAAAAAAATTGTATTTGTCTGCCGTTTGTCAACGGTTTTCGAGAAGATGGAATACGATATTGCAATTCGCGAAGGCGTAAATCGCCAATGAAAATATATTTTTAAGTCGCGAATGATATATCGGAATGTCCGCTTATCAGTGAGTTCGGCTAAACTTTCATTAACAATATCTCGGATAGTGACGAGTTTGGAGTTTCGATCGAATGATGGGAATCGAAGCAATCGAGACAAAGTAGTTGACCCAGCTCTCTCTCTCTCTCTCTCTCTCTCTCTCTCTCTCTCTCTCTCTCTCTCTCTCTCTCTCTCTCTCTCTCTCTCTCTCTCTTCAACGAAGACACGAAAATACGATATATCAATTTTGTTCTTATTTTCCGAACGAGATCGTAAAGCTCGATCTCTCTTTTTCTCTCTTTCTACGTGTCTCTTTTTATATACATATATACATATATTTTTCTTTTATCGTATTTTTTCTCAGGCACATTCTCTCGTTCCAAGATAAACTAAAAGAAACAAATATTTACGAGGTTAACACCGGTATCGATTTTATCGTGTAACATTCACGAAAAAAAAAAAGAAATAAATTTCACGTCACGTATCAACCGATTATCGAACAAGGATCTATCGATCGGTTTTCGCATAATAATGACGTTACCCGATAAAAAATTATTGTTAGGTTTATTATAACAGCGGACGTACGTTCGATACCGTCTAAGAGAAGTGACAATAGCTTTAACAAATAAATAACGATACGCGGAATTCACCTCCGATTCGCGAATATCAACCATCCAGTTTCTTCTTTTATCGTAACTTGTTCCATTGAGAAGAACGAAGAAGAACGACACGTAGATGGAAAACTCGAGCGAACTCGAGGGAACTCGAATGCGGTTTTGCTTCTCTTCCTTTTTCCTTTCCGATCCTCTTCAGCACTCTCCTTTTTCATCCTCCATCGAAGAGAAATCACTTTGCTCGAAAGAGAGAGAGAGAGAGAGAGAGAGAGAGAGAGAGAGAGAGTCCCTTCTGGGAGAGCCGGCTGTGCGCTTTCAAACACATCGGGATTACGTCGAAAAGCTTATGGATTCCTTATCCAATCTCTCAAACTACCATCAGATTCCGGACTTACAGAGCGGACATCGTCTGGCCTAGCGCGTATAGTCCGCTTCTATCTTGCCTAGAGATCGCTCGTAAAAGGTCTCGTTCGGTGTAACACGCCTTGCGGGGAAGTCTTACTTTGACTTCAATTCGAAGTTTCAAGACGTTGACTTTTTCCTCTTCCATTCTTTCCTCGGATTTTTAAAACGCGATGAAACGTGAAATGTGAAAAACTTTTTAGATTCTTCAGATAAAATATAAGAAAGGTAAAAAGATATATGAGGATGAAAGATATTTGATAAAATAAATCGTATAAGCCTGTTACATATTCTTACGAACGAATCTATACTGGAAATGTTCTTGGGATGTTCAGAAAAAAAAAAAAAAAAATAAAAAATATTAATAATATAAATGTAGACGCCTAAGATTATTTTTAAAAATGATCATAAACGAGAGGTTGACTGGGATAGATCTATCACGTGAACGCTCTAAATTGAATAAGATTATCTAGTAGCCGAATTGTATATAGTTGTAACTATTGTTAATAAAGTTCTCTTTACTTCGCGAGTTTACATAAAGGGAAGGAACAAGTAGAAAGGGTCGATGAAATAAAGTCATTGCTTTTAATGCCGACAATCTGTAACCACAATGCGCTAGTAATACAATTTTATCGGAGTAAAGCGTGCCTTGTATGTATGCCTCTCTCTCCCTCTCTCTCTCCCTCCCTCTCTCTCTCTCTCTCTCTTTCTTTCTCTTTCCCCCTCTCTGAGAACCTACAACCTACAGCTACAAGCTACCTCTTAAATAACCACTTAAAACTCTCTAGTTACGCGTTACTGAAATTGCACGGCTTTTACCATTAGAAATTTATACTATGATTTCTATGTTGCGCTTTTCATGAGAACTTTTAAGAAAGTTTTTCTCCTCGTCCTCGACGACGTGAAAATAAAAAGATAATAATCGTAGACACGATGATAGTAGGCTCGTTTATGTCGGTCATTGCGAGAAAAGTTAAAAAGAGGGAGAGAGAGAGAGAGAGAGAGAGAGAGAGAGAGAGAGAGAGAGAGAGAAGGAAAGAAGACATCCAGAAGCCTAACGGTCGTTCATTGCTCGAGACAGGTTGGAGTTAATCAACGTCGAAAAGAGTGCCTTTGATCGTGTAGAAGCGCCGACAGTCGAGCCCCTTTCGCGCCTGCGAAAAGCTTTATGTGCCCGGAGACGGAGAACTTAAATTGAAGGTGTCCTCAACAGTGTAAAAGAGACTAAGAAAGAAAAGAAAAAGAAAGGAAGAGTAGGATAGAGAAGGAGCGAAAGAGGAGGAGGAGGAGGCTCGCAAAAAGAGTAAATATACGAAGAAATGGTCGGCTCACGAAGAAAATGACGACGAACGGAAGGAGAAAAGGAAGAATCCTTCGCTAAAGGAAAAGCACTAGCCGTTGAAAGGCAAACCTTGATAGCGAGGGGGCGGGGGAGAAGAGATGTAGGCAACGAAAGGATCACAAGCAGAGTCTTCTCCTTCTTTTTTTTTTTTTGCTCTTTGGAAAGGCATTTTAATAATCGCGACTAAAGGGAACCAGTACGGAGCGTTCAAAGTCATGCGAATTGCCATTAGGGATTTTCTTTTTCTTTTTTTCTTCCGTGAGGTGATAATGAAGCGTAAATAGTTCGACTATTCGCGTAAAGTCAACGTAAAGCGCGTAGCAGAGAATATAAACGTAAGAAGTTCGTTTTCTTTTTTTTCTTTCGCAAAGTTCATAACCCGAGCAGTATATCTATCGGAAATAATTTCAAACCGGAAGCGATTTTTGATCGAACATTTTTCTCTCCTCCAGGAATGAGAAGAAAAGAGACTAGGTCTTTTGGCTCATAGCCGTTAGCTTTGATCGCAAGCATATTATTTTTCATGAAATGAGATCTTTATACGTCCACGAGAATCGATGTTATTTCGACGAGATAGTTTAAATATTCGAAAATATCAATGAACGTTCATATACGGCTAGAAAAGTGTTAGAAGGTAGCCAAGTATAATACATACATATTAAAAATTCCAGCGTCGTTACTCGATTTTTTAAAACAATGTCGTAACTTTAATATATGTATCTAACCAAAGGAATTCCTATTCTAATTAATCTCGCAAGAATACATCAGATTTGCTTTGGCGACCTATTCATTGGGTAAAGAGAAGAAGGGCAGAAGGGAGACAAATTGGCTCGTATCTTTCGACATTTTCAAGAGGCGAACTTGAAAAGGGGGAAGAGTCATTACGAAAAGGGGGAAGAATCGCGTATTGAGAAGGTAAACGTAGCATGTGGTCCAAAAACAGGCAACTCCTGAACTTCTCTCTCTCTCTCTCTCTCTCTCTCTCCTCTCTCTCTCTCCTTCTCTCTCTCTCTCTCTCTCTCCCTCTCTCCCTCTCCCATTATTCGTAGAAATTTAATCCAGGAGGAACGTAGCGCTTTCCCAAAACGATTTTCGACGATTAGGTGGCGCAGAGAGGAGAAAGAGGAGGAGGAGGGGGAGGAGGAAAAGGAGGAAAAGCGTTAGTCGTCCTGCTGGAGCTGGAAGCAAATAGCCGAATAAAAACGTCCGGATGGCAATTTGGTGGATGTCGCTCGGTAGGGGAGGTTGAAGGAGGGTGAGGAAAGGGAGGAGGAGAGTACGAACGTCGTCGGAAAGCTCAGTGAAACGCAGAGGACGGAAAAGGGAATGGGTTATTATAGTATAAACTGGAGGGAAAGGGAGAGTGAGAGAGAGAGAGAGAGAGAGCAATCGAGACGCGGCTGCGTGCTCGTTTGTGAATATTTTTCTAGAGCCTAATGCCAGAATAACGGAAAACGACGGTTATCGTTCCATTCTACTAAAGTCTACGGCACGCTCGAAAACAGTCGCTTCTACCTTCAATGTCAAATGGAGAGGGGAGCGGGGGCGGGGAGGAGGAAGAGAGGGGATTAGAACGTGCATTACTGCGAAACGATACGATAAGGACGATCGTTTCCACCGATGATCTCGTAACGAGCGTAGATTTCTGCGTGGAAACGAGAACGGACGTTCTCGTGTGCTTTTTGGATCTCTCGTAATTCTCCTCGCGACTGGGTAAGCCATTAACGATTCTTGATGCACGTTTTTCCTCTTCCGAGATAAATCGATATCTGAAATCGAAACGTCAGGAATGATATATGGTATTGTTTAGCTCTGTGGAACGGGCGACGACGTAAAAATATTCGAATAAATATATGATTTCATTTTAATGAGAAGTAAAAGTGTTATGAGAGAGAGAGAGAGAGAAAGAGAGAGAGAGAGAAAGAGAGAGAGAGAGAGAGAGAGAGAGAGAGAGAGAGAGAGAAATTCGATCAACAATTATCTTTAAGTATTTGGAAAATTCTTCTGGGTTGACAAAGTTAATATATAAACCAATGTAATAATTGTCTCAGGTAATTTGTAATGCGTATAAGACGATATATATATATATATATATATATATATATATATCGTTGCTGAATTACATTTCAAAGTAGATACGATTATAAGATTGAACGTGGAAAGCACGTAGAGTAAAGGTAGCGATTGAATGGTGAACGATTGTGTCAGAAATGATCGTGTCGACGAGCGAGTTAGAAATGGAACACTTAATTGTGCCGCGTTCGGCTGCACAATTTTACCTATGATTGATGCACGCTCCGCCATGGAGCACGATGCACTACGATGCAACGATGTCGTCCCCCTATTGGTATGCAGCCGCAAACGAGAAGTAAATTGATCGAGACGGAAGCATCGAAGTGCGCGCAGTTGAAATTTGACCACGAGCCGTCTCCTCTTCCGGCTTTCTACATGCTAACCGTAGTTTCTATAATGCACCGTGCTACGTTCTCGGATAATATGCGGAACTCTACCATCTCTCCATGGTCTCCACACACTTGAAAACTTGAAAAGAACACGCGCGTTACGTGACTCTCGAATTTATCCGCGAAATGACGGACGAATACGAGATTTATTTAAAAGCACTATGAATTTTTATGAACTGCTATTTCTCTCTCTCTCTCTCTCTCTCTCTCTCTCTCTCTCTCTCTCTCTCCCTGTTTCTTTAGTTTTTTTTTCATTTCTCATCGATCCAACGCAAGACCTTTCGATTCTAGACGATATGTGAGCTATTTCGAAAACTGATGAATCCTTTTACGAAGCATTGTCAATACATGTATTTCCACAATTTCTATCGTCAACGGAGATAGGAATAGAACGTAACGGTAGATGGAAACGTGAGAGAAGATAAAATGGTAGAAGGGAGGAATGTGGAAGGTACATTACTTTTCTCGCGACTCTCTTTCTCGTTCGTTCGTTCGTTCGTTCGTTCGTTCGTTCGTTCGTTCGTTCGTAGAAGAAGCAGTGGGAAACAGCAATTTGCTTCGCTACCACCTTAGTGAAAATCACCTCGAAGTATCCCTGATAGCTTCCTTCATGCCAAAGATACCCGTCTTTGATGCTCTTTCTCTCTTTTTCCTCTTTCTTTTCACATTTCCCCCTCACCCCCTAGAGAAAAACGGGTCTGCTGCTGTTCGAAAAGAAAAAAACACCTCGTGGTTCTTCGTGTCGATACGCGAAAAATTGTTGCCTCGAAATACGTTGAGACGGAAAGGAAAAAGAAAGGCATGGAAGAAGGGTGAGTCAGAGGAAGAATGAGAACGATCTATTTCGCGTGTATTTCGAAGCTCGTAGCGATCGTGATAATACCAGTGGGTTTGAAGATCGTGCGGTTAGGCGCGAAGTAATTATTTGGATCAATGCGGCGTGCTTTGCCATTGTTATTAGTTCGAAATTAATGGTGAAATAATAGATCGTATACCGCGTGTGCAGAATCAAGGTAGTAAATTATTAGATTATCATTTAGCTATCATCGGGGTCATTTTTTTTCGGCAAAAACCATTCGGCGGAATGATCTTCCGATCGAACGGCAAAACTTCGATTTTGCGGTGTCGACGAATGAAAAGTATATCTTGACGTTCTGACGGTTTATATCGTCGTTGAAAGATGAAATGGTTGAACGTTGGCAAAGCTTATGGTACATCAATCGTATTTTATGCGGCTTTATATTTCGCAATATTTCATTTGAAAACAGGGACATCTCATTTCGCTGCATTAACGTTTGGGACGTCGCACGTTACGTCCGTTATTTCATTTGTAATGCTTTTTTTTGAAAAATGCCGGAAAACGAGTAAGCTTTCTCGCGAAAAAGTACTTCGACGTATAGGTATACACATGTATGTATGAAACAGATGAAGAGAGAGAGAGAGAGAGAGAGAGAGAGAGAGAGAGAAATATGAAATATTTTCTAACCTACAAACGTTTGTTAATCACAAAAAAACGTTTGGTAATCACAAAAATATTTGATCATAATCAGGATATACCAATCGTCATATCAAGTTTCGCCAGTTTCGAAAAACGCATCACACGAATATATCTGCATACGAATGAACTAACACCACCATCACAATTTGCATTCGCCTTTCGCGCCAACGATCCTAGTTGGATGAGAGCAAAGAATCCAAGGAAGAAAGGAAAATGAGGAGAGGCAACGGAGACACCTTCCTTTATTCCAATAACCAAGATTCGCGTATAAATATGTATTTGGGGAGAAGATATTTAATTATTCCGCGCGAACGTCCTCGCTTTTTCCACTTCCCTTTTTACCTTTTCATTTCTTTCGCTCCAACTCGTTCCGCTCCCACTTTTTCTTCTTTTCCGTTCGCTCTTTCGCGTGTACTTTCTCTCTCTCTCTCTCTCTTTCTCTTTCTCTCTTTCTCTCTTTTTTATCTTACCATTTCTTTCCGTTCTTCTTTTATGCTTCGTTCCACTCGCGTTTTTCATAGCGAGTTAATGAAAATGTCACAAAGATTTGCACGGACACACTGCGAGAGAATACACCGCGACAGCCGTAATCAATTATCTACGATTCACGAGGCTCAATTTACTTGCCGCATACAATGTCCTGTGCGAATACGGGAACTATGAGCGCGCGATGTGTCGTCATAAAGTAACTGAATCGTTTTTACCCGGCACGTCTCTCTCTCTCTCTCTCTCTCTCTCTCTCTCTCTCTCTCTCTCTCTCTCTCTTTCTCCACGTTCTCGATCTCACTCGCTTCTTCATCGTTCCTTTCCATACTTGATCTTTTTACGGATCATCGTTTTTATCGCTCTTTGCCTGCAACGACATCGACTTCCTATAATTTTCATAACGCTTCACCGGCGTTTCACGTTGTCGGACAAAATAAAAAGAAAGGATGAGAAAGAAGAGGGGTGAAAAACGACGCATAGAGGAAACAAAGTTTGACATGCTCGGCAACGAAATACGGCTTTTATTTCATCCGACGGCGATGAAACGCGTTGATTGAACGTTTATTGGACGAGTAATAATAAATGTTGGATGATTTTCGTGGGACGAAAAAAAAAAAAAAATAACCGCTTTTAAATCTCATCTGGACAATGCAAGTCGTGTTGCGCGCACGTGTCGATTGGAAAGAGAACGTACGTGGGTGGACGAAAAGAGTCGAGAAAATTCAAAGAATGACAAAGAGCGTTGATCGCGTTGAACGAAGAAGGATGATCGCTCAAAACTTTCACGGTTGTAACTCAGTTAATTTCGTTAACAAGACGATATTTAAACAGTCGCCTTTCGCATATTTAAAAAGTTTCGTCGATACGAATTTGGAGGTGACGGCTTTTAAAATTCTTCGCCGTGACAATCTAAAACGCTTTAGAAATCATTTCTTAACGAAACAAAGGGCGTTTTAAGTATCATCGATAGTTCCTTTAAAAACTTTCGAAAATTAATTTCAGTTGAAGGATAGACGTGAAAGCTACGATCGATTCTCTCGTAGAATACTTTACGGAAATAGATAGCATCTTTCACACGGATACGCACAGAGATAGATAGATAGATAGATAGATAGAGAGAGAGAGAGAGAGAGAGGGGGAAACTAGAGTAGAAAGATACAGTTCGATTTCCTACGTACTTTTGAGAAACGATAGAACCCTAAGGAAAGGTGTTTCGTGAGATGTGCGAGCGTATCTACGAGCAATGGGTTAATCATTTATCGAGCATGTGAGGATCGATGACGCGTAATCTTCCGCGTTGGCTTATTTCCCAAAATTACTCGGTGAGAAACCGTCCAACATCAGCGAGTTATATATGAGAAGAAGCGTAGCG
>OU426851.1:15687755-15850255 GCA_911387685.1 Dolichovespula media
GATGTAAAGAAAGAGGGGAAAAAAGGTTCCAACGTCATCCGTTTTTTTTTCTTCTCTCTTTCTCTTTCTTTCTCACTCGGAACAGCAAAGTTTGCGCAGTAATTAAGTAAACTAATGTACTTTGTTCCCTTACATTTTCCTTTTTCTGTCTTTTCTTTAATGATAATCATTTTTAATTTGTAACAATTGTTCCCCTGTCCCTCGTGAAGTGAAACGGTACAAAGGTTATTCTCGGTTCTCACAATTTGAAAAACGCTTTGCAGAATTCATCAACCGTTATAAATTTTTTTTGCCAACAACGCGACACGATCTACGTGTATATTTATCGATACGTAGAATAGCTCATAGGACATGAAACATCCGAATCACGAAATATAGGATGAAACGCGTTCGGGTTTGGTAATTATCCCTTTTCAATTTTGGCTCAAATATTGACCCGAGCTCTACGGGCCTCTTCCATCCTCCTCTCTCGCAGACCCCACGGTCGTAGATATTGTTGACTTTAATCGAAGCCGTGAAATCGAAAATCTCATCGATTTTCCCCACTTTCTACAAATGGTAATTACTATTTCTATCGTACTTGTAAAAACTGTTCGCCGTTAAAAACTCGAAACAAATGTACTTTAGTACTTTTGTTTTTTCCCTTTTGTTTCCCCCTCTGTACTATAGTATACTTATGTACGTGTATATGTGAGGGTGTGTATGTGTGTGTGTGCGCGCACGCGTGTTTATATATGTGTATATATATATATATATATATATATATATATGTATATTATATATACACTGCCAAGCTTTTATCCTCGTATCACGACAATATCGCGTTTCCTCTTTCGTTTCTTGTCACGTTATATTGAAAATAGAGTCCCTTATTATAATTAACATCATTAGAGGGAAAGGTTTTGTGATTAACGTGCTCGACAGTTCGCAGAAAGAGGTAGTCTATTAAAAATGAACATGCTAAATGTATGAATAAAAGGCGAAACACTATAGTCCCTTTTGATAGGATATCCATCGATTGTGTTGATAACGGTGAAAAACCGTCAATTATTCGGACACGCTGATCGCTGGCAATGATCTCTCTCTCTCTCTCTCTCTCTCTCTCTCTCTCTCTCTCTCTCTTTGTATCCTTCTCTCTCTGCCTTTTTGCCTTTCTCTTTGCTTCTGGGTTTCCTTCCTTTCTCGACCATTATCTATCTCTTCACGATATCCGTGAGCCAACACGTGTAATTGTGCTCGCGTTTTTAAATGAGAAACATCGAAGGTGAGATACCGAGCAACTCCGCTTTATTAAATCATGACGTATTTGAAGTATTAGAAAAGAGTTATGACTACACAAAAGATAGTTACCGTCGTTTTATAAACAAAAGGAAAGAAAATGTTAATACCGACCAATGCACCCTGTTATTCATATTCATTCTTTTACTTTTCCACATTCTTTACCGTTCATCTTTTATCATCGACTCTACTACTGTCATCTTTTTTCATCACATTTTATATTTGCCGTGCAATCGGCAAGATTGCCTCGCTGTGCAAACGGTTTTCATATGATATAAAACTACGTTGTAGAGATATGTATGAACGAAAAACTATATATGTATATCAGTATTCGTATCACGTAAAGAATTTTTTTGTTTACAATGATAAGAAGTTTTTCAAATATTTTACAAGAACGTTCTATCGAATATCTATATTCCCTCGACATACGTACATACATACACACAATCATATATACATACATATAAACATACTTACATACATACATACATACATAAATACATACATACATACATGTATAGATTCATACAAATGTACGTATGCACATATGTCGGTAAGAGCAGAAGTGTACTCTTACATGATACATACATATGTCTGTATATAGCTTAAAGCGTTACATGCATCTCGCGCCTCCGTCTACACGGATATATTCGCATTTCGTACGTACGTTTATGTAAAGCTCGCTTTCTGGTAGCGCAAACCGGCTGTATTTCAAGCAGCCACGGTACTAACGATCTCTCCGCCGGTGTAATATGCCCCGAAGAGCTTCGATAAAAAGCAGAACTATCTCTCTGCTTGGTCTGCCCTCGATCATCGCTCGGGTTTTGCCAACCCGATACCCGGACTTTCGTGTCCATTACCAGTCGCGAATGGAAAGTTACTAACTCGGATGCTTTTTCTATCGTCCTTTATCAATAGACACGGATAGGTGAACGTAAAGCTTTTTTTTCTTTCTTTCTTTCTTTTTTTTTTTTTTTTTTTTTTTTTTTTTTAACGATCTCGAACAAAACCTCATAATGTGAGTTTTTCTTTCTTTGAGTTCTTTCGTAGGTCACGTTAAAGTTCCTTAAAACACTCAACTCCTTCGAGTCAATTATACCGTAGGTATACTCGTTTTGTCTTTCCAATTTTATATCTTTCTTATCGTGATATTCCACGACATTTAGTAGAAGTATATTAAATGGATCTTATGTTTTCCAGTCAAAGTTATATTCAAACGTTATTGAATAAATAAATCGGTGACCGAAAGCAATGGGTAAAGCAAATATCGTAAAAAGTTATTTGTCGGTTTAAAATATTTAATTTCTTCGTTTACAATTCTAAGTACACATTGACGATCGATCCGACGCTTTACAACGACTCAGAAGTTAGCCGCAAACTCACAAGAGGAAACAATTTGTCGTCTCCGTATTGTCTAACTCTCGGAGAGAATTTCCGTGACGTCTTCTAGACGACGATATTGCGAGACGAAACTACTATCGGCAATTACCATGTTCAAAAGTTTCTATCGTCGTACATCCTGGATGCATTTGCACGTCGTTACATATTGGAGAGTACGAAAATATTCAATTTTTCTTCCGCGAGTGATTAAACGTATCATAGTTCCTTTATGGATGGATAAATAAGAAAAAAAGAAAGAAAAGAAAGAAATATCCATTCCTATTTTAACAGAAGTACCTAGAGATTTCCTTCCATACGTTCGGTGAAAGTAACGTTTTCGAGAGCTCCTACTCTTCCCATAAAACAGACGATGGTACTCGACACGAGCCATAAGATTTAACTTTAGAGTAGAGGCGAGAGAGCGGATATTTCTACTCGAATCTCGGTTCTTGTTACCTTTTCGAAAAAAAAAAAAAAAGAGTTAAAGCAAAGAGTTGGAAAGAAGAATTCTATAAAAAAAAAAAAAGAAAAAAAAAAAGAGAAGTTTAAACGAGTATGCTCGACGAATCCTACCGACCGTGTACCAGAACTTCTGTTTTCGTAGAATCACTGCGAATTCGGTCGAGCGTTTGCGAGAAATAGAGAAAAACAAGGAGAAAAAAAAAAAACAAGTATGAAAAATTTCTCGGTAAACCAACAAAGATATCGATTCAAAGGTAGATTACGATTTGGGTCATGAAATCATTTCGTTTACACTACGATGACATTCTAAAGGTTTAACGACGTTTATCTCTGCAACGACACTCCTCAGAGACGATATCGTTTTCGTAAAATCTGAGAAAGGGTTGCCTTTCTCATAAGGGCTTAGATTATTGTCCTGTCCAATACGATTTTCCTAGCTCAGCCGATGCTATAAAATTGGTGTCGGAACGTTCGAAGCTTTGCGCGCATATGCACATTTATATACGTATATTGTATACATATGCTTATATAGTACTTATGTATTTACTAGCACAAGTTTGTCAACGCACACAACTTGTGTTTACACGATACGAGCTTTTATTCCAGCGTGGGTTGCGTCTTGAAGCAAAATAGTCGTTGGAATCGAACGGAATCTACGATGTTTGTCATCGTATGGAGCACGCGCGTTTCGTGTATGTGACGTCGTTCTTACGCACACACGGAGAATAGCTTCAACGTATATATGTGATCGTAAGCTCGTTCGAGTGTTAGATCGTACGGAAGCAGAAACGATTCGAGACATGTTTCAACATACTATTCCAAAGGAAAATTCTACTTTGATCTACAAAAGTAAATGCGAATTGATATCTCGCTTATTTTCGTATATTTCCTACTTCATTGTTTATTACACAGATTTAAGTACTTGTGCAGTATTATTAAGTTCGTCAAAACTAATAAAATAATAGAAATTGAATATGTTTTAAATTACTATAGAGTGTTGGATTTTACAATTTTGCACGATTATAATTTATGATTAAAAATGAGTGATTAAGGAATTGTCAATTCCACGTGTCAATTTATATATATATATATATATATATATATATATATATATATATATATATATATATATATTTAAATTGGCTTTCATTTTGGCTATAATTTCGTATTGTAACGAAAGATTAATTTCCGTGTTAACATATTCTCGAAGCGATATAACTTTTGCTCTCGAAACGTTTTGCGATAATTTAATTAGTTTTTCAGATATTCGATCGAGTTCTTTAAATTGAGAGGCTCAGTATCTTTGCGATTACGTAAAACAAGGAACTAAATTAAATGATTTCAATGTATATATTATTTTATGATTGAAAATTGTTAAAATAGATTATCTCCTCCGAAAAAGAAATATTTTTCTCCCCGGAATACACCCGGTGGATGGTGAGCCAGCGAATCCCTACGTCTTTTTCCTCTCTCCCTATACTCTCCTTCTTCTTCTCCTTCCTTGTTTACGTATCATTTTCATTACTCGGTCGTTTAGATTAAACTGCAAGGCCCTTTTACGGTCTCTCTTCAACAAAGTAAAGACCACATTCACGCATAAAGCTCCTCTAGTAGCTCCGCCTCTACTACAGCCTGGGGAGAGAATGAGAGAGAGAGAGAGAGAGAGAGAGAGAGAGAGAGGGAGCGGTAGCTTTGAATTTTTAACTTCTGCTCGGTATACCGTGACGGGAAACTCGATTTGGCCGGAACACTGGTAGTCCTTAGCGGTTAAGCTCACAAACCGGTAGAAAAGTACCGAAAATAAAATGATTCGTGATCTCCCGCGAGTGGACGAAAGTAAAAAGAAGAGAAACGAGAGAGAGAGAGAGAGAGAGAGAGAGAGAGAAAGAAAACGAGGAACAATAAAAAAAGAGCAATAAAAGATAGAAAGAGAGAGAAAAAGAGAAAGAGAGAGAAAAAGAGAAAGAGAGAGAAAAAGAGAAAGAGAGAGAGAGAGAGAGAGAGAGAGAGAGAGGAAGAAGGAGAGAGAGAGAGAGAGGGAGGAAAGAACATTGTCGGTATAAAGTTCCGTTCGAAAAAAAGCTAGGGAAGCGGAAAAGTCGAGGGAAAAATTTAATCGGTCTCTGTTTATTCGGCGGGAATCGCGGAAAACGTTCGCGCGCGTGTTCTTCCGTTAACACTAGAATTCGCATTCGCACTGAAAAAAAAAAGAAAAAAAAACACATCGCCTTGATACGGCGGTTATTAAAATTCCTCCCGCTGTTGCCACGGAACGAAATTGCAGGTCTCCGGTGTAATCCCATAAAAAGTTGTTAATATTGCAAGAGTGAGGAAAATGACCGTACCGCAAAATACAATTATTCATTAGCGAGTTCCATTTTCCGTCTCTCCTCCCCCCTTCACTGTGCAACAACGAGAACGCTTTTCAAATAAAGCGCTCGGCGCTTCGCAATTGCATTTTAAAGCAGCGCGCACGGTAGGTGGGTATATAATTAATGAAATTTGTCGATTCTTTCGTCGAGAAATAGTCAACTAGAGCGTTCATGTAAAAATGGGGAATGAATTCTCGCACGGATGCATATACACGCCCATGGAGATAGAGCGAGAGGAACGAACCTTCCGCATCGGCGATCGATTTTGGCTTCTGGGTCGGCCGCATTGGCATAGCCAATGCAGAAGACAATTGTCCATCAGTGATCAAATTTAACGATAATACCAGATAATTAGATTCATCCTCTAATTTCCGTTACCAATCAAGGTATTATCAGCGGCTGGCAATTATCGACTAAAATTACCTATTCTCTACGTATATCTCCACCTTTGTTTCATACCTTATCGTCACTGCTTTATCTTTCGTAGCGTCTGCGAGTTTTCTCTGTCGCATTTATAGTATCGTCCGTATAATATCGATTTTTTCTCTCTTGCAGCAGTGAGACCGGCGGGCAAAAATATTCGGATCTGTCTTTTATGTATATCAATCGATCGTAGCTCTCAATCTACCGCCTCTTAAAAAAATTCGTCGTACACGTTTGTGTACGAAATGAACGACGAGCCATCGTTGGTAATTATTTTTGTACGCTTATTTATTTTTGTCATGCGGCAGACAATGCATTTTTGCGTTTCCAACATCTTTGTCATCTGCGTCTGAATACGTTAGAGCTGGTGAAAAATGGTTGTCGAGACTATTTTAAAAGGCTCCTAGAAGAACCGGATAATTAAGACTGTCTGACTGTCTTTCTGTCTGTCTGTCTGTCTGTCTGTCGCCTGTCTCTCTTCCTATCTTTCTTTTAACATCATTTTAGATTACAAGAACGTAGATATCATTCTATTGGTTTTTCTCTAGAAACTCCATAGAAAGAGGAATCCTTCGAGTCGCCGTTTCTCACAGATGTCAATGAACTTTGAAGTCTGATCGATCGTAGGTATCCAGGAACTCATCAATGATAGCCAATAGCGAGTTATCGCGTATAAACATTTATATTCACGTTTTATTTTCATTTATATTCGCGATCAACGATACTCTTATATACATTTAAAAATTATATTAGAAATCATATATACATGCAAGATAGAATCAAAAGAAGAATGCGATAGAAATGGGGATTAAGAGAAAAATAGAGATAAGGTCTTAAAGGTTTAATTAGTGGGGAAAGGGGGCGAAGAAGAGGATACGAAACGTGAATGCAATCGCGACGAGGTCACATGACAACCTCAACTTGGTTAAGTACCTATACTTTATTAAGCATGCCGTCTGCACGTTGCGCCATCCACTTACGTGCTAAATGGAATTACAAATGTATCTCCCGAAAGCCATGCTAACGCATCCTATCCACGACACTGCTCCGGAATGTATTCTATCCTACGACGCTTGCGACCTCTTCTAATACGCCGATTACCAGCTGTGCCTCTATAGATTCAGTTTGAGCTCTTTTTTCTCGGGATGTTAAGCTGTCTTTCTTGCTAGTTAATCCCTAGATTATGATTCTCGATAAGTGTCTTGGAATTGCCATTCGAATGCAATCTAAACAATATATATATATATATATATATATATATATATATATATTTGTACATTGCATATTGATTATTTGATTCTCAAAATAGATAATATTGGATTTGAATAAAGAATACTTCTAATATTTGTACAATCTTAGGAAAGTTGCCTATCTACTTTAGAGAATAAGACGCTTTAGAAATTTTGTTGCAATTTACTTAGAACGAGTCCTTCATTTTCGATGTGGATCTCGTCTATCAGATTTTAAATTGATAAATGGCGAGCATCAAACGCAGGCACGTTTGATTTATTAAATTGTCAGAGGAACGTTGTCTCTCGCGAAAAAAAAAGAGGTATCTATTAATGGATGAATCGGGACAAACAGCAAGCAGCTTCACCTTACGTCAGAAGAATCGTTCTCGTCGAAAAGTTACTCGTCGTCGATACAATTATTAAACGTTCGACGTAATTACGACGTATTTTCTATGTGACATCGATATTTTTGCCAGCCGTGTTACCGCCGTAGACATATACACGCAGACTTTCGGTAAATAAGGCCGAGTTTTGTTGAAGATGATGAAAGGCGACTTGTTTACTCGTCGTCGTTGCTGCGTCGTGTGCTTCCGAATCGGTTGAAAGAACTTTCTACGGCTAGAACGCTTTCGAAAGTTTCGTTACTCGAGACAGTTTCGGAACGTCGATTTTCTTCGAACGAAAGAGAATCCTTTTTTTTCTCTTTCCTTTTCTTCTCTCTTTCTCTCTTTTTTTTTTTTGTTGTTTTTTTTTTGACAAAACTTATTCGAACGGTTTGTAGCTTCTGAAAAGTTATCTTACGGCCCTTTACTTCGTATACGAAAATATTGACGACTCCGAATAATAATACGATTTCATAAAAGCTTACTGTCAGTTACGAAAACGGGACGATTCGTCCTGGCGCGAAGATTGATGGTCAAAAAAGAAGATGGAGAGGGAAATGCATCCTTCTCGAAAGATCGAAAAGATCCTGTTCTTTGTACGGTAGAAGTGGCAAAAGCGGCAGCTACGGCTTATGTAGCTTACAATAATTAATTAGCCGTGGCAGGAAACTAAGGATAGAGAGGGTGATGGTTCGTAGGTCGAGAGCGAGGCGGAAAGAAGGATGGTCGCAGGTGTTGCTCGCGCTAGAAACGATTTCGCGAAACGAACCGGCGAACATCGTTCCTCCTCCCTTCTCATTGGGAGTACCGCGTCAAGCACGAAGACGGTTTTTCAAGCGTAAACGAGTTTGACGGGAATACGATTTCCGGCCGTGCGGCTTTCTGGCTGTACTTACACGTTTATATGATGGATCGATCATTATTCTTCGTGAAAGAAAAAAGAAAGATTTGCCAGAATTTTAAGCTATTACTACGGGGCGATATTATTCGAAAAGTTTTAAAATGCGATGCCACAAACCGGCAGCGAATAAAAATGATCAAGAAGCTTTTCCATCGGCTGGCCAATAAAATAACGCGTAATGATTTACGATAGGAGGCGGGTTTCGACGCACAATAAATGTGATTTATCGACGTGTTCTGTGATTTATGATCGGTCGGCATTTTCGGCCAATCGATAGGATATATATATATATATATATATATATATATGTACGTGATCGTATACCTTTTAATATTTCTCGCGGCTCCGAACGTAAACGTAATCGGAAAAGGTATAGTAACGAAGGATCCTCCGGAGATTTCCTGGTAGATTAAGAAGGAGAAACGAGAGACGGGTCGAGAGCTTACTGATCGATGTGGACGACTGGCCAATCGGTCATTAAGTATATCCTCGAGGAAAGTGCAAAAAACGCGTGCCACGACGATCAATCTTCCATAAGTCGAAGGATCGAAAGAAGATCGGTCGCTTCGTTTCGCGCGACGCAAAGAAAACGACGCGATAGCGTAGCGAGGCTGGATCCATCAGTGGATCTATCGCCGAATCTCGAAGTTCGATTGATAGAGTAAAGAATGAAAGAGAGAGAAATAACCGAGGAGATACTCAGGGATATCCGAGTTCTCGTCGAGGAAGACGAATTTTTCGGGACGTAAGACCAAAGCAATGCGAGTACCTGTTCGATTTATCTCACGTGATTCGATTCACTCACTCAATATATATCTCGACCTTTTCAGGAACATTTGTCTAAGGATCTTCTCCGTGATTTTAGGTAGCAGCGAGGAGTCAAAAGCGGGCACTGGTGATCCGGGAAAGCGGGGAGTGAAGAGACCAAGGTCGAAGGCTGCTTCGCCAGTCAGGCAGGGACCACAGCAATGCCAAGTAAGAATCATTTCCATTTTTTTTTTTCTTTCATACAAATGATATAGAGAAACATCATTTTATTTATTACCTCCACTCTCTATCTTTCATAGTTATCTAGTAAATAGGAATATAACTATAGGACGATCGACTATTCAAGATAATCTAATCTGATCGAGTCAATCAATTTGTCACACATTACATCAGAACGTAACATGCGAGTTAAGTCGTATTACGTCGCCACAAATTTATGCTAACCCTCTTCTCTCTCTCTCTCTCTCTTTCTCTCTCTCTCTCTCTCTCTCTCTCTCTCTCTCTCTCTCTCTCTCTCTCTCTCTCCTTCCATGAAGCGGTCAAACGAATTGAAATAGTAGCATCGAGCACTAACGATGCTGACCCACTTTCGATTCGCAACGGCGCATTCGTTTCCAAAAACGACCGCGAGAAAGCTATGCGCTTGGCATGCTGTGCAGGACGATGAAATTTCGTGTACGCTCGTTTTCTTTTCGCGAATATTACTCCGCTCGACGTTTTGATACGTAATAAAGAAGAGTGAGAGAGAGAGAGAGAGAGAGAGAGAGAGAGAGAGAGACAGACAGAGTAAAAGAGAGAGAAAGAGACGTTTTCTCATTTTTATCGATCGAATCTATATGAATTAACGAAACTATAATCGCGCGAAATTCGAACGGTAGACGCGTAAAAATATTATTGCCGGTAATTTCTCGAGGACATAAAGTGAATTTTAAAAACGTCATGCGCAGACAGGTTGAGAGTTCAAGGCGACAACTGGCCCGAAGATGAATCGTAAAATCGATTCGATTAGTTCGATACGATTCGCATGGAAATTCGTTTGAAATGGCAAAATGTTCAACGATCTCTCGCCTTATCTCTCGACAAGTTCTCTCTCTCTCTCTCTCTCTCCCTTTCTCATTCTCACTCGTCTTTACGTCTCCAGCGTTATTTGCATATCTAAATTCGACAAAGTTGAGGAGAAAGCGCATTGCACGTCATGGCATGGCACAGCACGGCACGGCACGCGCTTGCAATACACGCTCGTGACCCACTTCAAGGTGAAACGACGTCGACGTTAAAGCCGTCGTCGACGTCGTCGGCACACATGCATATACGTACTATGCGTCTAGCGTGTGCACAACTCTTTCTACGGTACTAGCCATTAGGCAAAGGGCACGAGCCTTGCCTGGTGAATGTGTAAGTGCTGGAAAGGCTGTTGAATATTCAGTTGGAACGATTCTCCTCCAGCCTAGGGACCGAACACGGTAGCTCGTAACGTAACGTAACACACCGACGCCATACCACCATCCGCCTCCTTCGGGACGGTATGCTATCCATATGTAGATCCTAGTGTTTAACGACTAAACCCCTCCTTTTCTTTACTTATCCTCCCTCGCTTCCTTTACTTTTTCTCATCTTTCAAATCATCCCGACAGCTTCTTCCTCTCATCGGATGTCTTATTATCTTCCCCTCTTTTTTTTTTTTTGTTCTATCTTCTCACTTTCTGCTTCGTCCTTCTATTTCTGTCTGTCTACTTGTATCCCTTTTCGTCTCATTCTCTCTCTCTCTCTCTCTCTCTCTCTCTTTTTCTCTCTCTCTCTCTTTCTCTCTCTCTCATTCTACTTGGCCGCTCTCTCAAAGCTTTACAATCCCGAGTCAAAAAGAGAACAAGACACAGAAGAACCATCCCCATAGTTTCCTTGTTACGTAATTAAATGATGGCCTGACCGACTTGTTGACAAGCCCCAAGATGTATCGAATTAGCGGCGAATTAAGCTCATCATCCACGGCTCGATTATAGCTCGCGTACGAACACGCTTAAAAGAGAATAAACAAGTATAGAAGTCACTTGCATGAGTACGATTATCATTATCTACGAAGAATCTTTTGTCCTACGATGCATTAAGAGGATTTACGTTTTAATGGAAAATATTTCTGAATGAATGAAAAGAAATGAAAAGTTACGCAGATGGATTATTCAACTTATGAAATAATACTTTATTATATGAATTTATCTTATGAAATAATCGATATCTATCCGTTTTATTTTTCTCGTTCCAATGACAAATCAGCGATTTCATTAAATTAATCGCTTAAATTATCTTCCGACGATAGATCCGTTACGATTTTGTCGCTTACCAATGGTATTTACAGACGTAATGTCGTACGTTTATTACCGTTGGCTTTATGTCGTTATATTTTTGCCCCAAGTTTAAGTTTCAGCTTCTGTGCGAGCATTGCGAAGCTCGTTAAACGCCAAAGAGATTAAATGATGATAACAATTTTCCATAAAATTGGAGCTGAATGACGGAAGGAATAATGGAATATGAAAGGAGATCTTCAAAGCAAACGAAACCTGGATAACGAACGTAGATTTGATTGATTCTCATCGATCGGTGAGATAAGAAAGAGACTTTCCTTCGTGCATAAAGAAGTAATGAAAGATACATAGATAGATAGATAGGTAGATAGAGAGAGAGAGAGAGAAACAGAGAGAGAGAGAGAGAGAGAGAGAGAGAGAGACAGACAGACAGACAGACAGACAGAAATGAGAAACAAGAAACGAGAAACGAGAAAACGCTCGACGAAGATTTCCTGCAATTAACTCCGAAGTTCCCCTTGCACGAAATTTTGTCGCGCAACCGCACGGAGAGCGTCTTGTACATTGATTCTACGTGAAACGCGTATGCGTTGGTAGATGTGCGCAACATAGAATGTGAAATGTTCGCAAGGTTCGCTGACACTGGCCGTTAATTAACCAGACTTCAGACCAAATTGTTCTCCGAGCATGCGGCCCGCAACCCTACTTGCTTGCTCCAGTAAGGTGGAAGATAACTATCCCTACTATTTGACACCACTGTGACTTCTAAATTGCATGTCTTTTGTTCCTGTTTTTGTTTTTTTCTTTTATTTTTTTTTTTTTATGCATAGTTGGTTTCGTATTCTTATATTTACATTTGTAATACTTTTTTATTGATTTCATTGTTGATTGCCGATCATGAGGTTGGAAAGATAAATAACATCGACGAAGGGCCAAAGATATATAAATGTTAATTAAAGAAATTAAACTTAAAAGTGATTTACTTATCTCTCGAATTTTCCGCTTTTCTGTTTTGTCGATAACCAACGTTACGGTAATCGATTTCAGTGATTACTTATGCACGCCACTGACGTTACAGCACACGGAATCATGACGTTCTCTTACAATAAAATACTAGAATATCGCTAAACTATATTTATATACTAAAATGAAAACAAGGAAGTATGGTAGCTAAGAGGAAGAATTAATATTCTAATCTTTAAAAATCTTTAAAACTAATCACTTTCGAATATCTCGAAAGTGAAAAATTGCGATGTTTTTCATTATAACCTCGGATATAATATTATAATGATATTCTATCTATTTCTATCACAAACTGGGTAAGGTGGAAGGAGAAGGCCTCTTTGTAAGCCGTACGACTTTTGCTTTGAAGTATGTAATAATGGCTAGTGAATTTGAGTAATGGGTCCCCATTCTAGATAATGCGAATCCGATTACCAATTAATTCGTTCCCCTACTATTTAAGTTCACTAGCCATCACTCCATGCTTAAAAACAAAAAACCGTGCAACTCCCGGGGTACGGCGGTGTCAATAATGGGAATCGTCTTTCTCCCCCCATCCTGCCCCTCCCCTTTAAAGAAGACTTTATCGGAGCAGGCAAGTAAGTGCCGTATACGGCTGCTGACCTATACCTTGCATAGTGTAACATTTTATAACTAAGTACTTAAATACATGCGTTTCAAGATAGCGTGTTATGAGTTTCCCTTTAGAGTCAGTGTACCTGGACGTCTTACAAATATTGATCTATGCTACCGCGGTACTTATGAATAATAAAAGAAAACAGTCCCTCGTTACGACGTTCAACGAGTAAATTTATCAACTGTTTTCATTTTATTTCTTTTCTCTTTTTTTTTTTCTTCCCTTGAGTTTCCTTCCGGGAGAAAATCGTATCTCATTCAATTTCAAGAATACTGGACGCGATTTGCCCGACTTAACATTCATTTTCTTTTTACAACCAGCGTAGACTAGTCATGCGTACTCTTTAATATCTTTCGACGTTGACTAAGAGAACAACGCCAGAATGACGGTGATGCTGGCTTAGATGCTTTTATGTCTTCGTAGTAAACGAGTGACACGTTTTCTTCTGCTTTTTCTTTTTCTTCTTTCTTTTCTCTCCATCTACTGGCTTCTCATTTTTCGCAATCTTCCTCATTATTTACGGATGCACGAGTTTCTCATCTCCTTCTCTTTCCTTCTCTTTCCTTCTCTCTCTCTCTCTCTCTCTCTCTCTCTCTCTCTTTCTCTCTCCCTCTATCTCTCTATGTATCTCTCTCTCTCTCTCTCTCTCTCTCTCTCTCTCTCTCTCTCTCTTGCTCTCTGATGATGCCTGCTAATAAGATGCACTTTTTAAAAAGATTTCGACTACCCAGAAAGCACAAATTACATTTCTGTTCTCCGTACTCCTTATACTCTCATTTTTTAGCATTTGCTACACATAAAATAGATTAACTATTTCCTTCCTCTTGGTTCTTTTCGGTTAGAATGGTTATTCGGAACAGTGTTTCGTTAAAGTTTCGTGTCATTGTTATTCAAAGACTTTTATTATTCAAAAGATGAAAATTTTATGGATAAAGAAAATAAAGAAGAAAATAGAATTACAAGATCAACAATTCTGAAGACACACGTTTAGCATTGTAATTGATGATCACCATTTTGTTTGATCGCGTTCATCTTATTAAGTAAATCTTTTCCCATTCGATATTTACCATTACCGATATTGGGCCAATTCTTTATAGACGATTCTCCAATGATCGATAAATATTTTACTGTATCTTCTAATTTTTGTAGGACAATCAGACTAAAGAATCACGTAAAATATCATGATCATACTAATTGTACCTTGTCACTTGATCTTTACAAATACTTTCGATAATTTCAATGTCATAATAAATCAATAAAAAAAAAAAAAGAATCAACTTATCGAATGAATTCTGTTTGAAAATCGAATCGACGGTATCCATTTTAATGCAGTTGGAGGAGCGATAACTGCAGCACTGATAGAAGCATCCTTTTCCTCTCGCTCTCGACTCCCTTTTAACGAAGTATCAATGTTACCACCAGCGAATTACGTATTCAGGACCGGTGTTGGTCGGTGTACTTTGGCAAGATCTCGCAGCATGACCAAAGCTCGAAGCAGACGTTGGACTCTAGAGGATAGAAAGGGAAGAGAAGAGACACGAAGAGGGGCGTACAAAGGCCAGGAGTAATGATGTTTGTTTAGCTCTCGAGGAAGGCCCGTCTGAGGGCGAAAGATCTGGGTTTTGGCACGGAGATGATGGTCGAGGGACGGCAGGATTGGGAGCTGCCCGAATCTCTATCCACTCTCTCTTTCTCTCCCTTTCTTTCTCTCTCAATCTCTCTCTCTCTCTCTCTCTCTCTCTCTCTCTCTGTCTCCCTCGTTCTCTTTCTCTCTCTTCTCAACCTCCCAATGCGCGCTTACCTCGTAAATTGAAACTCCCGTGTGGTGGTACTCATGCATCTGAAGCTCCTTAGGAGTTAAGCAAATTAGATTGTCTGCTTAGAAACTGGAGGAACGACTAACTTCCATTCAACATCTTCGTGATGGATGAAGCGTACGTACAATAGGAGAAAAATTTTCTTCGATTTTTAAACTTCCTTCTTGTCGTTGAAATAATTATGATTAAAGCAATGGGTACATCACTCTTAGCGAGTTTTTTTGCTTCATTCTGAACCAAGTCTGGAAGATACCGTAAATATCGTAATGGAGCGCGGAGTCACTTTAAAAATATATACGTCATGCTGTAAAAGAGCAATAAAAGCGTACAAGTTAAAAAGGTAGAACTACGCTTTTATATGGGATTTAGTAAGAGTTTTTATCGTATCGAGCTCGTACCCGTGCGAGCGTTTTCAAAGAAATACTTACGTCCACTTAAGGTTTACGTCAGTCCGGAGTTTTACTACGCCGTTGACACTTTTCACTCGAAGTATAAAATTTTCTATAGGCGATTGAGCCAGGTCAAAAGTGCCCAAAGAACCGTCCTTCTCACTTACGAATAAGGCGAATTCGTGTGTTTGGAAGAAGAAAAAGTTCAATATAACGTCTCCCTTTTTGTCTCGTATATACAATAGGACATATTTATAATTGTTACGAAATAAAACGAACGGAAACGAAAAAAATTCCATGGCTTTGCACGTTTCCCTTGTATCTATTTACGTGATAGTATCCTATTGGCGTTGACAGTGAGACAACGTTCTTACGAATATGTCGAAAATAAATTTCGATTTAACGTCTACTTTCTTTCTCGTATAGTTTCCCAAGAAATTCTACCTTGCGCGTGACTCCCGATGTTTATTCGTATCCCGTTTCTCTTCAAAAAGAAACAAGCGATTTCAAATTTTTATCTCTCGTGGACGATGACGAGGGCATAACGTTGTCGCACCCTTGAGACGATATTTCAAAATTTCGAGCTTGATAAGGTCGTAAGTTTTACTTAAAAACGTGATCATCTTCGGAGAAATTCTTCCTTCTCTCTAGGGAATAGCTAAATATCGTACCTGCATCTCCTATTTTTCTTTCTTCTGTTATCTCGTTTTACATTCAGCTTTCGTAGATATAAGAACCGTAATCCGAGAAATACGAAAACGAAATAAGAAAACGGAAAAAGGAGATAATGAAAGGAAGCGTCGTTCGTCGTAAACGTTAAACGTTTTTCATTCACTCGCGCATGCCTTTTTGAACGCATTCTTCGTTCGAGTGTGTATGTAGAATATAGCTTCGTACATCGAAACGAAGCAGCGACGAGAGCTCGTCCGCGCTCGCGTTGAGTCCTTGGCTTCCTGAAATAGTTTCTGAAATAGTACGCGTCGCGGCACGTGTAATAAACCCAATTTCACATATTTAACGGACATACCGTCTCTGGCACAGCCAACAATGCCTCCAATACAACTAGAATTAAATCTACCGAGCAATTATATATCGAGATGGGGACACGACGATAAAATTCTTCTAACGGAGACGATTTCGAAACGTTATTTTGCGTTTAAGTCGCCTCGAACAATTTAATCGAGATTAATCGAGATTACGAGATTCATATAACCCATACGTATATATTTTTATATTAACGTAATCGAGGATAAAAATGGATGAACGATGAATAAGATTTTGTCAATCATCGTTTCCATATGACATGATTCGAGACGAGAATGAGGTTTTAAGAGAAGACAGCCGATTGACGTCAAAAATGTGTCTTCGTACGAAGTACGTGTTTCATTACGTAAAATAATATACCCCGAAAGAAAATAATCCTAATGGACGGAAATTCGAAATATTTACCTGTATAAAAAACAAAAAAAAAATATGTAAATTCTGCAATCGATACGATAAAACGATGCTAGCGTTTGTAGATCTAAGTGAAACACTTTAGTTTTAACCAATGTTCCAGAAATGATTGAAAATTATATCTTAAATCGTGCATTGACATTTATCATGTTAAAAAGTCTTATCACGAAATAGAAAGAGATTTTTATTCCCATATACTTTTCTTAATCAATGTTTCTTTAAGAATGTCGTAAACTGCAGGGTGTTAAAAAATTTAGGAAAATATTCGAAAGAGATGTAGGAGAGGTAACTACGGCAATGTAATATCTCGCTCGTAGTAGGACGCATAACTGACGTGCCAATCTCGCTTCTGTTGTAGGTATGCGGGAAGGTGTTCAGCAACGCATCGGCGCTCACGAAGCACAAATTGACGCACAGCAACGAGAGGAAATATGTGTGCCTGATGTGCGGGAAGGCGTTCAAGCGGCAGGACCACTTGTGAGTACACACATACGTTTACCTACGATCATGTACATACGTATTATATCTTCGTTTAGAGATATTTTTCATAGGTTAGTAAGCGTGTACAACATGTCGATTCATTTTCGAAGTATTAACGGTCGAGTAGGAAATTTAACAAATTTTGAAGCACATAAAATGCGTTTCTTTCCATCACTCATTAGATTTTTCACCACGAAGATAACGAATTTTTACGTTCTTGTTAACTTCTTTTTCCGACCGTAAAATAACGAGCAAGAACTACACACGAGCAGTCTTATACTTATGTTAGAGGAAAATGTTCTCGCTTGTGACACCGAGTCGTTCGTTACGTTTATCAAGACCTCTTCACGATCTACTTCAGACTTGTTGTATATACGTATATGTAGAAGTAGACGTATACAAGTATACACCTACATAAGAGTCTCGTGGTTTTCTTGTCGAGGTATTGCCTTCGTCACCGCATCAAAGCGTTTCTTCTCGAGCAAACGAACCTGCCGGTATCCCTTCCAGCGGTACAACCACCGGTAAATAAGTTTTATCTTTTCTGGTACAAATCCTAAAAGAATA
Organism: Dolichovespula media; assembly: GCA_911387685.1. Taxonomy (NCBI): domain Eukaryota; kingdom Metazoa; phylum Arthropoda; class Insecta; order Hymenoptera; family Vespidae; genus Dolichovespula; species Dolichovespula media. The sequence goes on from OU426851.1 coordinate 15,705,602, forward strand.
GTGGGCTCTGCTGAAAGGAAAGAATTACATAATTGTTATAATACAATTAGAATTATATAAAAAATAAGACTTCGAAAGCTTTGTTTATCGCATCCAATCTCTCTAGAATTTCGATTAACTCTCTTCTATATTTCGCTATTATTTCGTATCTTCTTTTTTTTTCGCATCGAGAAATCGTATCGACCCTTTTCCCGTTCTTTTCGAGATAATTATCGAAAGAAATGACAACTTTACCAATATTTTCCATAAATTTTATTAAAACGAAAAACCAAACCGATTTTGACTTTAATAAATCTCACGTAGAAATCGAAACAGGAACGACGTAAGAATAAAGAACTAACGGGGAAGGTTGAGGGAAGGAGGTTGAAGGAAAGAAAAACAAAATAGATAGAAAGGTTAGCGGTGGAAATATAGAGCGTACTGGGAAGACTAAGGATTCAATTCTCCTCGGGAAGGAAGAAAAGGAATAAGAGAGAATCGATGGTGGCAACGGAGAGGTGGGTCTTGCGAAGTTGACTACCTGACCGGCTAGCTGCCGAGTTGGATCCGTTGTATTTTCTTCAAAGACGGATCTCCAAATCCCCATGCTACGTCTTTCTTACCCCTAACCCTCTTTCTTCCATTTCTATCCAACCTTCTTTCCTTTCTTCTCTTCCCTCGTATGCCTTCCTCGGAATTCGCCATGTATCGCTGGTCCATTCGAGCTGGACAGTATTTTTCTTTTTCTCTATTTCTCTCATACTTCCTTCCTTCCATCTTATTTCTTTTCTTTTAGTTCTTACTCTCTCTCTCTCTCTCTCTCTCTCTCTCTCGATAGTTTATCCCTTGTTCGATAAAAAGTTAAGCGGTTCCACGTTCGACGTAAACCCTGAAAACTAGCAAGGTATTACTTACGTTCGATCGCTAAACGTTTTCACGTTTTTCGATAAACTTCCACGGAATTCATTGAATGTTTAATAAAATTATAGCTATATTGAACAGGTGCTTATATACGGGTTTAATCGCTAACGAAAAAAAAAAAATACCGTGAATATTTTCGAATATTAAGGAACGTTCTTTGCGGGTCATCCTTGAAATTCTTATTTTAACTGCTTTATAGTATACGAGACGGAAAATAACGAAGAACATTTTTCTTGCAAAAGAGGCAAGAAGAATGGGCTGGACGAGATCGGGCTTTATTTTTTTCAATGAAATTTTGGGCTTCATTTTTTCAATGAATTTTTTGGGCTTTATTCTTTCGATGAATTTTTAGGCTTTATTTTTTCATTGAATTCCTCTCCAACCCGTCTCTCGGCATTTGTAATCGAGCATATTTTTTTCTTTGGAAAAAAGAAATTAACGAACGCCTTATTTCCTTACGCAACATACTTTCCGAGTTACGTGCGTAACATATCCGAAATATTGTTTCGAATAATTATTATTGTAAACAGAAGAGAAAGGAACGTTTCATTTATTACATTTTTAAGAAATATAAAACTCGTCGAAGATACGTATGTATGCATACTATAATCACAATTGATTAATTATTTAAGTTACACATTATTCGCGTCTCGTTCAAAAATGGATTAAAGACGGTATTACTCTCTCTTCTTCGGAACATACAAAAGGGTTATCGTTCCGTTCTTTTTAAATTATTCATCGGATTCTTTTATAAGAAATCCCTAAAAATCAATAGTACGAATATCAAACGATTTATCTTCTGTAATATTTTGGCAATAGTTTCTTTAAACCTAGGAAACGCCAGTTAATCGGTTTTTTCCATGTCAACGATGGGATGTAAATTCGAAGGACCAATTTTCGTAGCTCCAAAAAAACGAAATCTTAAGCATGCTACACGAGGAACGGGAGATTAAATCTAATATTCGAGTTGTAAGATCAAACCGCTCAGACTCGAGGATTATATTAAATATTCTTCAGTAGATTATGAAGGATGAATGCTAAAAAATTAATTAATTATTGATTCCAAATAAGCCGAGAAACAAAAGAAATTAAGTCAAACGAGATCTACGCAGCGGATGGTATCTCCTCTTAGATATTGCTGCTTTGAAAGTTGTCGAATGAGAGATCGAGAGTTTGCACTTTTTCAAATTCATATTGTTTTTTTTTTTGGAGAGCGAGGGGAGGGGAAGGGGAATGGGAAGCTGATGTAATGGGGTTGGTTTTTAACGCTGCTTTGACCTTAGAGTTGTCCATCACCATTAATTCGAAACGTGTGTTATTTCAGCGACAAGTATGAACAAAATTTGAACTACTACAAGTACGATAGGAGAACACTGTCCCCACCATGTGCCCATCGTATCGTTGTATATGAGCTTGTTTAAGTTATACTTCTCTCATACGTAATATAACAATTGGGTTATCATGAGTTAGAGTATTAGTGAATCATAGTCTCTCACATTTATATCCTTCTTTGATAGTGTTATGCATCTCGTACTAATGCATGCCAGTTAGAACGCAGTACCGGCACACGTTTGTATTACGACAAATTCATAGAATATAAATTTGCGAGAAAAAGAAAAAACAAGATTTTTTTGGTTATTTTGTCAAAAATAATAATTAGTTAATATACTTATGTATCATATATCATATATTGTTTTAATGAAAATCAAAACATATGAGTCCGTTTCCACGCTATCTATGAGATAGATAGAATTCCCAGCGGTAATATTTTTTATGGTTTTCCCTGCAGGGAAACTATTACTAGTTCAGTTTATATTATTATTATCACTGATACCGCGTTTCGTGTAATCATCTCGCATTGATGCTTTCTCGCGCGAATAGTCCTTGATAATTTGAACATGGGATCACTCACCGATAGGATGTACCTAATATTAATGAGATACGATGATTAATACAAAATGCATTTTGTGTTTTCGTCCGTTATCGTATCTTTGTTTTTCTTTTTTTGCCTTATAATCGTATAATCAGTTCGTAATACTCGCGTTTGTTTTTATTCCGTTTATGCTTATATTGCTTTTATTTTATTTCTTATTGATTCTCTTATCGATTTTGTGAAATTATTAATTTGTATGAAATCGATATGAAGAAAAGTGAGGATACATTAATAAGTCATTTATGCCAAGGTCATCATTTTCTTAAGCAGATAAATTTAACAACAATGTATTGTTTTCGAAGCGATACCGTAGAAGAAGCCGCCGTCGGTTTATATGTGAACTACCTTCGGGAAGTTAAAAGGGCCAGCAAAGGGGTCTTAGCAAATATTTATTGTTCGAATGCACATTAGACTTTCCCAAAGTAAAAGAATGTTGAGATAAAACATATTGCATTTTTCATCCATAAACGAAAATAATTGGAAATAAAATATCTTTATGACCATCGATCCTACGTTTGCAAAAAGTAACGTACCGCCATTAACTTCACTATTATAATGTAGAATGTACATAATGTACATAATGTATATAATATTAAAGTATGTTTTTATTATTATTATTATTATTATTGTAGCTGAGAGTGGACCGAGTTACTTAATTAGAAAAGAACTAGTTGATAGGAATGATAAAGACGGGGGTAGAGAAATTTAACATGAAGATCGTGAGGGATTACTTTCATTGCCTAGTTCGGGAACTAACGCGATATCGATTAATTTTGTTGATCCTCCTTTAAACATAGCCAAAACCGAAGTACCATACGTTATAATGTTATATGATAAATTATATCGCGCATGATTACTTAGTAGATTCCTAAACAACTACATTATAGCTGTAATCGACCATTTTGACTGTCCTCAATCATTACTTCTCTTTTATATCATACAATGTTTTACGAATATCTACAGAATGCGAGTGAAAGCACTAAAATTAAATTTAGGGTAAACATAGGAAATAATAAATACGTTAATTACATAAAAACATATGCATATTTGCATACATACAACGCAATACTCGCTTGATTAGTTACTAAGTCATGTTTCTTTTTTTTTTTTTTCACGGAAAAAATCTCGAAGCCAATATTTCATTTGGTCAGGACCGACTATACTTTGAAAAGGTCTTTTTGAATCAATTGAAAACTCTCTACGTTGCTGACTATGTACCAGTATGGTGTTGACCACGTATGGTCTAGCACAGTTTTCACTACGTGAAGCCTTTTAAATTTCAAGACAAGCTTTCCTGTTAATATTCCTGACATAACTTAATCACCTACTTGATTTGCATTTTGGTTTTTCCTTGATCTTCCCCACCGCAGATTCACTCAAATTCAAAAAAAGGATTTAGAAATTTTACGCAAATTTCTATCGACAGACATATATTTTGACTAAAATATTCTCGTATTTTGTCGTTAACCTTGGTGTTGGTTTATACCAACGTATACCAATCTACTGGGTGTCTCACCCGTCGACCTACACACACACAGTATTTTAATTTGCGAACTCAACCGTATCCAACGAAACGTCCCATTTATTTGATCTAAGGGGAATTCTTTGCTAACATCGTGATTAAATCTCTGTTGAAACGCTTCACTCGTACGCATAGTTCCACGTATAACAAGGTCGTGATGAATATATTCCGTTCACAAAATATTCTCAAATTCTTTTGACGAAAACCTGGTTCTAATGATACATTTTGGACGTCCCTAAGCAGAGAAATAGTTTTACAGGTATTTCGTAATTTGTACACGCATACAAGTTAATGTATTTCGAAAAAGCATTGATCGTGCAACTTGTTTTGATTTTTTTTTTTTTTTTTCAACGGACCGCAATGACCAATGTGCAATGTATGAAACGGAACATAGCCGTTCGTGATGCTACACAATCTACCTCATTTTTACTACTCATTTGAAAAAACTTAATATATTTGAGACATAAAGTTTCATTTTATAATGGATTTTCGGAAACGAATACGGTCGGGTAATACTCTGAAAAACTTTATCGACGTTGACATGACCAAGATTATCGCGACAGGTTAGAATCATATTTGCCTTTACAGATCTAAGAACGTAAAACAACAATTTGCTGGTTTTAACCAATCTCCATCACTCAATTCAAAGAATTTATCCTCTTTCTTTTTCAACTCGCTTCTTATTTCATCTGTTACGTGATCTTGATCGTGCTTATAGGGTCTGCTCGAAAGTATTCCCTTCCAGAATTAAAATGCTTAATTATTCAGTTCATCGACATATCGCATTTGAATTCACAGACGTTGTTTCACCTAATGATCGTACAGTTGCAGATATATTATTTACTGAGATATACGGGGATTCACAGTCTCTCTTTACTCAATGTTAACCTGAAACTGTCACGATCTGTAATTATTCTGAACAGGATTCCAAATAAATATACATAAAAACGCTTTCCAACAAAAGCCAATGTAAGATATTCCAATTCGAAGCTATTGTATGCTACTTTTGACTCCGTATATGTCCTTCGGCTGAAATAAAAAAAGGCAGGTCGAAACTGACCATCCTTTTGCTTTTGCATCAGGATCGCTTCGAATCCGCTTAAGCTGGCATCGTACTGGATTTCCAAGCTTGGAAAATAAATCGACGAAACAGGTTGGGTCTCCAAGCGCTTCTTCAAGATGTTGGTAGCCTTATACTCGTTCGCGTCGAAGCTAAATTCGAGATTTTCAAACGAGTCGTACAAATGTTTTGCACTCACCGAGAAGTTCTTCGTAAATCGTCGGAAAAAGCACCAACAAGATCAACTAATTGATACACTTGATGGATCGTACATGGAATCGGGAAGTTAACAGTTGATTCATCGTATTCTCCGCTTGGCCGTATTTTCTTCTCATCGATGGAATAGCCTAAATATGGAATCTCCGAACACAAGAACGACCATTTGTCGAGCTTAAATTCCAAATGAATTAACAAAGACACTTCTTCCAAATATTTTCAAATACTTTTCGTGCGATTGATCGTGATTTTGTTGTATTCTCGAAAGTTCACGCACAGTCGAATTTTACCGTTATTCTTGCGTACTAGCGAGATGGAATTTACCTAAGGCGAATTAATTGGTCCAATAATCCTGTCCCGCGAATAAATCATTCAAAGATACTCTCAACATTTCTTTTTTTTTTTTCGCGAGGGACAACGTTTTGAACGAAAAATAATGAACTGAACGGGTTAATTTCCATTTTTACATTGTGCCTGCTCGAATCGATTATCTATCTCTTACTTTCGCTAAGTTTGGTTAAACTACTCGAGATTCGGCCTTCGGGTCAATACGAAGCGTGTCCGATAGACACATTGAGTCGTCCCTTACATCGATGAGCATCGGCTGATCGTGAAAATCATCGTGCCTCGGATGGCCGTAGTTCGAAATCGTGACTACTTCGTCCTAATGACGCTGCATGGGCTATTGTATTGTCGGGAACAATGAGGAAACTGACATTGACCGGAACGTGACTAATACAGATCGATCGTGAACAAACATAAACTAAGCTTCAATTCATTTATCCATAAAAATTATAATCGTTCGGAAAAACCGAAGATCGCGTGCTTATCGGGACATAACAACTTCTTACGAAGCTTATAGGAGATCCGGTATTTCACAATCGCGGATATTTCGAAATAACAGATATATTATCATGCGTGTCCGAAAAAGAATACATCACGGAAAGCACATATGTATGTGAGTACGCGTTGATTAACGCTGATTGGACTACATTTGATGTGTTCTTATGTTCTGATAGATACTTCTTTGGGCAATCATTAATCCGTAGGATAACCATAACTGTTTTCCGTCAATAAGATGAGTGATCGAAGTTTGTACCGATCCGCATTGTATAGCTCACGGGGGACTGGCCGTCCTAATGGCGTCAGTGAGAGAATTTATAGCGTTTCTTGAGTTTCAATTCGAGTTTCAATTTGAAGTTAAACTTGATAAACCGATTATTGAAGACGGGACCGAGTATACGGGACTGTTTATCGAACTTGTTGAATCAAGTATATATATATATATATGAGAAATGAGTGTTCCAAAGATGTCCAAGATGGCGGATGAGAAGAACTCGGGAGTGATACTCGTTCGTGAGTGAAGCCGGTGCTTAGAAGGGAAAAGTCTTTACCGGAATGAGAGACGAGGGGCTGTTAAGATTTAAATTCCGGAAAAGGTTGAATATTTATACTATACTTATTAAATAATAACTATGCCAGTTAATAAATGGACGAAGTACCCGTTCGAGCGTTGGTATCAACAACATCGGCAACCTTTTAAGTGATTTCCAAGATGACGACGGTTTGTTTGAAAGATGGAGACAACAAGTCGAATTACTTCAATGGGCATATGATTTTATGAAAGTCTTAAAGGGACGATGCTTTCAAGTGGTTCCACTCGAAGCCGGATTATATGAAACCTAGCAATATATGAATTATCGAACGAAATAGCCAACATATTTGATCATCGGCCAAGTAGATTAGCTCTTCGAAGAGAGATTGAAATAACGTCATGACAATCCAAGCAACAATTTGCCTACTATTGTCACGATAACATCATTTTAGCGAATCGAGCCCCGATCGATGAGAAAGAAATCGTGGTTTATTTGATCGATGGCATTCGAAATCAAGCTAGCGTACAGATGTTCTCGACAAAGATGTTTCGTACGCGTGAAAAGGCTATAATCTACGCAAGCTTATAGATCGATACAACGGTCGCATAGTGTGGACAGTATTCCCTGTTGCGCTTGTAGTTCATATTTTGTCCATACCTGTCGCTGAGATCACAAACCCTTCGAACAAAAGGTATCCGTGAATGTTCCCGTATCAAGTATGTGAGAAATTTCGAAGCGTAGATGCCACTGCATGAGGTCCATCTTTGAGCTCTTGGTATTTCTACGAATGGACGCTCAGTTAATTCAAGACTCGCACGTTTGAAGAACGGCTTTTCCGTTTGCCGGAAATTTGTTGCTTTGAAAACCCGCCTTTGAGCGCATTGAACCTTATGACCAAAGCAGAGCTTTGTTTATAAATAATAGTTAGTAGAGACATAGAAAGCTAGTATCTCCGTTAGAAAAGTCGGTAAGCCATCTATTCACGCTCTAACTGACTTTAAGTTTCAAAACCCTCCAAGACTTTAAATTCTTCCATTTGAGAGAGAGAGAGAGAGAGAGAGAGAGAGAGAGAGAGAGAGAGAGAGAGAGAGAGAGAGAGAGAGATAACGAAGAACGTTCTTCAAAGTATGACCGTAGAAGTTTTGTCCAAGGTTTAAAGAAAAAAAAACTTTTCACGGTTTTTCATCTTTTGCGGACTAATGTCTTGAAAGTGACGCTCGCCATTGGGTTATTCACTTTTCGACGAAAACTTTAACACCGTTGTTACATTCCCGACAACGTATCTTTGTTATCGAAGTAAATCGACATAGTTCTTTTTCATTGCTCTGAGGGACACGTTCTTAGGGGGTCTCTCTGGTAGAGTACGTGAAATAACGGACAGCGGTAGATTGTGGAAGAGAAGCAAGAGGAAAGAGATAAGAAAACGGAAGGGAAGAAGCGCTTATACCTCGAGAGGTATTCTCTTACTGAGCTTTTCTTCGAAGCGTAAGGTATATAACTGTTAGAAGGTAGCCGCGTTTCTTCGTCCGAAAGGATTTGCAACAACGTTGGGCTATGTGAAAAAGAGTGGGCGGAGGAGGGCGGGAGGGTGGGGGAGAAACTCTGAGAAACGACGAGGAATGGCGAGGACAGAATTACTTTCCCTCCCCCTCACCCGTCGTCTCCGCCGCCCCCCCCCTTCCCCCTCCTTACGCTCCCTTCTTCACTATCCCTTTACCGAGTCCTCGTCCGCTTGGAATTTCTCCTTCGGCCGCCTTACGAACGAAGAAGACTTGCTTTCCCACCTCGGTGCTTTCGATATTCCCTTTGTTCGGACGCCTCCCTCTCTACACCTCCCTTTTACCATCCTTCCTCTTCCTTCCTTCCACTCGCATTAAGAACGCTCTTCTACTCTATCGTGTCTGGCGAGAGGAAAAACAATGGAGGGACGTTGAGAGCGGGAAAAAAAGAAGATGGCAGCAGCCCCTTCGTTAGCCTCTATCGTTTCCTCGAAATAAAAAGGAATCTCTTAGCTTCTTTTTGAATTTTATAGATCAACGCTGTATCCATTTTCCAAAGTTTCCAATACACTCGGAAAAGTTCCTCGTATATGTAATATACATGAATATGTGTGTGTGTGTGTGTGTGTGTGTGTGTGTGTGTGTGTGTGTGTGTGTGTGTGTGTGTGTGTGTGTGTGTGTGTGTGTGTGTGTGTGTGTGTGTGTGTATATATATATAGGATCGTACATATTCATGGAGAGAAAGATCACGCGATAGTGAAATAAATCAAGATGAGTCTGGTCGGTAATTGATACCCCCATAACTACATACTTATACGTGAAAGGCCGAGCGAATTAACTTTTACGAATGAAAAGCTCGCCGTGTTATTTTGAACTTTCGAAAGAAAGGAAGGAAAGGAGAGGTGGGTGGATGGGAACAAAAATGAAAGAAAGTGAGAGAAGAGAGAGAGAGAGAGAGAGAGAGGGAAAGAGAGACAGAGAGAGAGAGAGAGAGAGAGAGAGAGAGAGAAAGAAAGAAAGAGAGAGAGTTTAAAGAAATCCATTCGTACCGTATTCGATAGGCTATAAAACTTGGCTCGATAGAGGAGTGCTCCGCGACGACATTTAGAAAATTTACGTGGACCGATATTTCTACACTCGAGTCCACCCTTGTCCAAGAGACTTCCTCGTGTCAGCTCTCTTCCGTAAAGAAGGAGCCAAAGATTGGTGCGCCCTCCTTACCAACTCGTTAAACTTTCAGAAAACCGGAAAGACTCGGTCCGATTTCGCCCATGTATAAATCACCAAATGGTTAATCAAATGGAATAAGAAAGGAACATTCCTTTTCTTTTTCTTTTCTTAGACGTGGTAGTATCGATAACGTGTTTGTAACGTCAAAATTATTACGTTCTTTTTACAAAAGGAAGAGCAGTGACTCGGAAGGAAAAGGAAAGACGTATATCAAAGCAAGGAAAGTTTCAGGATTGTCTCGTGTTTTAACTATGTTTAATCTCGTATCTGTAGTAGGTCCTGTAGAGAAAATCAATACTTAATAAGGTCGTTTCTCATCACGTAATTCGTCATTCGATTGACACAGTTATGACGAGAAATTAACGAAGAAAGGGAGATCGAAAGATCGTCGAGGTTTTTTTCTTGGATCGTCGATAATATAAATCTTGTATCTTTCTGAAAATATCTTCCTGTCCTTCAACTCGTTGAATACTCGCTAAGAAAACGCATAGATACAGAAAAAAAAAAAGAAAATACATTGCCACCTTTGTCCGAGCATAAGCATTTTTAGTTTAGGTACTTTAGTCTTCAATAATGTTTCGAACCGGGCAATAAATAAACTGTGAAAGTAAACTCTTAGGCACGAGGAGCCAATGGTTTGTCTGGCGCCTACCCTTCAAATATCTCAATGCAACTCTCATGGGTCCACACGGTTATCAGGACAAAGGATCACACAATAAAGATTGTTTAAACATTTCAAACGAACTATCCCGACACGCCAACGTGCCCTTTCCAGGTACTTCTAACTTAAACTCCTACCTATCCATTACCCTTTCCTTATTCATTAATGCCTTCGTAGATAGATCAGGAGAAATTTACAGTCAATCTAAGCATCTAATCATTCGTACTCGCCAGTAAGACAATCGAGTCTTGTCGATATGGTTACTGGTTATGCCTGAAATGGAGGTATCCAGCACAATTTAAGTCGTTACTACACAAGAACACAGCAACAATTGTATCGTACTTCAACAAATATACTCCGATAACTTCTATTCCGATAACTTCTATATTCATTTACGGGTATCAATATCACGAGCTACACGGGATCCTTCAATAGAATTCCCGTTCTCCCATTAATTTGCGGGAACGCGGCGAGCGATATTTTGCTGAGGGCCTTCAACGATATTCTAGCCTTGTATCGGCGCCCTTATTCATTACGACCCATAGGTCTATAACTCTGACGATTAGGAAGAGATGATGAAGATTCTCCGTTCAAATCGACGACCATCATCGCTGGTCCGTTGCGAGACACGTATCTGGAAACGCTCCCGTAGTTTCGTCCCTCACGACGCAACAGATTGTATTCTCTTGAAAAAAAAAAAAAAAAAACACAATTGTATAGCTACTTGTTGCTCCCTTGAAATCCCTTATCGAATCTCTTTTTTTTTCGAATTCTTCCTTCTTTCGCTTTTTAATTCCGTTCTTCGGCCATTGACTGAAACGTTGGCTTTTGACTTTACCGGCTTCCCGAATGCGACCTAAAAGGACATTCTAGGGGGACTGATTCCATGAGCATGTTAACTGCTCACGTTTCGCCGGCCCGTTGTTCTTCGATTATCAAAGAAACTAAACCGGATAAGGCCCATCGGTCGATGCAACGATTCTTAGAAGCTACATATTGGGAAAGCACTCAAGATGCTTCGTGCCGATAAAGCGCGATTCCCGCATAATGCTTCACCTACACACGTACCTATACCAAGCTTATCCGACAATGAAATAAAGTAGATCGGCAGTGAGGATAGCCGTATAATCGAATCGTCCTTTGCCTCTTTCTCTCTCTCTCTCTCTCTCTCTCTCTCTCTCTCTCTCTCTCTTCGAATATTACCAAAGCTATTTGAACGATCGCAAAGCGACTAGATCTTTATCGCATACCTTTTGTTCCCCCTTAGAATCGAATCCCTTAACGTTTGATAAGATTTCATAAAAAGTATTTCTTAATAAACTCTAAATAATTCTAATAGATTAAATTAAACGATATAAACTGAATTAAATGAAATCGGTCGATTGTTCAATTTTCTTCAGGAACGGTCACAGGCTGACGCATCGGAACAAAAAGCCGTTCGAGTGCAAGGCCGAGGGCTGTGGGAAATCCTATTGCGATGCGAGAAGTCTAAGGAGGCACAGAGAGAATCATCATGCCGGTAGTAAGGGAAACGAAAGCGTCAATCCCAGTAGTCCGACGACGGGGCCTCACACACCAAACACACCCGGTTCTAATCCCAGCACTCCGAGTACGCCTGGCACTACCTCGACGTCGAATGGACACGGGCATACTGCTTTGAAACAACTCTTAGCCACCGAGCCAACGAATCAACAACAAAAGGTACGTGCGTCCTTTACATCTAAAGCGATCCCTATTCTATTTCGTTTTCTTTCGACAGCTACTACGTATAACGACTAAACATCGAACACCAAAATATCCGAGGAAAGCTCGGAATAAATCAATTTTCTACGGAATAGAATTTTTCCGTTGGATCGATGCTTCGTTAGACGGAGAAACGATAGAGCACTGTCTCGATTTAGATCGTCACTACTTATCTACGTACACGACCGTAGACCTAGTCGCGATTTCCTCGGAATTGCTTCTCGATATTGCTTTCGCTCAGGATAGATTTAAGGATTTACCGAGAGAATCCAGCGTGGATCAATTCGTCAATGTGAAAGAGGATTAGGTGCCTTCTCGGGATCGTCGAGTAGTACGCATTAGGAGCCGGAAATAAGACGTTATCAATTTTGCGTGCGCATCGATCGTAAAGAGTGACATATGTATCCCTAGGAAGCTCAATTAATCGGTTCACGTTTTATTCCACTGACAATGAAACATATCGATCCCAAGTATCACAGTAAGAAAAAAGTCGTTAATTCTTCTTACAAGCTCTAAAGGGTAATAGGATTGGTAGTGTACAGATAACTGGAAACACCGAATCGTTAATCCCTCGAGTAGAAATACTTGTGTTTTTCGAGCCGACGTGGAGGAGAACTCTAGGTATTCGCTTCCACCTTTGAACTCCGACTATTGGCGAAGCCTGACTGCTTACTTATCGGACTTTACTGGCTAAAACGTAATCAGCAAACTTGTACTATACCTAATTAAACTGCGAGCTATCGTCTGGCGGTAAAAGAATGCATGATAAAAACCGGACTGGCAAGGAGGAGGAGGAGGAGGAGGAGGAGGAGGAGGAGGAGGAGGAGAAGGAGGAGCTTGGAAAAGAGAAGAGTAGTGGTAGGTACCAGCAAAGGTATGCCACTGGCAGACCTCTTTGTCTTTCTCTCCTCCCTTTACCGGCTCCATCCACCTTCGGCCCTGCTGGAAATTTGTTCTTGGTTTCATGGAGCACGGAATTATTGCTGCTTTCAAACTTGTGCACTTACACAAGGAGGAGGAAGGGAAAGATCGACGAGAAAGAAACTACGGTGAAGGGGTGCGAACGAGTGTATGGAGGTAGATATAAGAGAATGGGACGACTGATGAGAGAGACAGACAAGGAGAGAGAGAGAGAGAGAGAGAGAATAGTTAAACCGAGACTCCGAATCTACGATATTGAGTTAGAAGTAAGGCAGTATACTGAAGTGGGGTCTAATAAAATTTGATGACCGGGAACTTCGTAATGAAAATGAGACGCGAAAAGAGGAAAAGTTGATGGCAGGCGGGGTGGCGATGCAAGCGAGCGAGAGAGAGAGAGAGAGAGAGAGAGGGGGGGGGGAGGAAAGCAGGGTAACGCGAACAAGAAACGACGCGACCGACTAGGAAAACTTTTCAGAAGCGGCCTTGATTTATGATATTTCATCGATCGCTAGGAACGCGCGCGTACCGTTCTTTCTTATCGTTGGTACGAACGGATGAACCCGATTTATAGCGTTCTTATACTTAGCGAAGAGAAAGGGGTGGAGAGAGTGGGGGAGGGAGGAGGAGGAGGAGGAGGAGGAGGAGGAGGAGATCGATCTCTCGTTCGTCTCTATGACAAGGCTAACAAGTACACGTCGTAGAAGAGAAGCGATCGAAGGCCGTAGATAGGAAGGAACTATTAATTAAAAATGCCTTTGAGACGATATGTGACGTAGAAGAATGTTATGATCGTTCGGTGAAGTTCATCTAAGGGGAAAGGAAAGTATTCGGTTATTATAATACCTCTCACCTTTATTCAGAAAGACGATCCTACTTAGGGAAAAGGAGAGAGCCCCGCGCTAATCTGATTAAATGAATCCTATTGTCTCTCGCTTTAAACGAGTACGCCGTCCTGCAATTACATTTCGTCGAGCTCGTTTCAATTCGGCCGGAACATGTACGAATTGTTTCAGAAAAACGGTTTCTCTCTGTTATACGTAATATTCTGACATTTCTTGGTCCCCAACGTCGACTTTCAATTCTATTAGATGATTATACTAATTATCGAATTCGTCATGAGGAAACGTAAAAATAAAAATATAAAGCTTTGTAACATTGGAGAAGAAGGAAAAAGAGAGAGAGAGAGAGAGAGAGAGAGAGAGAGAGAGAAAGAGAGCAGTGTGAGAGAAGAAGAAGAAGAAAATCAACGATATGTTATGTTCGGTCGATTGACAGGTACAATTTTCTCGACGTGTCAAAATGCAAATTTCTAAGACGAAGGGTGCGAAAAAACTTTAGTGCCGAATTCAAAATCGCAGAGTGAAGGATGGAATAGGAATAAAGAACGGGGAGGCGTCAAACATTCTATACGTTGAAGGGATTTTCTCAGATGATCTGTTAAAGAAGAGTAGACGGCGAAGAGAAGGAGTGGGCGAATAAAAAAAAAAGTGATTCGACGCCAGAAGATGTCTCACCGATCGTTCAACCGAGTTCGAATTGTGCCGTAAGAAGTTGCATCTGTAAGTTATGGTTATCACTTCGGAAAATCACTGTCTTTCTCGTACAAACGCATGGGATCTCGAACAAAGGAAAGTGGGGAAACTCGAGAATCTTCGTGGATGTTTCCTCTCGTAAGATAGTTTCTTCTCAGGCATCTTATTACATAAGATTCAATTTTTTATTTATTTATTTATTTTTTTTTTCATAATTGCGCTTTAAATGCTCGATTAAAGAAACGAACGTTCATGCGTTTATAAGAATTTGCGAAATCGTTCTGATACAGAGATCTTTGAAAAGTTAAAGAGAAAGAAAGAGTGTATAGGCATGTATAGGCTATACCAACGAGAGAGAAAGAGGGAGGAGAAAGAGAGAGAGAGAGAGAAATAGCAATGTAATCGTTGTCGATTCATCCACCGAGTGCATTTCCCTTACGTAATTCTAAGCGATCGTAATTGCCGCTTCAGAGAGGCATTCGAAGTGCACTGGAATTATCTTCTTACCACTGGAAGATTGAAAACTAGGTCAGAAGGGTCCTAAGGGTCGGAACAAAAATCCAACTTCCGCGTTTAACATTTTCACGATTGTATCGGATGTAAAAAAATGTTGTGACATTACTTCTGCCAACAATTCTACCGTTCGAAGAAAATATATTTTAAAAAAATTGACACAAAATTAACCTTGATCTTGAAATCCAAGGTTTAAACGTTTGTTATTTTTTTATTGAGATGTACTACTCACCGCAAGAATGAAAAATGCAAAAGGAACCGTATGCTGCAATCAAATCATTCTCTTTAGATAAACAATATGAAAGTTTTCAGCGTTCTCTTCTTCGTCTTTAATTTCTTTTTCTTGCGCACGCTCTCGCTCGTTTGTACTTATTAGCTTGAATCAGTAATATACATAACGTATGTGTGTGTACTCGTGCACGTTTACTTGCACGTCTCTTTGCCTTTGAAGAATCTTGATCGAGATCAAAAAGAGTCTCTCTGGACCGAGTCCCGATCGGCTCGGAATATTTTCAACTTTGCAAATTACGTTCGACTTGCTTCGAAGTTTAGGAATGTTTTAGTTTCTCTTCATCTCTCTTTTTCACTTCTTGTTTTTCCTTCGAGTTGTCGTCCGCTCGTGGAATATGATAAGGAATATATATCGCCGAATCGAAGTCGAGTATTCGAGCTTAATTATCAAAGATTTTTTTCTTTTGTCTCTTATATTTCTTATCGAAATCAACGATATCTCTCATCCTCAATTACGAAAGCACAGATCGGTTTTCGCGTAGATCGATTAAGCGAGATGGAAGGAAAATGGAACGGGACAACTGGGAGTTGTCTCGTTCAACGAAATAACGGAAGGTTTCCTCGATCGATCTAATTAGATCAAGCCCTTTAATTCGCCTCACGATTCCGGATCTTCGAGGTTTCGCTTCGATGTTGTTAATCTGTGGACAAGCGAAAGAATTCTAGTAACGAAAGGTTCCTCGTTACTTTGTCTTTATCTTGTTTAGACTATTGCGCCGGAAGTATCCGTCTGTAAGTTCTTCATTTCGAAAGTAACTCGAAACTTTTTGAATTACGATAAACGAGCCAAGTAGAGTAAAAAAGTTCGAGGGATCTTTCGAAATGAGATCCTTCTTTTCAAGAATTTCACGGCACCAAATTTTATACCCGGAGATTCCTCAGAGATGAGTAATTTCGGAATCTCATTTGTGTTTTACCTCATTTGGAATATCGGGAGGATCACGCACACACTCGAATTCAGTCGGAAAGCATTATACAGAATGGGACGAATGATTTCTTTGAATTATATAATTGTGTTTCCACCGAGTACGCTAACGATTAATCCCTCGCGTCGAATTTCATCCAATTTTCCGAGTGAAATCGCCGAGCGACTGCAACTTCGTTTTCGTTTGGCCAAGGATATATCGTCTTCTCCTTCATTCCTATGCCACGATATTAATGAGTATTACCGCGTAATGATCTCTTTTAAGAACTCCAACGGCAGAGACAGATCCGTATTTTTATTCGACTACGTATTCGGTGTATATAAACGAAGGATCATTACTGTAATCGTCGAAACGTGGAAAGAAAAATATCCCTCGTTCCTATTCGACGGTGTAAAGACCAGAAAGCTTTATAAATAGATTCATTTATTAGGAGACGAGAATCCACGTTAAATAGTTGGGAGAAAAAATTCCAAATGTACGATCCACCTCTGCGTTTCCGTACTTGTTTATAAAAGACCAACAAATGTTTTTAGTATTTGTAAAACGACTGTTATTAGAGATAATCCTCTTTATTTAATCCACCTTATATTACGGCAAAACGTGTATTAACCTTAGAAAGGATATAGGGAACAAATTTATGGAATTATACAAAAAAAGAAAATTGAGCTTCTCGATAAATTCCTTCGTATTGAAGAACACGGGCTATAAGCATCAAAGCGTGGAAGTTGCAGAGTTCTACGAATCACCGGCCGAGAACGGAAATTGACGTCCACTCCCGCAGGGGCTTTACAAGCGAAGTGGCGAGGGGTTCTATATCTTGCTAAGAAACAAGTTATCCAGAAAAAGGAGGAAAGATATAGAGATAGAATAGGTTTTTTTTTTTCTAAGGTACGATCGATTAATGATCGTTAAGGCTTCTTCCGAAAGAAAATAATAGAAACATTGACTATTGTTTCGTAGACGCGTACACGATTCTGGTATCTTCTAACGTGTGTTTCGACAAAATTTTTAAACCGACTCGTTCGTAGAACGAATTCGATCATTTTCCTTTTATTTTCATTGTACGGACCGGGAATTCATTTTGTTAATCGAATTCGCGCTTATTAGATTTCCATTGTTCGGGTGCATTCACGATCTTCGAGCGTTGTCGATCGTGAACAATATTTTCTTTGTATTAAAAAAATGCTCGACATTTGATCTGCCGTATCATTGATGGAATGTACGGTATGTGCTTTCACCTCCTGATAAAAACATACCGAGATCTATAATAAAATTCAACTCGCCGAGGGATGCTATTTCATTAGCTATTCGAAGGGGCCACCCCTGTCATCGAGTTTTTATTTCCACACATTTTATTCGCCAGAAGAAATATATGCTTTCATAGTGATATGTGATTTCGGTTACGCCTGTACTTAAGTGTATATAATGGTTTCGTCACTGAAATACGATTGAATATATAATTTCAAGTACAAGGAATTTATGTTAGCCGAGGAGGCCCTTTCGTTTGTCTTAAATCCTACCGCGATATGCTCGATGAGAAAATAAAAAATTACAGAACCTTATACTTCTAGCAGTATAAAATCTTGAAATCTCTTACCGTTTTATTTAATTCTTACTTGTGCGAAAATTTGTCCTTTCCCTTTTTTTTTTTTCGTCGGTATCGGGATCACAAAGTATATTCTAATTTTAACTTTGATTCGCAGCGAGAATCACTTTCGATAATTTCTCTTTTTTTTTTATTTAAATTTTTCTTTCCTTCCTTCATCGTGGAAGGGCGCTTGTGAAAAATAAACAAGTCGATGCAACTCGGTACAACTCGGTACATCGTCGTTCCGATCCATTAAACCTTACGCCCTGGCAAGTTTTTCGAGGTTGCGCACGCGTGGAGACAGCTACGTCCGTGTATGTCTCTATGTAAGTGGCGAACACAGCTACGAGAGAACGTTCGATATTCCAGCGTAAAGCAACGTACACGAGCGCGAGTGAGCCGTGAGGAAAAAGGCTAAGCACTAGCGTTATTGATGACCGACATGTCGGACAGTTCGCCTTGATTTATCGGTCTTGAAAAGAAAGAAATATCTCTCCTTCAGGCCGACCGTAAAAGAGAAGCAAAGATAAGCGTTCGAGAGTCTCAGCTGATACGAGACGACGAAAATTTACAATAATATTCATTTCGTAAAGTAACAATGCATCTCCAATGATTTTATTTTTCCGCATTTCATCATAATAGAATTCGTATATCATGGATTGCACAAAAGATATCGGTGCCAAGGATTGCTCGATCGGATCGTTTTTAAAAAAGAAGTATCACTTCTATTCTAAAATAATGACTTGATTGATTACATTGTAATAAGCGAAATGTTCGATCGAGATTATTCGTTGATAATATAATCGACTTATTTGACTATGATTAAATCACTTTGCTCGATTGATTCGCCAACATTTTTTTCTTACTCAATATCGACCGCCTCTATAATCACTGAGTCTCGAAGAAATCTTATAAAGAGTTAAATCGTGAATGTCTTTTATATTTCTCTTGGTACGTCCCGTCCGTGAAATCGTTTCTCTTTATCTTTTGAAGGAGAAAAAGGAAATAAAAATACATTTCGTGATACAATAAAAACGAAACATATAGAGATAGAATAGCCAACGGTGAATCGCAGGTGTTAAGAAAAGGACGTGAATGTACAATAATATTCGTTCGAGATGAACGAAAATTTCACCGAACTCTCGCACAGAAGAGAGAGAGAGAGAGAGAAAGAGAGAAAGAGAGAGAGAGAGAGAGAGAGAGAGAGAGAGAATGAGAGAAAGAGAGAGAGTGAAAGGGAAGAATTTCGTGCTCCAGATTCGTATCCTCGGGGCTTTTCAATATGAAGCACCACTCGAACGTGTTATCGATTCCACTGCGAGATTTTCGTGCGATTTTAGTTCAACGTATTTGCCGCGCGCGCGCTTCTTTTCCTCCTTGCTTCTCCTCCATCTTCGTTCAATCTTCAAACTCTTTGCCGCGCCCACGTTCGAGAGGCAGTCGCTTTTTTCTCCCCCCCCCGAGTTAAGTAAATTCAATTGACGATGCTTTCCCGAACAGTGGCTTCTAACGATGATATATAAGTATCCATAATAACGATTTCTCCATAAGTGCATTATTATATAAGCTTATGAAATATATAAGCTTATCGTAACGATCTGAACTATTTAACCGATGGGGGATCAATCGAAACAATGTACGGAAGAAGATCTCATTAAAAAATATTCTACGAGGAAAAGATCAAGGATGAAAAATCGTGTTATTCTCCTGCGCAGAATTAAAATGGAAAAGTTGTAAAAGTCGAAAGGATATCCTGCGAGCTAATATCGCGTCGCACGAAAAAGCTAATCGAGTTTGCACGTACTAGGTTCGACGGAGCGATATATATATATATATATATATATATATATATATATATATATACGGCCGGAGGCTACCCTTATAGAACGGGATATATCGGGATGAGAAAGAGTGGGAGAGGAATTGGGACGATGGATGATGGGTATAGGAAAGCGCTAGGCGGAGGGTAGAATTTCCCTTTACGGCGGTTTTCTCTACGAGCGAGAAGCACCGCAAAAGTCTTGTATCCCTTTCGTGCAGCTAAACTAATCGAGTTTCTCTGGCATCCCAACGGACAAAGTGCTCGACGAGGAGCTTTAATCAAAAGTGCTCCATATACCAACTGGTTACCGGTTATCGAGCTTACTGGCCGGTGTTTCTCGTAGAAGATGTTACCTACCGCGATTGTCGGAGACAAACTGAGAGAAGGGAGAGGGAATAAGAGGCACAGGGACCGTTTGTACATACGGACACAATATCCTGAGCTTACGCGCGTTCTTCCGGCAAGGAGAAGATAGAGATGGGCGGGGAAGAGGGAGGGTGGAGGGGGTGGCGTAGGGAGGATACGAGGCGTATCGTTTCGAGGCCGAGTGTATGTTTTACCGTCTCGTGAACAACCATTTCCTACAACGTGTACGTTGAGTTGGTATATTTACCCCCGAGGTTCCTGCTAGAGCGAACGACAAGAGAGACGAGAAGAGACCCTCAACGGAAACTTGTTAACCGTCGACAAGCTTAAGCCACTCGAAGGCTTCACCTTCCAATTTCGAGTCTTCGCCGTTTCGAGAAGGAAGGCGAAGCGAAAGCGTCTTCCGTCCTCTTCTCTATTAGCAGCTTCTTCTTCTTCTTCTTCTTCTCCTCCTCCTCCTCCTCCTCCTCCTCCTCCTCCTCCTCCTTCTCCTTGTCCTTCTTCCTCGACTTTGCCCCTTCCTCTTCCTCTTCACTTCCTCTTTCATTCTCTCTCTCTCTCTCTCTCTCTCTTTCTCCCTCTCTCTCCCTCTCTCTCCCTCTCCTTCCCCTGATCAAAGAATTCGCGGAAACGGAAATGCCTCTCGACGAAGACGAACTTTTCTTTTATAAATTTATGTCGAGGGACCCGATGACGTAATAGAGCTCGAGTAGGTACAGTGAAGTGGAATCATGCTACTACGGTACCAACCAGCGACGATTTTTTATGACGTATATAAACGATATATGTATGTGAATACATACATTGCGAAAAAAATTGGAAACATTCGCATGTAAACTGTTTCATTTTCAGACAGGGTCGATGTCTTAATAATATGTTTAGAAATGATAAAGGTACGAGAAGAGAGTTTGGAAACTTTACTACGTCAGATTCTATATCGAATATATATTGAACGTATAGGTAAGTTTATATCGACTAGTCATTGTATATAATCTAGGTAGTTGCAGAAATGGTTTTACTTGGCTTCGAAAATCGTTAATCATCCGTCGATCTTCCGATATTGCAGCTCTATCCATTCGTCCATCCGTCGTTCCGCTGATTGCTACGTGCGCACGAGTTACATATCAGTCAGCTTGTCGCTCATAGATATACGTGTGTAAGATATATATATATATATATATATATATATATAGAGAGAGAGAGAGAGAGAGAAAGCTAACAAGAGTTATCGAAAGGAAAACGCAAAAATTATAAGAATTGAGATCGCTCGAAATGACGCTCTCGGTATTCGCTACAAAATTTTGTTAAAAATATAAATACTTTTAATTATAACAATAGCGGTCTCTAATAATGTATGTATGTATGTAACCGCGAACGTAAATACAGAGTGCCTTGTTATAATCAATCTATATACATACATTTGATCCATATATTATTACTTTTCTTACTTATAAAATTTCATTAAGGTACTTTAAATTATTATATTTAAATTAATATATATATATATATATATATATATATATATATATATATATATCGACGTAAACGTTAGCTTTAAAGTAGAAATCTATAAACGCAGAGAATATACGATTACAATTGTACACCCTATGTAGAATCCATAAATACGAAACCGGTGACGGCGGTTGAATCGAGAGTGCGCGCGTTCGTTTGATATACAGCTAATTAGAGATCGAAATCTGGATGGACTAGGAGATCCACGAAACGAGCTCGCATAGCGGACGAACGAGAATGCCATTCTCATACTCGGCTGACTCATCTATCTACTAATTTCTATTCGCGACTTGTGTTTCTATTGGACTTGTTTTATTTTTTTTTTTTTTTTAAAGTATAATTTTCCACGGTGTCACGGTCAGCATGAAAAATGAGATCACAGTGAGTGTTTAATTTTCTATTGTTCGTTTCGCCTTTTATCTCTCACACTTAATGCACGTATCGTGATACTTTTATCAGAATATGTAAATACACTAGTGTAATATCTGTGCGCGTGTGTTCGCGTATATACATATATATATATATATATATATATATATGTATATATATATATATATATATATATATGTATGTATGTATGTATGTATACACACATATATATATATACACACACACACATACATATATATATATATGACTTTCTATATGGGTCAGAGGTACCGTATATACACGGTCGATTAGCAGAAGATCTAATTGGAGATCCGAAAATTTTCGTTTATTTACGCAAACGAAACATGTTCGCTCGCTCGAGCTCTTGCTCTTGCGAGCACTGGCGCATAGATCGATAAAACGATATTTATGTTTTGTTTGCTCTTCGTTCGCGAATAGCTGAACGGAACGAGAACCGAATGTAAAATGCTATTTAACGTTATTCTCCTAACGAAAAATCTCGTGTTTCCATCGAAGAGAAAAAAGCGTAATGTGTATTCTCGCCGTGGAATCGGCCGGACTCTCGTCGAAAGCCTGTATATTCTCGTTGTATTTATTACGAGCGTTACACGCCAACCGTGCTCGAAACGCGAAAGGGTGGTAGTTCTCTATTTTCGTCGTCGCGATATCTACGAGAGAGTGTGTATGCGATAGAAAGAGAGAGAGAGAGAGAGAGAGAGAGAGAGAGAGAAAGAGAAAGAGAGAGAGAGAGAGAGAGAGAGAGAGACAGAGACTCCGCACTTTTTTTATTTGAAAAAATGGCGGAAAAAGAGGAAGAAAAACTGGGGTGTGGCTCATGCTCGATGCGCGTTCGTTTGATATACAGCTAATTGGAGATTGGAATCTCCGAATGTGCGGCTTTTCTCGGTCGTGCCGCGTACAAAGTCCGCGCAGATAGAGCGCGTCGCATCCTCGACAACCCTCCATGTATTCATTCCTCACCTCACCTCCTTCACCACTCTACTGCCTATGTGGGATTGGACACGTGCATTCACGTAAAACACGTCCCCGTTCCGTGGGAACCCTTCGATGTCCGAGTACAAACGAGAAACGAAGAGAGAAAATTGAATGGTTCGATCCTCCTGATCCGAGCAAACTGTAGCTGAACTGTTCAAGGAAATATAGCTCTATAAATTATATAATATCACCCGGTAGATGATGGGTCAGACGCGTTCGTTCCGATGCGCATGTTAGCGTAATATGTTATATTTCTGCATATCACATCAACTACGTTTCTTCCCTTGTCTCCGTTTCCTCGTGCGAGAGCATCTACTACATTCTTTTTCCTTATTTTTCTTCTCTTACTCCATTGCGTTTCTCTTTTCCAACGTCGTGCATGAAAATAGTAAAGATCTGCTCACGTTGTCGGGAAGGAGAAGCTTCGAATCCGATTTTCTAATGCGTTCTCTTCCTTCTTCACTCTCTTTCTTTCTCTTAACTTTTTTTTTTTTTTTTTCAGCAGTACTATTTCAGT
The DNA here is from genome assembly GCA_911387685.1 of Dolichovespula media. Lineage (NCBI taxonomy): Eukaryota > Metazoa > Arthropoda > Insecta > Hymenoptera > Vespidae > Dolichovespula > Dolichovespula media. Next base: position 15,729,116 of record OU426851.1, read on the forward strand.
TACGATCTTTCAGAAAATATATCGGGAAACGTCATCGTTGCCACAGATGCGATTGCTCGAAGTTAATAAGAGATAATGAAAGAGAAAGAAAAAGAGAGAGAGAGAGAGAGAGAGAGAGAGAGAGAGGGAGAGAGAGAGAGAGAGAGAGATGACTACGAGTTAGGGAATGGTTCGAGCTGGTGAATTTAAAGAAACGTTTCATAGAGGCGATTCTTTAACTTTGTGGAAGTAATGTACTAAATATTAATGTTCGAGCGTCATCGCAAGGGCGGATGGAATCCAAGCCGATTGGCCGAAGGGTGGTACCGTTTTGGTAAAAGATTTTCTTCGTTCGGACGGACGAATCGCGGTTTCTTGGCACCGGATATTACTCGTAGAGAGCAAAAATATACCGCGAAAATATATATCGTCGTCGGTGCTCTTTCGCGTGAGAAGAGCTTTCCTCGCAAGTCGACCGTGTCACGACATTTTCCGTTTCTATCTTCTTGCCGCACCGAATATTCGAGAATTGCTCGGCATTTGGTTTATTCAGTCAGAATACGAAATATTCAAAGGTGAATAATTGATATCATTCCGGGAGATTGAATAATTGATACTTTTGACCGAACCTATCGGTCACCGTAGGATACATTTCCAGCTTTCGTTTCTTTTTTTTCCCGTGAATTTATTTTAAAGAAATTCTATTACGATGGCGATTATTATTGAGCAATCGTATAACACTTTGCGATTAGGATCAATTTGATACAGGAGCTTGTTTTAATCGATCCACTTTAAACGAGTTCATACCATTTCGATCGTACGATCGTAGCCTATATCACGTGAAAATTGATGACTATAGTCATTGGAGAGCACTCTACGTCACGAAGATGAAGTCCATTCAATCACTTCTCAGCATTAGTTACTAGTCCATCGATTGATATGATCTGATTAAAATGGAACACCCTCTATATGACCTGGTAGTCATGCAGGAGAAGCTTACGCGATAGCCTAATGCATGAATACGGAATACATCATGGTTCGGATTAAAACGAAAGTTTCAGAAATCCTTTCGCGATTTATAATTATTGATTTTATAATTAACGAGGAAACTCTTAGATAAATATTAGTTGATTAGAAAAATACTCTGACGTACTCGTTAATTACACTTAGCAATAAACGAATTCGAATGTAGCACCGTAACGCGAGGCTGCGTGCATATAGGAACAAGAGTAGTAAATAAGCCAATTATCCGATTATAACCATGGCCGAACTCTCGAGCGATTCTCAGAGCCACCACTAATGCTTCCAGACTAGTGCGTTCGAGTAGTCGAGTCGTTGGGATACACATTCGTCATCACGGAATTATATATGTGAGTCTGTGTTACTACTAAAGATGCGAAATAGTTGAAAGGCTGATGCGATCGCTCCAGCGAATTTCGTGGTATTTCCTTCTTATTTCCGATCTCAAAACTTTTTCAATTATTTTAATATAGACTCGACTGTAAAAAAAAAACAAAAAGACTACCGTGTATATGAATAAATCGAAATATTCTAACGTCGGTAGTATCACTTTTTCTTTTTAAAAAATTCTCCTATCCGTACTCTACCTTTTTCGAATGAAAAAGTTCGTACATCATGTTTTATATGCACTCGTAGATACGTGCGGATACACGTGTGTTTGTAGTAGTAGTAGTAGTAGTAGTAGGAGTAATAGTAGTGGTACATACATACATACATACGTATGCTTTATTCCTTTATTTCGTCTCTTTTTTTTACGAAACGTAGAGTTTGATCTGGTTACTGCAATAACGTCGAGCCTCTCTGCAATTCGTTGAGTCAACGAAGCGTTCTGTACAACATAATCTGGTTATTATATTTTTCATATTTTATTATACTAACGCATACGAACGTATCTCGCGCGTAGAGCAAAGCTCTACGTTATAACGTTCCACGCGAAAGTTCTAGATGCGCTTTCCATTCGCGGCGTCGATCGCCTCGTTTTCGACACTCGCCGCTACAAACGCTCGCGGATTACTAAATGGAATCCTCCAAACGAATCATTGCTTCGTTCGTATTTTATGAATTTTTATTATTCCCAATATTCGTCCTTTATAAAAATATCGATTATTCATATCGTAATTTCGCACGACTATTATACTCGCAATTACTTCAACGTGTCATTGAACGAATAAATTTTGAGATGAAAGAAAAAATGAAATTAAACGGAGTTTCTACTGCGAGTCTAAGGTTCGACAGGATATATTTGCAGACGTTAAGACCGATCTAAAAACTAGTTAACGATCTTTCTCGAGAGTTTGGAAAGTTTCCGTTCTCGGTAGCCGACCCAAGGTCGATACGGAAAGTCCTTGCGAATAGGAACAAACCGTAAAATCCGAGAACTACGAAAGTTTTGGCCGACCGGTTTTGCAGCTGGCCCAAGACCCTATCAGACTTTTCGTATTTCTCTTACCGGGAAACCATACGACACGAGCGTGTTGTTTGTTATAGAAAATTTGTTTCTGAAATTCTCCTCCTCGTTCCTAAGACGACGTAGCAGCTATTTCATACAGCCATAAGCTGACGTATACGTTTAGTAGCATACAAACGATAAAGAATTATAGGATGATCATCGCAAAAAAATTATTCGTTATTAACGATTCTCTAGAAATAAAAATTTTATAATAAAATGATGATACAAGGTACAAGCTGACAAAAATGAAAATCCAAAAAAATGCTTTCTTAATAACATACGCAATTGCGAAACTGCTTTTAAATAAGTATAAAGTACATCTCGTATGTTCGAAATTCGATCGCAACAAATCAGTTTCGAATGACAAGTTTGCAACGATATTGCAATTAGAGCCCTTTCATACGAGATGATTAATCCGCATGGATCGATCGGTCGGTCGATGCAACTTGTTGTAAAACACGTTTTAACATAGAATCGGCCACTTCGTTTTCATACGAGGCAACTGCAATTGACTAGCTGGTCAACAGTCGCTAGCAGTCGCTCACTACCGCAACAAGTTGTCGAGATTGTAGTTGTACCGACTCGAGGTAGGGCATTACTTTCAATCACGTCATTTTCCCTCTCTGATACTAGGTCACTGGTTGGTGCAACCATCAAGCCTCAACTGTCAGTCTTGCTTCAAAACACCGTGCCGCAAGGCGTTTAACTACCATCGCGGTTAAATAAAAAACAAAAAAAAATAAAATAAAATAAAACAAAGGAGATACTCAGTCGATGAGTTTAGTTACACTTTTTAGTTCACACATCGACGATACAACGATCGATACGATTGATCGTTGAAAGGGCTCTTAAATTCGGTCGAGTCTAACGACACGTCTCGACGTTCTAATTATATGGAAACGCCTCTTAAACTTAATTTAGGCAATTTTGTTCGCTGGATCTGTGATATCCAACCCTTTATCGTTTACCTCTTTTTATCCTTGTCATGTCTTTTCTTGGTTTAAGCTCGTCCTTGTGTGCGAGCGTGAGTATCCGATAAAAAGAGCAAAATTTATGATCTTCTTTATCTACTTGCCCCTTTTTTCTTTTCCTTGAATAGGAAAAGAATTGGAAGGGACGAAACGTCAAAGGCGCTTTCGCAAAACTTTGTTTCTCTTTTCCTGGCAAACTTTAGATTTTTATCGATTTACGCCCCTCGACAATTTTCGAGAAGAATGAGAATGAGAGAAAGAGAGAGAGGGGGGGGGGAGAGGGGAGAGGGGAGAGGGAGAATACGAAGGTTATAGTCATTATTTTGCATTTATGTAACTCCGTTTAATTCCTCAACGATTTTCCTTCCGTCTTTCTACGTTCTTCTCTTTAGAAAATATCCTCTTTTAAATGAAGCCGATTACGAAAATTTACATTTGTGTACGATCTTTTCCTTGATTTAAAAATGAAAAAAAAAAAAAATTATCGTGTATCGAATAAATCAATTCGTCGAGCCCGATGGTGATTTATAAAATTTATTTTAATAAATAATGAGATAAAATTATCATATTCAATTGATTTAATAAATCTGATATGTAAAAATTAAACGATAAAATATTGGTTACTCGGTATGTACCGACGAATGTCGAGTATTAAGAGAGTGTTAAAAAGAGTGTTAATCGAAAATTACAAAATCATGAGAACTAAAGAAGATGTAACAAATATCAATCGTACTTAAAAATAAAAGATATATTTAATAAGCTAGTTACCAGCTAGACGATTATCCGCCGTACAAACATGACATTGTTGCATACAGATACAGGAATGGATTAACGAAGACACAGCACAATCATCACTATCTGATTACGTGAGTCCATTAGTACTTATAAAAGAAAGAACGATTTCCATAAACTGTACGTTGATTAGAGAAAATTAAATGAATAGATCATTAAAGACCAGTATTCACTATCATTTATATTTATGGAAGACCAGAGAGTCTTAGAAATAGAAAATGGCAATCAAAAATATTATAGTTCCTTTGACATTATGAATTATTACGAATTTCCTTTGATTTTTGTAACTCATCCTTAAGTATTTCAGAAATACGTAAGCGCTCTTTTTAAAGACTTGATCTGCGAAAAAATAGTTTTTATATATTTAAATAATCTTATAATACCTTCGATTGAATATGAGAACGGCCTGAGAAAGCTTCAAATTGTTTCGAATGTTGGTAGTGAAGCAGGAATGCGAATAAATTGGGAAAATTGTAGCTTATATTACAAAGGCGAATTTCGTAGAACGTATAACGGAAAATGAACAACTACATTCATCTTAAGGTAAAACAGAAACCATTAAAAAGTTTCCAGAGCCAACAAATACGCGACAAGTGTATGTTGAAGTTTTCTTGAATTAAGTAGATACTTTAGAAGATTTATTCTTTATTACTCACTTATAACGAGATCTTTATCTAATTTGTTAAAGGCAGATAAAAAGTTCATGTTCGGTGAAAAACAGAAAAATATCTTCATGCATTTTGTTGAACGATAATTGAACAATATATCTGTATTAAAATTAAACGTATATTGAGTGGGAATGGAAAAAAAAAATTATTGTGTAGAAGGTCTCAAGTCTAAGAGTACGTAAATGCGATAGACGTTAGTACGTTATCAAGAAAAAAAAAAAAAGTTAAAGGAGAGAAAGGAACCGAGCAGGTTATTTTGAGATGCAAGTGTGAATGGCATGGATTGAGCGAGTGAGAATGATGGAATGTGTTTAGAGGAACCGACGCGTGATAAAAGATGATGATATCGTCGGGAAACTGTTGCGAACGCATCAGAAATTCTGTACTTTCGTTTTTCTTCTTTCCTTGATATAATATAGTTTTCTTTTCTATAATAAATAAGATCTGTTAATATTGAAATTCTCACTCATCCTTATACATGAATCTTACGTTATGTATTACAAGTCATGAATTGGGAGGTTCTTGCAATTGTAAAAGCTTCGAAGAGATTTAAGATCTATTAAAGAATATCATTCAAGATAGTAAATGAATGGCCGTGAGTTTGTTCTGACAATGAGAAAAAGAGATTTATGTGTACGAATGGTCAGATGAACTTTGCTCTTAGAAGAATTCGAATATACCATTGAGCCAACGATATGATAAACGTAGATGCGTTGAGTCGTCGATCATTGCCGTTTTGTTTGATTGTTGAAGATTGTGAAAATAATTTCACGATCCGTATAAAACGAGCACAACGTAGCGACAGTGATTTGCATAAAGTTTTAGATCGTGTATGTATTAACAAGACGAAATCAAAGGATATCAGATGCGAAGTGGTTTATTTTTGAAATAGTTCGACGATGACTATAAAGTTAATAGTTCTAAAACCGATATTTTTGCAAATAATTCGCGGAACAGGCATATCAAAGAAGGATATTTTAACGTAAACAAAATCGAAGAACTTATCGAAATTAATTATAGAATCTTAAATTTAAAATTGAAAATAAAGAATGTTATCAAGAATCTTATTACATACTTATATATACTTACATATATACGATAAGAAAAGCGGGAAACGAGAAGGATATTTCAATTCCATGGACAATAATGACACTCGACACTTTCTACACAGATCATTTAGGCCATATGCACACTGTTGATCGACCAATCGTCTTTACCACTGAAATGCATTGGATCAAATGTACGCGTTTGCACACAAGTAACTTTTTTGAAGACCAAACATTGATGAACGTATCCTTCAAGGTGCATGATCTTTCAAAGTGTCTTCACGGCAGACTGGGAGATACAGTGTGCAAGAGAAGGTTCATAACATTTAATGTCTTTAAGAAATTCTTTGAATATTCCTTTTATATTAGAAACCAAATGAACGATTAAGTCGATAATACAAGTTTCACTTCTTACACCCGTAGCGACTACCCAGCTATTTTTTTTTTTTTTCTATCTACAAATGACGACAACCTCTGAGAATGGATATTAGAAGAACGTATGATATTAGATGAGTATGCGTGATAAGATTATGTAAATGAATGACTAATGCAAAACAAAAAAGAAGACGCATGGAGGAATTATCTTCGTTTAAGGATAGATGAGAAAACTATTCAGGGATAGAGAATCGAAAAGTACAGAACTAAAGAGTCAAAAAGCTAATATGAAGAAAGACCGACGCATATATACGTACATGTAAGAAGTATATTTTAAGTGCATTTTTATTTTTAGATACATTCGTCAGACCAAACCAAAATCATATATTTTCGTCGTACAACCACAATCAATCATAATAAATAACCTACAAACGTAATATTTAAAAAACTAAAATAAAACCATGTCGACATGGTAAACATTGAAAAAAGAGTATGTCATACGGAAATGTAAACATTTCAGATTTTTTCGGCTTCTTTCTCGATCAAAGCAGAGAATTTTATTTACCATATAACGTGTTCGATAAAAAAATATTGACTCATGAGAGGAAATGAAATACAAATGGGAGCAAAAGTTTTTCTTCTGGTTGATTTTATTTTTCCGATTGAACTACTTCGATGACGGTGCATAGGATAACGGGTGAGCAAGGTGATAAGGAGTTGCGTGAAAGTAAAGCAATGAAAAGAAAATGGCAACGTCAAGAGAAAGTTGAACGTATATCAAGTCAAGGGTAGAAAAAGTTAAGGCGAAGAGTGTTGGCTTTTGTAGAAAGAAAGAAGCTTCCTATCGTCGTCTCAGTTGCTGTCGTGGTAGATGTGCGAGTAAGAAAGAAAAAATCGTGAGACGACGGCAAATGGCGCCGTACGGAAGATGGAAATAGCAAGAGAAGGAAAAACTTTCAAATGAAAATTGACGGACAGCTCAGAAAATATGTGCTGCACAGGGAGATCTTAACACCTACCTTCTACGTAATAAGCCGACGTCGACCTTAATAACCTCAACCGCAACGTGTCTAACCGAATTAAAAGTATGAAAGAGAGATAGAAAGAGAAAGAGAGAGAGAGAGAGAGAGAGAGAGTAGACTTAACTTAGAAGTAACTTAGCCGTTCGCAAGAAGCATATTTTCTTCGCATTCGTGTAGATAATCGTGTAGATAGTCGATTAATTTCATACACGATGATAACTTAAACAAATCTTCCCTTATCTCGAGAGAAATTTCGTTGCGAGGAAGGAAAAAAAGGTAAGAAACGGGAATATTCGGCTTTTCTTTCACGATAATACCTAACACCCGTTGTAAGTATACATATTTTGTTCTTACGAATGTATATAGATATACTAAACAGAAAGAGCTAATTTAATTATCACACTCGAAAGGGTTAAGACACTCGTGCGTATTAAATGAAAAGATAAATAGCGAGGGTGGTATTAACCGGGAAGGAGACTAACGTAAGAGAACTTGTAACGGCCAGTAGACAGGGTTAAGAACGAAAGGGAGGAAATTTTTGTATGAGAGGAAAGCATACGCTCTCGTCGGGTATGCTTACGTCAGAATTAGTACCGACGGTGTGCGCCGCGATTCGTATGAAAAGCGCGACGAGTAAGAAAAGTGGGTCGAAGATAGAGCGGGAGAGAGAGAGAGAGAGAGAGAGAGAGAGAGAGAGAGAGAGAGAGGGAAAAGAGAGCCGAATGCTAGAGGGTTCGAGGAGCGTGGGGCGTGGGGCGTTGGGGGTGGGAAAGGAGTGGGAGGGACCGAGATGATAGACGAGAGAGAGCACACGAGGCGAGAGAGGATTCCTAGGTGAAAAATAATGCGATTCTCGCGTGTACGAGGAAAGATGTGTGATAAAAGCGAATGCTTGCCTAGACTCGATGGTAAACGAAAGACGAAGGAGGATGAAGAAAAACGAGAGGAAAGACACGGAACCATTCCTTCCCCGGCATTTCTACTTTGTTCTTGGAAATGACGATTTGTCAGAGACGCGCGTTCTGCCCCGCAAAAGATAACGCGAGACATCGGCGGTTACGCCGAGTCTTGTGAGAGAGGAGAAAGTAAGAAGGAGAAAGGATAAAGAGAACGAGTAGGAGAGGACACGCGATCGCCTCTTTGACAAATGCACGGTCTTTCCGTGCTTCCGAGAGAGCTTGTCGCCGGATGAATTTTCTCCGACGCTTACGAATCATACGTTAAAATTCTCGAATTTGTAGATTGAAATTACCCCACGAGCTAACCGGTGTGTTTAAAGGACTGCGTCAAAATTGGCTCACATCCACCGATCGATCTTCGCAAACGATTAATTAGTCGTGTTTTTATTTTATCACGGACCAATACCCGGCACAACCTCTGCCTGCTCGATTATATCGAGGAAACGGCAAAAATTTATTTCCATCGTTCATTTCCCGGTCGCGAAAATGAATATGCCTTCTCCCTCATTTCATTATGGATTCGTCATTAATAATGGATAATCGGCGATAATTGTTACAAAACAAGGGCGAAGTGAAAATACGCTTTTTTAATTGAAGACAGAGAAGGAACACCTGTTTATCGTCGAGCGTTCACGTTTCAAATTGATTGATTTATCTTTAATCGCTATATGTTAATAAAATCGCTGCGAATTTTCATCGCATCTACGTTGGCGTTTGGAATCATGTGCCGATTAAATTAAATTTCTTACGAATAAACTATAGCGAGAAATTTTGTTCTTTCGACGAAAGAACGTGGTTAGAACGTACCCGTAAATTTCAATGATTTCTATCGACGAACTTTTCGGCACTGATATGCATAATCGAAAATAGATTGGAAAATGTGAATAGTTCAGATAACAAGCTTACATGGAAATATAATCCCCGTATAATATTTCGAAGTAAAGAAATAAAAAGTTGTCTGAATTTTAAATGCAAACGAGTATTTAAAAGAGTAAATATGTAACGTTAGTTCTCGCTTAGATTTTTGTTAATCATGTTGGCGTTGTCCTTGACGTTGAACTTTTTATCTTCGTTACTCTCGTCTCTCTCTCTCTCTCTCTCTCTCTCTCTCTCTCTCTCTCGTACGAAAACGGGAGAGAAACAATTTCACTGCAATTCTTTCGAGCGAAGATTGAAAATTTAGCTGCGGAAAGGAGAGGTAGAATGAGATATCGGCGAGAAGGAAGGGGAATTGGAAATAACGACCGAGGGGAAACGTACGAGTGGTGGCATGTCCAGAAAACGAGTGGCCACTGATTACGACGATGACAAATGGCAACGTGGGAATTACAAAATGAAGGTTTAATAAGGTATGAGCCGGATCAGGCATAGTAGCAACTGCCTAACGCGCGCTCCCAGCAGTAATTAACAAATCCAATTTTAATCGGTAGCCCAATCCGTGTTGTTACGCGGAGTAGTACTCGCGAATTCTAGGTAACGCCCGATCGCTATGCCACCAAAGCGCAAGATCGCTCCTGCTAATTATTATTATTATCATTTTCTTTTTCATTTTGAACAAAAAAAGTACCTTTTTTACGAGTTCGTCGATATCGATGGATTATCGAGGCAGATAAATCCGACGTCACTTCCAAAGTGCTTAAGAAGCCATTAAAGAGGGGGGAAAAATAACAAGTCAAAAAAGAAAAGTCGATGGTTAACGATGAGAAAAAAAAATAAAAAAGAAGTACAAAAGCGATTCGCTCGTTCGCTGCGAAAGAGGATTTTCGATGGATGCGTTACGACCTACCCTTCGGTTTCAACGAAAAATTGCCAATAACGCTTGGAATCGTTCGGATAAAGGCGGGAGCTGCTTTCCCAGCAAATTCGCTTAACTCTAAAACCGAAAGCGAATAACGGTATTAGTGTTGTTCGATGTACGTACGTGTACATACATCTGTACGATACACGAAGAAATAGTTTCTACATATTATACGTGAAAATAGACGAAACTTGATGTCCTTTTTTATTTTTTCATTCTGCAACACGCACGATATTCATCAGCTAGGAATGAAACGCATAAGCTCGATAACAATTCTTCACAAGTATTTCGCGTCTTTGTTCACAGAGTACGTCGTCTCCGGGTGCCAGCAACGATGGTCTTACGAAACAACAGCTCGAGCTCATTCAGCAAATCATGCAACAAACGCAGCAGCAACAACAGCAGCAACACCAACAACAGCAGACCTCCGCCCAGCAGCATCAACAACAACAGCAGCATCAACAACATCACCAGCAACAACAACAGCAACAGCAACAGCGGAACGGTTCGGCCACGGCACCGAGCTCAACGCAAATCCAAAAGAGCCAAAAGCCATCAATCAAATCTAACGCGTCACCTGGCAGTCTTCTGTGTAATTCCGGAAGTACGAGCACGCCCAACAATGCGCGATCCAGCCCAAAGCCAAAAATTTGGAACCATTCACAGGTGAGTTTGCTTATTGTTGACGTAGAAAGAAAAATAAAAGGATAAGTAAAATGTTTCACGAGATCTAGTTACTCGTCATGAACTAAAAACTCAATGACTGGGAAATAACAAAAGCAGTTATTAATTTTTATGATCTCTATTGTTTAACGTAGAGTAGTAGTCCTTCAATGGAAAACTTAAATCACATCGTATACAACAACTACGAAGCTTCTTTGACACGCGATTCATGTCGCAAAATGACGTTATACGCGTTACATTGTACATACATACCTCGACGTAGATTCGTAGGATTTAATGCAATTGCGGCAGCAAAATCCCATGGAAACGCGACAAACTGCCGCGCTACGCCCAGTTCAAAGCCTCCTCTCTATTACTTCTACCCTATCCTCCTTTCTATATCTATCCGTCTATCCATCCATCTATCTCGTGCTCTTACACAGGCGCGTTCATTCACCTCTATATCTCTATTCCAAATTCTACTTCGGTTTTCGAGAATTACGCTTCGAAAATATTTTCCCCTTTTCGATATCGGAAACATGGACATTGATCGCAAGCAACGTACCGAGCTCGACTGTAATTTCATCGAACGGCCTGGCCGGATCTACATTAAAATGGCAGACTGTCGGCTTTTAAACGATCCACCCCAAATCCTAGTGATGGAATATTCGTGAGCAGGGATTAAAGTGTGCCGTCAGATTGGGTGACGTACTCTTCGAGTCCAACCCTGCTTTCTTCTTCTCCCTCAAATCCCTCTCCCCCTTCCGTTCTTCCATTTTTCCGTCTCTTTCTCATTCTTTTCGTCTCTTAACCTTCATAACGGATTATGGCAAGTCCATTAAATAAGATCGTACGATTCGCTAATTGGTACTCGTTCCTCCTTTTCCCTTCCTTCTCCGCTACACCACCCAACGTTTTACCCTCGGTCGTTTCCGGATACTTTGAATCGATGGACGAAAAAAATAACGACAAAATGTCCTTTGATGAAACCCTTCAAGTTTCTATACTTCCTACTCAAAGGGCCCCATTTGGTCCTTTGGTAGGATGTAAACTCTTCGTATTCGATTTTAATAGGGATAGAGGAAACCTCGCGTTCGATCCAAATGCAACTACACTCTCAGTTCATCTACATTCATCGTCTTTGTCGTTTTCTTCAGCAAATTAATTATGAAGTACCGAAATGAAGAAGTACCTTTTACCTTATCTATTTACGATTATCATAGAGATATTCTACATTACTATTGCCATTACATTATTATTATATATAAGTATGATAATAATTCATTATCATATATAGATAAAAATTCATCGATTCGTATTAATAAAAATTGCTTTTTTATCGATCGTACGGTCGACCAAACAAATATTGACACCACAAAGACGGTTGCATAATGCTTACGTAATATTGACTTATTGACTCAAGAAATTCATCAAACGTGTCAGTCGAGCCCTACGGTTTGACGATCGTATCGACCGAAATAATTGTTATCGAATATACGAGGTTCTCACGATAAACTGTTTGTTCTCCATACTGACCTGCGTTACGCGAAATGGACGCTGTCTCGTGGATTTCATTAATTAAAGCATCAATCGGTCGTTATTACGATGGGAACGTCTGAACCAAAGAAAAAAAAAATATATATATATATATACACGTCGGTCGGTCGAACAAATAAACTGGTTTACTTTCCCAAAGCAGATACTCGGAAGCTCCGAATTATACAGATATTTTATCGTCTGTTTAATCGATAAATCGTTGATCCACCGATCCTCGATGATATCCGTCGAGGAGGAGAAAGAGAGAGAGAGAGAGTGAGAGAGAGAGAGATAGAGAGAGAGAAAGTAAATAATACTCGTCAAATTAATTAAAAGTTATCAATGTACGTATCCTCAGGCATCGTATATTCGCTAAAAATCTAAATTTAATATAATATAATCCGTAATACGTTTCGCTTACGATAATTATCAATACGTTTGCCGTATAGAGAGAAAATAGTATGTTCTCTGTCAGAGGTAATTCATCGAATTATCTGGTGATCGTAAAATTTAAACATTTTAAAATATTTAACAATGAATTCATTACAACATTGTCTTTATAATATTCACAATGAGGAGTAGACGAAACAATTATTCACCGAATGTGAATAATAATACCCCTTTCGACTTCTCCGTTCATTTCCGCTTCTCTCTCTCTCTCTCTCTCTCTCTCTCTCTCTCTCTCTCTCTAATTCCACTTCCTCCATCCGTCCGTACCACCCTTCTTAACGGATGTTCTCCATAGCTAACTGCATTACGTTAATGCCATAATAACCATCGCGGTCGGTTAAAGTGCTTACGCGTAGAAACATCCTAAAAAAATCGGACTAAAATCGATCGGATCTCCATTAATATGTATGAGATCTTTGCCGATAGGAGAACGTATTGAGGACAGAGTAGGGCGATAAGAGGAATGAAGATAGAAAGTAAAAGGAAAGGAAAGGAAAGGAAGGAAAGAGTGCCGTGATTACTCGCAGCGTCGCCCTTTTGCCAAACCTACGGCAAGGGCAGGGGCCGTCTTCTATTTTCTCCGGAAAAGCATCTTAATTACTTAGAAATCCAAGGACGAATGGATCCTTAGAAATCTCGATGGTCGCCAAGTTTAAGAAACGCCCGTAGAAAATCGACGAGGCCGAACTTGATTGCGATCTTTCCTTTCTTCCTATTCAAGCCATTAAGGGAGCGATATTTCAAGGCGTTGTTCCCTTAAAAGAGAAAGGAGAGGATAAGGTCGATCTACTTTTTGAAAGGAAGCTCGATCTTTCAAGAGGAAGACGTCTTCGGAAGAGAAAAACGAAGAAAGGAAGAAAGAAAGAAAGAAAGAAAGAAAGAAAGAAAGAAGGAAGGAAAGAAAGAAAAAAAGAAAGAAAGAAAAGCGACGGGAAAAATATAGAAAATATTATTTTTAACGTGCCAATGTGCATGTTTTACAATATATGCTTTTTTATATATATATATATATATATTTTTTCTTTTGTATATTTAACAAAAGACATTCATACGTTCGTTCTATTATCAGGATAAATATTTTTTTCCGTAGGTGACTCGAACGAAAGGCGATCGTATTTTCCGTGTCACCGTCGTATTTCGCTTTCGTATCGCGTATTATTAAAAAGGAATGAGACGGAAAGGGAAGAGAGAGAGAGAGAGAGAGAGAGAGAGAGAGAGAGAGAGAGAGAGAGAGAGAGAGAAAGGGAGAAAGAAAGAGAGAAAGAGAGAAAGAGAGAAAGAGAGAAAGAGTGGAAGAGAAATGTCGATGTCAGATCGACGAGCGCGAGCCACTGTAAATTGTGCCTTTCGAGACAGTGATTTAGGGTACTTCAATGCGGTAAGTATTACGTCGCGAGCATGCCGGATGAGACGGAAGGACGAGAATTCAGGAAAAGAATAAGTACCTTCTACCGAAATCCTTGACCACAAATCGTGAACATAACGAGCTCCTTTCTCTTAGTTAGCATTTTGGCAAACGTAGAAATTTTCAGAAGCAAATAGTATGATCTCTTCATTCTCAATCTTTCGGTATTCTATGAACGTTACGAGGCTGAAACTTAACACGAATCTCTCTCTCTCTCTCTTTCTCTCTCTCTCTGTCTGTCTGTCTGTCTCACACGACGTAGTTTCTATCATTTTCATGGATCAATTTTCCTCTAGTCTTACCACTACACGCTTCCATCGAACGCATATCCGCGTATATTGGGTATCTCATTTCCATCCATTGTTCTCTCGAATTTCGTAATTTGAAGATAAAAACTTTCTCGATATGTATATACGTAGAAGCAGGACATAACAGATTTTATATTAATAATTCAATAAAATTCGAATTTCTGACATTATCAATTCTGCGCGATTATTACTTTTAATAATTATGTATTATATATTTTATATATTTAAATCGCGATAATCACGTATGCGAAGTTGATCGATTCAACGAGAACGAACGTAGAATGGAAATCATTAATTAAACATCAAAGAATTCTATTCATACTTTTACCTTATCGCAAATATGTCATAAAATATATAGTCCGGTTTATATTACAAAGCACACACACACATATCTTTATAAATTATCGATTATTTCGACCTAAGCGAAATTTTGTGTGGACCCTCCTTGCGTATCACTAATTAACGCAATCGCCCAAACTACTTCCGATGGATGTACGACGATATCGTTTGGGTTCGCCATCGCGCTAGACTCGATAAGTGGGAACTAGCCTTCTATCGATATCCACTATACGTATCCTTTCACATAAGGCTCCATATACCCAGAGGTTGGCTCATCTTCATTACGTTTACGACGTAATACCCGAGAGTCAACGGTAGTGCAAGCTTATACGATCGTACGAAGGTCTACTCTCGATTGTAAACAAGAGCTAACGAGGGATAGATAGATAGATAGCCAACGAGAGAGAGAGAGAGAGAGAGAGAGAGAGAGAGAGAGATAGAGAGGAAAAGAGAAAGAAAAGATAACGAAAAGTGATAAAGAGATAAGAGAATCTAAAAAAAAAAGCGAAGAAGGAAGCGAAAAAAGCTGAAGTTGCAATTGGGCGATCACATTAAAATGTATAGAGTCGATTCTCCGCTATCTTTTTAACGAGCGTGCTATGAATCGACCAAGTCCGAATGGATACTCCACCGGAAAACTTTTCTTGGTAAATAGAAGCAATGTGCTCCTTGGTAATAATAATAATAATAATAATAATAATAATAATAATAATGAAATAATTTGTGAAATAAAGTAAAAAGTGAAAACCGCTGAACCGAAATTTTTCAATGTTACAACATCCAACCTTTTTCTACTGCTGTCCTTCGTCGATTATTATCTAAGAAGAGAATAAAGCGATTATATATTTATAATCTTGAGGGTATCATTCTCGAGATGTATTTCGAATAATGATGCACACGCATTATTGCGATTTGCAACGTACTTCACGGATGGATTGGAGAGAAAGTAGGAAGAGGAAATCGTTTGGCGCTCATAGTGGAAAATAACGCTCGTGTTTTGTGAGCATTACACGATTTCTAACACAGACGTACGATCTACATATGTATGTGCGTACACGGATGAAAAAAAAAAAATGGACTAGTCGTAGCATTGTGGTGTCATCGTGAGGCACAACGAAAAGAGAACGCGTTGGTGTGGTCGTTTTGTACGCTCGTGTATTACAACGGCAGCGCAAATAAGAATTACGAGAAGTCGTTGAAATTCTAGTTTCTCGCGCGCGCGCGCGCGCGTAACATCACACGTAAGCGCGTGTACACACAAACATCGGAATAGGAGGATCGGCTTGCGTGTCGCGCTCGTTTGTACCATCGTAAGTTTATGCCATTGGTTGCAGGCTAACTCGTAGTGAAAGCCTCACCCGCACCTACGAGTCCCTTTATGCGACACGATAGTTTCGTCGTGAAATTGCTAACGTTCGCATCTGTTACCTTTCCCATTACCGTGCGAGCATTACAGAGCTATTTACCACTCGGTAAACTCGAGCTTGCCTGTCTCTCTCTCTCTCTCTCTCTCTCTGTCTCTCTCTTTCTGCCATTTTTTTTATAATTTTCCTTTTCAAAGATCGTTCTCTAAACTTCTATATACTCAGCGTGTTACGTTTTTTGCTCAAAGGAACACTAATTCTCCTTAATTCTAATTGTTCACGTATGTACGTGTTATACTCTTCGCGATAGTTGAAAGAAAGAGAGAGAGAGAGAGAGAGAGAGAGAGAGAGAGACTTGGTGACGATATCGTTGGAATAATAATCGTCTATAACGTTCCCTTCCGAATCTCTCGCGAATAGTTACAAACTGCCGGTTAGATTCTACCGGAATGTTCTTAACTATAACGAGCTCACTGCTAACAGTCGTTGTACCATAATGGTATACGTGCCAATTTAATTAACACATTAGATACAATACTCCCAATCGGAACGCCAAACTACACTAATGTCTTTTCCACCGTCGGGAAAATATTCCCGCGAGTTTGTACCCACTCACCGTCGTCGAACGCGAATCGAAAATGGAATTTTTTTGAGGATGGTGAGGTGGAAATTGTTGAAAAATAAATAACGAAGTAAAAGAGGACACGTATGTGTATTAATTTGCCGGAAGTAAGGGAGTAATATTCCGATTAAATAACTCGTTAACGACGTCTTCCTCGAGTTGCTCCGCAGGGGTCGAAAAGATGCACGCGATAGAAAGAGAGAAAGGGGGGAGAGAGAGAGAGAGAGAGAGAGAGAGAGAGAGAGAGAGAGTGGGAAAGAATAATGTAAAAGAAAAGAAGGATAGGGGGAGGGGGGAGAGGTAGGTAGAGAGTTGAGACAGGTCCTGAAAATCCTCAGGGGTGCGATCGTAGATTTCCACAACGTATCTTCCCACAGTGAGAACCGGACAGACTGGTGTCACGTCCACCCCGTTAAGCAAAAGAATTTCTCTCTCTTTCTCTCCCCTTTCTCGATTACCCCCATGGATCGTAAGAGAAGACCCCCAGCGAGTTCACCGGCTCTACCGACGGTTCCTACGTGCTCGTGTGTTCGCTGGTGCATCCGAAGAGAGAGAGAGAGAGAGAAAGAGAAAGAGAGAGAGAGAGAGAGAGAGAGAGAAAGGACCCCCCTCGTATTCGATGCTTTCTTCCTCTCTTTCGTTCGTTCGCTCGACCAATGACGGCTGTATCTATCTTGCTTCTCGCGAAAAATTTCTTTTTCCTCGACCAATGGTCTTAACACATATTCTTTCTCTCTTACTCTCTCTCTCTCTCTCTCTCTCTCTCTCTCTCTCTCTCTCTCTCTCTCTCTCTCTCTCTTCCCTCTCCTACTTTGATGGCCGTGAAAAATGATGGGCACGCGCATTCTCCTTCCACGTTCTTCCGAATTTTATTGTTAGCTCGACTCGATTCGAACTTCGTGTCCGGCAGCTGCTGGCCACGTTCCTGTCTTTTTATATTTTTTTCATCCTTTTTTCTCTTACTTTCTTCCTTTTTTCTTCTCTGAACTTGCTTCGGTTCCTTCTGTTGTACTATACTCCTCTCTCTCTCTCTCTCTTTCTCTTTCTTTTTCTCTTTCTCTTTCTCTTTCTCTTTCTCTTTCTCTTTCTCTTTTCTTCGCGTAGAACTGTGAACGTGATCGAAGTACGTTGAGAAAACGAGGACTTTAAAGGGACATTGCAAGAGCACGTGTGCTCGATGCTTCCTGGCTCTTGCTTCCGTTGTTCCCTCCATCGAATGAAGCTATCGCGTAGGCACTAACGCGACGACGGAGATTTAAATTTCGGAACGAAACGAAAATGCAAATCGGTGAGTTACTGGTTCGCTTTAACTCTTCTTTATTTCCGTCTCCCTTCCGTCATGCTTTCCTACCATCTCTTTTCATTTCTTTCTGGGTCAGGGAAAACCGTTGGAGAAGGAACGACTCGTTCCTCGATCAACTCTACTTGTCTCTTGTAAGAAATATTTCCCGGAAGGTTGGGTTGCGAAAACTTTGAAACTTCATTCGACGATATGTTTGGTGGTGAAATTAAGGGAAATTTAGGGGAACTTCGACTCTCGTTCGCGATAACCACCATGACGTATAACGAACGACGAACTCTCTCTCTCTCTCTCTCTCTCTCTCTCTCTCTCTCTGTTTATCTTTCTCTTTCTCTCGACGATATCGCGCTGGAAACCGTATACCTACGCTTCGTATTTCCTATGGCTTCGAATTAATTAATATTTGATACGCGACTGTAGAAGAGGAACGCGGTCGATCGAAGCGCGTAACAAATTCCCTATGGCAAATGGTCTTTCGGTGTAGCGTGGCGCCGAGAGAGCGAATAGACACAAGCCATGCCGAGAGGGTATAGGCGGGAAAATCGTTAACGGAAGATGTAATTGGAAAATACTTGGCGCGCCTCCGCTCAATACGGTCGGTGTTTGTTTGCGATACGTGCCGGGCGGAGGCAAGTTATTGCAAGAATCCTGATACTACCGACGCTATGATCTTGCATCTACCGTGTAATTTTCTTCCTCGTCTTATTCTTGTTCTCCTCCTCCTTCTCCTCTTTCTCGACATTCTCCTCTTACTCTTTTCTTCTTTATTCTTACCCATGATCCTACTTTCTTTGCTAGCGACGAACCGACGGAAAGAATGAAGCGGGTATAGTCAGATATGCCCCCCAGCCAATCAACCAACCTGTTCTTTACTATTCGAAAAATATGTTCCTTCGATTCGGACGAAACAGGTGGTACGAATCGACGATTTCGTCTTCTTTCTTTCTTTCTTTCTTTCTCTATTCATACATCGACAGCTTAATACGTTACAGTGGAACGTTATGAGGAATCGTTTTGATTGATCGCGAGCTCGTTTTCGAAACAGTACAATGATTCTCTTTCAAATTCGAATTAGATTTTATAGATAATTGGTGAAAGATGATAAGCGGATTGCGTGCAGAGAGAACAAGAGGAGGAAAACGATAATACCCCTTCACCGATTCGAGACGAATGAACATCGTGAATATTGTACCGCTTTTAGAATTATTATTATCATTGTTGTCATTATTATTGTTGTTTTTATTATTATTACTATTACTGTTGTTATTATTATTATTATTATTATTATTATTATTATTATTATTATTATTATATTATTATTATTATTATCGTCGTCGTCTTCTCCATATCGTATTCATCGGCTTGATTGTGATTGGCCGCGCGAGAATTACAGCTTTCCAGTTCCACGATGCCGGTGGAACGCTGTTCTCGTTTCACAGCGTTTCTTACGACGCTCAACTTCGTAGTCGAGTAGTTTGCGAAAACCGATTTTCCTCTTAATTGCAAGTACTTGCTCAGTGCAACTCGGCTGCCGAACAAATGGTTTACGCGTACAAAGAGCCCCATAGAAAGGGCGTAGTTATTTTTTCGCTGGATACATACCATTGCCGTGGTAACGACAAGCGAAGTACGGATGAAACTGTTTCTCCAAAGAGGAACGACGACGACAACAACGACGATATTCTATACTTTGCATATGTATATACCTACATATAACATAAATCGAACGATTTCGTCGTCTCTAAGGAATCCAATATGTCCGGCTTGGAAGTATTTGACATTAATGCAAATGTAGTTTATCGAACGGATATTGAAATTTTGATAATGACGTAGACGATATTGATCCAACATAGGTAATTATTAACGATTAACGTCATGTTCTCCGCCTGGTGCGTCGCGGAATCGTAAATTTTAATCGTTATTTAATCGGCAAACGTATCATCGAAAATAGGTTTATTTATGTTGTTCGTCGGGATATCCGCTTGAAATATGATATTGGATTACTAATATTCTAATATCTCTCGGAGAATATTCTCTACTTTCTCAGCTTTATCGTGAATGTGATTTTTAATGCAATATGTCGATGACTAGAAAGCAGGATAATAGAGCCACGGAAGATGAACCAAGATACTTGTATGTGCGATGGAATTTAAATTAATTGAGAATCAAGAGTTCGGAGGGAAATTTTAGTATCGTATTGCCGGCACCAACGATTACCCTTATATCTATTTATTTAAAGCAAATAGAAAGAGAAAGAAACTAATCGGTTTCCATGTATACAAGAGAACACAAGCTGTCTAAACGGAATTTTCTCTGCGAATGTGCAATAGCCAACACGCTAACACACTTATTTCCCGGTAAAGATTATATATAATTAATTTCAATATGAAATTGTTTGTAAATCAAAAAGAAACGTTAAAGGAGATGGAAACGAAATTAACGAATGTTGATTTTACGATTAAGCGTAACTAGTAATTTGTTTTTTTTATATATATATATATATATATATACAGGTCATTCCTTTTTTTCACGATTAACGAAATACATTAAATATTAATTACTATATCTGGAAAGTCCAATTACAAACACGAATCGTTCAATCACTTTTTATTCTTTCTTTCTGTTTCGTCTGCTATTTATAGGTAAAAATTTATTAGCAGCATAATTCAATATATTCGCTCACGCGCGATGAGCACGGAATTCTTAATTGCCCGAGTGTATATATATATATATATATATATATATATATATGTATATATATGTATGTATGTATGTATGTATGTACATCCATCGCGCGAAGCGGAATGCATAAATTTGAAAAATAAAAAACACGGACGAATTGATTCGTGAGAGTACATGAGAGTCAAATGGAAAAGGGAGATAGATAGATGAATATAGACGAAGAAAGAAAGAATGTGATTAACTCCAAATACTACCAAATGGAAAATGCATATTCATTCAAAAGTGGAATTCACAGGTCACGTGTAAACGTACTATTAATGCATCAAAAAGGTTTTTACTCTCCTCGTGTACATTTGTATACGCTTACTTTGTTCCGGCATTTTATACAAAATATCGAAGCCCTTATAACAACGGTTGTTCCCGTGATGAAAGAAAAGAAAGAAAGGAAGTCCGCTGTTATACGAGTATCGTGAAAGCGGAAAGCTTGACACCCCTTTTCTACCACCTCCATTTTTTATAGAGGAGCCACATCAAAGCAAACTTTCAATCGAGCTTCAATTAATTCGCGGGAAAAACGAGGAAAACGATGGAGTCGGCTCGAACGAGAAAAAGGGTGAAAAAGTGAGGATGAGAAGCGTGGAAAGGAAAAGGTCGAAGGATCAAGTAAGAGACAGCGAGAGCGAGAGCGAGAGCGAGAGAGAGAGAGAGAGAGAGAGAGAAATAGGAAAATGGACGAAACAGAAGATGGCTAATAACATCACAGTTGACGTGACAGTTTTACAAACGACGTCGTGAGAAGTTATGACTGCAGGTAGCGTGTGCTTTGACCCTCATGCTCTTTCCTACCATTTTTAAAATTTATTAGCATGGCGTTGAGCGTTCTTAAAACTCGAGTGGTATTAAGCGTGAAGCACCTAAGTATCAACGCTTGACGTCGCGAAAAAAATATCCATAAAAAGAAATTGTCACCAGTCGTTGTTTTTCTTTCTTCTTTTAGGGGAAAAAAAAAAAGAAACGGAAACGTTATCTTCTCTTATGAAATTATTTCTCAACAAGAAATCGTTAAACGCTCGAGACATCTCAAAAACGACTTTTTTATCTTTATATTTTTTATGGGCCTCCTCGATTGGTATAATCTATTTCCTTCTATCATATTTTTATATAGAAAAGTTTGAAATATCAAAAATCTACCTATATTACGAAATTCATTAAACATTGAAAAGCATTTTAAGAGTATAAAATAAAAGCAAAATGAAATTTAAATGGAATGCCATGCAATTCGAGTTGTATCGTGTACATTACGTACATGCATCCATGTAAATTATGTACATGCGTACATATGTACGCGGATTACGTACATACAGGAGTTGTACATATAATGCTATATTTGTTAGTCAATCGATATATTAAATTCTATTGTATAGAAAGAACAGAAGTCTCGTAATTAACCTCTCTGTAGTGAACTGATAAATCAGGAAGCGGAAAAGTCCTTGACGCTTTCGCAGTGTTCGAATGGTGTGCGCGCTCTCTGATTTTCAGGGCGGTCATAGTGCCATAGTACAACGTTATACATATAGCTGCACATATATCTATAGATTCCGTTGAACATAACATACATAGATTGGATACGTGGAGAAAGGGGCTTGTTTTATCGAGCAGCAACGTTCACTCTCCCTCTTTATGCCAAACCGAATGCGCGGCTCGTTTGACTCGCGCTGATTGGAAGCGCAAAAACGTCCTAGTCGACGATTTTCAATTCAGCGAGTTTGAAATTCTCCTCGCTCAGCTCCACTCTTCTCGTCGTAGTCATAGTTGTCGTAGTCGATGTCGACGTCGTTCGAGCATTTCGCTTCGACTGGTTGCCCGTTGATACTTTTTGTACCTTGCTCTCTTGTTTTCAATTTTTTAGTTGTCCTTGTGCGAAGTTCTTTCTTTTTTTCTCTCTCTCTTTCTCTCTCTCTATACATATCTATCTATCTATCTATCTATCTATCTATCTATCTATCTATCTATCTATCACATTCGTTTTCATCTACCCACTCACTCATCCATCCAGTTACCCTACTCGCTTTTCTTCTTTTCTACCTTCCTTTTATCCTTCTTTCTTTCGAACACGTTTCGTTCCCTTCGAAGAAACGATTGTTTTCTTCCTTCAACAAGAAGCTCTAGTCCTATTCGTGAATATTCTTGAGAAAGAACGTAAGAGATATGGAGTAAAGGGAATCCTTCCGCATATATTTACAATTGCGTTATAGCGATTGGATTGTTGCGATGCGAAGAGTGCTATTCGAAAAAAATGATACCATTCGTACATCGATGAGCGGGAAAACGGGAAAGCTCTGAAAGTAGGTCGAGCTCGTTGACGTCATCTTTCGAATGCCATCGGATGACCGCAAACCGAACGAGTTCTACGACGAAAAGAGTATCAACGTTGGAAACGCATTATCGACTTTTACACGTACCTTTGCTTTTTTGTACTAAATCCTCTTCCTTCTTTTAGATAAATAAAATCTTTTTCTGTTTTCCTTTCTTTTTCTTTTTTTTTCTTTTTTGGCAAAATATAGGTACCTACCTACGCAGCAACGTTTCGTATGATACGCGCATTTATTGTCGGTACGTGAGTCCGCGAGCGGTCAAGGTTATTTCTTTTTTTGTGAAAAGAGTATTTCCAAACTTCAACACAAGTAAATTTTATGACAAAGTAAATTTTTGCGTCCCATTGTTTTTCCAATGAGTGCGCGCATTGTTTGTCAGCTTAACTATGGAAATTTGTGGGAGGCCGTGGATCGAGCACTATTAGATTATTATCCCTTTGAACTTGGCAAACGGGGTCGATCGATTCGAAATCCACCACCCCTATTTTCTCTTTTCTCCTCACCCTTCCCCATCCGATAATGGTTCCCGCGGGATGCATTCAACCGTTCTAGAATAACCTGTTTGTACGTAGAACTACGTCAAATAAAAGAGAAAAAGCGGAAACGTTAAACTATTCTTAAAAGGAGATTATCCACTTTGTTCCTTTCAAGAAGATCAGCGTTTTTAAATAATATTAAACATATGTTAGTTTCTCTCTTAAATTAACAGAGATTTTATTTTTCGATAAAACTGATCGATGTTATACAATTTTTAATTATTAAAACGAACAAGCAGGATAGGCTGAAAAACTATCAGATCAAAAGCGTGTATACTGAGTGTACTGAAGTTTAAATCAATTCGATAGCAAATAATTATTTTAATTTCCCGGCATTCAACCTGTATCCTGTTGAAAGAAAGATTTTCAACGGTAGTATTGAACAACGGAAGCTTTCATTTCGGCTAACGAATAAATTTCAATCCTGCGTAAATGTAAACTCAATGGGTAAATATCCAGGAAACGTTTATACTCCATACTCGTAGAATATTAGTTATTTTTATATATCTACACCGTATTACCGTCTAAAGTGTCACGTTCAAACTTATTACTTGTTATAACAGATTATACATGTACCTGTTTGATTTAATAACTTGTAGCGAAGGAAAATTATGAAATTGTAGATATTATTATTGACAAATAATTTTTCGTAAATAATGGAACGCAATATTTTTATTTCCTCGAGGAGAAAGAGAGAGAGAGAGAGAGAGAGAGAGAGAGAGAGAGAGAGAGAGAAGAGAAAAAAGAAAGAGCAAAAAAATGATATCTTTAAAAGAAGGAAGTGGTGGCAAGGTTGGCGAGATAAAGAAACCGCTTACGAGACGACATTGTGACGACCCCTTTTCTTCCTGATCGCTATGTCACTTTTTCTCAGGGATAACCCTCTCTTCTCAGCCCTCGTTTAAGTAAAACGCGAAAGGTTGACCGGTCCAACGGCAAAAGGGAAAAGCAAGAGAAGAGAGAGAGGGAGGGGGGAGAGGGAGAAGCCGCTGTTTGAGGGAAGCGAGCGATAGCAGTCCATGGGGGTCAAGAACGGAGTGGGGAGAGGATCACCAGCAAAGGCTCTCGGCAATTTCATCATGTTCATTGAGAGTTAGTTGCTTGATGTTCATCATCTCAAGTTGTGCAATAGCTCAAATTTTCTTAAAATCCTTCCTGAGGGAAGGATTTCTCTCCTTCGGGATTGAAATTTTCCAATTTGCAATTTTTTGGAAACGGCAACAATAGCAAACGGAAAACGGATGTTATCTGTCGAAACGTCAGGATTCTTCTACTCGTGAAGAATTATCGGAAACGAGTGATCGGACGGCCTATTGGCAGGTGATTGATATGTTCCCCGCGCGCGCAACGTTTTTTCTTCTGTCATGTCGGCGATACGTTCGGCGCGATAGACTTTGTTCGTGACATCGTTGTGACATGGATGGATACAATCATGTCTGGTATCATCATCAGCACCAAAAGCAGGAGCAACACCAGCATCTATCTTATCAGCATCAGCAACAGCAACAACTACAACCTCAGCAGCAGGGACAGCAGCCGTTACCGCATCATCATTACCATCAGCAGCAGCAACAGCAGGATCTTCATCGGCATTATCATCATTCCGTTCATCAGCATCAGTATTCGATGCATTATCCGCCGGATTATCTCTATCGCTTCTCTCTTCAGGTATATTGTTCACTAATCCTTTGCGATCAACAAAGAAACGTATCAAGTATCAACCTTCTCCGGTTCATCCTTCCGTCCATTCATTTACGTCCTTTCGATTAGACACAGAAGAGGGATGTTCGTCGCAAGTAACGTTGGTTATTTACTTTATAAAGTACATCGTAGGGAAGAGATCCTCCACACACACACACACACACACACACACACACACACACACACACACACACACACACACACACACACACACACACACACACACACACACACACACACACACACACACACACACACACACCTAGTTTTTCCCGCGCGAAAGAAAAGTCCTTTTCCCCCACCCCCTTCCCCACCTTCCACCGCCCCCCCACTTTCAAAGAATGATCGGACGGCACTTTGTATTCTTTTCAAGCCACTCGACGTTATCGATCGGTCGAAGAACCGCTCGTGAATTTTAGGATTCGAGGTAGGTGCTTCTTATCGAATTCAACGGATACGACGAGTTAAAGCCCGGCTCGAATTAATCAAACTCCGCGCGCGCGTCGTACGAACGTGTACCCTACGTATGATTTTATGGTTCCCGCTTCGGTACGCCGCCGGCATGAACAATCGGCTGGCAGAGAGCGAGGGTGAAAGCGGCCGACGTACATATAAAGATATAGAGTGCGCGAGAGGAAGACCATCCCCCAACCCTCTTCTCTCTCTCTCTCTCTCTCTCTCTCTCTCTCTCTCCTTTGCTCTCCAGAGACATACAGAGCTGGGAATTCAGCATCCAAACTCGACCCGAATACGGCGAGGCATGCCTTATCTGACAGGCAGATACCGCCGGAGTTATGCGTTACCTACGCCAAATTATGTTTCCACTTTGTCCCCGCCTACCCTCTTCGGCATCTATCCTACCTCGACTCACTGTGCTCATTCCCCTCCTACCATCGTTTCCGCTTCTCGTTACTGCACATGATGCACTTAGCCGGACACGTATTCACCAACGATGCCATCGTTGCCAGACCCTGAAGATTCGTCGAGATTCGAGTTAGATGCGTAGAGCTATTGATTTTTCTTTAATAACTACGCGAACATAGTTAACTTTCTCGAATCGATAAGAAACTTCTCTCTCTCTCTCTCTCTCTCTCTCTCTCTCTCTCTCTCTCTCTCGTTCTTTTCATACACGTATACATATACACGGGTTTTCTCTCGAACACGAATTTTCTTTCTCAATGGATTATTGAATCGAAAATGGCTATATCATATTTAGAACTTTAAGTTTCACAAAGAAGGGTGTAATCTATAATAAGGATGTAAGTATCTTGACAGTTTTCAGAGATAGACGCTTTCATTTAATTTCGAAATTACGGCGAAATAATATCGTTTTCTTTTTTTGTAAATAAATAAAAATCTGTGATGATAGATCTCTGTAATCGATATCGATCAGCGTACTTGATAATTAACGCTTCTAATTATCAGTGTGTTTGGGATTGAAAAACGAACAATGGATGAATGGCTAACCGACGGTTGCGAAAGAGAGAGAGAGAGAGAGAGAGAGAGAGAGAGAGGAATGCCTTAGGCACTTTAGCTGTTCAAGAGGAAACGCGAGTGAGTACGCGCGATTTTCGAGCTCAACAATGGACGAGAGATGTGTAATGACCGGGATCTACTGCCTGGAACCACAGCATTCCAGATATATACGAGGAGCCCACCGTTGCTTCTCATAAAACAACGGCCGATCCTTGGACGCCTGTTAAATTCTTGTCCGTATGCGACAGATTTCGGAACTACCTCGAGTAATTAGCAGCAGTGGAAAACGGCGAGTAATTACGATCGTATTATGAGTCTCGACGCGGAACGCTTTGGGAAAGGCTCTCGAATCGTGCGATGATACATGGGAGGTATAAAGAGAGAGAGAGAGAGAGAGAGAGAGAGAGCAAGATAGAGGGAGTAAAGCAAATGGAAGGTCCGCGTTAGGCTAGAGGATGATGAAAACGAGAGGCAAAGTGAGAGAAAAAGGTAGCTGAACGGTAATAGTATCGTTCAGTGACAAAAGGACTACCTGGAACAATGCGTCCGCTTTGCGTCGGTGTGCAACATTAGTATATACACATACTATATACCTTTATGTACATACATTTATGTACTATTGCTGTAATATATATATATATATATAGATAGATAGATATATATGCGAATTAAAGCGTGTCGTTCATTGGCGTTCCTGTGTTTTTTGGTAGATTTTCCGTCTATTACGTTCGCGTTAGATCGATCGACCGTCGAGCGTATTCGGTGAGGTATGAAAAAGGTGGTGGATGTCGAGTGGTAGGAAAAAAAAATAGAGAAAGAGAGGGGAGAGAGGGAGAGAGAGAGAGAGAGGGAAAGAGAGAGAGAGAGAGAGAGAAACTGAGAAAAGAGAGAACAAATTCGATGCTCCTTTAAAAGAATATTCTACCATCTAGAAGCGAACGCTCTGTTCGCGATGATATTGCAATTGCGATTAGACGTAGGAACGTAGAATGTACTAGGACGTAAAACAGTATCGACGATTTTGGGACGTTCGTCAGAGATTCATCTTCGTTATCGAACGAACGTATCTCACTGGAAAGTGCTTTCTCTGCCGCGCGTTGTGATTTACCGCCACGCGATTCACGATACATTGCACGCAGCCCTGACGAATCAGCGCTTTCAGCTTGATATCCGAACCATTTAATCTCAACGATAGATTCTCCTTCGAGCAAACTATCGAAAAGTGTCCTCCTCGTGAATAGTTCATTAGGGATCTAGTGCGTCCATTTTGACGATATCATCGATACATGTTCGTCCATTTAACGTGATACTTTTTTTTTTTCATTTTATTACAGAACGAATGAAGTTTTGCCTCAAGCGAATCGCTTTCTAAATTCTTCGAGGATGAAAAAAAAGAAAAAAGGAAAAAAAAGAAATTGTTTAGTTCATTGATAGACTAACATCGGACACATGCACTAGCATGTTTAAACAACAGAAACAGTATCTAGGCTAACGAAACATTTCTGGTATCGCTTTACGTTTTCTCTGTGCGTCCAAACGAGATTGAAACGAATGTTTATGGTCTTTGATGTAATTATCGAGTAGGAGGTTGGCTTTTATAGATGATCGCTCAAGTCAACGGGATAGGAAAGGGTTCAGCGATGTATGCCCGTGCTCTGGCAAAGGCAGCCTATTGGTTATTGCTCCTAATCCTGATGCCATGTATTCGAGGAATTTATGTGTTGGCTAAGCTACCAGATTACTGGAACCCTGTCGAAAAGGAACTATTCTCTATGGAAATAGAAATTCTCAATGTGGATTTGTTAACCTTTATATTTTCACCACGGTAACATTGGACGGTAATGATATTCCTAGGTTCGATCGATCGACATTTTTCCTTTTTTTTTTTTTTTTATTTTTCTTCGTTTTACTCCATTGCGAGAAAAAAAACTAAAGCAATTATTGACGCATGAAAAGGAGATACATTCGAGTAAAGTTGACCTCCTTTGATCTCTCGTAATCGACCTTTTTTCCTTTCGTTTCCTCTTTGTTTCCCGATCTATCACGAAGTAGATATGGTCCGTATCGTTTATCTTATCTTACTTACTGTTTTCTGAGTCAATAAACAACTTCCATTCCGAGTAAACGATGGAGATCGAGGCGGAAATGAGAGCGAGGGTTGAAAGCTGGATCGGACCAGGGGAAAAAAAAAGAAGTCCATGGAGTTTGTTTCTAAGAGAGGAGCCAACTGCGTCGTCTACGACGATGACAGTTACGAGAACGTAATGCTTTTGTCGTAGTAGGAGAAGAACGAATAGATGGGACGAGACGGACGTAACAGAAGAATTTCTCGTTCTCAGACTTTTATGACTATACCGGATTTTCACAAACGCCCAAACGTTCCTCGTTATCGCCGTCGATGCTTTCTTTTATTTCTTTATCTTATTCTTCTCAACGTTCGTTTTTTCTCCTTCGAAATATTTCAAGATAACAACTCTTAAGAGGACTTTGTTCTAGACGATTCGTCATTTTTCATTTTATTCTCTTTCTCTATTCCTTTCTCTATCTCTCTCTCTCTCTCTCTCTCTCTCTCTCTCTCTCTCTCTCTCTCTCTCTCTCTCTCTCTGTTCTTTCATTCGCTGGACTCGCGTGAAAATGTATCCTATCGTTTTATAGTTGCTTTTATTCAGAACGATAAAGAACTTATCCTCGCGGACGTTACTCGGATAAAGTTTAACGCTTGAATGAAACGAAACGTAAGACGAACGTTTGCTCGAAAAATCGTGTGATAAGATGTGTCGAGATGAAACGAATGTAGCTTCGTAATTAGCACGATTGTCGAACTAAAAGAAAAGTTTTGTCTTTTTGCATTGTACAATAAATACCTTTGCTACATCCGGCTAGACGGATCAAAAATTCATTCAGTAGTATAGTGTAGTTCTCATCAAATTCCATTCAAATTCTTACATCAAATTAATGCTGGAAAACTAATTTTACGATAGCGTTCGTTTGTAAAGTTTTATTTAACAGTATAATAAACGCTAATATAGTTTCTCTAAGTTGAGATAAAGTTATATAATAATTTCGCGTAATTCTGTGAATGACTTAATTGAAACTCGTACTGATCTCTAGGTATTATAAAACTCTTAATGGTCTTGTCGAACTATAAGAACTATGAGAGATACGCACTGATCACTATTATAAGACACTCAATGGTCTTACTGAACTACAATATAAAACTGGTCTTATCAAACTATAAGAACTATGTGAGAACACACCGTGGTCTCTATGGCTTATAAGAATCATAATGATCATATTAAATCATAAGATACGTACCTATCTTGATGGTGTATATGAGGTTTGCAATTTACGATTCGACTATTAATGTTCGACGTTCAAAATAGGAGTATTTTTGGAGAACTATCCGAGAGGGCGATTGAAGAAATTAAGAAAAGGGAAAAGGAGAAGTTCGATGAAACCAATGTATGGAAAAAGGGGCAGGATTCTAATTGTTCGGATATATGGCCGGAATATTAGTATCGACAATTGTTTAAACAATTTCGTGTACAATCCCTAAACATTGCATTAAGTGGCCGTGCATTTTACAAGCGAAAAGTACCTACCTCGACAGATAGGCTTAAGATAAATACACCGGTCCTTTGATTTATAAGCTTCTTATATTTAATACCAAGCTAGAGAAAATTCAGGAATCAATATACAAAACGGAAAAAGATCTTTAAAGCTCAGACTAAGTTGGATCATGTGTTGCTTCATCTTAAGTTTGTTCTTTAGCAAGCGTCCAATGGATTTTTCAAAGGCAAATATTCCCTATCGTCATAAAGTATCTTTAATAGAAAATATAATGGTCTGCTGAGGGTGTGTATTTGCGTCAATATAATTATTACCGAAACAGAGCTACTTCTCGATTCGCTTCTTTTCCGTTTTTTTTTCCTCGACATGTTAACAATCTCTTATGGTAGGTATAATATATATATATATATATATATATATATATATATATATATATATATATTTATATATATCATATTAGCCTTGAATTATTTATTTATTTCGGAAATATTCACTTCAAATAAAATAGGAATTACGTCGAGATTTTCTCTCGAAGTCATAAGAAACTTAATAACTTGTTCTCGTGGATATCGTCGGCTGAATGGCCGATCGTTCGCTCCACGTCATTTACTTTCCATAGGTGCGATGGAGCGATATCGATTTTCCGTAGAACGTACTCGAGAGAACGTCTCGTGCGGAGCATTAAGGAGATGCATCTGAACTCAAAGGAATATATCTGAACGGCGTGTAAGCTGGTCAATGCCAGGCGTGCCAAACGTTTCCTACTCTCGACCGTAATTTCCACGTGGTTCCGTGTCGATCTGCCGATAGACTATATATACGTAGATCCTGATGAGAGAGAGAGAGAGAGAGAGAGAGAGAGAGAGAGAGAGAGAGAGAGAGAGAGAGAGAGAGTTTGTGTGATAGAACGGAGGAAAGGATAGGAAGAGGGCTTGGACAGAACCCAGAGAAAGACCAGATTTCCTAATCGGTATGAGGGTTTCCACCAGCCGGTTCTCAATTCGTACCAAAGCAATTCAGAGAGCTCACTCGTCGAGAGGGAAGAGCAACACGAGAGAGAAGAAAGATAGATAGAGACTTCAAGCGATAGAGAGAGAGAGAGAGAGAGAGAGAGAGAGAGAGAGAGAGAGAGAGAGACCGAAGGGAACGACTCGAAGACAATGCAATTATTTGCAATTACCGCGTTCGTCCGCGGCTCGCGGAATTATCCCATTCTGTTTCCATTACCGTTCCTACCAGCTTTTCTCCTTCTCTTTCTTGCTATCCTCTCTTCGTCATTCTCTTTCTCACTCGCTCTCTCTCTCTCTCTCTCTCTCTCTCTCTCTCGCTCTCTCTTTCTCTCTCATTTCGGTCTATGTCTGAAGCATCATCGAGATGAGAAGGCTCGTCTCTTTCTCCCCAGTCTCTACCTGTTATATGCGGCCGTTCAATGCATGTAGTAGAAACGCAAGATGCCATACCGTCAAAGCATCGAAGGGAGAAATTAATAGAGCGAGTTCCATGGATAGAAAGCTAGATAGCTGTGAAGATTATTGAAAAGAATTTGTTCTTTTTCTCTCTTTTCATTCGAACGATATCGTCGATGATAAAAGTATAGAGAGGCATAGAGAGGGAGAGAGAGAGAGAGAGAGAGAGAGAGAGAGAGAGAGAGAGAGAGAGAGAGAGAATGTTTTCTAAGGAAATTCACTCGCATTTGGAATTTTTAGTATCGTCAAGGAATGTATTCTAATAATGCCCAACTTCTTTCTTAGCTGACCGTTCGCTTTTAAACGGATTGGTTCAAGCGATGAAGAAGGTACCTCTTAGGTATTAGATAGCACATGACCGAAAAGACGAGAGATAGAATTCGATTACAAAGCCACCAGACTGACGTCCTGCGTCGTCAAGAATCGGATTCTCTCTCTCTCTCTCTCTCTCTCTCTCTCTCTCTCTCTCTCTCCATTCCTTCGAACCCTCTTTTTTCGCCACCCACTAGTCTCTGATTCTCTTGAAGGCTTGCGATGTATTCAAGTCGTTAAAGATTAACGGTGCTCTCGTCCCGACGTCGTATTCAGAGATCCTGGACCGTAGGATAGGGGAACGGCTAATGTAACAAAGGAAATCCGGGTGGCGAACGACAAAACGTAATTACGCGACACTCCTCTCGCTTTTCTTCTACCACTTCTACACTTTCTTCTCCTCCTCCTCCTCACCCTCTCCCCCCGTTCTCCCTCTCTTTACATCATTCTTTCTCCCTTTCACAATTCTTTCATTTCATTTTTCCTCCATCTTATCCTTCCTCGCATCATTTTTATATACACTCACCTATCCCATTTCCTTCCCATCATCGCTTTCGTTCGTTCTCCCTCCCTCCCCCCTGACCCCCCATTTCTTTCTCTTATGTATACTTTTATGCTTTTATTTATCACGCTGCTACGTCACACGACAACCATGAAGGTCTTTTGAAACGAACGATAAGACATTCACGAAAAGAACAGTTTTTGAATTAGATATTTTGACTCGAAAACACGGATCTACACTAATCGCGTCGGATCGTAGGACGATTCGCCGCCTATGTGACTTTCGCATTGAGTTCTCCCAAAGTTGAGTTATCAAATTACATTTTACCATTCCTTGAAGAGAAGAATTTATTTGCGAGATAAAACGTTGGAAATTCGAATTGATCAGAATCTATCGACGTAGTAATCGATATCAAGATCCGGTGTTATTGACAATAAGAATAAGAGAAAGAAGAAATGGAAGAAGGGGGAAAGAATAGGGTTCCTTTTTAGTATACATACTTTAAAAGATATATATATATATATATATATATATATATATATATATATATATATATATATTGTCGGGATATACTTCCGTTTCCCTTGGGTCGTAAGATCGTGAATATATACTATATATGGTAGTATGTACCTACATATCTGAAAAATTAATATGAACTTTAGGAAAGTGTATTCTTTCTTGGTGCGACGGCTGTTCCAAGTTTTACGCTGTCGGTCGCGATCAGCCTCCAAGCGGGATGACAAAATCCAGAGAGAAATTTTAATAGATTGCCCGGGCATAATATTCCATTCTTTCCTTCCTTCCTTACTTCCTTTACTTCCTTACTTCCTTACTTCCTGCCTTCTCGTAAAAGTTCTAGCTAGAACTTCTACGAAGAAAATGAAATACCAGCCATATAACCTTCGATCTTTCTCTCGCATACTTTTACCTTGAACACGTGTAGTGACACGCGGACATGGTTTCAGACCATAGCTTCGGGTCACTTTGATATGTATCGTTTTTGTTAATATAAAGCCATGTCCGCGGATTGTCAACGTTGCTTGTATTTTTAATGCTACGATATATTATCTACTACAACGAAAGGATGAACGTAGTTCTCGGTATACGCACACTTCAATGCGTTGATAATTTGCTGAAAGCTGACGTCTTGAAACGGAATGGAGTTGGTTCCAACCAACGACGGAAACGATTAGCTCGCTTGAAGGCATTGTCGTTATGCTATTACCTCGAGACTCAGCGTGGAATCGCTCAGAGTGTAAAATTACTGCTACCAAAGGCTGGCTAGAGAGAGAGAGAGAGAGAGAGAAATAGAGGGAGAAGGACATGGAACCGCAAAGAGATAGATAGATAGATAGATAAAGAAAGAGAGAGAGAGAGAGAGGGAGGAAGGTATAGAAGGAGAGAGAAGGAATCGGGAATATAATAGAAGAAGATAGAACTACATAGACATAGATGCAGTATGCTAGAGGGTTGGTGCCGGAGAAGTACCACCGAGTTCCTAAACTACCAGCGTCTAGTAAGTGGTAAACTGGTAGGTTACTAGAGAGAGAGAAAGATAGAGAAGAGGAGAGAAAACGATTAGTAGAGGCACGGCAAGTTATGCCGGCATTGTTCTAATTTAATCATACATGCCAGGAACAGCGAAGATACCGACTCGCTGAATAACTCGGTGGTAACGACCCTCTCGCGAGCCACTATTTCCACCATTTAGATCGGTTCTCGTCGATCCTTTTCCTCTCATATCCTTTTATACTCTTCGTTCGTCTTTTTATCACATGGATGGTTCTTCGTCTTTTCGTTTCTCTCCTCTCTCTCTCTCTCTCTCTCTCTCTCTCTCTCTCTCTCTCTCTCTCTCTTTCCCTTTTTTCTTTCTTCTTCCACGAATGCTCTCTCAGGCAGAGTTAAAGCTCATGAAAATTTTCCATTTCTATCTCATGTCTCTAATATGACATAGCTTCGAGTAACACCTGCCTAGGGTGATATCATTTCCTGCTTGCCCGTCGCATCCGCTCCGTATTTTATTTCTCGATCTCTGTTCGACGTTAAACATAAATGGAAAGCAAGAGATATCGAGAAGTAAACGGCAACGACGACAAGCTCGTTGGAGAAAATGAGCTACATATCCGTACCGTTGATCAGCCGCCCGAAAATCTTTGTAATTTCGTAGCCGTTCTCCTAGAACTTCAATACTACGAATCCTTAAACTAAAAGCTGACACTCCTCCGACACGATAAACTACGCTTGACGTGTCTCCTTACGACGATAATTACCTCGAACGCAATGTCTTTCTATTATTTTTCTCGATGTACTTCCGAATTTCACTTTTTTTTCTTTATTTTTTTACGATATCGACATATAGAAACACCA
Organism: Dolichovespula media; assembly: GCA_911387685.1. NCBI lineage: Eukaryota > Metazoa > Arthropoda > Insecta > Hymenoptera > Vespidae > Dolichovespula > Dolichovespula media. The sequence continues at coordinate 15,764,170 of OU426851.1, forward strand.
ATGAATGGAATTCTTGCAATAAAAATGAAAGGAAAATAATGAAGAATTCTCTCTCTCTCTCTCTCTCTCTCTCTGTCCCTCTTGAGCATCGGTTTTGAAAATCGAAAGCGTCGATAGAAATCTCATGCGATTTATTTAACTCTTTGAAAAAATGAAGAAGAAGAGAGAAAGAGATGAGGAAACATAGAGGAAAAATATAAGATAGCCAAGGATGGTGCGAGAACAGTCGACTGGAATTAAAAGCGATTTTATTGGCGCGGCTTTCCGCGAGTCGCGTTTTAAATTAAACTTGGTCTGTTTCCATCGCCGTTACGGTGTGCCTAGCGATTACCGTTTATCGATTGGATTACTACCTATTTGATGGGAAGTAAGAGAGAAAGGATACGTGGCTTTTCGTTCGAGCTTGCCGTTCCATTCAAATATATCAAGTCGACGAACGAAAATCGAAAACTATTAACGCCAGCTCGAATCTATACCTCATGTCTCGTATTTTTTATACTTCGAAAATGCTCGTTAGTGATGGATGAGCCATTTACGTGAAACGATTACGTAGAAGCGTAATTTTGTAAAGCACGATTGGCACTTCACACTTTTTGCTTTTTGTTTAACTCGTATGCTTATTTTAAATATTGCCATGGGCTTTATGCATTTTACATGCACACGTGTATGACTTTTTAAATGGATAAAATTCCATTCAAATATCGTTCCATTCATCGTAGAGTTCGAAGGAACGAACAAATATGCGAATGAGAAGAATAATCGTCCTTTGAAATTATTACAACGAGAATTTTTCTAATTCTACCATAGAAAAAAAAAAAAAAAAAAACGACGCCGTTCTAGCTCCACCGTTTAAATAAACCTACTTCTAATATATACTCCCTTTAATTACAAAAGTTAAAAGTTCTGTCTTTTTTATGATTTTCTCTTCACATGAATGACAATAAATAGATCTGTATGTCTCTCTCTCTCTCTCTCTCTCTCTCTCTCTCTCTCTCTCTCTCTCTCTCTCTCTCTCTCTCTCTCTCCATTTCTTCGCTTCTTTCTCTCTTTCTCTGCAGTTCACTTCGCGTGAACATGAAACGAAGTAGAAAACGAAATGGAGAAAGTAAACGCGTAGCACGCACGAGCAATTAAAAGGGAAACGTTAGCGTACGTCGGACGGGGGCTTCCGTAAGAAAGCGAGAAGAGGAACGGCGCAGTGCGCTGTGAAGCGCGACGAAACGCGGTGAAGCGCGGCGAAGCACTGGTTGCTGGCATTGAAAGGCCGCGGTCGAGAGGTTAATTGCGCGCTAACACAGAGCGTTCTTTGATTACCGTCGCAGCGCCTCGCGCCTCTCTCTCGCCCGCCCCTGCGATTCTCCGCTTGCCAGGTAATTACGCGAGCCTCAGGTGATCAACCTTTATAAAAGACCCCTTCTTCTACCTTTCCTTTCCTTCCCTCCCTCCCTCCCTCCCTCCCTCCCTCTCTCACTCTTCTCTCTCTCTCTCTTTTTCTCTCTTTCTTTCTCGTTCTCTTTCTCTTTCTCGTTCTCTTTCTCTTTCTCTTTCTCTCGTACGCTTTAGACCCGCTTTCGTCCGTTCTCCTCTTTTCCTTTTTCACTCCGTATCGAGTTGGAAGGTACTCGTCGGAAGTACGTTCTCTAAGTCACAAAGCTTTAGAGGTATTGCGCCGTCAGTCATTAAGTTCGCGCTTTCGCAATATTCATAGAAGGAGTCCACTCGAAGACGAGATGTAACCCGAAAGAAAAACACTCCAAGCACTTTAACGCCATAAAACGACAAGGAAGAGAGGGAGAGAGAGAGGGGGAGAGAGAGAGAGAGAGAGAGAGAGAGAGAGAGAGAGAGAGATAAAAAGGATATCGAAATTTTTTTCAACGTAGTCCTTTAATATAATAAGCTCTTCCGATAATTCCAAAATTTCTCGCAACGTTTCCTACCTTAGATACTTTTGTCGTTCAATAATTTTTCCAAATTACGTTTTATTTAATTGTCGACATAATAATATGAAAGAGAGAGAGAGAGAGAGACAAAGGGACGTCAGAAAGAAAGGAAAGATTGATTGATTACTATTTATTCCGTTCCAGGGTTAATCTCCTTCAGAACGATACAGGAGTACGTATACAAAACTTTCACACTTTTACATGTAACAAGTAAAGTGTTACACTAGTGCAACACTATTAGTGTTGCACTGTAAAGGTGGTGCATACTATAGTATAAGTGATATAGGGAAATATAAGTTACATGTGAGATTAATTAGATGCTATTGATACAATGGAGAGATGAAAGAGCGCTATAGCACTCTCTCTATCAAAGATAGACTAGAGTATTATGCAATCAACAACAACAACAACAACAACAACAACAACAACAACAACAACAACAATAATAATAATAATAATAATAATAATAATAATAATAATAATAATAACATAAATATAAACGTGTCATATAAATATCAATGTTTATGTGGCATAAAATGTCTGTAAGCAGCAATAAGTAGTTATAAGAAATAATGACAATAGTAACGGAACTATCCTTGCATCTTTAAATTAGATATAAACATAAAAATAAAGCTAATCCTAAAGCTTATACTTATAAACTAATCATATACCTATTTATAACGGAAATGATGAAAACAATTAAACAAACATTGAATTATGTCCGTGTTCATTCAGTAAACATACATCAGCGATCACACATAATCAATAATACATTCACACTTGGCGCTGACAACCCAATAACATTGTTAGAGATTACGCACACTCAACCCCAATCACATTCCCGTTGACGTGTACAGCCGAGAACCATTAATACGAGATATTTACTTACGAGTATCAACGCGACACCTGAAAGCGTATTCATTGTCAAAGTAAAATTGCAACGCGTTGTTTGCCGGCCGTCTCACGTCGAAATCGTGACACTCAACAGGGAACGGTATGCAAAAGACGCTTGAAAGATTCTCCGTAGTTTGCACCTGGCGTATGTGCAACGAAGAAGCATTCCAGAACCGGTAACTCGGCAATGCGAGGGAGTGAGATAGTGCGGCAGGGTGATATAATGTGTTATAATTTAATCTTGATCCGGAACGCGAAGGGGACCTTAATACCCAAAGATTTTACCTTCGTTCAAACAAAACCTATAAAAAAATAAAACCAGCGTGTTGCCTTATTCTGAAGAGAGTATAGAAAGACATTAAGAAAGTAGGAACGTCATTATTAAACCCCGAGCAAACGGAGATATTCGTAGTATGGCGTGAAACGAACCATCCCTTCACACACCATAAACAAAGCGAATGGAGGAATTCAGTGCTCGCTGCAGACGCATTTCCTCGACAGCGTGCATATCAATAATCACCAAGCAACAGTAATCAAAGTGAGAGTAGGCAAAACTCGTAATAAGCTTGGTCATTAGTGAATGAGAGTGCGCATATCCGTTTTTACTTGAAGATGATAACGGAGCACAGATCTCATGACATGTTCGCCAACCGAGATCGTTCTGCAGGTGGACACTGAGTGACTTCACGACACTGTAAAGAGGAATGTCTATGTCAGCGACTCTGAGATTGAGGAAGCTAAGAACGCAAACAGATTTAGTGGGAGATTAGCAATCGTAAACCCAGCTAAAATGTGAGTTACATCATCATTGACCTTCGCATTACCATTCGCGATCCTATTAAGGTGTATATGCAAGTAAATTTGAAGATCATTAGTGAACTCGATGATCACGCAGTGCAAATCTCGTCATTAATATTCCAGATATATACAGAACATAAGAAACGACCGAAAACAGAATCCTGCGTGACTTCTGAGGAAACCGGTTTCTATGATGAGCACATTTTGCCAATTCGCACTGACTAATGATGTTCCGTCAGGTACAAACAGAACCGTCGAAGCAGCATTGCATGTGAGAAGTTGAAACCTGCTAACTTTTTCATGAAAATCCGCTGATCAATCGTGTCGCGATAGCCTTTGAAGAATCGAATATGTAACAGGCCCTGCGTTCCTCAATTGTACTACCGATGGAAGGATCTGAATTCTACATCTTAGAATTCTCACATTTCTGTCGTATTGGAGATGACGAAGAGTAAAATAGAAATAGAGAGAGAGAGAGAGAGAGAGAGAGAGAGAGAGAGGAGAGGAAAGAAAGGATGTAGGAGGAAGAACAGAAAAGAAGAAGAGAAAAAGAAAAGAGAAGAAAAACTTTGTCTCGTAGTGGTCTTCGAACTTAGACGTCCGACAAAAGTTCTAAATCGCATGGAAAGAAACTCAAAGTGCTTTCCTTTTATCAACTGACAATGAGAATAGGAATTTAGTTGGAAGGAAAGAAAGAGAGAAAGAGAGAAAAGGAAGAAAGAAAAGTAAAGATAGAGATATATCTAGTACACCTGCCTTTGTAGTCTCCTACGTTCATTCTCCTAGGATTACGAATCTCATTCTTAAAAAATTGCGAATTACAAAACGCCGCGTAAAGAATACGTTGTGCATTTTACCGAATCTCTCTTAGTTGACGTATTCCATCTCTTCTATCTTCTCCTCGTCGCAGCGTCCTTCTTCTTTCTTTCCTTCTGAAAATAAACAGAACGAAATATTTCGATTCTCCACCGAACTTTTTTCAAAGAAGAGTTTTCCCGTATCGTTGCTCTCTAGAACTTTCGTATATTTCGAAAAGTATCCCTATTGGAAGAACACTTTTCTCTCGATCACGTTCTTATAACTTTATTTTTCATGACTGCAAATATACGTTCAAAAATAGTATCGATGATTTCCAACTGTTATATTAAAGAATATTTAATTTAGATTTAATACAATCCAGTATTTGTTTTATACATTTAATACCGTAAGTACATGACAAGAGCTTCAAAAATTCGTTATTTAATAAACGAAATAAAACGAAACTTTTGCTAATCAAGAATACCGTTTTTCTTTTTTTTTTTTTTTACTTTTTTTTTTATTTGGTTGCAGCAACAACAGCAGCAGACTCAGCAGCAGCAACAAGCTCAGCAGCAGCAGCAGCAGCAGCAGCAACAACAACAACAACAACAACAACAACATCAGACTCAGCAGCAGGCTAATTCGCCCGGAAACGGAAACGTCGGAAAGGGTAGTCCCTCGTCGGGATGTTCAGCCTCTCTCGGTGCGATTTCAGTGTCAAACAAGCTTCAGGTCGATCTGAAGCCGGTCGAGTGCAACTTGTGCCATAGAAAATTTAAGAACATACCCGCGCTCAATGGTCACATGAGGCTACATGGCGGTTACTTCAAAAAGGTAACGGTCTTCCCTTTCGAGAAAGGCTTTAACATTTGATCGGAAAATTTTCGATAGAACTTTAAGTTAAGGTAGAAAACGACTTAAAAGGAAAAAAATAATGAGAGTGGACGGACGGTCTCTTTGCGAGATTTCAACGAAGCGTCCTTTGAACTTTTAACCTTCCATCCTTTCCCCCCCCCCTCTCTTTCTCCCCGTCGTGGATCTTATTAAGGTTAAAGAAATGGTCTGGATGCTGCTTCTGCAATCGTCGAAACAGAAAGATCAGCGATTTCCGAACGCTTTTTCTTTTCCCACTTTTCTTCGTCCGAAGGCCCGTCTATGTTGCTCTTACTCATTCTCTCTCCTCCTCTTCCTCCTCCTCCTCCTCCTCCTTCTCCTTCTCCTCCTTCACGTTCTCTTCCTCCCTCTCCACCTCTTCTCCTTCTGCGCTGATTAAAAATGTCTTAACGAACTGCAACGTCGTTCATAGAAAAGTGCTGAAAGATTTGCAGAGCAAAAGTTTTTCCCTTTTCAGTCGTGGAGAAGATGGGGTGGGATGGGAGGGGGACTTTCTCTGCAACATGGGATGAGGTGAAAGGAGCCAAATACTAGCGCGAGAATGTCTTTTTCCACTTCGATAAACTCTCCGAGAGCGGGAAGAAAGAAGGTAAAAGGGAGGGGGAAAAAAGAAGTCCGATTGGAAAGGCGATGCGAGTGTGACCAGAGATTTCAAACGATCAATTAATTTCCAGTCCTTCGCAGACCCCGACCATTTAATATGCTCTTTTTCAAAGAAATAAAAACGATCTGGATGCGCGAAGAGTCAATGAAAAATCGTTGTTAAGCGATCGCTTTGACGTTTAAAAAGCTCCATTTTTATCGAACATTCAACCTGTTTTTTCTTTTATTTTTTTGTTCAAACCTTAAAGAAATATTTTTCATTTCGATTTCACGAAGTTAAGATTTCGAACTATATATCAAAGCGATCAATGAATTGAAGATCGAGAATCGTCAATGATCCGTAGCGATTTCATGGAGTGCGAATAAACGAGCATACGATAAAAAGTAATACGATTACAACGATGTGGAGAACGAAACGGCGGAGTAAGTATCGGAACAACTCAGCGAGCGGATAAATAAACGGGCAGCAGAAAGAGATAGATAGATAGATAGATAGATAGATAGAGAGAGAGAGAGAGAGAGAGAGAGAGAGAGAGAGAGAAAGACCGGAATGGATGGAAAGATAAGGCGATGATCGAATCCAAATGAACCCATTAACAAGCTCTTTCGTCTGTCCAAAGCTTCGAAGCAATCCTCATCGAATCGAAAAGAGGAAGAATGAGAAAAAGGAAAAGGGAATGAAAGGGAGTGGGGAGGGGGGTGTGCTCGATGGGGGTATGAGAAATGAACAAAAAGAGAACACGAGAGAAAGAAAGAGAGATAAAGAGGGATAGAGAGAGAGAGAGAGAGAGAGAGAGAGAGAGAGGGAGGAAAGAGAGAGAGAGCCGTACAAACATTGTCTCGAGCTTTCTCCATTATGCAGATTGAATTTGACTGGTTACGGTCTGGATTTGCAACAGTGGTGCTCCCCGCTCGAACCAGTCGAGTTTTCATCGTTGTACCGACCCTCCTCGTAGCCCTGTTCGAGTCCTACCACAGCAACGCCCCTGTTCCAAGTCGATTCTACTCGACGTGTAGGGCGAGTCCTCGAACCATTTCCTCTTTCATGGCATTGGTCGAGGTTTTTGTTCACGGAAAGGAAGGATGAGTGATCGCACGACCGCTGCCGAGAATTATTGAAAACTTTCGATGACCCTTCCTACGGATATATCCGGATTAATATGTACTCTCTCTCTCTCTCTCTCTCTCTCTCTCTCTCTCTCTCTCTCTCTCTCTCTCTCTCTCTCTCTCTCTCTCTCTCTCTACATTCGAGTTCAATACTATGGACACTGCTATTAGTAGAACACGCTGTGGTAGCAAAGGTATATTTACTTATAATATATTTTTGAGGTATCTTCTCATACGGACAGTTTAATGCTTTGGAACAAATTAAGGAAAAAACTTTGGGATTGCTGTCAATTTTCCTGGTTTCGAATCTACCCTGCGTGTTATACATTTTTCCCCTGTTTGTTTCGTCTGATACGTTTCTTTTACTCGTATTTTTATTTTTTTATTTTTTTTTTTTCTTCATAAAATCCCCAAACGATTTTTGTCCTACGTGACTGTTTCAATTCGTATTTTGCCGAAACGTGATTAATTATTTGTACATGCTTTCAATTCGACTACCGATAAAATTAATATAGAGAAGATCCCAAACCGCTTGATAGAACGGAAGACGAGAAAATAGACTATGTGTTCCAAATTCGATGTCGTGACGCGTAACAAACTGATGATTCGTAACAGACGGACGCCTCGCAATCAATTCCGCGCATTAACGGGCAACAATCAATATTCATGAAATGCACGTTGCGCATCCACGTCAAAGACAGAGTTCAATTTCGTGAGAGACGATATATACGTTGACAAAGGCACACGTACGAGTTAACGTAGAGAAGTTCGAGATTGGAAATTGTCGACCGCTAGAATGATCGCGACTAGTTACGTACGGCATCCACCGAAGATTGCTGTGCATTTTCACGCTTGCAATAATTAACTCTTCCGTCTACGTAGAAATTCTATCCGTTTATAACTTGCAAATATGATCGATCGACAAAAATTCATTTCAAAGTATCCCTTAAAATGTAGATACAATAAAGTTATCGTCGGTATAAAAATGTTAAATGTGACGCAATGACGAAGGAAAGTAACGTATCTCATTAGACTCTTAGATCTCAGTAGGACATCGAGAGAGGCTCGCTCGACGAGGTGGCTCTTGATCTAGTATCCCGTGGGACGCTGTATCACACACGCCAGAGATTCCATCATGAGATAATCGAATGGGCGCCTCAATTAGCTTCGCTCGGTGATTAGCGTGCCTGTCCCGCCCTCTCCTGAACAGCTCACCCTAGCCCACCTCTCCAATCTCTATTCCGAGCCCCGTCAATTTAATCGCGATACAAGCCTCTAATTCACGATCACTCGTCGCGAGTTCTATAGTGGTTGGACCATCCAAAGTCCTGGATAGATGCGAAAGTCCTGGATAAGCCGTTGTAAAGTTCTCGCGACTGATCGAGACTCGATCATCTCCGTTGCTGTCTTCGCCGAGAGAATCTCAGCTAACGAGATTTTCGAGATGCCTCTATTCTCGCGACAAAGGAACATCAATGCTCTCTACTTCGCTAACTCGATAACACGCTATGGAATATCGATTCCTACGATTTTACACGACAATCTCGCGTCCTATTTACTTCACTGTCACTGTCGAAAAAAATCGATTTTTTTTCGATCGACCTATTCGCAAAACTACTATTGAAACGTCCTCTCAACGAAGAACCATCAAACGCTTGTGTTCTTAATATATTCGCCTTATAGCCAAGACGTTCGAACATTCGTATTCTAATAGCTCGATCCTTTATTTTTATTTTTTAGGACGCCGAGAATAAGAAGAACGAGAAAAAAGAAGTCGTCGGACCTCCTCTACAAACGGCCTCGGTTAGCGTCAGAGCACTGATCGAGGAGAAGATCATTCAAAAGAGAACAACCGGTACGTATGAATTTCTTGGACGGATTCTGATATAATAGTTATTTATCTCTGAGAAATTTTTTTTATATAGAAGTGAGATATGATTTCTCATACACGAAATAGTAGAAACCGATATTCTCTGAAAGCCGCAAATGCGATTTCGGTAGTATATACATACATACATACATACATACATACATATATACATACATACATACATACATATATCGTAACACGTTTCTCAGTTTAGTCGACAAAGTCGTCCCTTCGAACAAATCACTCTTCTCTCCTTCCTCTCTCTCTCTCTCTCTCTCTCTCTCTCTCTCTCTTTCCCTCTCTTTCTCTGTCTCTCCCTGTCTTTCGCTCCCCCCCTCTCTCTCTCTCTCTCTCAGGTACTCGCGTATTTGACAGCGATATTTTGTGAGTGTGCGCGCGCGTCCATCGCCATAGTATGCCATGAACTGCCGAAGAAGCGTGATTTACGAAGCGAGCACGCCAGAATATTTCTCGCATTGTCCATGTCGAGGCGATAAATCAAGCGACGGTGGAGAACGGTGGAGGCGAAAGCAAAACGGACGGGGCAGAGAGGAAACGGGACGGGAGGGGGGGGGGACTAACCGAGCGTGCTTTTGTAACGGAGCGAGCATCGTTAGCGATTTATGCTCGATCTCGCTCAGCTCCGTTTGCCCAAAAAGTGCGATAGCGAGTTCCTCGAGAGGCTGAATTGTAAAATGAGACGTGCTTTTATTTCAATAGTAAAGAAATGTATAGCGTTTATGAATATTATTGATGATGGAAACCATATGATTTTAAAGAAAGCGTTAACGGAATGATGAGATATAAATTTGCTAACAATACATTCAACATTCAAACTTTGAATCATTGGAGACTTGACACTTTAAAAAGGTGTGTAAAAAAAGTCAGCACATTAAAAATCAATACTTCCTGACTATTTTAGTTTATCTATTTTTGTTTTCGTAAATGTAAAATAAAGAATACGTAGTAAAGAAAGTAGAAGGTGGAAATATAGAGGGAAGAGGAAATACGAGTTAAAGTGGTAGATACGTATGTATGTATGTATGATGTATGTATGTATATATGTATGTACATCTCGTGGCGTGGGCTTGCAGTCAAAACGTGACCCAGATAAGTATTCATGAAATCGTCGTGGAAAAGTTTCGTCCGAATACAATGGTACGCTTACATTCTTCTTTATAAATCCATTCGTTCCTGTGGTCAACATGTACACGTATTTTCATATACCAACTTCTATACACCAACGTACAAACGTATACCATGTGTCGAAATATTTAATAAGTATAAATACGAGATGACTATCTTTGATTTAATTATTATATTTTAAACGAGTCTTTCGTTTCCATGTATTATCGTTGAAATTTGTATAAAAAATTTTTCCGTCGAATGTCACAGAGTTTTTAATTAGCTTAATTCATTATCGTTTGCTTGAATAAATAATCCATGGTTCGCTGGTTTACAGCACTAAAATTATCGACAGTATACATTCTCGCTATATTATGTACAACGAAATATATTTACGTACAACGTGTTTTTCAAACGAAAGCTTGATAAAAATACGAGAAAGAAATGCCTCCTATTTCTCCTTTGTGCTTTGATTTAACTGCAATAATTTAAGTGAAGAAACCTACGGTAACACTCGTTCACTCTAATGAGTCTTTTTGTTTCGTCTATTGTTATACAGAAGATCATCCAAGAGAAAAATGTACGAAAGGAAATTTTTTATTCTCGATACGTACACAGATGTATGTATATATCTATCGACATTTACGTATCATATATACACAGATACGTTTTCGTTGCTTGTATAAAATCGGGCTCCTACTTCAAAATTCTCATTGTGCCTTTTTCTACCAATTTGGAAGTTCCCGAGAATACGTCGTTTTATTTCTGGGAAAAGTAAGCACGTAATTTTGCTGAACAAATAAACGTACTTTAATTAACGGGCGTAAGATGAAAAATACTTTCTCAAGGATGAGATTTAACAATTTTAATTCAAAAAATCTGATTCTAGCAGCGGACGCGAACATCAATCAGCAGCCACGGGTGAACAGTAGCAACGTATTTACGAATCAAGTCGATAGTGGTTCTCAAATAAACGGGAAAACAGGTTTCGCCGTACCTGCACCTCCACCTTTGGCGGCGGGCGAGAAAGTACGTAGGCTTTCCGATGGAGAACATTTTCGGCAACCGAACGTTACCGTATGTGGACACACGACCGTGCATAAACATCTTCAGGAAGCGCAAGCGCAAGCACAAGCGCAAGCACTGGCTGATATGATATTGAAGGTCAATCTTGATTCGTTGAACGAGTCGATCTTAAATCCCGTCGATATCTTATTCAGACTGTTGGAAGTTATCTATTCTTTACAGAATACCACCAAGATGGCTGTGAAGAGAACTACGTCCGATCCTGGACAGAGATTGCATCTGACGTATCAACCTCCGGTGCAATCCACAGCGAATAGTCAACAGCAGCAACACCAACAACAACAACAGCAGCAGCAGCAACAACAACAACAGCAGCAGCATCAGCAGCAACAAAAGCAGCAGCAACAACAACAACAACAACAGCATCAGCAGCAACAACAACATCAACAACAACAACGACAACAACAACAACAACGACAACAACAACAACAGCAGCAGCGGCAACGACATCCGAACAATCAAGCTCAGGCAGCACCTGCCGTCACGGAATCGTTCACGATGACGGGATACTCCGAAGATGGTGGCTATTTCAGCCCAAGTCTACAAGACGAAGTATTTCAGCAGGTTACTGCCGTGCCGGACAGTGTTCTTCTTCACGCTACTCAATTGGATTCCATTCAAGTAAATATCTGATACATTTATTTTAATTTTTTTTTTTTTTTATTCATTCACTTCTATACTTTTCCTTTCATTTCTTGTTCGTGTCTATTGCTTAAATGTTGTCCACTTTATTGTCACAATTATGAGAACGTAGAAGAAGCGAGTAACGAGGTTGGACGTTAACGCTTCATTTCTCGCTTGTTATATTTTTCGATTTGTAGTACCATCGTAGGAAAATGAAGGAGGAGAACGCGTTGGCGAAGGCCCAGAGAGGACGGCAAAGAAAAATAAAAAGGAGCATATTTCCTCGTTCAGACGGCTTGTAAAGACAAGATATTCTTTGCTCTTTGACGTTCATAATTAGCCTTACCCCGTCGCTTTATGTATTCCGCGCTGAAAATGTTGTAGTTTCAATTACGTCATAGTACATGGTTGGATCATCGACCAAAGCAAAATCTAATAAGGGGAATTATCTAAGTAGTTGGCAGCGAGTACGCTTTGCGCCGTTTGAAAAGCGACCGTAGTCTTCTCCTACTTTTCTCCCTTGCCTTGCCATCTGTCCCTGTCACCAAGCAGCCTCGTTAACCTCCGGCTTTATGGGCACCGGAGACTCTATGCCGATGTCGTATACTTTCCTCTTTCTCCTCCTTGTCCTCTCCTGTTACGAATGACGTCGCCCTCTTTCATCCTACGGACGACTACGAAGCTTTAATCGTGATTCAAGGTAGACGCGTATCCGTATAATTTCTGCTCTCCATAAATTAATGTTAATCTCCCTACTTCTCCGGTTCCTCCTAAAATAAAAACGCATTACCATTTTATTTATTTATTTATTTTTTTTTCTTTTTCATACCTAACTGCGATGACTCGAGTCAACGAATCGTTTTACTGTCGATACAAGGATTTGCATAAGCATTTTAATGGCGAAAGAAACGATGAGAAGTTTTGTTAAATCACACAAATCGACGATCCAATTACCTTCAGTTTCAGACCGCGAGCTTGCTACAAGAACAATCCAACGAGCAATTGCAGGACCTAACGCTCGAGGACAGATACTCGTCACAGCACACTGTCAATCCGGACCTTCAGGCGTTGGTAAACTCGCCGCTTCCAGATTCTCTAGCGGAGTTCAGTACCTACGGTGCCCAATATACAGAAAGTCCGCATACTTTGCCAACACAATCGCCGTTACCATCCCCGCTTACCCGACACGACAGTCCCAGTTTCACATATCCAACGCCACCGGCCAGTCAGGAAGGACTTCTCACCGGAAATCTCCCTTTGCTGAGTCCTCAAGAGGATCCCGAATCGGTTCGTCAAGTTTCGTCGCCCTTGTCGGCGGCTTTCTACACGACGACGATGTCTTCGGCTGCAGCAGTGGAAGAGGCTTTGAGCGAAGTCTTGCCCGGCGAATCGGAAGGAGATGCGGATCTTTACGGGTCCGGATCACCAAATCCACATTCACCACTGCCAAGCCCACTCTCGGCAACACCAGCGCCATCACCTCTGTCATCCTTGCCACCGTCCTCGGTGTCTTCTCCCGGGGCCGTTACCTTCACCAGCGCCAACTTCCCCATCTCACCTCATCACGCTCTCCAAAGTCAAATGATGCCAAACTCGGAGGATCCGCTATTATCGTCGACACCGAAAGACTTCACTACCGCTGGTCGACGTAGATTCGAATTTCAATCGTACAAGTTCATAAGCAGTCAAAATCTCGTCGATTTTGGCTTAGGTAACGGTAATCTCGCCAGCATAGTCGTCGACAATAACGGCGAGTTGAAGCTTATTCAAACGGCAGGTCTACAGAAGGCAAACGTTCTAGTGCAAACGGGCTCTCTTAGCCCAGCGATTACATTCAAGAAGGAGATTCGTTTGGCCACGCCAAAGGTCGATCCCGTTACCATAAATCTCGGCTTAAACGTACAAGCACAAAATCAGTATAACACCGGGCAATTCAATCAGCAACAAGTCGTCAATCCGGCCAAGTTTCTCGTCCAAACTAGTCATACCGGGAAGAATAACAATTCAAGGCAGAATAAGAGCATGATGGGAAATTCTTTGATTCCGATAGATCAGATAAAGGAAGAGCTATTGGACGAGGACGTTTTTCTTAATCCTAGTAACGTACCTGCTGGAAGCCCGATGCGTCATTGCAAGAAAAGATCGCGCATGGATGGCCAATATGCCAACAGTTCGCATTCGTATCCATCTAAATTGAGGAAACTATGCGATCGGCATTGGGACAGTAGCTACACCCCACCGCCCATATTGAATCCTTCTCGTCTTGGTCCGGGACTCTACGCGAGATTGCATCAATACGAGAAAGACTCGGATTTCAGCTCGGATGATTCTCAAGGAAACGAGGGTCCCCCGCCTAGAATCAACATAGGCACTAGATACCAACCCACTATTCCACCATTGGGTTCCGGTGTAGACAAAGGGAAAGGAGGACCGGAAGAGGACCATCTACTTTGGGACCCGGGCATAAATGATTTAGTCACCAACAACGAGCGTGAGTTACTTATAAGGCTCGTTTAAACATTCATCAGCGTTCGTCGTAATTTGGATTTTTTATAAACTCATAACCGTTACTTTCTATTTCAGTGGATATGTACTTACATTTTGCCTGTTGTGCCGGCATACCAGGAGGTGGTAGAAACACAGAGTATGCGTTTCATCTGTTACACATGTGCAAAGGAAATATTCATGTAAGGGTCTATCCCAAGATGATCGTAAAATTTCATCTCATTGTATATTAGAAAAGAATCCCATCTACGTATGTGTTCCAATATACGGTATTAATAGACAATACGTAATGTATGCAGGAGGCTATGCTGAAATTGATGAGACCAACGCCCACGTTACCTCCCGAACATCCGTTGCTTAGCCACAAATGCCACGAATCCGATCGTTGGACAGCACACGAGATGGATACATTCTATCAAGGATTACTCAAATATAATAAGGATTTCTCATCAATTTCGCGAGACGTAGAGACTAAGTCCGTTAAGCAATGCGTGCAATTCTACTACCTCTGGAAAAGACTCTGTCCCGATGATTATAAGATGGTTCGCCTTCATCATGGAAAGCCAAAAATAAAGATCGAAAAAAAGGATTATGATGATATGAGAGAACTTCGCGACGCCATTTCCTCCGTTACAGAAATGGACTTTTGCGAAGACAAATCGATCCTTCATCGTACTTTGGTAAGTTCCATCTTCAACAAATTTATCTCCGTTGTGTTCTCGATTAAACGTCATTAATTCTATCTTTCAAATTAACGTCTAATTCGTTCTGCCATGAAATTCAGTTACAGACGAACGAAAGAGAAAACTCGGCGACTTTCACTACCAGCGAAGGAGAATTAAGATTATTCGCTTATGACTGTCCGGATGTAAGTTTCGTTGTTTATGTTATATATGTTTATTGTACTGTCGCTATCTTATACTTTCTGCTATCTATTCACAAAATACTTTTTATCAAAGATATGACTCTAAAAATTATTATTACGTTACACAATCATTCGTATATTTCTGTGAAAATGAAAATCGAGACGATATATTGAATATATTAAAAATATACATATAAAATCGTGATTGTAAAATAAAGTCTTGGTAAAAATATAGAACATACAGAAAAGTATAAATTATTTAATATACTGAGCACGAAAGTCTCATTTATAAAATTTTCCGGATTGTCACTCAATAAAGGCTCACAATTTTCAATGTTTGCTTGTTTAATTGTGCTCAGCATGCTATATATCTATCAAAGAGGATCGATTTGTACCCTATACGGAGTATGCATTCGCCGTGTAAGACATTACAATGCGTATCTACATACGTATTTGCGCGTGAACGTTTCTATAAGTGTCGCATGTGATTTGTTGTTGATCCGTCCATTTTTTTCACGCTTTCTTTATTAAACGTTTAAAAAGAGGCGTACTGCGCGTGTTCTGCGCTGATCCTTGTATTTTTTCATCTGTCGTCGTTGTCGTTTGTTTGTGTTGTTTATTTTGGCTTTGTGTTTTCTTTGTGTTGTCAGAGCTTTAGCGGAAGTGTAACAGTAACGATGGCCGGGAGCACCCAAATCGCCCAAACCGGCAAAACCGGCCAAGCCACAGTCAACACCAACTCACAAACTCACACTAGTTCTGAGCAACAACTACCCGTGCCTACCCCACTTCACTACCCCTGCAAGATTTGCGGGAAGTAAGTCTCCAATCTCTAATCTAAATTACCCATTTCCGATAATCGAAGGAGAGAGAGAGAGAGAGAGAGAGAGAGAGAGAGAGAGAGAGAGAAAGAAAGAGAGTAATTTAACTATGCTGCGAGCGGCAAGTATCGGTATTACGCATACGCGACGATTTGATACTCGAAAGCTTTTAGAAAACGAAAGGAATAAAAAGCTTCTTGCGTCGATTTCAGAAAGTAGCTACCAGCTAGGTTCCCTCACCCTTTTAATATAAGATCATTTTTTCGCACGAGATTTGAGCATTAAGGAATGTTACCACCTCGTTCCTATTTTTACACACAAGTCATACCATACGTACTGTTACGACGATGAAATAAGCAAGCTACGAATAATACTTTAAAAAAAGCATATACTTCTTTTGCATCCAACTTTGTCCTTTTGATTAGCCAACTCACGCTACGTTAATGCTGATTAACGATTTTGCGGCTGGTGTTACCTTTGATCTTTACTTCAAAGCATACGTTAGTTTGTGAACCTCATTTTCTTTGTATTACCTTACGTTTATTTGCTCCTTCACTATTCTAAAGTATTCTACACTATGCCAATTTTAACAACAATCGCACAACTCGTCTATCAAATACAGCGGATATGTAATCTTACACATATGTGTGTACTGCAAGTACCTTGAAAAGCATGACATATGGTATATTAACGAGCGGTCGAACGAATTCAATGTTCTTTCTTAAAACAACAACAAAAAAATAATAAATGTCTTTTTCTTCGTTGCATCACCAATTATACGATATAATCTCCAACTCAACGGATACGATCATTCTTCTTGCAGAGTTTTCAACAAAGTGAAAAGCAGAAGCGCCCATATGAAATCACACAGGCCAATACCATCCCCCGATTTTACGGGTCAGGAGTCTAAACGGCCGGCGCAACAATCCAAGCTGCAACAGTTGCAACAACCGAGTCAACAACTACGGCAGCAACAGCAACATCAACAACAGCAGCAGCAACAACAACAACAACAACAACAACATCAACAACATCATCATCATCAACAACAACAACAACAACAACAACAAGTACAACAATCAAGTGGTGCATCGCCAGAGTTTCAAGAATATCAGCAACAGCAGCAAGTATCCTTGACGAACGGCGACATCAGCGCTCAAAGTTCAGCGCATTTATGGCACAACCCTACAAGACTTAGGCCACCATAGGGGGAGACCCACGTAGTTCAACTTAAGTTATCTTAACGAAGACTGTAATTCTAACGGTAGGAATTTTGATTACGATCGCACGATGATAACATAGGCAGGCTCTTGTTTATCCATACGCGATATCACGGTTATCTCTTCCTACCTCAGTGAAATGATGAAAAGAGTAAGAGTAAAAAAAGAAAAGAATTTCGAACAGCATCGCTCGCTCTACGAAGAAGCAAGCGTGCCCGAAGAAATGTGATACACATACGTACACGTCTGCGCGCGTGCGCGCACAGATCGATACACACATATTTGCAGGACTATCATCTACAAAAGTATTTCCTTTCGAAATAAGGATACATTTTATTTGAAATAACAAAAGCTGCGGAACGAAAGCTGAAGAAGATGAAGAAGATGAAGTAGATGAAGAAAGACTCGTACGGGACGTTAGAAGTAAGCGCTTTTAGCCAGACTATATTACTATGAACTCATCGGATAGGTAGTATCAGGCATACGAAATGCACGGACGGTGAATTTTCGCGAAAAAACTCCGAACATCGTACGCTTCAAATCGCTGCGTTGCCTACGAAGTGATAACGATAAGACGGCTCCTCTCGAAACATGCAATCAAAAACTTCGAACCTCTGTTCTATGAGGAGACAGGGTATTCGATCGTAATACTAATGTTTTTTTTTTTTCTTCCTAATACACAAAATTACGAAAAGACGGGGTGAAAGTTAGGACCCAGGCTTATCGTCGGCTACGAGATAATGCCAAAAGAATTTCACCTTCATCGATCGATATGGCCTAACAAAATGAAACAATAAGTAAATAACAAAGCGAACAAAAAGCCAACGTATTATAAAGTACACAGTGAATAGGGAAGCGAAATATCGATTGCGAGAGCGAAAAGCGTAAATCAAATGGCGAAATAAAAAGCTAGTGCGCAGTCGCGAACAAATATTTGATATATATATATATATATATATATATATATATATATATATATATATATATATATATCATATATGTATATATATACGAGATTCGCGATTTCGAAGATGGATGTGTACTTATTTCTTATGCACGTGAAATGTTCCCAAATTATGCCAGAAGACATTGCTGTTACCTGTTGCCATTTTATCATTCATTTTAAGTGACCTAGCAACGTTTATCTTTTCTCTTTTTTCAATTTCTTTCTTTCACAACGAGGATCAAATTACGAACATTACTTTTCATTTTATACGAGTAAGCAATAATTAATTATAATACTTAACGAATCAATTATAAAGACTATTATATTCAGTCACGAGATATTATAATTGATTCTATAAATTTCTGATTAGGCAATTCATATAGTTTACATTTTAGAATTCTACTTCGCCCGACATTTTTTATGATTACGAAGGAGAAAGAGAAATGTTTCGAAAATTGATCCTAGAATGGAAGAAACGATTGCTTGTACGTTTTCTAACTCGTTGTATTTAGTTATTTTATTATTAGCATGTGAGAAACGATCGATAATTAGTCTTTACAGTACGCACATAAGATCGTTGAAAAGCTTCCTAATTTCCTTACCTCTGTTATACAAAGCATTAACAATATTCGATCGTATAAATTCTAATATATATAAATATATAAATATATAAATATATATATATATATATTGATATATAATACATATATATATTGATATATAATTGAAAATAATTTATAGTCTAGGCGAAATAGTTCTCTAACAAGAAGAAGGTTGTTCAAGTTTCGCTCGGAGATGTCACTTGGTCTCCGAAACTGACAATGAGTGTAATATAATGAGTACACATGCACTAATGCATAAATATTATACATATTTGCATTCAGTACTGGCAGAGGAATAGAGAAGTTTTATTAAAAATATGACTAAAATACTGGTTATTAAATTGCTATGTGTACATAATATGTGTACATGTCTGTACATATATACATCAGTGTCTGTATGTACAAGTAAATGAAATTTATGCATATTAAGTAGTAATAGGTTTTAGGTTGTTTTAGGAAGATTCTATAGGTATATGAACTAAGTATATAAACTTTACTTGATTTTCTATCTTACTAGGGACTACGTGGCGAGACTCTTGCAAAAACAATGATGGGCCGCACGATTTTAAAATTAATCAGGAATGATGCTTCCATTTTTTTTTTTTTTTTTTTTTTTTTTTTTTTTTTTTTAGATGGACACGATGTAACGATGTTCCTATATGTAAGGTGCCTTAAGACGAAACTGTTTTATTTTTCTCTTATATTATAACTTTTTATCCATGCTCGTGATCTTTCTCATATTGCTTTTTAAATATTAGACGCACGTTTTGGTTTATATTTAACACTGATTAGTTGCGTTGAATTTTACTGACTGAAACACGATATATTTATTTACCTACTTTTGTATTTGAGTCAGACTCTAATATCTTTTTCTATTTATATATGTATATATAGGAACATCTTTTCCAAGAATTGCATACAATACGTTTGAGAAAGACAAAATGCATTGCGAATCAAAGCAATGACGAAAGGCGTTCTAAGGTTCTATGAAGTGTTGAAATATATATGTATATTAAGTTTCATTTAGTGAAACTCTAAATTGTTATTCAAGAGAGTTGCCACTGATCGTAGACGCTATAATTCTACCTTAAAAATATTGTTACTGTTAACACTTCTTCTTCTTATTAACTTTTACCATTAAATAAATCATCATATACATTTAAACTTTTAAAAAACTTTTCTCAAAATAATTGCAAAGTGACTGAGGACGCTTTAAAATGATCTGCCAAGTCTTGATAACTTTTAACAGTGGCTTTTTAAATCTTCGAATTGTTTTCGTAAAGAATCCATGGTTATTCGGTGAAGATCTGGCGTCGAAAAGGAGGAAAAACATTTTTCTTGGGGCATTAAATGATCCGAATACGATGAAACTTAACTTCAAATAATTAATACGTCAGCGCATAATCTTAATTTTCAATCATTTCTTCCTGATTTATAAAGACGATAAAGAAATTAGACACCGACCGTTTCGGCCACGATATCTCCATTATTTATATAATATATATATATCTATATATATATATATATATATATATATATATATATAAATATATATATATATATATATATATATATATTTAACTATTTATTATTTAATTTTCTAATTATCTAATTTATTATTTATTTATTTAACTGCCTACGTATGTATTTATTTATTTATTTATCTACCTATAGAAACAATATTAATCCAGCGGAGTACGACAAAGGGCATTGCTTTAATTTCTTCTCATAGATCCGATGTATCCTCTATTCGATATAAGATTTCTTTCACTACTTGTTAACATACAAAGCTACAAAGACATTGTCAGTCCGATATTTCGTGTGTCATTCCGGTTAGATTCATACGTATTAATCACGATGCTACGAATACTTTTAATGTCCATGGAAGCACTCCTTTTGTGATCGTAAAGCATCCTTGCTTTTGTTACGCCTGGGTAATAGCCTCCAGTACGAACGACAGAACGTAGAACTAGAAATCTATATAATATATATAAGGTTCTAGAATTTCGAATCTTAAAATTAGTTTATTTAAGAATAAAATTGTTACGTATTCCGACCACTGGCTCGAGGCATAGGTCGAAGGCAACAAAATTAGCAGACATATCATTTAAGACAATACAATTGTTACAGAAACTAAGTTTCTACTAATATAATTATTATTATACGTAATGTAACTTTTAAACAAATTTAGAGATTCAAAGGCAACGGCGTAGATAGTGATAAATGGAACGAAGCGATAAAATTCTTTGACTCTGCAAATCCAGAAATCATCAAAATCAAAAAATTATTCGAGAAAATATCATTTCGATTATTTTAAAGCGGTAGTGCTGGCATTAAAAAAAAAAAAAAAAAAAAAAAAAGACTCAACACTCGTTATTTCTTCGTCGTGTTCTATTTTAATCAGAGATCACAGAATATATCGTTTCTGTAACGAGATATCTATGATTATAAAAAATTAACGAGAAATACCGACAACATCTAATTTTCTACTTACATGCGAAGGCTTATAGTAGTAAATATCTGGATTTGGAGCAGTGTGGCTATGTAAGGTATAGAGTTGCTGGAGGCTGCTTACTCAGACAATGAAGAGAAGGCATAACAAACGAAGCAATGAAATAGTAACGAAGATATGCATGAATTGTACAAACGAGTCCCTCCACGTCACAGAAAAGAATGATATATATATCTATATAAAGAATATATATATATATATATATATATATATATATATATATGTATGTATGTATAACAAAAAATATGTGATGTATTTAAATGATATGTGGTAAATGATATTACATTATTTGTACATAGACGGACCCGTGCCATCAACTAATGAGTTGTACCGATATTATTACTGCCATTAGTCCTGTCGCAGTAACATCGAGTTCAATGAATCTGAATCATATATTAAAAGCATCAAAGAGCATAATTTTTATTTTTGTTCTCATATCTTTCAACGGTCTATTTTTAATGTATAAGATTAGACGAAACAAAAAGAAAATATAAATTAAGATCTTTTAAAGTCATCGCATGAATACTCTAACGAAATACTTCATCATTCGTTCATCTATTCGTTTCTTTCCATTATTCGTTTAACTAATACATTGATACATCTATCTCGGCGAACTATATTTTTAATTACTATAATTACTATTACTTTTTTTACTTTACACATCCACAAAAAGAAAATTTCGCAAAGTGAACGATTGATTTTTCTCAATGATACCGCATCGAGACATCTCTCATGTTCTATGGCACAAACAATAACTCGTATGTTGCATAAGATCTCGATAATCGTTAACTAATAATAACAATAGCGAAATTTTTAATGTCTTTTCCGCGGTATATTGGTACAACTCGACGAAGAAAGTGTAGCATGATTATACACTCGAGGAATGTGCTCACGAATACCGCATTGAGGAGATAAAAAAAAGTCTACTAGATGAGGTTTACGGAAAAATTACTCTTAACAAGTGAACAAACTTATTACAAATTATCGATATTGTAATCTATTCGCCCTCTTACCTATTACCTACTTTAATGTCTATCTCTATACACCAGCATGGTTCTTTATACTCTTCTATTTGATGTTATAGTATTCTCTATCAACTTTTACTACAAAACGTATTGTTAATGATATTTTTAATGTACAAGAACGTGGTCAGCTGTAGGCCGTCCCACGATCATCTTCACTCTCACGATCTAATGTGAAGCGACGGCCGATTTTCAATAACAAAAGATAAGAAAATAACAAAAAAAAAAAAAAAGGGAGGAAGAGGAAGCAAGATCAAAAAATTAATCTGACAACGGGAATAGATCGAAATAATTTGACCTGTTTTGTCAAATATTCTGTATGCAAGACAAAGAGAGCTTAATGTTAGCGTGAAAAAAAAAAAGCAAATACAAAAAGAACGGAAAATAAAATAAAAAGGAAAAGGCTAATGTTCAGTCGTGTTATACGAGTTATCGCAATAAAATTCCATAAATAGATAACTTTATAGGACAGAGAGACTCGTTCGTATTTAGCAATATCGCGACGCGATTTCCATTATCGTCGTTTTTCCACTTCTCTGCTCATACGGTTGCTATCGATAAGTACCTAATATTATGTACGTTTAGATTCTTCACCTCGTTAGACATTTAAGCGTAACGCGATATATTTATTATTATCTATATCCATATACAATTTACGTATGCGTGCCGACAGAATGGCGGCTCTACTACCGATATATTTATATATGTATATATCAAAATCGCTCGAAGGTTGACGCAACAAGCAATATGGACAATATACGTATATTTATTAAATGCGTTAAAGAAACGTGGGCCGACTACAGCTGGCCAAGATTGAGAGGAAAAGAGAGACAGATAAATAGATAAATAAAGAGATAGAGATAGATAGAGAAAGAGAAAGAGAGAGAGAGAGAGAGAGAGAGAGAGAGGGAGAGAGAGAAAGAGAAAGAGATCTGCTTTAAGTCTTACCTATAAAACACACGTAACGTGAGATGCCCGGTTGACTTTTGAAGAAGGAACATTTAAAGTTTACAAAATCTTTTACTTCAACATATTGATACTCTTTTCGCTTAAATTAAAAAGATATATAAAAAGAAAGATTTATTCAACAAAATGAATAATAATTCATAACGTTTATTGGAAAAAAAGCTTAATTGTATTTTATTTATTACAAAGCAATATTGTTATATTACATTATAACATTGGTCGAATAGAATCGTACCTCGAATCAATTAGAGTGACCCTGAATGTTCAATAGAAAACCGGGACTCCCGTCATATTTAAGCATAGTTCAGTCAATTTGAAGCGCGACGTGGTACCGAGTTGCCAACGAAAGTAGGGCCTAATCGAACGTGAAACCTATCGACAGATTCTTCAATTAAAGAAATTACGATGAAAGAAAAGAAAAAAAAAAAAAAAGAAAAAAATAAGATCGTGAGAAACCCCTCCCCACTATGAGAGAAGGCAAGAAAAGTCCCCTTCTTCCCTTTCACAATGTGAAGCTTAGCAACGAGAACGTACGTACTCGCATCTTCGTCCATGTTCATTATAGAAACGAAGAAAGAAAAAGGAGAAATAAGAGAAATAAGTATAATGAAAAGGAAGAGAGATTCTTCGAACCTAGAACAAAGTTTTTCTCTTGCAAAATTTTTTCGATATTCGCGTCAATAAACGATCTTCTCGATCTCCTCTTGTTGGGCGAAACGCAGAGAGGATAGAAGATGAAAAAAGGAGAAGGGAGAAAAATTCGATATACCGATTACTGACTAAACAAGGAAACAGTTTAGGCAGGGCAACGAGCGGCTGCGCATCAGTATTACATTAAAAGCGATACTTAGACATATAATAAAATTAAACGATTATATATAAATTATATTACGTATACATATATACCGTTTTATTTAATATATATATATATATATATATATATATATATATATATATATATATATATATATATATATACACATATGTATGTATGTATATATGTATATATGCATATATTTGGATGTGTAAATATAGATATATATATAAATAAATATATATATATATATATAAATATATATATATATATATATATATATATATATATATGTATATATATAGATGTCAAAAAAAAGAAAGATCAACGGTATATGTACATATGCACACATATACGTACGTGTATATATATATATATATATATGTATGTATATATATGTATGTATGTATACATACATATATATATATATATGTATGTATGTATGTATGTATACATACACATCAGCATATACGTATTTATGTATATGTACAAGGAGATGCAGAGGCACTAAATCTTTGATGTTGTTTGTTAATTAAGCTCCATGATTAATACAGGAAAGCGACCGATAGAACTTTCGGTAAACTTTGAGTGTCTTGAATGAATAAGCTCTTCTTGAAGGATAAACTCGCGTATCCTTACTTCTCGTAGAAAGAGAACGAACTGATTAGAACAGAAGGAAAGTAATATCATGGAATACAAAAGAGTATTAAATGCTTAAAGTTATGCAAGAAGAAGGCATCGAGAGTTTACCGAAATTTCACGGTCTCACGAGTACGATTTATTAAATGTATCATTAAATACTATAGAGAGAAAGAAACGAAAGAGAGAGAGAGAGAGAGAGAGAGAGAGAGAGAAAGAGAGGGAGAGAGAGAGAGAGAGAGAATGAAAGAAAAGTCGTGTATGAATGAGAGCGTATGAAAGGTAAGAAAGATAGGAACAAAAAAAAAAGGTTTTAATACTCAGATGTAATGAATGATTTAACCGTCGTTTTCAAAATGAATATGTAAGATTAATGCTGAGTATATAAAGTGATTATATTATATATATATTATTACGACATTGCATACTAAGTATATGTATATGTATGACGATATATCTATATATACATATATATATATGACTATTTTCTTCTATGAATATTACGAGTGACTGGTGTGTGTTATTTTCATCATACGTCTAAGGACGCTCGGCACAACGCGAGAACGGACATATAATTAATTGATCTCATTTTCGGAATAGAATCGGAATTAAAATTGGCGAACTTTTGATAAATCGCCTTTCGAACGAATCAAAATCGGCGAACTTCATACACGTTGATTCGTTTTATAATCCTATAATAATACTTTCCTAGTAAGATAATGATAATAAAAAAATAAATATTTCGTCTCGCTAAAGGTCGAGCGTCTTCTCGCGAGCTATCTCAACACTGAGTTATACAAAAAAAAAAGGGCGAATAACAAAAAAAGAAAGATATATGATGTGTAAGCCAAGTGCCTTGTGTTCTGGTAACTAATCGTTGACTTTTAACTATGATATTAGACAGAGTGAGAGAATTGGGAAGGAAAGTGGGAGAGAGATGATCGGAGATAATTAAAAGAGAAAAAAGCCAAAACAAAAAATCGATACGCGGGAATCGGAAAAAAATAAACGCTGAGAACTTGGTAAGGATAAGGAAAATATTCGAAACAAGATCTTTAGCAAAAACGAAAAATATTATTACACGCGATTACGTTTGAGAGTCGACGAAGCAAGACGGAATTAATATTCTAGTTATTTCATCGAATACAATACGTATAATATATCTATCATCTATAACCAACATTTCGGGCACGCAGAACTCACGAAAAAGTACAAATTGCTAATTTGATTAAACGATCAATGATATACATACATACAACTCGAATACGTATCGAGAGTCACGCTAATTATTATCCAAAATTATCATGTCACGGACTTTCTCGTTTCTTCTCGTGCATTTTATAATTTTTCACGCGTTAGTTTTGTTATACTTTGTCTCTCAAAATGTCACAAACATTCTCGTTGCTTTGCAGATCTTTTACAACGACAACAATGTGCCAAAATGCGTTGATACAGCGACAACGCGTGTACCTGTCTCTCTGTGAAACTTATCTATAAGAATCACTCGTT
This sequence comes from Dolichovespula media, assembly GCA_911387685.1. Taxonomy (NCBI): domain Eukaryota; kingdom Metazoa; phylum Arthropoda; class Insecta; order Hymenoptera; family Vespidae; genus Dolichovespula; species Dolichovespula media. The sequence continues at coordinate 15,790,330 of OU426851.1, forward strand.
CGATCGTAAAGAAAAAAGAAAAGACTTTTCCTCTCTTCCTTCTTCAACCTCCGCACTGCCTCGTCCAAAGAAAGAAATGAAAAACGTAACAAGAAGAAAAAAAAAAAACAACAACAAGAAAAGAAGAATACGAAAACAAAACTTAGCATGTTGTACATTTTTGCTCGTTCGATAAACAAAAAAAAAAAAATTCCGTTTCTTCGTCGTCTCTTTGACGCGTCCGTATTAAAAGAGCAAAAGAAAGACAATTATTTATGCATGGTCTCCCGTATCGTGTATCGAAGAGTGAAAAATAAAAAAAGGAAAGAAAGAAATAAGGAAAGAAGGGAAGTTAGAATCCGATGCTGGAGGGATGAGGAGGATATAATTATTACTGTAATCATTACTATTATTAGAAACACTCCTGCCACACCGCACTTTAGATTCCACTTATAGTACGGGGTCTTTTTCATTCCGATGAGAAAAAATCGTTTTGATGTTTGCGATAGAATAATAAATGAGAAAAGGGGGACAAAGGGGATAACGGAAAAGACAGAAAGAGTGAATGGATTATCAGAAAGATAACGAACTTGAGCACGTAACTAATTATTCGACGAAGAAAAAAAAAAAAAAAAGGAAAAAAACTTCAAAGCTAGCTGTAAATCTACATTCATGTTTCTCTCTAATGGTTCGACCCTTAAGGTGAACTCTTCTATCATCCTGTAAAGTACTTTGCTCACTTCGATAAGGAATTGATGTACATATTAGATCTCGGTAGATAGTAAATATGCCGTGATCCGAGCGAGGGATTTTTGTATCCATGGAGACCCGTACGTATGTCTTCGAATAAAAATTAGATCACGAATACGAATTCGATAATGATTACGAGCGAAGAATAATCAAAGACGAAGGAAATGGGATACTTAGTTTCATGGATACATAAGATGTTGAATGAAAAAGACCCTAAACCGACAATCCTCCATTAGATAGTCCTTAAACATGTGCGTGTTAGTGACTGAGTATGAATGTGTATGGAAAGTATTAATTTGTAAGACGATGGATAGGAAGGAAGCGTCCTATTTCAGTTATATATCCTTGATATTGTTATGTACTTTCCTTTTGATAGTAAGTATAATGCGAGCCCCCTTTGCTCGATGAGTGGTATCAGAATGCTAACGACAGTATCGAGATTCTTTTATTTCTCGTGTATAAATAGTAGAACATAATAACTCTTTCTCTAATCAAATTTCAAGCTCCTTTTAGTAAAGCTTAGTAAATCAAAAGTATCGATTGAAAATCTTAAAAATGTAGAATATTAGCGAGTACACATCACTGTCGTTGGTATCCTTTCTTACTCGATTTGTTACTCTTATATCGTTAACAATGGTCCTCCTTTCTGCGTGATCTCCCACCATTATGCTGATGCGTTAAGAGCGTACACAGTTGGAAGTAACAATCAAAATCGTTGGGTGTAAATTACCGGTAAGAGAAAAATATGTACTCGGTTAACTCGCGACGAAAATATACATCTATCCAACTTCGTACGCTTCAAGACGGAGCAGAAATGACGCTTAACAATAAATACTGTGCCAAATCGTCGACCTTGTAATCAAACTCATGCGTGTAATCAAAGTGAATCTAATCAAAGTACGCGTTTCTTCGATTTCATAACACCGAGCCCTAAGAAAGCTGTCGATGCGAATGCGTAAAAAGTGAAAAGAAAAGAGAAATGAAAATAATGAGAATCAAATCTCGTTGTACCTTTCGACGCTTTGCAAAGACTCCCCCCCCACCCACCCACGCTCACCCCTCCAAAGTCCTCCTTCCCAAATCCCGATAAAGCGCACCACTCTTTTAAACGATTTAAAAATAAAAGACATTCTTTAAACGAGAAAAGCAGGCCCACAATGGCAAACGTGTAGTATGCAATAATAACATGTATAAAGAGCATGAATTTTATATGTGTCGTGTTCGTACATGGGTAAAAAAAAAAAAAAAAAAAATAAAAAATAAAACGTAATACGATTCCCATCTCCCCGCATCCGTTAAGAAAACGAACTAAGTGGACGAAACGAGGGAGATTATAAGTTTGCTTGTCGCGATATTTGTGATTATCTTCGATGTGAGCGAGATTATGTTGAGAAAGCAAACTTATTTTCCTCAAGCTGCTCGTCCTGAAATGTATTTAAGCTGCTCATCTAAATATAAAAGTCGAAATAACTTTTGTTATTGTCACAGTAGGAAAACGATGGATCGGCTTCGAGAGTCGTACGACGATATAGGAATGATAATTTGACAATCACTAAAGAAACTTTAGGATCCAATCAGAAGAAAACAAAAAGGAAAAGTACGAAGGAAAAAAAAAATTAAAGAGAAACTCTGTTCGATCTTTTCACAATGATATTCCTTTGTAACGAAGCAATTCCGTCACCTTCGAGATCACAGAGGAATATCAAAGTCGGAAAAGAATGAATTAATGAGATGGGACAATGATTCGACGACGACTCTCGATTCAATTTCCTAAACGATTGCTGATGCAAAGTATAGTAAAGGATTACGATGAACGGCGTGCTCGCGATGATGCGAAACATGTTACGTGTTATGCACTCTTTAATATGTAACGATAATAAGGAGGGAGTACAGACAGGAGACGCATGAGACTTCTGTTGTAATATAATACATAATATCCATAACCGTGGCCAAGTTTCAAACCAAAAAAAAAAAAAAAAAAAGATAGAAAGAGAATGAAAGGAACATGAAAATATGACGACCCGAGAGAGAAGAGAAGACGCATCCACCGTAAAATCTTTTGCCAGGGCAATATTCTCGTGTCGCCTATAATGAAAAAGGGTGTCCTCGAGATGGTGGCGTTTTCTAATAACATTTATATACTTTTAAGTAACGCTATTACAAACCCCCCGAAAAAAAGGTAAAAGAAAAGAGAAGAAAAGAAAAGAAACGTAATACAAACAATCACAGTATTAAGAGACAAAGACGACGCGACGAGCGAATAATAGTTGCACTTTGTACGCTTCGACTCCTTTCATAGAACAATACAAACATCGTACGCGTTAAACGAATAACGCGCCATTACTTTCAAATTATTATACATACACAAGATACCAAGAATTTTTGTAAGATACATCTTCCAATCTCTACCAATGTGAGGGTTCGAGAGCCGCCAAGAAGTATATAACCGTGTTGCTCGATGATACTAAAATGAGAGATGAAAGGGAGAGAAAGAGTAAATGAAAGAAAAGAAAAGAAAGAAAATTAAATATGCGATGTGAGCCCTTCCAATGATTCTCCCATAAAGAGAGGGGCTGGACAAATATTTTCTTACATCTTATATACCGACTATCCTGTAAATCCTTCCGACTTCTCATCAGTGCACTGTATATAGAAGAATATATGTCATCCTGTGTATTTTTGTGTAAGGATAAGGCAAAAGGACCTTCCTTAACCTGTACAGATGTCGATGTCTCACTGTTGGCTGTTGGTGTTCCTTTTTGCATCACGAAAATCGTTGAATCGTGTGTTATTCGCGCTTTCATCTCAATTGTGAGAAAAAAAAAATAATAATAATAATATGTATGTATGTATAAAAACGTAAAATAAAAGTTCAGCTCGATGTACGTCCAGCCCTCTATCTCTAGAACTCGTTACGGCATCGCATAATTGTTCTCTCTCCGACGATAGCGCAAGGTTTCCCTTTATTTGATGAAAGAAATTTTATTCCCCGTACAGTGGGAACGTCTATTTGCAATAAATATTTGTAAAATAGCCGTTTAAATTTTACGTTTTAAAGGAAGCCGCGGTACAGGATTGAAAAAAGTAACTTTCAATACCCGTTTAAAGTAGCTAGTCAAATAAAGAAGATGGAATACCCGGCGTGACGTGTGACAGGCTTCAAGGCTGATTGAATCCTAAAAATTAGAAAAATATATATTTAACAAATGTGAAGGGAGGAGAGAGAAAAATATATACGTAGATATATAAAGAGGAAAGAAACGAACGAGCGAGAGAGAGAGAGAGAGAGAGAGAGAGAGAGAGAGAGAGAGAGAGAGAAATGAGAGAAAGAGATGAGTGCATGTGTGTGTGTGTATGTGTGTGTATGCGTGCGAGGGAAAGGGGGAGCGAAAATAGGATGTGCGACATATCAAAAGATAGATAAATTCTTCTTGAAAAATAACCACACGGCAATACATTCTACGCTCAATACCGATGATAGGAATTAACTATAATCTTTGGAAAAATTTTAAACAACACGACTAGAGAGTTCAAAATTATAGAGATCGTAGATAAATTTTAGGTATCTTAGCTTTCCACGATACGAACTCTTTATCGTCTTACGAGGTACGATAATTACGTACAATCTTAATATAATTTTAAATTATTCCTTTAATACCGAACGTATAAATTAATAATAAATAAATTAATACTTTACAAAATATATCGTAATATTTTCATAAAGTACCCGAATTATTTCTTAAACACTGATCATAACCATAACAAATATGTATATTTTCTATATTATGTATTCTATATAATTCATTAAAATCTTGTTCGACGATAAAGTGTTCGATCAAATTTTAATTCAATATATAAATTCGAAAACGTTTTATATGAAATATCACGAGTATGAGCTTCACAAGGAAGTAAATTGGAAAATGATATATGGACATGCTCATCCGTTTTCATTACTTACATTCGGCCTATGTTCCACGTATAACGAAGATATGAAAATATTTTAAATATGGATACAAAAATATATTGGAAATCCTCAGAATTATTTACGAGCAGCCTAATATTTATTTGTAACATATATTTTGCTTCTTACGTTTAAAAGATACATGTATCGATTACAACCGACGCGGTGGAAACAAAGTTTCGGCGATAATTAATCGAAATAAAAATGTTCGTCAAGTCCTGCTAAATTAGGACCTTTGGTATCCTATCCCGTAAAGTCTTTCAAAACGCAAAGTAATTAACCCTTAATGGAGTAACATCTTACTTGTAACGACAAAATGCCTAAATAATTATTTTATTCGGTGCTATTTTTACGTCTTATTCAGATATATACAGTTTAAATTCTAAGAAAATTAGTGAGAAAATATAGCTTACACGTTTAATAAAATATTTTGTAAATACTTTAATTTGCAATAACTTGCCTAACTTGTATCGACTTAATTAATATTTACGTTTCGTTCAGGGTTAATTAACGAGAATCCATGACGATAACTGCATAAACGAAGGAAAAGAAAACGAGTATCCAAGAGACAAAAAGAAAAGCGTGTACAGACGAGTCCGCTTCGCGATTTCTTTAGCGTTGATCTTTTGTCATGAAAATATATCATAGAACGTCTTGATTCTTCAATCCGTATCGCAATATTCAATCGAGAGTAAGTCGTCCGGTCTCTTTCCTGTACAACCATATAAATAATATTAAACAAATGTAAAATATGCTATTAGACAGTATCAAAATGAATCTAACGGGTAAAGAAGATAATGAATAATCAAATAAAAATGCAGTATTGGTTCCAAAAGAAAAGGACAAAAAAAACAAAAAAAAAAATCAAAAAGAAAGTTTATTTATAGATACGTATATGTATACACACAAAGTACATACCGTGTATGTGATAATGCGCCAAACGAATCAAAATGCAAAATCGAAAAGAGAAACCCGTCGTTCTTTTTTTTTTTTTTTTTTTGGAATATCGTCACATAACACTAACGATGTTGGTACGAGGAATTAAAAGGGGGAAAAAAAAAAGAGGCACAAAAAGACCTTACCTTTACGAATATGGACAAAGCGATAAAGAAAAATCCGAAGAAAGAGCACGTTTATAAGTAGCTACGCATAAAAACGGATAGGAAGAATTATGTGAAAACGCTCGTTAAATTCTCCTATGTCGTCATCGCGTCCACGGAGAGAACGACCACTCTCAGTTGAGTTCTTGGCAGAGTGGGGATCAGAGGTGGAGGGACTTACTTAGCGTGCTACTCAGTGCAGTATGCTTTGTTATCGTATTCTTGGGTCCTCCTGGGCGTACAATCTACTCTCTCTCTCTCTCTCTCTCTCTCTCTCTCTCTCTCTCTGTAAATGGAGCAGATGAAATTATAAGTGCTACTAACTCCCACTGTTGATTATATCTGCCACTGTTTCACGGTTTAGTAGAGGGAGCACAACGGGCGTTCCATCGAGCGTGATCTGACCTAAACTGAACTGGTCGTACTATTCGTGAACGCTATACAGGACATGATACATTTGAAATTTCTTCTTTAACCAGCAGCTACAAAAAGATAAATCGAGAAACACGTGAAAGATGTAAAAGTATATAACCCCATTTCTACGAAATCACCCACATCTTCGCGAAACTCCTTGCAAATCATCCTCTTCCTTTCCTATGTACGACGAATGTAAAAAGAAAATATCATGTAATTAACGATACAGACGAACATACACACAAACACACACACACACACACACACACTTACATACACACTTACCCGGAATATACATACATACACATATACATACATCGCGACATACACCGATTGATATAATAATATATTGCGACAAAATGATTGATTGTGAGTCATTTAAATAATTGTTATATGTATTTTCTATATATTATGGACAACTAATACAAGAGATGACATTACGGTACTATTAATTAAGTGTAGCTAATTTTAGATAAATGGAGATATTCGCGTTCTAAGATGCGAGATGACGAGGTTGGATTATCTAGTCCAAGTTTTCTATGAATCTCAGCGAGCGAATGACGTTCGCGCGGTCACTAGAAAAAAAAAAAAAAAAAAAAAAGAAAACTGAAGGCGAGACATTTGATACGACTATCATAGATTTCCTCAGAAACGAAAAAGACATTCGGACCTTTTTCTCAGATTATACAAGACGTAAAGTTTATTAGAAAAGAATGGGGAAATAATAACGATAGGTCGACTTATGTACGCCGTTATCGTTTCGAGTGTCTACGCGGACGGTGATTGCGAAAAACACTGAGTGAAGAAATCCACGTGAAATTTGCAACAAAAAAAAAATGTATTTTCTCACTCCCACTGCGAGGTGTATGTTCATCGCTACATCTTATTTAGAACGAAAACCTAAATATTATATTATTATATAAAATTACTGTATAATTGTAACGAAAATTGTTTTTCAAACGATGTGGTATTTTTATTGTAGATATTATTATATAACAAATAAAATCATGATTCATTGTAAGTGAGGATCATTTATTCATACTCATAACGATATCTGTCTTATATCTTAGTAAATTTTCAAACTTATTTGCGGTTGATTAAAATTCATTGTTATTTTACTCGGAGAAAATTTTTCTATCGTTTATTTTATAAAAATTAGGGGTCTGAAAATATATGCCTCAACAAACAAAGTGAATGAAAATTATTTTATATAATGGAAAAAAAATATTTCGTATTATTTTATCTCTTTTTTTTTTCGAAAAAAATAGCAAATTATTACTAACGAAGATGAACGTCAATGTAGTTATATTAAAATACGTAGCATAGTTATCGCCATTGATTTCTTCGTTCAATAGCGGTGACGTCGGTATCATAATTTCTATACAAAAGCTATTCCCTGCGATTAAATCATTTGCTTTTGTTTTTCCCTTCGATCGATGAATACTGTTATTTGAATTTCTTACGCTTAATTTACGTTTTAACAAAATTCTTTCTTCAATAAATTTCCTGGTTAGCTAGAAAAAAAAAGAAAAAAAAAAACATTATAAATTTTATATATTCATTACAGTATCCTACGATAGTTTATAAAGGACAATGCAGAAAAAAAAACGAAAATATAATCAACGCAATATAATTGACAGAATTTGTCTATGGATCTAAGGTGTAGATTTATTCGCAGGATTATTGAGAATGATCTCAAAAGGTTATAAACGATTTAGATGTTTGCACTTCGCACTTTGATAATTAGCTGGAATCGTATTTGTAAAAATGTTTCCAGTACTTGCTACGAATGGCAATCGTATAGTACCCGCCGATATTAATTCTTATCGATTCTCTGATCAAACGTTATCTTTCTAATTCTCTAAAATTTGATCCTTCGATTGATTTCAAATAGTATTGGAAAAATTATATATAGGATGGGAACAGTGTGCGTTCTCGATTGTTTGGGAATAAAGCGACGAAGAATGTTAGAGATGTAAACGTGATGTAATTCGAGATGGTGTAATTCGGAATCGACCTTCTAGAATTGAAATTCGATGATGAACGATGGGACAAGGAGACAGATCGATAGGATGAAATAAAACGAGATCCGATTGATAAATTAGCCGAAAATAGAACGAGGCAGTAGACAGAGTATTAAAATAAAAATTTCAAGTTGCTTAATCTTTTCTACGAGTCGCTGTAACGATTCAAGATTAAGATTTCCGTCACGATAAGAGTTAGTCGAACAACATTCAATGGGATCTGTGACAGAATATAGATCGTTCAACTTATTGCAGTATAGCAGATTTTTATGTACAGTTTTATAAATTTATTACCGTTTTTATATAATATGCAACACTGACTTATTAACCGATTGTCGGTCTTAAAAAATACGGAACACAGATTTATTATTTACTTATCGATTTTACGGAATGCATAATACGGACTAATTGACAGATTCGCTACATGGATATGAAGACCCGATTAAAGGGTTCTACTTGTCCGTTGGCACGAGGTGTACCGACAGCGATTAAAATATGATGTACTGATGTACTCTTCTTCCATGAATTTTTCAAATATTTTAGACATAAAGTGTGTCTCTCGAACGCTAACCAAACGTTTAGGTTTATTGTATACACGTGAGCAATCTTTCAAATGTCGTTTAACTTACTCAGTCTTTGTCGATATCATTTTATAAACTTTCTAAATCCATTAATTACAGATAATATATATTTACATCCTCCCTTGGATTTTTCTAATGGTCCATAGTGATACACACACACACACACACACACACACACATATGTACCGATGGAAATGACAATTTGTCTTTTGAGATACTACAGATATAACTTTCCGATTTATCAAACATTGGAGAGAATTTTGTACACTTTAGACAATTAGAAATATAGTTTCTAGCATTTTTGTATTGTGTTCGTGTTGACGCACACATGTGTCCCTCAGTAGTTCACAGTACTTTTTCTTAAAGGGTCATATATCACTATTGGAAATATCTGCCCTTGGGAACTCGTTGGATACACGCTGAGGAAGGGTATAGATTAAAAAAAAAAAAAAAGAAAAACACATTGCCATCTTTGTCCGAGCTTAGGCATATTTAGTCAAGCACATAGTTTCAATAATGTTGGGGCTTAGGCCCTTATTCACTTACTTGGCTCAATACTAATACGCTATGTGACGTTTGGAGGCGGTTGTAGATCACGTAAAAGATCCATTTCGAGGGAAATCAGTTCTCAAAAAGTGGATCAAGTGAACGTGGCGAAGATGAAGACAGTACCTCCGCACAAAAAACTTTCGAGTGATACTAGTGAGAATCTGATTGTTAATCCTCTGTATTAATTCCTCACATATTTCCAAATAAGCTTTTTAACTTTTTAATCTTTAACTTTTAACGCTTGTGAATAATATCGAAAATTGCAATATAGTTTTATTAAGAAAGAACTTTTTAGCACTGATATCTTTTATCTTGTTGGGATAATTTTTAATCTTTTAATTTTTTTTTTTTTATTTTTACTTTCGCTTAGAAATAAAGACCGAAATATATCTTATTTCGAAAGAAGTCAGAAATATTATTTTTAAAAAAGCCTATTTTTTTAGAGAGAGAGAGAGAGAGAGAGAGAGAGAGAGAGAGAGAGATGAACCGATAAAAAATCGTCCATCGAAGCGTATTTAAATCGGATCTCTGTAATTCGTGTAAAGAGAGAAATCTTGGAATATCGTTTTGAAAATAATTTATCACTCGGCTTGATCAGGAACAGGTAACACGAACCGTGGCGTGAGTTGCGCCTTCATCGGCCTGGTGCTTCGATAAATCTACGTGTCTTCCTTCGCTGGTTTAATACTACTACCCCCAATAATACTACTACCCCATAGGTATACCGACGTATGTTCTTTCTTTCTTTCATACATACCAGAAATGCTTTTCTGTCGCGGGGGAAACAAATTTATGGGATACGCATCCAACAAAGAGGAACGAACGCGTAAGAGATGCCATGAGGCTCTCTCTCTCTCACACACACACACACACACACACATATATCTTTCTTCGTAACGTCGTAACGTGCGTTTATTATATGCGCCTTTGTATATTGGAGAAACGTCAAGGATTTTGTTAGTTCGAACATTAGAAAATGAATAGGTTCTCTTGAATCTCTTTAATGTCGACGTTTCTCTTGAATCTCTTTAATGTCGACGTTTCTCTTGAATCTCTTTAAATGTCGACGTTTCGAATTCTTTGTATATTCCAAATTTCTCAGAAATGATATTTCTTCTTCGCGGAAGTATAGGTATATATGTATGTAAATCTAAAAATGAACAAAAATTTTCTTTTAGAACGTTTACAGTATTACATTCCGGATGGAAATTTTATGTTTATTCTTTCTCATTTAATTAAGTTACTAAACTGAATGTTCTGTGTTATTATATACTTAAAATGTTCAATTTTCGATTAACTATTTATATAGAATATTTCTACTGAGGGTCATTTCAAATATGTCAATTTAATATCCTTTTATTTTTATCTTCTAGCTTCCGATTAAAATTAAGAGAATTTTGTTAGTGTAGTTTTCAATGGCTGGGTTCTAAGCCTCCGCTTAGATTGTATTCACTAGGAGGTTGAATTTCTTGTTAAAACCTCTGGTCAAATTATCTTGTACCATATATTCTGAATCCCTAATCTCGTAGTACATTATCATATGTTTTCCTTCGTCATTTAACGTGATACGAGATTAAACCCTAGTCAGAGATGTGAAATAAATTCCTATTTATCATACTCTACTTTGATCTAAGCATTTCTCTCTCTCTCTCTCTCTCTCTCTCATCTCTCTCTCTCTCTCTTTCTCTCTCTCATCTCTCTCTCTCTCTCTCTCTCTCTCTCTCTTTCTCTCTCTCTCTCTCTCTCTTTCTCTCTCATCTCTCTCTCTTTCTTTCTCTCTCCTTTTTTGTTCATTAATTCTTTTTTATTATTATGTATTTTATGATTTCACAAACTTATCGATTTTTGATTTTATTCACCTCATCATTTTTTTTATTACAAATAAAGAAAATTCGTTAAATTATGATAAATTCGATACACTTTTCAAGAATCACGAAAATCTACATATATTTTTTTAACAACGGACACCTTCCTTCTCAAATTTAATAGGATATTAAATCGAACAATTATTTTTAATTTTAGTGCTTCAAACTTTATTCATTGTAACAAAACAAACGAACTTGATGTTGCTAAATTATGTATACTTTTTTCACCATGAATAAGATAACATTTGATTGTACCAATAATTTGACTGACTTGAAATTTTTGGTAGAACGAATTTTGATAACTCAAGTTTTCGAACGAAAATTTTGATAACGCGATTTGGTAATAAAATTTTGTTAACTAAATTTTCTAACGAAATTTTGGTAACGAGAGAATATAAAATAATATCAGTTCTGTATAAAATATAAATCAACATGGAACACAATGTATTTTAAATGTTTATATATTATACAGATATTTATTATGATAATAATTTTTTTTCGATTTTAAATAAGCGTGTACAGGACCGACAATGTGCAAAAATTTATGCTTCGAATTAATTAAACATTAAAAGAACTTTTATTATAATATTTAATATTACTTGGTTATTTGTAACTGTAAATAATAATACGTATAATTTAAATAATAATATATAGTTGTGATATAGTTGATCTTAAATAATTTTTAATAAGTTTTAATCTGGATAATGATTATTCTCCAGTATCGATACTTACAAGAATAATTAGAGAAATTCTTCAAAATGGAAAGATTAATTTGGAAAGACGAAATTATTTTTACAAATGAATTACGAAGTATCGAAAGAATTTTTCAGTTCTCACACAAAAAAGCTCAGAACATGATTGAGTGACTCGTAATGCTTATAATCAATATAATTCGACTTGTCGGAAAAATCGTTCAGTGGAAAATTAAAAAATTCTTCTTTTATACTTGAGATGTCCTTGTCACCAATTGGCATCCTCGGCATCAAACACTCCTATACCTTACACGAATTGATCAGTGTGTTTCGCCGTGTATAGGTAACAATATATACATTCATACAAGTGTATATTAAATGAATATCTACAATGTTTTAACAATCCTCAACACTATAACGGTTAAACGATGATAAAAAGTTAGTAATGTAACATTCACGAAGGAAAAAGAAATGTATGTCATTGAAATTTTCAAGTGATACGAGTTCTCTCCATCGAAACGTGTTCGAGACGTGTTCGATTCGCAAGTTACTGTTTGAAAATTGAGGGGGGGGGGGGAAAAAAGAATAGTCGAATTTAATTTGAGGAAGTTCAAGTAAGGTGAAGAAGGAGTTAGAGTCGAGGACGCATGCGCGCGTTTAACACGCACACACATACACGCGCTCTCGATCGTGAGAGTTCGGCGTCGTCGCGTTGCCGTCGCGACGCTCTCCGACGCTCTCCGACGCTCTAGCCACGACGTTGTGAGAACCCACGAGAGCAGTGCGCGTCCATACGTCGCGACAGTCGTTTCTACGCTTCTCTCTCTATATATTTTTCTATCCTTTTCTCTTTCTTTCTTTGTCATCTACGCGTATGCAGCAACTTCCTTTCACGGAGCGAATCGTTTCACGCGATTTGTCGTGACGTCCTCAATCCGGACGCCCTTTTATTCTTCAAAAGAAGAATTTCATTCGTCAGAGTGTGACATCGAAAAAGAAATATCACAGCTTGGTCCACGTGGAACACTCTCACGTCTTTGAGCAACAGATTCACTAAGCTCGGACAATTTCAAGAGTCCTTTTTATTCGATTCTAGAATTCGATTCGTTCGTATGGGTTTGCAGAATCTGATCATGCCGTTCTTCAACTTGGATTGGATGATAAGGTAAATGAACATGAATTAGAATCGTTAGATACATGACGATTAAACGTTAAGTAAATTTTCTTTTCTTTGCGAATCACAAATAGACGTATAAACTTGATAAAAGCTTAAAAAGATGATGTCGTAAATTTAACGACAACTTTTCAGTAGAGTTAACTTTCTTTGATTGCAAAAATGACACGTAATCCTTTCAACGTTCAGCTGCAACGAGTTATCTATATATCGAGAAATATGTGATAATTTTGTAGAAGCGAAAGATTTTTACTGCGAAAACTCGGACGTATATATCTCATTTCTATCGTAATGCCGACAGGTGGAAGAAAAAAACGTGCGCGTAAAGCCGTCCGTCGTCAGGCAGAAAACATAACTTTTTTAATGTATTTATGTTAGGTTAAATTTAGTTGAAAGTGACCCCTTTCTTCATTTTTATTTTCCTCGTAAAATTGAGAAAACCATATCTCGATCTTTTTATATCATTTTGTTTAATGGACGCGTCAATTTGAAATGAAATGATAACACACATATAGTTCGTATTAATAAAGTTTTACAGTCATATATCGATACCCAGAGAGAAAGAGAGAGAGAGAAAGAGATTTATTATCGGGGGAGATAACATTTTTTCGATCAGATCAATTCGTCGTTGATTCCTAAGGGTAATCCCTTCAAAATTCTCATGCTTGCAAGCGTATATACATATTTATATGTACGCCCACATACATACACATATAGATAGTGTGTACGTTGCACGTAGCTTCCACACTTCTATCCTTCTTATCCCTTCTTGGTGATTCCACAGTGATATCGACTCTAGAGCTCCGCGTGCACTACCACGAAAGATATTCCACTTTTAGTTTTTCTTTCGCGAGAAATTCGACGTTTTTTTTTAGAGAATGGGGGAAGCTTTCACGTAATACTCGTGCCTTGAATCTTATCGAGATAGGAGATTGTTGTAACGAAATTGCGATCGACATTTTCGTGAAACCAAGGAGAGGGCATTTGAATTTCTAAAACGAAGATAGAGAGAGAGAGGGAGAGAGAAAGAAATAGAGATCCACGTGAATCTTGTCAATATAACATTTATCGTTATGTTCCTTACGATAGTCATCGCAAATAAAAATGTCGCTGTCCTTTATAAAAGATATTCCTAAAACACCGAAATGAAAGAAGGAATGTTTACTCTCCCCTTCAATTCGATTACCTTTCAATCCAAAATTTAATTATTCAATAAATGATTTGCATTCTCTGCGTATATTGTTCGAGGAATCCAAAAATTATGATATATATGTATACATACATACATACATGTTTTGAACAAATATATATATATATATATATATATATGTTTTTTAAACTTGTATATATGTTTTTTAAAATTGATAATATAAGAAATTTATTTAATTTTGTTTTTCGATTAATGACAATCTGAGAAAGTTCAAATTCAAAAATTATTAGCGTTGATTGGAACATTTGGAACATAACACAAAGATAAAGGTCGTTTCTTTTGATGGTCCGATGTAGAAATATGATGTTACAGTTGTCTTTTATTAGATACATAGGTACATATTTATGTGCAACTATACATGTATAAGATCCTTTATCGTCAACAAAGGAAAGAAACTGGCATCGTTTCTGTTCCTGGCATCGTTTTATCAATAAACATGTCCTGTGAAAATGTGTCTTCGGTCATTATCCTTTTCTTTTTTTATCTATTTTTCTAAATCATTCTTCATCGGAGTTTAAGAAGGCAGAGATATCTTTTGACTTTTCATCTCTTTATTCGCCTACGTGTCTATCGTAGCCTAAGTATACATATGTATGTATGCGTGATATATGTATGCGCGAATGCTTTCCAGTAATATTCAGAATAAATTTATTTAAGGACACGTCATATTCTTGCACTGTCATATTCTTGTACCAAGTGTTTCGACGCAGAATGTACAATGACACTCGGACATGAAAAAATCGAATTTGTTACGTATCCGTAAATTTGTTTTCGATATGTACATATGTACGTATATAAATAATCTTGTATCGAGTATTTTAATATCGAGTGGACGGTGATCCTTGACAATTGAAAAAATCAGATTTGTTATACAAATATCAATATATATTTTGTTAACTTTATGTACATATATTTGTACGTATATACATTGTTAAACAAACTTCTCGCCAGGAGAACTTTAAATTTGTTAACTTTTTCACATGATCTCGTTCTCATCCGTATCAAAACTTAATCGTTTATCGGTTTATAAGCCAGCTGAGCGTTGGGAAGTGTTAAGTTCGAGTACGTAGTTCCTTATAGAGTCTTATGTTCCTTGTGGTTAACTTTTCACGAATAATCGATCCTATCTCGAAAGAGTTTCTCGAAAAGCGGAACGTACGAAAGAGGGAAAGAATATCGCCGATAAAGAAAAACTCGTCTTTTTATCAAAAATACGTATCTTCTCTTTAATATATCGCTATTTTATTTAGAAGTCATTGTTTTCGTATAGTTACCGTGGTGACTCATATAAAAATGTATGTGTGTGATCGTAGATAGAAAATATTTCAAGTTGATATGTAGGATTCGGTTTATTTATTATATAACAATTAAAAAATTAATTAGTTAAACAACTCGACGAGTTTTATATAATTGTTAGTTTTTATATCAAACTTATTTACTTTGAAATAATAAGGGTATAATAACATTTTTAGAGGGTACTCTCGAAGTATAATTTAGAAGATGCGTCGAAATGTTGAAGAGGGTTCGCACGAGAATAGGAAAATAAGGAGGGTAGGGCTTTCACTATAAGGGCTAAACTCTTGGTCGTGTACGCTCGGTTGAACGCATTTAAGTAAATATGGATTGAGTTTTCTCGCGTGTCGTGAGTTAGTATCGATCGTAACTTGTATTAAGTAGTGGTAGTATCTTAATTATTCTCATAAATCCTGTTGTATTTAGTTTCGAATGCATTATGTGTATTCACATGACTTCTCTGTAATTACATTGGTAAGTATATCTTGCCCACATTATAATATTTAATTAAATTCATCCTCTCTCTCTCTCTCTCTCTCTCTCTCTCTCTCTCTCTCTCTTCTCTAACTCTCCTTTTATCTTCTGTCACATTACAAGTTTACTACTCGCTCCTATTCGGCAATTATGAGAAGAGTACAAGACATATCGAATAATGCCATACGTAAAGTCATCGATCGTCCGACTTAGAAATTTTTCCTCTTTAGAGCTATCTAACTTGTCACCAAGTGCATCCAATTTCTCATATAGCGCGTACGTTTCTCCCGTATCATCGTTCGAGATATATCATAATTCTAAACGAGATTCTCGTTCTGAAATTTGAAAAAGTGCGACGTTCGACTTATTTTCGATTATTTCATTACTAAAATATGTTTCTCGAATTGTACGAAAAGAATTGGTCAATCAACACGGTCTTACAAAGATCGTTTGCTTTATTTGGATTCACGAAGGTTTTAAATTTTCAGGTTTGGAATATCGTATCGAGGATAATCGATATAACGGAAAACGATGATGAACGTCCCGAACGAATGCGATAACCTTATCGAATTGATTAATTTAAAATGTCTGGAGTTTTTCGTCCTTTTTAAACTATTCAGAATGCATGAGGAAGATTGCTAAAAGGTCGTCTCATTCGGCCATCGCAGTTTTTCGAGATAGTATTTTTGCTTTATGGAAATAGCCCCATTACCGTCTCTCCTTCTTTCTCTCTCGTAACTTTTTTTTTTCTTGTTTTAGTTTGAACAAAAATTATTTTTATCGTTTCCGACATTGTCTCGAATTGCCAACCGCAATATACCTAACTTTCTCTTTTCTCTTTTCTCTTTTGCCAGCAGTAACACCAAGTTTTCTCACGTAGCAGCAATTTTCTTTGCAATATTCAATGTCGAGCTTTTACTAGACAAGAGGGATATTCAGTTTTACGTGTTGCGTGCACGACTTTTCATGTCGTCTCGAACGATGGCATTTCTTCGGTAAACGGAAAGTCTTCCCGTTAAAACATCCTCTTTCGTTTCCTCTCGATCGAGATCTTTTTTTTCCCTACCTATCATTCGTAAAATATTCACGTAGAAGCTTTTTTCTCTTAAACTTGAATGTATTCTTCGAGGGTAATTACGATCGAAATAATACGACGCGTCGTTTATCAAGTATCATCACTGAAATGTATTTTAACGAAGACCATCGAGAAAATTTTTTTCTTATGAATTTTCGAATACTTAAAGATTACGTCAATGTACGAACGCTAGAAAAAAAAATTATACCGCCGTATAAGAAATGCGAAAGCATATACTCTTTACGATCGCTCGTAAAATACATCTGTATTTTTGCTAATGTCTTATCCACTTCGTTTATTACAGTTTCCTTCAAGGAATAGTGATTCTTCCGACGCTACGTAGTAGCCTTCTTTTTCCTGCCAAATGGCGGCTCCTTTGAGAAGTGCTCCTTAACGAGCGGAGCAAAAATTTCGAACGGGGATCAACGCGTAAGCTTTAATTCTTCGGAGGTAAAAGAAAGCGAGTCGGATCGTGAGAAATTAATGGACTTTTTCGATCTACTCACAGGAATTAAATGTTATCGATTCTTGGAGTCATAATGTGTCTTATCGAGATTAGTTTCCGTAAGCTTTCATATGTACAAACATCATCTTTATCAAAGTCTTCCTTCTCGACATATCGAGGTCGTTTGTTTGCTACATTACTTCGTTTCTTGCAGCAAACAGTCCTCGGAATATTCTCGAACGATCGAGTTCGCTTTTAAGACCCTTTTGATAATTGATAATAAAATTTCAATTTTAAAGATGGAAAAATGACGACGCCGTTGGAAAATTTGCTATCGCACATCGTTCAAGTAGTTTACCATCGTGTGTTCTTGTGAAAAGCACCATTCGTAGGATATTTCCCTTCGATGATCCTATAAATTTTTTGTTCATAGACCATACTATAACTTCAAGAAATAACTTCTTAAAAGTTACAGCGATCGAAACGAGCATTCAGACATCTGGAAAGTGACAAAAGTACGACAATGTGGATATTAAGATAGCTCATCTCGGAATGACTCGAATTAATTATATTATTAATAATATAAAATAGATACATCTCAAGAATATTTCCCATATCTGTACGGTGTCAAATTTCGATTGATCTTTATAGAAATTTTTTTTCTTTCCTACAAATGATTCGTAATTTACATATAATAACAGAGAGTCATTTCGAACTAATAATAGACACGATCGAGAGCCACGAAGAATTGATAAATGAAATAGGCGAGCTGGGATCGTATTCGAAAACAAACTTAATTGTAGGTAACGCGTTGATAGCATGGATTCAACTCTTGTCAATGTACAACTACTCCTCGCCATTATCACGACTCTCCTTCGAACAGAGGTGGTACTTAACTGTTACATCGAAACTCGCCGAGTACAGGTAGTTGTTGGACTTCGAAATGTTAGATCCTGATGCGGCCTGGTATCCAAGGGTTGTTGCATCTCCTGTTGTTAGTGAATGCGGTCGAATGCGAGTACTCACTAACCTCGAAAATACCTACATAGATCTCTTCTCTGTCTTTCGCATGTTTATGAGATTTCGTTCGTACATAGTTACAGGGTAAGCCATCGAAAGCCATTGGATATTGTTGAAGAGAAAAAGAGGAGAACGGCGTGATGAATTAAATAGAGGGATTAATAAATAGATAGATTTGTTATAATTTCCATAGTGGTATCGAAAATTTATAAATGATTAATACGAGGCTATGAATAAATATTTAATGTATAACGCATTAAAGTAGTTACAAATAGAGACATACATTGTAATAAACATGAGTGTAAATACAAAGTATATATAAACAAATATATATACTTAGAAAGATACTTAGGAAGATACTGTGAATAGTTGTGTGTGTGTGTGTGTGTGTGTGTGTGTGTGTGTGTACATATATATATATATATATACGTGCGCGCGCATACACACAAAACATTACTGTTTAACAGAGTTTAATAGAGTAAAAGAGATAGATAGTAAAAGTCAGCAAGTAGTTGAATCGAGTATAGTAAAGAACGAAAGTCGAGGATAAGTAGAAACTTAGACATTGTTGGAAAACACGAGATCTTGGATAGGAAGGTTAGACGGCAGGATATAGAGAGAAACAGAGAGAGAGAGAGTGAGAAAGAGAGAGAAAGAAGAAGAGAGAGAGAAGAATAGAGAGAGAGAGAGAGAGAAGAAGAGAGAGAAGAAGAGAGAGAAGAAGAGAGAGAGAGAGAGAGAGAGAAAGACATACGGACTAAAGGGACAGGGAACAAGAACGGATCCGCCCTAGAATGGTTTGCTCTTCGAGTTGGCCGCTGCCGCACCCTCTAGACTCTGACATGCGCCATGACCCGCGTATAGGTAGCCATAGGTATACGTCCCGCTGTTTCTCCACGCTTTCCGCGTGTCCGCAAGTATAAAAACGCAAAAGAAAGAAACATCCGATCGTATTAGACCGCTGTTTCCTTCTTTCTTTTTTCTTATCTCTACTCATTTTCTCTCTCTTTCTCTCTCTCTCTCTCTCTCTCTCTCTCTATTTCTCTCCTCTCTTTCTCTCTCTTCTTCTCTATTTCTCCCTACTCTCTCTCTCTCTCTCTCTCTCTCTCTCTCTCTTTCTCTCTTTTTTTTCTTTTTTAGCTTGGAATCCTTCGTGACCCTCTCAAAGTACGGTGAATACATCGTATAAGCACGTACGGTGTTGCATTAGATGTATTTCTTTCTCTTTCTCTCTCTCTCTCTCTCTCTTTCTCCCTCTTTCTCTCTCTTTCTCTTTTCTCGGACACATGCGTAACGTGCATATATTATTTACGTAACAACGTGGGTTGAACTCCTGTAGGTTTTCTTGCAAAGCAAATTATTCCGCACGGGTATACCAAAAGAAGAAAACGATACGGTAGGTTTCATGGTAATTATTTAATTTTGTTTCTTTGCCATTTAATTCGCGATCTTCGTATTACGAGAATGTATACCTCGGATTAATAATGATAACTCACGTTACTCGTTACATTGTATCTTTCGATTAGTAACAGGTAGTTGGAATTGTTTCGTAACTTTGTAATTTTATCATGTACCTCGTTAGAAGGACTTCGTTGAAACTCAATTAGAAACGAAGTTTTATATTTTTTATTTGATGAAAGGATGTAAAGTGATGGAATTATGATCCTCGTGTGATAACGATATCGAAGTTATTTTTCAACCCATATCAATGTACGTGATTATATTCCAAAAAAAAATCTTATATCCTTGCATACGATCGAATCGCCTGTTTTCACATTTAAAAATATTTCCAAGAGATAGAATGAGAAATATTTTTGTGATTTCGGTTATTGTTTAACGGAAAGATCGCTGCTACGTGAGCGCAAATATTTGAATAAATTTCAACGTTTCGATTCCGCACATATTCATTCCGACGGGTTCTACACGTTCTCTGTTCTCATAAAATTATCGAGCCGAGGGAGTGTACACGTTGGTGTATACACGCTCGAATACGCATCCGCATTACGTGCTTTCTCCGTTAACGCGCGGGATTTATCGTTCTCCCGTTAAGATAGCTACAACGACTCACCCCTTGGTCTTTTTATCATTTTTATTATACGCAAAAGTTCGCTTCGAAGAGTTGACACGATAAATTCGAACTACCTTTCGATCGTTTAAAATATGCTTCGACGGTTAAAATTAATTTTAATGACTTCGCGTAGACTGTTTTTTTTTCTTTTTTTTTTTCTTTTTTTTTTTCTTTTTTTTTTTATTGAAAATTGTATCAGTGGAAATCGTTTACGTTCGTTTATGTATTTCAAACATTTCATCAGACTCGTATCAAATTTTAATATAAATATCGTTTTCTCGTCGACAATCGCTCTTTTTACGCGTGTAATTTATTTACATTAGATACTACTCATGATAGAGATTTAAAGAATAAATTCATAACAGATAACATCATTTCTTACCTTTTGGATTAATCCACCCGCACGTAGATATTAAATTCTTTTCTTATCACGAAACAATAAGAATAAAACGGAAGAAATGTTCGGATTTAAGATTTCGATTATTATGGTTATTTATAAATGATGGATGTTTATGCAAATGCATATTATTTATACGAAACAGACAAAGCAACGGAATCTGAACACAAATTTGTTGTTTTGTGAACAGAGGATTTTAAAAATATATTTTTTTATTTTGCATTTTTGGCTTAATTGATATATCTCGGATATTTATGTTTAATAACATATATAATAACATAT
This sequence comes from Dolichovespula media, assembly GCA_911387685.1. Classification (NCBI taxonomy): domain Eukaryota; kingdom Metazoa; phylum Arthropoda; class Insecta; order Hymenoptera; family Vespidae; genus Dolichovespula; species Dolichovespula media. Next base: position 15,811,683 of record OU426851.1, read on the forward strand.
GTAAGAATATATCGTATCTGCTCTACATATGCATAGTAATGTAAATATATTAGGGCCCATTTAAATACCTAACCACAGTCACAATATAAAAATTGGAAGTTCAATGGAATCATTGAATAGTTCAATTGTAATATATATGAATTGCATAACTCATTTAAAAAAGATTCCTGATGATTTCAAAAGAAAAAAAAATTGATAGAAAAGTAAACGTCATTATGAAAAAAAAAAGATGTAGAATTTATTGAATTATCACAAATTGCAAGTATTTTAATTAACGAGCGTTTACGAGGATTAATAAATGGAATAAATTTAAATAGAGAATTCATTCTCGGCATATAAATTAATTTCGACGAATGAACGTCATCAATTAACCATCAAACTTATAAAATATACTCACAACTTATTTTAACGCGAAATATTACGATAGCGAAATCATACTAATTATTAATGTATTACAATGATCGCAAAAAATATTATTAGATATATGTGTCTATATTAAATATATGTATCTATTGTGTCGGACGTCATTTTTATGCAATTCGTGTCCGTTTATATAAAATATTTATATATGTTTCTTATTATATTCTTATTACATTCGATCGAATCTGTAGGAAGTAATAAGTTGTACCACGTGGTGTTTTTGAAATAAGAACGATTGTTTCTGTTGTTTCGAAAGAAAGGATGGTTTGGAAAAATCATCCGAAAGTTATTGGCATCTTAAGACGAATTGACTTTAATGCTTACGTTATTCCTGAACGCGTGGGCTCGAAATCGATGAAGGGTTAACACCAGTAGCCTCGGAAACAACATCGGAAGTGTCGAGAAGCGACGTCTTTCTATTATCCCTGGGATGCCGCGTGCTGTGCGCACGATGACATCGATTTTTCTTTCCCCCTCCCTTCTTCAGAATTCTACCCATTCGTCTCATTCGCCACGATCGAGAGGTCGTTTACGATTACGGGGCGCGGCCCTTTTTCCAGACGGTGATCCTTCTGCAAGGACGCGATTTCTTCTTTATTTTATCTTTCGAATCCTTCCTGCTTTTCACGCTTAGGATCAAGGTTTATCTTTTGGATTGGTAGTTCTTCTATACTCTTCTTCGAGATAACTCGATATCGATACTTTTGCTCGACGTTCCGTGAAATTTTTTCTATAGATTCTACAGTGAACCACGCAATTTATATAATATTAGTTTGTTTCTTCTTCGTGAAATAACAAAAAAAAAAAAAAAAGAAAAAAAACAAAATTAAGAAAAAGAAAAACCTAAATGAATATTTCTTTTTTTTCTTTTTTCTTTTTTCTTTTTTCTTTTACCTCAGCACATCACGTTCTTTAACACCTGGGTACATGATAATTTTAATTTGTAACGTCGAGTTCAAAGATAATCTTGTTCGAGATCTCCCTTTAAGCGTAGATCATTACATATAGAAAATTAATCGGAAAAAGGGAAAAATATGTCAACACAAAGACGAACCGGCCAAAACGATCGGATTCCCGGTGCTGACTTAATCCCCGTCGGATTACAAGAGCCCTTCTCCATTCCTTTCCGCTTCTCTTGTTTCTATCTCCAACTCTCTCGTGGAAGAAGGGAGGAATGATGGCATTGTCGGGAATGTCGCGAGAATGTCTTTCGAGAATATTAACGAGAGCAAGCATGAAGAAGTGGATAGAAGGATAGATAGATAGATAGATAGATATAGCATGGAAAAGCGAAAAGGGCTACCGCGAGTTGCTGGCTCGCTGGGCATTCGTTTAAAACGCGAGAGAATGGAAGAAGTGGTATTGAAATGGCAACGAGGGAGGAAGAAAGAAAAAAAAAAAAGAAGAAGAAGGATAAAAGCCTTACCCAGAAGCGAATCTTCGCTCGGTTAGTGCCTAGAAAACTGGAAAACGAGTGGAAAATAGTTTTCTGAAACTGCGAATTCTCACGTACCTATTTCTGTTCATTTCTTTCGATTTTATTTTGCAACTTTAAATGTGACTCCTCTTGCTTTTATTATCTCTCTCTCTCTCTCTCTCTCTCTCTCTCTCTCTCTCTCTCTCTCTCTCTCTCTCTCTAGCTCTCTTTCTCACAGATTTAAGCGTTAACCTTACCACAACGTGGTCAACTTTCGTGGTCAAAGAAAGACTTTTAATAAAAATAACATTCTGGTTTTACTCTACGTGTATATAGACTTTTCTAACAAGGAAGATATAGTCAATGAAAAACCTTATTCTTTCTTTCTCTCTTTCTCTTTATTACGGTCCATTTCACTCCTTCCCCATACTTCTACACACACACGCGCGCGCTCGCGCACACGCACACACACACGCACCGTTCGCTCGAAGCTCCGGGCTTTCTTGCAAGGGCGTAATCAAACCAACGAAACGATATGTACAGTGCAAATAAAAAGTATTTAAAGCGATATGCGTGGTGTGAGAGAAGAATGTTACAAATATGAGGAATAAAAAATGTAAAGAATAATGAAAGAATGTTAAAAGGAAACGATAGGTCATGTGAGTGGATATTAAAAGAATGATGAGCATGTGGGAAGAATGTGTGCGTGTGTGAACGAATGCAAGACAAAAGAATGCGAATAGATGAATGGTCTTTGTTCAAGGATAGAAAGACTCACAAGAGAAGATTCCGGGAAATATGATAACCTTGAGATACGTAGAGCATATATATAGGTACGTATAATGTAATTTTTTATAAATGCTCAAATTCACACTAAGGGAGTAAAATTGGTCCCTACAAATTCGGTTATTTTTCGATTTTATATCGTAACTAGGAAATTGTCAAACATAGAGGAAAAATTTTCCAGGCAAAAGTTCCGTCTTTCGACTAGAATAATCATTTTGTAAAAAATTTATTATATATTATTTACTATTTTTATTATTATTATTATTGATATTATGTATTATTTGTATTAAAAAAAAAAAAAAAGTATTATGCTGTTTCATAGTTATTTAAATTATCGATTAAGATCTAGGGTAAAAAAATTAATTTTAGAAAAATTATTAATTATTTTTGCTCATAACTTTTCTCTGATTATATAAATAATTAATAATTGTTTGGACCAAATGATAGTACTAATTAAAAAAAAGTAACTTTTGTCTGAAAATCTACTTTCTATCTCTTACAATCTCCTAGTCACAACATAAAATCGTAAAATAGTTGAATTTTCAGCAGCAAATTTTACAATGCATTTGAATAGTAAAAAAAAAGTTACATTATGCATACCTATATATGCTCTACGTATTCCCCGAGGTTTCATAATTTTTTGAATATTTCAGTCGGAAATTCTTCCTTGTCAGTCAAAAGAGAAAAATCAGTGTAGATACATCTGTATTTCCGACCTTATTATTCTACATTCTCGCTCCAGAGCGTCAAAATTATCGAGACAATGATAAACGAAATCGATATTGTATTAAGTTTTTGCGAAAAATCAACAATACAAATTTCTGATCCGATCATCCTTCGAAAAACGAACTTAATTACATGTTTTAGGATCTTACGTCTCAGACACGTAACACACACACACACACACACACACACTCGTTTTCTCTTTCTCTTATATTTACTCTCGTAAATTTTAACTCGAATTTTGCAATAAAAGCTTCCGTTGAATTCGAGTCAATCTATTGAAAGTTACTCGAAGTTTCACAATATTCTCAGGATCGACAAGTTGGATATTATATTGACGTTACGTTCAGTTAATTTGATCGATATGTTCGATAGGGAGTTTGAATTAGAACCTAACTCGCAACCGTACGTTCAAAAAATGTCGTCTGTTGCGCGAGTTTGTTGTTTATCAACTTCGATCGATTCAACGAAACTTTTCGGTGAGCACGTTCTTACGAAAGAACAAACATACTTCTCGTCCCTCGAAAATGTTCTATTCCTCTTTCGGTTGCGTCGTCCAGTGTATGAAATAAGTCGGTTCGATGATATCACGTGCTAAGAGAATGCAATTCGATATCGGTTTTACGATATCTTATAAAAATTTATTTCCCGATGTATTCTCGTGGTTGGTTGTTTTCTCAACAAATAGAGCTACACGTTTTATAATTTTACAATTTCTACTCGTGCCGGGAACTTGCCACGATAGGGAGAAAGAAAAAAACAACAAAAAAATAACAACTTTTTATTTCGCGTATTCGTACTACGTAAAATAACGTTGGATACACTGAATTCTCTCGGAAGTACCTAATATCGTAAAATGCGTGCTGGCTAAGATTATGTATGTTTTAGTACCCACGAATAATTTTTTCCTCGTGATTATTACATTCGAGGTTGCTGGCAGGTTTGAAAAAGATCGTGTTTTACCAACGACGAAGCAGTACAATTCCATTATTCCCTTCGCTCGTTCTTGGCAACTTTCATTCGGAGAGCTTTCAACATTTCCGTGAACAAGAGTAGCCCACGTCTTTTCCTTGTCCTTTTCTCTCCCTCTCCCTCTCCCTCTCCCTCTCTCTGTCTCTCTCTCTCTCTCTCTCTCTCTCTCTCTCTCTCTCTCTCTCTCTGTCTCTCTCTTTCTTTCATTCTTTTTTTTTTAAATTTCATTTCGCGATCCAAGTTTCACGACAAGCGTATGACTCCTTTGGGATTCATTAGGCAAAATTCATTTGAACGAAATTCTTTGTTACGTTCGGTGGGAGTAGCATTCGTATTGTTCGAATTCAATAATAAAAAATAGGATAAAATTTTCCCTTGAAAATATATTTTTTATTGCTTATTGGTAGAAAAAGAAAATGCGAATTTATAGACAATGTTTACTTGCAGGTTTTCGTGAAATATAAAGTATTATAACATCAATGTGTGTGTGTGTGTGTGTGTGTCTGTCTGTCTGTCTGTCTGTCTGTCTGTCTCTCTCTCTCTCTCTCTCTCTCTCTCTCTCTCTCTCTCTCTCTGTGTGTGTGTGTGTGTGTGTGTGTGTCTGCTATCTGTCTGTTGTGTGTGTGTCTGTCTGTGTGTCTGTCTGTCTGTCTGTCTGTCTGTCTTCTGTCTGTCTGTCTGCTGTGTGTGTGTGTGCGCGCGCGCTAAAACCTTAAGATGATCGCAGCATTCCTTATATTATTATTATTTTTCTTTTTTAAACATTTCAAATACTTGTGGTTTGCTGATCATATGACGGATTCTTTACCAGATCGCATCTACTTTCCTTATTGCCGTATTATAATATTTTCGTTGCTATTGCTGCTATTTTGACTATAACTGATTTTTGTCTCGAGCGCTAAAATATTATTATTATTATTATTATTATTATTATTATTATTATTATTATTATTATTATTATTATTATCATTATTATTATTATCATTATCATTATCATTATCATTATTATTATTATTATTATTATTATTATTATTATTATTATCATTATTATTATTATCATTATCATTATTATCATCATTATTATTATTATTATTATTATTATTATTATTATTATTATTATTATTATTATTATTATTATTATCATTATCATTATCATTATCATTATTATTATTATTTTTATTATTATTATTATTATTATTATTATTATTATTATTATTATTATTATTATTATTTCACATAGAAAATTATCCAAGTATCGTCGATACTAAGGAAGATGTAAAATCTCGTTTGTTAAAATTATTGCAAATGTGTGCCATCTGCTTCCCGCGAGAGCGTTCGTCTTGTCATAAAATTTTCATCTCCGAGAAGAATGATACCCTATACATAAGCTTGTGCTTTCTGTTTTTTCCCTTGGCTTTGGCATCCCTATCGAAAGTCTCCAACCCTCCGACGAACCATTTTCAGACCGTTCATAGTCGAAAAGCAGACAGGATGGAAGGGAAATTGCTAGGGCGGTTCTCACGTGCCGCTTTCGCAATTTCCGACGGTTTCGCTTTAAAAATTTCCTTCCGTTTTTTCTTTTCTCTCTCTCTCTCTCTCTCTCCTCTCTCTCTCTCTTTTTCTCTCTTTCTGTCTTTCTCTCTCGTTTCATTCTATAAAAAGGAAGGAAAAAAAATGATAGATTCGAGAGACGTTATGAAACTATTGATCCTTTTGTCACCCCGTCCTGTGTTGTTTTCTGTTATTCGTTCATTTAACTATATTGCTCGTAGAAAAGAAAAAAAATGATTAAAATGATCTCTCCCTCTCTCTTCCTTTCTCTCTCTCTCTCTCTCTCTCTCTCTCTCTCTCTTTCTCTTTCTCATAAATCACAGTACGTGTCAGTATCTCGCACCTAAGTACAACTGGTCGAACAATTAAGGGAATTTAAGGGATAGAATATAGAGAAATCTAAACGGACGTAATAAATTTTGAACGTAACTCGCCGTAATTTCTGTTCTATACAATGGAAAAAGTTATTACTCCATGCCGAGATACACCCATGAAAACTTTTCTCTCGTTTTGCCGTAACCGTCCTTGTCGTCGTCGTCGCCGTGGAAACGGCTCGTGCCAATACGCGGAACATGGACGATTCATACGTCATTTATGAAAGAGTATATAGATACGCGACACCAAGAGCGAGAAAAACAGAGAAAAAGGATCGCCGTTGACACAACGTGTGCGAGTAACGAGCATCATCTTTTTTTCTATTTTCCCCGTAGAATCTTTTACCTTGTTTATCCTATAAGCAGTTTCACGATAAATTCGAGAAATTGGCAAATCCGTATTTTCTAACGGAAATTTCCTTCTTCGTATTGAAGTACGTAGATATACGGATTTAGTCGTACTCTCGCGATGACCCGTTTGTCTTTACACACACACACACACACACACACATATTCACCTATAGATACGTCTTATTCTCTATTCTATATATACGTATACATCGTATATACTTACATAGATATATACTGTAACACCTAAGTTCAGTGAATAACAAGATTCGAGGAAACTGTAAGATCATTATGCTCTCTGTTAATATATTTTTCCATGAGATCAAAGAAGCGTGTGGAACAAATGTCTATGTTCTGTACAACTATCGAAGATAAATTCGATACGCGTGTGATACTTTGGTATACAGAAGAAAATAGAGAGAAGATTGTATCAGACGTTATACATATGTCACCATGTTCTTTGAGGTCATTTGTGGGCTCACCTTAACTCACATACGGTATTTCGATATCAGGATAGATCGATATCAGGTTTAAAATGGACGACCTACTCGCCCCTCTCTCTCTCTCTCTCTATCATAATTCTTCTTTGCCCAAGTAAAATCATATTTCGTGTCACGAGATCGCCGACTTTCGCGAGATTTCAGTTCGAACTTTCACTTTAAGACGTCTCGCACAAAATTTCTACGAAGCCGCTAGTCGATTACCTCGCACGTATACATATATACATATACGTTCAAGTATTATACGTTTAAGTTTTTTAGTTTTAATATATTTCATATTCGAGAGAAAGAATCGATATTTCTGATCGGAATGAAAATTAATTTTATTTATTTCTGTTCGAATGTTTTTTTTTTTGTTCTTTCTCTCTATCCCAGTTACCTTTCGTTTATATTTTAACAAAGCTTTTTCATGTTTCTCTTTTGCACTTTTCAAATATAATAATGGAACGAACTATTATTTACTATACGGCGAACGTCATGAAATATATCGTACCGCTTTTGTTATTTCCCTATCAGTATCGAAAATTCAATTTTATCGGAGTTAACCCATTGTTATATATTATTTTCTTTTGTTTTATTTTCTTTTTTACCCTGATAAGACTTCCAAAAAAACAAAAAAAAAGAATTAATCTTTATTACGTTGTAATGCATAATCTATTCTTTCTCAGCTCCTTTAAATTCGATCTTCGTCTTGAAAAGGATAAAATTAAATTGACGTGCCTCAGGGAATATGAACGAAATGATGTATGTAGCGTAACCAACACGCGTTTCTATAAGTCGGTGAGAGAAGTATTACTTCTTCTACTGATTTCAAGATTCGAAGAGTAGGTATATAAACGGAAAATAGAGAGACCGAGAGATAGTAGACGTCGGTCAAAGGAAAGCTTTCATCTTTTCCTTTATGTTTCTCATATGAAGTTGTTTGAGAGTCTCTCTTACGTTTTAGCATATTTCTTGAAGATTTTAAAAGCTTCGCAGGACACGTTTTATAATGGATAATATAATCGTGAAATTTTCGGAAGGTATGACACGTGTGACAAGCAAATGTAAAATAATTTCTATGCGTTTTAAGGTATAATGGGGAACGATGAATGTTATGAGATAAGAAACTCAGTGATCGCCCTTAACTCAAACAAATGGAAAAAGTAAATTTATCGTCTACTCAAGCCAAATATCTTTCACCTAGTTTTCGTTCTTTTCGACAAGAACGATGTATCATTCGCGAAAAGAAAAGAAGCTGGTTCAGTGAAAAGGAAAAAGAGAGAAAGACAGACGGACGGACGGACGGACAGACAGACAGAAATAGAATATAAGCAAAGTATAAATATCGATTACGTTTCTTCTATCTTTACTCAGTATAATAAATTTATACATAAGAAATCTGAGATAAGATACCGAGTAACTTATTGTCTCTAAGATAGGGCTACCTTTTTCTGTAATATCTCTTATGCGAGCTCAAATCTATCGAATTCTCGTCGTTTCTCCGATTTAATCGATAGGACACATTATTTTCCAAGCGTACGACGGTTTTTTCTTCGAGAATAATAACTCAGGTAACTAAAAAGTATCGAAGTAAAAGAGGGGGACTCGTTTCTACAATACACCGTCGGAATTTTTACGATCGGTTTAAATTTCCTTATCGAAATCGTTACCGAAGGGCTTTAAGAGCAGTCATCTCCAAGGTAACAACTTTGGTAAGCTAAAACAATATTATTCTTTCACGACGATGAAAATGTTAACGAGCGTATTTCGTCGAATGTAACTTTACCGACGTTTTCCTTTAACACTCGGAGAAACTATATAAGGTACGAAATTCGCAGAAGAATGAAAGAGGAGAACCGGAAAGATATTTTCATTAGAAAGAAGAAATCGTCTAATAGTTACGTAACTCAGTTTCTAAAGAATTATACACATAAATAATAAAATGTGCTTAGTGAAATTAATGTTTCTCATATCTCAGGACACATATGTATGTACACACACACACACACACACACACACACACATATATATATATCTATGTACACACACACACACACACACACATATATATATATGAACATACATGTATGTATGTATGTATGTATGTATGTATGTATGTATGTATGTATGTATGTATGTATGTATGTATGTATGTATGTATGTATGTATGTATGTATGTATGTATGTATCGATGAAGACGTATGCTCAATCTCTTTGTCAATTCTTTATTTATATAATTAATTTCATTTAACATGTAGTATCCATTAATAAAATAACAATTTCTCATATCGTCGTTGCAATGGTAATACGTAGACAAATTTGATAAATTTAGTAAAAATAAATATTTAATAATTTTCAAACGTGAACACTTGTATAACGTGTGTACATATTTATGTACGTACAAAATACATAGATACCTCCATAGTCTCATATTTTTTTTCACGAAATAAACATGTCTTTCGAAGCCATTTTTTCGAGCTACTAACGATAAATACTTTTAGAAGAGAATAAAGCGCGAGTGAGAAAGGGAAAAAAGGGAGACAATCTCTTCGGAGAGATCCACCTTTTTCTTCTTTATCATCCCTCGAGGCCACGTGGCTACATCGAATCTGATAAATAAGAAGGACGAAGATACAAAATTGTGGTTGAAGGAAAATTTCCTTCTGTCTGGAGCAACCGTCGTCGACTCCATTGTTGTCCTTCAAATCCAACGAAGGACCTCCTTTTTTCTCTCAGTATTATCCTTGAACGATGTGCTGTGATAATTCTTTAAGTGACAAGCTAAACGATGGATTCCTTTTATGTATAATGTATGTGTGTGTGTGTAAAAAAATGTTTTCTTCTTAAGATTAGTGACACTACGTATCAGTATAGTTAACGAGATGAAGATCGTGAATTCGATGGCGTCGTTTAGTCGGTATAACGGGATTCGTCGAGAATTCGTTGGAACGCTTCACGGAGCAACGTATTTGTCAGGAATTTCGTTGAGACGGGGGAAAAATAAGCCGGAAATGATGCTCGTAAATCTTCTTTCGAGCATCAAATCGTGATTCTTTAACGTATTAGTTACTTCTTTCTCCATTAACTCGCATGTGGGAGGTTTGGAAAAATTAGATCAATTTCCGAGAAGCTTAGGACATATCGTTCAAGCTTAAACTTGTCGTCCGTGAGAATCTTTTATTTTTCTTCTCTTTTATCTTGAAGATGAAAGGGGAAAAAATTATCATCGTTTTTGAAACGACCTACTCGATTTTTCTCTCTCTTTCTCTCTCTCTCTCTCTCTCTCTCTCTCTCTCATTCTTCATATATTGGGGTTGACTCATGAATAAGTGGAAGTTGTAAGTAAGGGATATCTTACAATAAAACGGTACTTATTCGTAAATCGATAAATCGATTTATTTATGAATGATAAGAAGTAACGTTGTCTCTACTGATTGTACCGTTTACATTTGACCAATGCCGAAACTCGAACGACCCATTATCTAGATAGTTACTAAATAATTAACTATTTGCCCAGGATGTTGGACGAACGAGGTAGAGGCGATAACTTATTCATGACCATCTCGCTTTAACGAAATTTTCTTGCTCGGGGTTAAGCGATCGATGGATTTTACCCGTGTGTGGGGTCATACACGTACGATTCTGCGTTTGAACATGTCGAAAATACTTCGTCGAGAATACTTTAAAGATTTTTTCGCGTGACATCATCCTATGTGTACGTATGCAAATAGATATATATATATATATATATATATATATATATATATATATATATATATATATATATACACACACTTAAGTATAGCGAGTAATAGATTCGAACTGTATGATAAGTGGTCGAGATTTTCTAGTTCGCTCGATTTTTCTACCTAACAGAAAATGATTGGATTGATATCCGAGAATATTACACAGTTCCAAGAGAAAAATGAAAGATGGATAGTATTGTCGTTCGTTGTGTAATTTTAATAATAACTAGCGTGACATCGGTAATGAAAAACGAGAAAGAGAAAAAGAAATCAAGATAGAAATCAGCCTGGTACGAACATTTTCTTTTCTTTTCTTAGCGTCTCGTTGTTATAAGTACCACGTACCTACTTTTTTTTTCTTTTCTCCCTCTTTTATCCATGAACGAGTTTTGCAAGCGTTGTTATTATCGTTATCGTCCGTAGTATCGTCGAGAAAATGATTATCGCACGACAGAGGGTTCCACCAGGTGTCTCTCATTTTCGTGATTTTTTTTCTTTCGATTGTTTGTTTTTTTTTGAGTTTTCCTTTACCCTCTCTCTCTCTCTCTCTCTCTCTCTTTTTTATTTCGAAGAAGATATTTACCTACGAACGTGGAAGGGTATTTCGTTATAACGTCTCTTTCTTATCTAGCGCCTTGTGTCTACCTTCCATCATAAATCTCTCCCATCTTCAACGATGATTTTTTAGGACGAAGGAAATAAAAGAAGAAAAACAAAACTTGTGTACCTTATCGCTTTTCCCAAATGTAAAATAAAAACTATAAAATGAGAGTAAGGTTATCCGACACGACGATACGTTCTCTTCGATAAATGTTAAACTTCTTTGTTTGTACGCGCGTCGAGTGTTATTCGAATGAAATTGTATACTTTTAAACAAAAACAACTTTTTATCAAGGTTTGCGTTTCGCAAGTTGAAGTATTGTATTATTCGATTAAAGGAGAGATACAGAAGTGGAACAATTGTATTGAAAAATACGTAGCAAGAGTCGTATTTTTTTTTTTTTAAATATAATATTTCTTGGGTACAAAAAGGGCTCATTTTGGGATCCCATCAGAATCGTAATAAATAAAAATTAAGTTGAAAACAAAGACGAGAATGAATCATGGAGATACTATATCTCTATTTCATAAATTTTAGAATTTCTTCTCGTAATGTTCCACGAATTTACATTTCCATTTCGTTCGATTGTAAGAGCATTGCGAGCAACAAGTAGCAAGATGGTGGAGTACGTCGGTAAATGCATCATCGATGTAATCGTATTCGCCGTCGTCTTAAGCAAGCACAGTAGTAGTATATCGTGACCTAGTCTAAAAGGTGAGAATAATATTCGTGAGAAGTCTTCCTAAATCTTTTCTTTTCGAAGATTAAATCCCGTTTTCTCTTAATTTCCACCCTTATTTTCGGGAAGAACTTTTTCCCCTTTCGCATTCCAACGTCCTTTCTTATTTGCCTCCTTTACGAGCAGCCAAATTACTTACGTGACGAGAAGAGATATCGAAGGGTGATAGGTACTTTACTATGAACGACGAAAAATCGAGCGATTCGAAGCTTTTATCTCATGTCATTCATTAATAGGTTCTACTAATCTTTTTCGAATCCACGATATCGACTCTGATATATTTCTTTTCTTTTTCTTAAACGCTGACTATTCGTCAATTTCGATCACGCATAAATCGATATATGTATTTACCTAATATCTTTCACAAATTTTTATAGAAAAAAAAAAAAAAATATATATATATATATATATAAAAGAGTTTATTATCATACTTTTTTACATTTGACTTTACTCTTATTGGATAGTATATGTTTGGTATATTCCAAATGTCACAAAAGAAATCTTAAAAATGAAGTCTGCGAAATTGACTATCGGTCAACGGTAATTCCCACGATATTCAACGTGTTAAAAAATTGTGAAGGATGTCGAGTAGATACGTCGATCACAAACAATTTGTCACTTCACTCGAACCGATAGAATTCAAAATTTGTATTAGTCATTTGTCATAGTTTCAAAAATTGCCGATAAAACTGTCAAAGATTATAAAGTGCATACGACGGTTTGCGAAGGCCCCGTGTGCCTAGAACAATGGAGATATTGTTTGAAAATTGACTTTCTATGGGTGGTTCTCACTGTCAAGTTTTCATGATCGAGAAGAGACAGAACAAAACCTGGGGAGGTGAAAAGAGTGAATCGAAAAAAAGCGTGAGTTGTTTCCATACGGACTTGGTCGTTCCATTGTCTCTACGGTTCGTGCATGATCGATGGTGCTTCTTTCGAATGTCTTCGACAATGTCGTATCTTCTTTCCTTTTTTGTCTTTTATCGTGAAAATTTGAACAGCTTGCCATCTTCAAACCGACATATCGCACGAACGGCATTGTTTCGATTCGATCTATTGAAATCCATCGTACTAAATAATTCATAAACGAATGAATAAATCGTATTAGTGACTTCGTAATCGTCCGACTGAGAAACCGATGTGGTGGAAGATTCTTAAAATATGAAACGTTACATGTATTCTACGATTTCACTTTGAATATAGAACATGAGGATGATAAATAAATATAATTGATTCGATATCACTGCGGTGAATGTTTTTAAAAATTTGTACGCAATGAATATCCGACGACCCTACATAATCCAACTAAATTGTTCGCGATAAAATTATTATCAGTTTAGTTTCCGTCATGAAGTTTCTATTATATTAGTTTTTAATCGAACCCTTTTTCACAGCACTATGATTGCATTCTATCATTTTTCATATGATTAACGTATTAACGTACTTATAATAAACATGTATATTTTGGTGCATTCCCTAATCGTTCAGGCTTTATGTAACTTTACGTTTGTTTTCGAAGCATTGATCCTATTTTGTATAGATTCTTCAGAACGAAATAATCTCTGTCGACTTCCCATAGAATTTGTTTTTCCATCCTTTTGCATTTACCTTTTAAGGGAGTCCTACCATCAGGTCGTGACCGCGCAATGGTTGCGGAACTTTTATCTTTCCTTAACTATGGGAGAGTTTGTAGATAAGACGTACCTCTCAACAATGGCATACTAAACTTTGTAAAGATGGTGCTGTTACAGAGTGTGCTTTATCATTCCTTTGAATTCGTTGTCTTTTCATTTATTTTACAATATCTTAATTATATACAATCAATGTGCGATCAATTTCAAATATAAAAATATAAAAACTACATTTATTTAATTTTCTTATTAATTCTTCCTTCCTTCTGACATTTAAATACATTCACAGTTTATTCGATAAAACGGGACAAACTAAACCGATGTAATATGTTTCTAAACGATATTATACCAAACAGTAATAACATAATCGCGATCGATACATATTAACGTCATTGGTTCCCCATAGAATCGCTGCATTACGATTTGATATTTAAATAATAATATCCGAAGAGAGCTATTGCGCACAACGAAATATTAATTACCATACAGCCAGCCGATAATATTCGATATACATTGTTGACGAGATTTAACTTGTTCGATTGTTATTTCAAAGATTTGAGAAAATTGCCGGGGTATAATAAAGCTTTGCAGTTGATAATGATTACGAACTGAAAATAGTCTTCCAAATACAATTTGTATCTTTCCCTAGCACAAGGTTAGCGTGAGTATTACCGGAGGGGGAGGGGGATAGATGAACGACATCCTTCTAATCACGCGGTCAGAATTTTAGGGTTGGTTTCACTGTCGACATTGGGGGTGCTTTCAGAACCCTCTGGCTATTTATATATATGAGTTTCTTATATATACGTACCTACATAAAATGAAAGGAAAAGAAAGAATCAGAGGTAAAGAAGAAAGAGATATGCTACACATATAAACGAGAGATAGAGAGGCACTACATACAGATTATATACAGCATATATATATATATATATATATATATACACATACATACATTTCGTCTGAAATCTTATTTTCCCGTTTATTCTCCTACCAATGTAGCTGCTTTGCTCATAGCATTTTCCTTCTCTGATCTTCGGTGTAACGATAATTCGTAGAACTACGTGGAATTAGGTAGCGCGCATACATACACGTAATTCGGTTTAGTCGTCCTTGCTTTATGCCCATTCGTAATCCCTTGGGCGCGTGTTCACGATTTTCTGTGAAACGATCTTGACGGTCGAGGTGCGGTCAAACAAATCGATTAATTCATTTGGCGTTTACAATTACAGAGAATCGTGTAATTTCATGAATTTTTCGAAATCATTTATAAATAACTATATCAAAATTTATTCTACCATGACTTGTGATATTTAACGTAAACTCGATGAAATTTGTTATAACGCGGTATCATTTCTATAGGAAGCGACTTGGAGAGTGATTATTATCGAGGAATAGCTACATATAGGATTTAGCATTAACGTATATACTTATATATACGTATATATGTACATATACTATATATACCTTTATATACATTAACATTGTCCGATCGATCTCGGTGATACACGTTTAGAAGAGGTTCTGTATCGTGAGCCGCGTAATTACGAAAGCGGTTTGGCCACCACGATCTCTGTTTCTCTCTCTCTCTCTCTCTCTCTCTCTCTCTCTCTCTCTCTCTCTCACTCTCTCTCTCTCTTTCAATCTTATTTTCTCTGTCCCTTTCTTTTTACCATTCTCTTTAATTCTTCGACCAAACGTATATTAATTTAAACTCATTCCAGAATTTTGACGTCCATCGTAATTGGTCAGAATTATGCAAACCGGAATCAAGCAGCGAAAGGCTGCGCACGAGAAAATGGAGTTACCTTCGCTTAAAGCCGCCGAGTTATTATAAATTCATGAATGATGACTAATACTGTGACCCGTATTCTTTGTCGTAGACAGAATATTTAATTATTTCGTTGAGAGTGGAAGAGAAAGTGGAGATGCAAAAAGCAGAGCTTATTCTAATGTGAATAATATTACAAGAACCTTCTCCAAATTAAATCGTTTTAAAAAGTCGTCCAAAATGATAAGTAAAAAGGGGGAATGTTAGACGTAATAAGGAAGAAAATTACGTGTTAAAATTCATTTGTTTATGTACTAATTCAATCGCACTTGCGGCTCGAACATGGTACTAATTAATCTTTGAATTGTCGCCAGCCAGCCAGCCGCCTACCGCTAAAATTTCCGTCGCGGTCAATTTACGAATCAGCTGATCGGCAAGTGAATTCGAGTTTTCGCGAGAGTAAGAGATTTCGAATCGACGGGATAAACGTTAAACAAACAGCATCGTCCTGATGCATATTCAATTTGTTCACTGATCCGATTATTATATTATGAAATACAGAGATATATACGCATAATAACTATATTAAGTAATGATCGATTTGTCAAACGAATTGGAAACTAAGCGACAATAAATTATCGTTTGATGATAGTTGCAATAATATATGAAGGATTACGATTTTACGTAAGAAAATTCTAAGAGTAATAGAAAAATCAAATATAAGTATGACAACTGAAATTTAAGATATGGCATAAAATTAAAAATATAAAATATATGTTAGTATTTTATTTCGTATATTCATAGCTAATTTATATTTTTAACTTTTCATTAATAAATTTTATAATGACAAAATGATGTAAATAATTAAAGGAAATATAGCAAAAAAGGGATAGGCTGATGCACTGAAATTATCTGGACACTATATAGCTCGATTATTACTGGGAGTTTTAAGTTTATTATTCATCCAATTACTATGATAAAGCGTACGTTTGTGTACGTTGACAATAGTAATTGTTATTCGACCATTTTCATTCTTATAGAGAAAAAGTTAATATTTATTTTGAGACGCTATATGAAACTTTAGATTCTAAATTAGTTTGTTAATTTTTGTTTTTTGACTTTTTTATATGCTCCACATTTTTTATAGAAATGTTTTTATATAACAACTTACTGCGAGATAAATTGATACCTTTTTGTCTGAGCCGTATTGATATAATTTATCAATTTCAAACAATGAAGGTCATAGTTACCAATCAGAAAAATATAAAGTAAAATGACTAAAATAACATATTTTGAATAATAGAAATAATTATTAAATGTTTATATCATACCAAAATGTTTTAAACGCGTATCAGCTTATCCCGCAGTGAGATAAATCGATACATTTTGATTTTATCAAATAAACATTTTCTATATATATTTGTATATTGTTACTTATTGTATTGTATCGTTATATGCATTTCTAAAAATGTTCACTCATGATATGTAAATAGAAGAGGCCGAAGTATATTTTTGCATGTCGTTTATTAACTGATAAATTCAAACGAAAATTCGCCAAAATGAAAAACATTGAATTGTTCGGGATAGCCCTCATTTAATATCTTACAGTAAAATATTTTATTGCTATAGGAAAACGAGATATTGTTAAAACGCGTTTGATTCGAAGAGATTGAAGAAATCGTACGGAGGTAAAGTGTTGATCGAAGCTTTCTACGTTAAGTTTAACGAAGGGTATGGACGTCGATCGACGTGAATTTAGGAAAGGGCGGTGTCGTACGTCGAGAAGTCAAGCTTTTTGTCACACACCACGAGTCGTTCATTCGTCCAAAACATAGCGTAGGCCGTTAAAGTCGTAGGTCGAATTAACAACCAGTTAATAAAGCCCGCGTTGGCACTTTGAAGCGCGAGGCTGACCGACTTTACGCCACGTTTCATCTTGCTCCGAAGTAGGAGTACGGTCGCGCGCTTGCTCTATTAGTTTCATTAATGCGTTTCTCTCGAATTTCCATCCTGTCACCTAGAGGAAGGAAGGTTCGCTAACGGCTACGCCAAGAGCTTTTAGCCCCCGCCCTTTAACGTCCCTTTGACCGATACAAACACACTTCCGGTAAATCCTTTTACCGCTTCATCTCTCTCTCTCTCTCTCTCTCTCTCTCTCTCTCTCTCTCTCTCTCTCTCTCATTCTCACTTTGTCTTTGTCTCTTTTCATCGCACGCTCTTTACCTGGCCAACGACAAATCTTCAAACTATTATACATTTTTTTTTAGCCTCATTAAATTTTCTTCTTTGAATCTATTTAATGAAATTGTTGTTCATGAATATTGAATTTCTCTACCAAAGAAATTCCTCTTTGACATCATAGCCTATTAGCTTTGCTTTCTTTAACTTTCCCCCCTTACTCCTCCTTTTTTTCTTTTTTTTTTTATTGATTTTTCTTTCTCCCTGCGACGATTTCGAGAAATCTCGGAAGTAGGTACGTGCACCGTAGCGAATATTACGATTAAGAGAACTTCAAATATTAGCATAAAGTCCAACTACTGAGCGAGCAAAAGCTGTTAGCCATACAGAGTGAGATAGCTCGGTTATACTTTGCTTGCCATCTGAAAGTCCGAGGAAACTATATAATGAAACTATATAACTCTTTCGTCCTCAAACTATTCACAAACTCCACAACGTTGTAGGTGTCAGTTCTCTCGAGAAAATTCAACACCGTGTATACTTTGCAAATCTATAATACCCATCTTCTTTTGTTGCAATTTTTATTCACTACATCATTATTTTCTATGTTTTCACGTTGATCGACAGGATTATTGAATCGTTGTTGAATTCTTCCGATGAGTGAATTATCATTAGTTCATTTAACGAACATTATTTCCTCCTGTCAATTTTTCCAAGTACAGCGATATTTTCCAGTATTTATTACATCACACAGTTATTGGCAACGTTACTTTAACGTTAATGCAACATTTAAATAAAGTTTTCCTTGAAACTCTTCAACGTCAAATTATTCTTATATTTGACGATCGTTACTGAGATTTCATAATGAATCCAGTGACGAATGAGTTCCCTCTAAAAGGGGTAGTTAATTAATGAGTTTTTTGCCCTCTGGTATTTCGTATCGACCATTTAGGCGTCAGTTCAATTCTTCCGAGGGAAAGAAACGGTTATATATAAACACGAGAAACGTGAGAGAAAAGGGGGAAGATAATAGAGCAATTTTCTCGATACTTTTGCATCGTCAGGGTTAGTTATAGCTTGACAATGAATGCAAAAGCTCGGATATTAATCCTAGAATTGAACGTTAGATTGGAAATCGACAAAAAATAATGGACATGAAAAAAGATTCTATTGATTTAACCATTTAAATCTTTCTCTTGACTTTATATTCGCGTCATCGATAAAATTTAGTCAAATTGAGCAAATAATATCGCTTTGTAAGGTTTTTTTTAGTATACGAAGAATAAACGATCATATATCTTACGGAAATATCATGGACTTGATAAAATCATTTATTATAAATACGTCTTTCTTACTATGTTGATTTTTTTACGGCTACATTTAAACGAAATATTTATTACTGTAGGAACACAGAAAATTCTATTTTATTTATTTATTTCTTTTTTTTTTTTTTTTTCATGAAGAGCTGCTCACTAAATTTGCCTTCCTCGTAACCTTGGTTTCTCTTTTTCTTTTTAATTATTCCTTAAATTTATTCTATCGATCTCTCTCTGACTCTATTCAAAGAAACAAAATCCTTCGAGAGATATCTCTCTTCAAAGATTCATTGGACGTATGACAGCGTGCTTACTCATGTAATAACTATGAGATTATTGTTCAAGGTCGATTTAACGAGATCACCGATGTTTCATCTCATCGTTAAATGACACGCTATTGTTTCCAGCCATAAGACGATAAAGAGTACCGGATTATGGTCTCGTACATATGTATACATATATAGTATATATACTCACCTCTGATATATTGAGTATATAGGATTGGTCCATTAGATGTATACTAATATTTGCGTATACGAGAGGCGTAGAAAAAAAAAAGATGCATTGAGATTAATTCGTATAATATTGATTATGCCATTTAATTGTGATTATCGAAGTTCCCTACATTCCATTTAGGTATACATATAACTAAATACGTTCGTTCGTTCGTTCTTTCATTAGGGACCTTCCCCTTAACTAAAAGGAAACGGAAGTACTTCCATTAAGGTCACACATTCGTACATACGTACATACGTTTGTACCAAAGCTGAACGTAGTGATAATTGTCACTAATAAAGCGGACAGGCAAGTAGTAATAGAGAACATTAGTAACTGTCAGATGCCTTTGAAGAATAAAGTATTATTAATCCAAGTATTGCCTATATTTATTAACTCTTAATAATGCGTATGATTGCGTAATTACGACGTATGAATTCATAAGAATTTTATTATTTGGATTTCCTCAACGTTATTTAACCATATATTTATTATCCGTTATTCACAGATTACAAGCATATTCTTTTATAAAAATTTCTACAAAATCGTGCATCATACATGGTCATTGACGTTACTAATCGACGTATAGAACATTGACTTTATATGATACTAATTTGAACATTTGAAAATTCGATGTAATACAAGAGGAAAAAAGAATAAATTTTTCATTAGTCGTTGAAATGGATATTTCGAAGAATGAATAATTCAAGATTAGTACAAGCGGAATAGGTCGCGATAAAATCGTGTTGTTCATTGTTACGTCGATATGCACTTAACGTTTGTTCTACGTGTGTCACACGCTTATCATGGACATGCCGTCGTTATTTCTGATCGACGCGATCGATCACGATTAGCTTGCTTCTCGTTAACTCGTCTAACGATGAGAGTCCCTTTCAATGTGGCGGAGAAAGCTTTTCGTTATCGAGACACATTCGTTCATCGCGACTTCGACATCGGAGCTGTCTTGCTTACATCGTACGTGCGTGGAGCCTTAATAGAAGTTATAATAGAATCGTCTAACCCTCTATGTTATTCTGATCGATGAGCGAACGAAACATGCAACGAAACGATTAGAGCAACTATGCCATGTTAAAATTGATATTCGCGTTCGCATTACGATGCGACCGATCAATTAACATCGAAATCGGGTCTGAATTTTTCCAATGGAAATCTATTAACCACTCGCGATCAAACGTCTCTTCGGATGAAATTTATTCGATAAATCGTATTTCTAACGCAAACGCTGGTTTCATCATCGACGAATATAATTCAACTTTCGGTGCCTAGAATCGAGGTAATTACTCTTCAAACGTTTTGAATGTGATATATAAAAATCGAATTCGATCGGTTGGTGTAATTAAATTTTAATTTTCTCTTCGTTAATAATAGTTAGATTCGAATTTATTATGAGAAAGAGGAGGTAACGTCGATTGTACGAAAGATAAAAAAAAAAAAGAAAGGAGGAAGAGTTATTGCAATTTTATCAAAGTTTAATCGTCGAATTTAAAAGCTTTTGATTGTGTTCGTCGTCTAGTTGCAACAATAGATTGTTTATCTAGAAACGACTTTACTTTATAAATTTTTAATTAAAGTTTATTCAAGGACTTCATTAAATCCTATCGTCCATTACGGCCAAGTAACAATTATTATTTACGTTTACAAGTAGCCAACAATTGTTATTTACTTTTTTTTTTTTGAATTTACGATCGATCTCCTTTAACACGATGGTGTTCTAATCGAACTATTTTATCTATACAATCGATCGTTATATTTAAATTGTCAAGTGAAATCAATTTTTATCGATTTTGTCTACGAGACTTCTTTCTACTTTTTTGTTTTTGTTTTTCTTTTTTTTTTTTAATCCCGATAAAACATCGATTTTATG
Organism: Dolichovespula media; assembly: GCA_911387685.1. Taxonomy (NCBI): domain Eukaryota; kingdom Metazoa; phylum Arthropoda; class Insecta; order Hymenoptera; family Vespidae; genus Dolichovespula; species Dolichovespula media. Next base: position 15,833,118 of record OU426851.1, read on the forward strand.
AGCCGTCGGAAAGGTAAAATCGTCTCTCCTCGCCTACTTCAGAAAGAAAACCCAACATTGTCGTTAAAAAACTTTTCGAACTAGAAACTGCTACGTGAAACTACCCCCTTAAGGGTCGTTTCTTCGGCGAATCTTCCCTATAATCGGCAGTTGAAAGAACATAGGCGAAAAGAAATAAATATATCGTTGAAATTCGAAAGAAGCTTCTTAAAGATTTGTTTCAATGTTTTCAGGAACAGAAATTATTTTTTTATATGGAAAAAAAAGATACGAGATTCATTTTAATTAATATTTGAATGTTTTCAAAGTCGTCGTTATCTTTTAGTACAACCACGGACGGAATATGATTGTCCTAATTGTCATTCGCATGTTAGAATACTTATGATAGTCATGAAATAATTATTAAAGATATGCGAATCTGTCAATATTTCTGAAGAAATTAATGACTATTTTTTGTACTTTTAATTTAAAGTTTTTTGCCAAGGATGTCTCGGTTGTACTGTAACGTCCCCTTTACATTTCTCTGTTCTTTGAATCAGTAGGAACACGAGACGCGATAAGGCGACCACCACAGGGAAAGTTTTCACAGGAAAGGTGCGTGCGTTCCGGCTCGACACACATACTTTTTATTCCTCTTTTTCGTGTCTTCTAGCGTGCACGCTCGCACGTATGTATGTACGTACGTAGACGGAGATGTACAGATAAATATCGACTACGTTACCATCGCAACCGGAACGGTCGTTGATGGACGTATTAACGCAATCATAAGCGCCAATTTCAATCGCGAGTCAAACATTTGACTAATTTTATTGTGAATAATCATCTCTCTCCGTTGTTGTGAAAATTGAAAGAAAACAAAAAAAAAATCATACGCAAAATGTATCCATGCATAAACAACATTTTAACATTTATTCAAAATTAAATGTAAAAAATTTGTTTCCAGGATAAACAAAATCGATTAAATTTTTGCGTATATTTTATTAATTCGAATCCTTGTATCTTGTATAATAATTAACTCATCGTTATTTTCTCAAAATTCGAATTTTAAGTACTTCTTTTTAAACATCGTTTAAATTTGATTATTTATTTTTCTAAATTTTCTTCGAAATTGTAAAAATTTTTCTAAATCGATTCAATAAACTTAAACAATTTTGTTCGTACCAAACGAATTTATTCTACCGTTGAATAAACGAATATTTCTGACATTCGTCCATTTATCAGATTAAACGATTTCGTTTCGTTCGGATCTGTTTCAACGTTGCTACATCGTTTTTATTTTTTCCCCTTTATAAGGTTCATTCTATTGTATAGACCTCTTCATTTTTCATACACTTCATTGTCCACGTATAAATTGGACATATCGCAAAATGACGAATGCGTCGTTCCGCGTTTGATGAATGGGTGATGTTTATCGATTATCGTGAAACTTTCAGTAGAGACTTTCGCGTTTTTAATTAGTACGATAGAATATTTCTTTCCTGTGTTAAATGCCAGCTCATCAAAACCAAGCCACTATTCGCGAATTTGAATGTGATGTATGGACGTCGTACAAAACGTTCGCATTTTTATCGTTAATTATGACATACATACGTATGTACATATGATAGTTTTATATTTATGTATGTCGTACGTGCTCGCAATACCGTGACCAGCCACGTGCGACTTTCATTTAAATAACACTCTCCTGATTTACATCGCGATCACGTTGAAATGTATATACTCGGACGTTATCGTGGATGCACCGTACGTATTTGCGAACTTGTTCGAGTTGAATCCATCTCGAAGGAAAAGTTTTGAAATTTCGTAATCGTAATCAGAAGTAAAAAGAGAAAAAGAGAGAGAGAGAGAGAGAGAGAGAGAGAGAGAGAGAGAGATAAAGGTCAAATCTCTTCGATCGCTCGTAATGGAGAAAATTCGTTTGGGATTATCTTTTAATTATTTTCTAGAATACTCTAATACTTTAATAGAACTCTTTAAATAGAATTCTAGAGAGATCGATAGGTATATCTTCGTTACATCGATCAAAGAAAATAATTAAACGTTGAAGACGAATCATTTGAACATAACAGAAAGATGTAAAAATTGCAATAAAGTTCAAGCTCCAAGTTGAATTACTAAGTATTAGTTTATGATTTTTGTGATTGTTTAAATATGATCAAGAAGAAATGGTTAAACATTTCTTGACGTAAGCGTTTATGTTCTTCACTACATACATACATACATACATAAATATATTTTTGCTCGAGTGTAGAATCGACAGTTAAGTTAAAGAAGTCGAACGCGAATGATTATTCGTTAATATAATCGTCGTGTCTATTAAATCTAACTTCAGGTATGATAATTCCTTTGGTTCGTGTTTTATTCAAGAGTGAATCTCATTTAATTAATTGACTTATTTCTAAGTGGAGAATATTTGGCTCGATCGTGGCAACAGTTACGCGTTTGTAAGAATTTTGAATGTCATAAATCATGAAGCTTCTTGCTAAGAGGAGGAGAAACAAACTTTTGCTTCTCGTTTTATGAGTCGTTTTCATGGTAGTCTTTGCGTTCTTCTTAACACTATAAAATTTACGTCGAGCATCTCGTCCGGTTTAATCTTTTTAGAATTTAGCACGCTTCGTTTCTTTGGCGAACGCAGAGGATCGTCTTTATCGTCTATAAAGAAAAAGAGAGGAATAGGAGGAAGAGATTAAAGCGAAAGATTGCACGAGTGGCACGAAATATATTATCTCGTATTTATCTATTGTTAGAAACGAATTACCGTTGGAGCGTTACGATGGCACTAGGACTATCCCTCGAATTTTCTTTTCTTCCTTCTTCCTCCTTCTTTTAACACAATTTTTCATTTATCATTTCGTGCTTCTTCTTAACATAGAGAATTTCTTAATATTCTTTCATCAAAGGACTCGTTTCAAGGCTATCTTTCAATCTTCATCAGTAACGTATATAAGATGAAAACGAACGTAATCGAGATAATGGCCGAACGAAGAAAAGGGTAAATAATCATCAAGTCTTCTCTAATTTATTATCCTTATCTAATGCAATTACTTTCGTATAGACAATTTGAAAGATAGATCCCTCATTTTCTGGATATGACATCAGTGGTTTAACAAGCAAATATAAATAACTTGTATTTGTTCTTACAAGATTGCAAATATTCATTTTGCTTTCCACAAACACGTTCAGTATCGTTTCATAAAAAAGATTTATAGATATAATAAAATGAAATTAGGCGGTCACCCGTAGGAAAGTAGTTTCAAAACTTAACGATCGGTATTCGGGTAAAAAGGAGATGGACAGTGTTATAAAAAGACCAGACGAATCTCATTAAGTATAAATGAGTTCGGTAGGGTGAAAAGTACACGGCAACGCTAATATTAATATCCAAGTTGAATATCATAGCATGGCAAACATTTCCTAAGTTGTATTATCGATATAAAATAGAAACGACCTCGATAATGTTGAGCTTCGCTTCATACGTTTAAAATTAATTATCGATTATGGCTATGAGAGAAAGAAAGAAAGAGAGAGAGAGAGAGAGAGAGAGAGAGAGAGAGAGAGAGAGAGTAAAAAAGTGACATTTAAAACGTTACTTTACGACGTTCGATAATGAATTCGTAGAATTTACGATGAAATTAAATATAGTGATAAACGAGTTACGAAACGAAATAGGATTTGAACGGTTCGTTAGATCCCGTTAAGTTCCAGGTTGAAAAGTTATATTTATCTTGGAGTCTTACGAGTTCGTCAGAGTTCATACGAACCTCGGATTGGCCTATGAGGCGTTTGCAAGATATTTTTGACAAATCTCAACATCTTACGTATGTACTTTACGTGTGTGAATGCGTGCTAAAGGTTTACGCATGTTCTTCGGAATCTAGTTATTCGAATTAGAACGAAGGCTTTCTCGTGTCTGGTGTATACAAGATGCGAACGAGTCGATATTTTGGTAAATTTGTTTGTTAATTTCTAAATCGAGCTTTGAAAAGTTCTGGGGACGTTTAATTTCTCGCGTTTCTTTTCTTTCTTTTTTTTTGTTTCTTCTCTTACATTTATATGCACCCCTTAACTTGAAATGAATTTTGTTTTGTTCCTGAACTACTTAACGGGAAAATGAAAATGAAACTCTCGTAGTATAGAAACTCGTGTCGTTTTACGCGTTGTTATCTTATTCAGCGGCACGTTCAACGACAATACTCTTTATCCCTATTATATGCGCTTCTTCTTCTCCGTATATATAATGGACGTTCGTATTGTGAGTTTCATCATTAGTTCGCAGTGAATTATAAAGAGGACGTAAATTATTTAATGATAATAATGCAAATTGTATCTGAATAAGAATGCAAGTCTCGCGTATAATTAAAAAAAAAAAAACGACGAATGCAAATCATTAGATATGGGATATTAACAAGATAAGCGAATACTTGAGAATAAAAGAGAACGAATGTAAAATTGAATGTAATTCTTTCATATTTAATAGCAAATTTGATGGATAGTAGATATCTGCTTATGTTAATTAAAAAAAAAAAAAAAAAAAAAAGGAAAAAATCTATACACAGATTATTTCTCGTTTTATAAATGAACATGACAGCACCGATCCAACTAGTTTCATTTTTACGCGGAATATGCAAAAATGTTATGATGATCGATGCAACCGGTCGTACGAATTTTTTCCTTGCGACTAGCGTCGTAAGTATATCCATAAAATATTGTCGGTTTTCCTTCTTCTTTCTCGCGTTACTTTGCATACGCCTGTCGTTTTTCATCGATTACCCGTGAAAAAAACGATAAATCCAGTTGTACCACTATCGCAAATATTTGAGATACATCATCGTATTTTGCACGTATCTATTAATCTCCGTTACGAGAAAATATTTCATTCGGAGTTCTTAAAATTTAGATAATAAATCTATTTCGTCATTCTTACGAGAGATAAAATGATATCTCTTATCTTTTATTAAGATGGAAAAGAAAATTCATCATCGACTATAATTCAATGGAAAGTTTTACTCGAGATATTAAAACGTGGAAAATTAGGTATTCGTTTTAACCTAATGACGTAGAGCTATATACCTTGCATGACAGAGGTTTTAGCTTACAAGCTTACACGAGTAGTATAAATGCGCGCGCATGTGTGTGTGTGTGTGTGTGTGTGTGTGTGTGTGTGTGTATACACATATATATGATACTATAACTTGAGAAAACTAAGTTAGTTTTCTCTTACGACGACGCTTAGTTTGGATTGCAAAATTTCGTACTTTGGACATTTACTTTTCCGTACGAAGTTACGTACATATATACATTCATGAAAGAGGAAAATAAAAGAAAATTATATAAATTAAAAAAAAAAAGAATAATAATAATAATAATAATAATAATAATAATAATAATAATAATAATAATAATAACGATAAGAACTCATTTATGAGTGAAGACTCATTAATGAATAAATCTCGATCGATTTATTTTCCTAATAGAGGTATCTGTGTATATATTTGGAATCGAATTTGAACGATAAGGTAAACCTATTTTCACGTCATCGAGAAAATAATGTTTGTATCGACACGCCCACGAATCGCAGTGCTTTATTGCATCGCGGTCTTTCTCGATGCTTGAAGCTCGATGCGAACTCGGGCTCGTTCGACGACGCTGCTGCCTTCATGTAATGAATTACATACTCCGGTGTTCTCTCACAAAGTGGGAAAACGTTCAGGTATTCGTAACGCCCTTGTATTTTCAAAGGATGTTCCATCATCTGTGGTCTCCCTAAACATCGATTTGATTTTTTTTTTTTTTCTACTTCTCATAGCTTTCTTCACAGCTTTTTCATCAAATTTAATGGAATTTCTCAGTCTTGATGGAACAAAAATATTTTCGAAGTGTTAAACAAAAATTCAATATTTCATTAATTTTCCCTTTTTCTCGCTTCCCTTAAAAATTATTATTCAAACGACGAAATCTTTTTCAATTTTAATGGATTAAAAATTGTTTTTTCTTTTATTAATCGTAGAATTCAAAGTTCCAAGCTTCTTCTTCGATAGATTACAATCGATTCGTTTTTTTTTTTTTTTTTTTAATCATAGCCGATAACGAAGCAAAAAACCCTTCCGCTAGAATTTTAAGCTCGTTTATTTTAAAAGAGCCTTATAAGAGATAAAATGATATTTCGGGTATTAATGACGTTACCTTTTACCGAACATCCTTCCATCGATCATCTGTTCAAACGACAGTATCTATTGATTATCTATTGACAAGCTATAAGAAAATTTAATTAAATTAATCCCCTTCTTGAAAACTTTGTCTTATTTCTTTGTAAACGACTATGAAACTGTATCACTTTATTTACGTGATATTTCTTAACTAATTGATTATTGCCATCCTCCTTGTAATCGGATAACTCGCTTAACGATATTAATTTCTACATCGTTGTAGAACGTCAGAAAGTTTACTTTCTTTTAATTATACAATATTTTAATGTTCGATGTAAATTATTCATAATTTACTTCAGAAATTATGAAAAGAATTTGCGTCTTTTTATTTTGAAAAAAAAAAAATAAATAACAAATAATATACAAAATTAAATTAATTTGTAATAAAACTCAATACCGTTTATATATTATTATAAAATACTACTTATGTCGAACATTTCCAACAATGTTTAAAGATCCAACGAGATTACATTTTAAGCTCTTGCAATGTAATTTATCGATCGGGAAATAACGCGTTCGCTTCGATTTGCAATGTGTTTATTCTTAGAACAGATAGGAGTAGTGACCCATATAAATTTTTGGAAATTCAACGTAGAACATAGATCAAGGTATACAGAGACAGAGATCAATCGATCTTCCATTTGTTTCTATATGTCCGTATTTAAAAGGGATGAAAAAAAGAATGAAAAACAAAAAACAAAAAAATAAGTATACGTTAAAATAGTTCGGATATACCATATGATGCGCGAATGAACGTTACAGGCGATCGAATCGAATGCACTTTAAAAGCAAATACCTCCGTGGTAGCCGAACAATCGTAGAGAATCGAAACGAAAAGCGAATTCAAAGCATTCGATCCTTCTTTGTATTGTACGTTTCCCTTGTACTTCTATGCGTGCTTTGTGTATTGGCTATGTATTTAGTCTGGCCACACAGAATGCGACGTTTTCCGCCCTTTGTATAAACTCTTTTTATTCTAACTTCTAGGTTTGTTCAATTTCGGTCCTATTGATATCTCACGTTTGATATCTGAACTGTGAATTCACCATTACAATCTATTTTCCCTTAATCAACGTTAGATATACACATATCAAATAACTTTTTCCTTTGCTTTTCTGATATTTATCTCAACATTTTTTGGATATCATATTTATTTTTATTATTAATTTTCGCTTCAAGTTATTAACTCTTAATGTACGACAAATGTCATGAGTAATTATTTGAAACTAGTACTATGTCGAATAATAAGTTGAACGTGCAAATATTCGGTAATACAATTTACAGTTCTTGATATTTTAAATTAACCTATGTCATACTTGAACTAGATAGAAGCGACATACAAAGAGACAATAAAGGTCGATGGTAAGATATAGAGAAAATATTTGGATTGGGCTGAAACGTGATGGCTGTCAAGCTTTCAGGTATTCTAAAATGTGCCTCGGGGTATGCGTGACATTTGTTCTCTCAGTAACTTATTCTTCCCTATTATATTCATCTCTGTAAACTTCCGTTTAAACTCACTTACACGACAGGACCAACAACGATATTGGTTCACACGAAACGAACATTGCTCCTCTGTCTCTTGACAGATTTCAAAAGCGTTGAAAAAGTTCCAGTTAGGACAGCTTACATGTATGCTATTGTGCTTTTAACCGGGTCATCGTTGATAACGAAGCGAACGTATGAGTATCTCATATATATATGACACACACACACTACATACAATGAGATACTTAAATATTTGTACACTTGGAATATACTTCCGTATATCTTCCACACGAATATTTAAGTCCCCCACTGTTCCACTGTAACCTATGTATATTTACAACATAATCTTATTATTTGTTGAAAAAATTTTGATTTGCATTTTTCTAATGTGATGATAAAATAATTAAATGTCATGATCTAATCAAACATTATTTTACGAAAAATATAATAATACATAGGTGTATATAATTATTTCGTGTATTGCTGATGTTCGATGCTAATGTCCGAAAATAAAGACTGTAGTAATGTCTCGGGATATAATAGATGTTCTTAGATTAAAATTTAAAATTAACAAAGAAAGATGGATAGTAGTCAAAAATTAATCGAAAAGTGACACGCAATAAAGAGTCTCGTTCATTTATTTGATTCATTAAAACCAACAAATTTTAATTCTTTACAGCAGAAGAAAATGGTTTTCTATAATCAAATTAAATGGATTGTCTGATAAATATCCGTATTCATTGTCATTTAAAGAAACTCATTTATAGATTCATTGCGTAATAAGAAATCCTCGTACGAGCAATTATTACATCATTATAGTTTCTCGTCCAATAATTTTTTTTTCAAGCAACACTTAGTTCTCTTTTGAGAAAACAAATGTTATCTCTTTATTATAATATAAATATAATATGTTTTTGGAGAGAAAAAGAAAGAAAGCCTAGCTTTTTCTCACCATATGTTCTTTTATTTCTTTAAATCGTTTATTTCTCTTGTTTTCCATACGTTTCTCGTTGTAATTACATAAACTTGTTCATCGAAATGAAAAAATTAACGATGAATTCGTTCGAACGGTTATATATACAAAGAAATGTCCAATTATGGGAAATAAACTATTTTTATTTTCGGCTCGTGGTGTTCATCGATGAAAAGTAGTTTACAGTTAGATGAGGGTTAGCGCTCTCCAGGAGATGAGATGAAAAATGTCCGACGAGCGAACTCGATAATCCGCGTGAATATTTCGAATATTTTATTCGATTCGATATGTCACGAAAGTTTTTTCTGTTTCGGTCAACATTTTAACAACCGTATATCTTGATTTTATACGAACGTATGAGTTATCCGAAAAATATTTTCTTCGTTCAGTTTCATTCATTTTTCTTTTATTTTATATTTTTTTTAAATATAAAACTTTATAAAAACTCAATAAAAACTCTATAAAACTCGTATTGTATGTTTAACGTTAATAATTAAATAAAATTTTGAAGGTAAAATACATTTGCAATTCAATAAGTAAAAATAATTGGAAATAAATATGATAATGCATACCTACATAATAAATATGATACAAGAATATTATTTTATAATGTAATAAAAAACATAAGGAATATAAATAATTTAACTTGTGAAGAATTACGAAGTATAACAGTTACGTATATACAGTTACAAATTCATTCAACATGAATTTTATATTAGAAATATCCCAGTTTCATTCAAGCAACAATGCACTATTGATAATTTGTCAAACTCGGAAACAGACCTTTCAGTGACGGGTTGTCAGCGTGTACACAAATCGATACATCGATTATACATTATTGGTAATATAGTACCTCCTATAGTGTTACACGCCGCTGGGAAAAAGAGCAATAAGAGGGAGGAAGAAAAAGAAGAAAGAGAGAAAGAACGAAGGTGGACAGAGAAATCAATTAAAGTGATCGTTTCTGGAACGAATCAGTAACGTAATTGCAGTTGTTTCTTCGACCGATCGAGTCCACTTTTGTTCGATCTTTATTTAGGATATTTGGTAACCTTCAAGCAATTAATTAATCTATTTATTATAAGATATTAGTACAAAAATTAATTATTATTATTATAAGAATCTATAAATAATGAATTAAATTAAACATATAACAGTATGCGTAAAACTGAATAATGCAATTAATCTGTTAAACTAATCACAGGAATTGCCATCGGGTATTGTTTATGATACTCTCGACGTGGACAAAGTCGGTTGGTACTGTTTTTAATTAAAAGCACTTGTCTCGGAAGCTCGAGCTGCTTCGAGTAAGATATCATTGTAAGAGAAGTTATTTTCATTGCTGTAAATTTGCGGAACAAGGTTAATGCCGTTCTTAATTACGAATCGGGAACGCCTGGGAATTGTTTCTCCTTAGTTTCTATAGTTTTGTATTATTTCTCTCTCACCAATATGGGCATGTATGTACACACGTATGAATATACATACGTACTTTTATACATATTACAAATAATCCCATATTCCTCGTGTATGTTGAAAATCAAAGAAGAACATTTCCAGAATGTTTGAATTTTTACGATGACCAACATTTGAAACGATCATATAAAGCTCGACTATTACCTTAATATAACGGAATGTTCGTAAAAGTTTTTTATCGACCTAATAAACCTCGGACGATCGGTTGATAAATTTCGCGTTTAAATCATCGAATGCAAGCTTTTCGGATACCACGAAAAGCTTTAACGAGCCAAATTCGTGTAACTTCAAATGTTTTACAGCTATTCTTGTGAACTGTATAGCGAAATAATAACAAAAAAGGATTAGAAAGTTTTCGACTGGTTATACACGTTGGTGTCGGTGACTCGTAAACGTGCTAACGATCGATGGTGCACCTTGTTAAAAGCAATAAAACCATGCACCGAAGGTTCTCCATGATACACCGACGTACTGAAAGTCATGACTAATGATCTTTATGAACTAGTTCGGTAAAGAAATTATGCTTATGATTTCGGTCACGCCTACTGCATGTTCACGTACGCATATGCAAGACACAAAGATGGATGTATGTATGTACGTGTATAAATGTGTGTATACACGTATACGGCAACCAGAGAATACTTCAGTAAACTTCTCCCCGACAGTTAATTAATTCCAAGTACTTTTCCTTGTTCGTAACGTTACCTATATGTAGAGTAAACGACTTGAAGCACGCAGTAAAATTTCTAATGATCTCTAATTCATTCAATTTCTATAATACTACTACTCATTCTTTATTATTATCACAAGATATGGAAAGAGCTTTCTTTGTTTTACGTATTTTTATTCTCTCTCTCTCTCTCTCTCTCTCTCTCTCTCTCTCTCTCTCTCTCTCTCACTTCATCTTCATTTTTGATGAAATTTTAACACAATCTGAACTACAAGAGTAATGTTGATTATTTTAATTATTTAAAACTATGACTATAGATCGTTCTTTTATCATTTATTAAAATGCATAAGTGTACGTGTTTTATGGTCAGATCCGATACTCGTTCAAATAATTTTTTCATTCGAACACTTTTAAACAATAGGCTAATTTAGAATCGCCAGTACAGATTGAATCGTCTTTCTCATATATATAAAAGAAAAAAAAAGTATCTCTCGGATTGTGTTCTCGCTTATGGAAATCCATGTATGTGTGTACGTTCACGACATTAGGAGTCTGTGATAAAACGATCCTGCCGGCTCGAAAGTTTCGACTTTATGTTCTCTTGGCAAAACCGCTCATTAAAGTATACTGTTGCAATTATGCTATTTGTACTCTGAACTACAAATATCGGCCTTCCAGTTTCCGTAATATTTTACCGCAAGTTTGTTATTCGCTGTTAATTTATTTAACGATTATTTCTTATTATCATTGTTCGTTCATTAAAAAAAAAAAAAAAAAGGAAAAAAAAATAATCGACCACGTTCTTTAGTCTCGTATTAATTATAGCGGGTTTGCTTTTTACGAAAAAAAAAAAAAGAACAAGATAAAAGACAATAACCAGGGTTGATAAGACGGGAAATTAAAATGGATGAAATTAGATTACGTATTTAACTTAATTACGAGAAGTCCATACATTCAATCAAAATTTATTGTACTTTTCGTATCGCGTTGATGAATGACAATAAATTCGTGTTATTATGTTTTAATAATATTTAAGAATGAATTTTTAATAGAAATTTCATAAATTCTTATCTATAAATTTCTATCGATGGGATGAGAATAATTTAATATTATATTTTTATAATTGTTAATTATTATATAAAAATAAATTAGTAAATATATATATATATATATATATATATATATATATATACATATACATATATATATATATATATATATATATATATTATATATATATATATACATATATATATATATATATATATATATATATATATATATATATATATATATATATATATATATATATATATAAGATACGTTAGAATGCAGATGATATGGATAGTAGATGTCGTTCAATCGACAATCGATAATTAACCTCGTCGGTGATAATTAACGGTATAACCACATTATTATTTCGTAGGTTCTTCCCAAACGAAACAGATAAACAAATGATTTGTTTATCGTCGACGTAACGGACGTAACCGAACCGATGCTGCAATTGTATAATATAGAATCATAGGAGACATCTCTGAGAAGGTAGAACGGATATTTATTTAAAAAAATTATTCTCTTTACCGTATAAACAGTGGTCAGATAGTTTCGATATAATGGCTATACATCATTCGTACATGGTATTTGTATTATATGTGACACAATGCAATGATGATAATTAATTCTTGTCGAGAAAGTTAAAGAAGGAGATAAATCGAATTTAAATTAGCTTGATCGGAATAATAGATCATTACACAAATACTAAATCATTTCATAATTTAGAAATATAATATTTAGTTGGTTCACATAAACATGAGTCGTTGTAAGTACTTTAATTTGCAATAAATTATATTAACTATGAATGAATTTATTAGAATAAAATTACAATAAAGTAAAAGTAATTACGATATTTATTAAAATGAAATATTGTAGTGGTTTATTATAATAAATTCGTTACATATCTATATATATATATATAATACTTATTTATGAAACCATGAAATTTAATCTATCCATAGAATTTCAGATTAACAAAGTCATAATATTCGTTTGTTTACTTTCATGTTCCATTATTCGTTTTTCACTTTTATCCCGTATTTATAGAAGCGTAGAAACTCATTGATCTTCAACGTGGAATCGGAGTAGCGTATATAAAAGCAGACTAAACGAGAAAATAGAAGGTAGGGAAATAAAATGAAAGAAATGCGTCTATCCTCTCGTTATTGAGTAATTCCTCGTTGCAACGAAATTTTCCATCGTACGATATAATAAAATAACGAACACATATGTACGTTCCTTCCTCCTCTTTTTACTACAAGAAAATTATTTAACTTTGTTTCAGACGATGGGATCCGTATTGTACATGCTACTGTCTCTCTCATTCTCACTCTCCATAATCAGTCTCCTCCCTTCCTTTCATAAGTAAACGCACCTCACAAAGAATAGACAATTTTTCGTTCGACTATTGACCGACTTATCTCATGCACACACCCACAACTAATTAATTTTACAACGTTTCATCCCTCGTCCAACTGTCGATCCATTTATCTCATACACATATATACAAAAATTAATTAACGCTAGAACCTTCTATACCACAATATTAATTTCATAATATTTTTATAGACAAATATTAATACTATTTCGTTACTACGCAGTAGTAACTTTCTTCGAAATCAATTATCAATCAAGATGAAAAGAACTTTTGTTCATTATAATTATAATAAAGATTTTAATGCCCAGCTATAAGTACGCTTATTATTCTATTGTGTTGACGATGCTTTCAACGATCACTTAACCCGCGAAAATATACATATTTCATCCTAACTTGTTAATTATTCACTAACGAATTAATTCGCGTGACATAATCGTTCTAAAATAATACTGTGTTTACTTACGTACACTGCCGTACAAAAGTATATGGACACTTTCCTTGTTCCTATAACTGCCTGAAAAAAGTTATGAAATCTTTGGTAAATTTGATACATTTTTGTGTATACTACTTTTTACAATGTTAAGAAACATATTTTAATAATAATTCAGTAAATATCACACGGATATTAATAAAAAATAATGAATATTTTTTTCGTCTATATATCCACCGCGTGCTTTTATCGCTCACGTTTACTAATCGTGGATGGCATCCTGACTATTAAATTTTCTAATATCTCACTTTCGTTATTGATCCATTCGGGTTGAAAAATTTCCCAAAGATGTTTTTCGGACATTGGACATTGTTTTCTAACCTGTATGTCCAAACGATCCCCCATAGTTTTTCAATGGGGTTGAAATCGGACGATTGAGGTAGCCGTTCCATTATTTTTGCAAATTGAAATCTTTATCTAATCGTTTTAAATAGTTCGTACATATCGTAGCAATTAATGTTTCGTGTCGTTGTCCAGCATAAATGTAAAAAATTATTGACCATTAGGCGTTGTCCAGATGAGATTGGTAGTTCTATTAAAATCTTTAAATAAGCTTTCTTCTTTGAAGATACCATGGATTTTGATCAAATCTCCCGCCATATTATCGCCATAACGGTACAACGTCCTCGTTTAATGACGGATACCACACAATCGTGGGTTAATTTTTTATTAATTTGCCGACGAACGAAAACACGCCGCTTGGATCCAAACAGTTCAAACTCGTGTTCATCGATCCGCAATACCTTTCGCTACTCTTCTTCTATGTCCAATTTTTATGGCACACGACTCACTAAAGTATTTTTTTTTTTTTTTTATTATGTTTCCTCAACAATGTTCTCTTTACTGAAACACCACCACGAAGGTCGTCTTCTTAAAACCGTCTTTTTACCGTTGATACCGATATCGTATCGTACCCTGGACGTATTAACTTCCGCAGTTATCTCGAGTGCTGTATTTCTTCTATTTCTCTTACCGATAGTTACGGCGTATCGATCTTCCGCTTGAGTCTAGTTTTTCTAACTTTCTACTTTTCAACACTATCGCTTACGCGAGACTTCGAATCTCCTTACTTCTTCCGCAATTTCTCTCACGGTATATCCTTCTTAGGATAATAAAATGATCTGCGACGACATTTCTATGCTTAATTCACTTCGTTTCGTACCCGTCGTGCGTGCTCTGACAAGTATTCGAATCGGTCTGAAGTCCGAGAGAAATACAAAGCGTACGCTACGATTTTATCCAACGTTATTGCAAAGCTATATTATTGGAACTATGTCATAATATGACAGAAGATAGTACCACGAAAGGTACATTCGAGGAAAATGAACGCAAAAATCGAAGAAAGTGGAACGACAAAGCCTTGTAAATCGTCCGCGAGCAACGGAATATAATGGAGCATTAAATTCTATTGGAAAAACTTTTATTCGCTTAAATCGAAGGAACGATTATATTTTGCCAGTCAATACTATTATAACATATTAAATGTATGTTTATAATTGGGTTCATCGGAAAAATATATAATAACAATATGCATTATATATTTCACGAATTTCCTAAAATTTGGTAAGTGTCCACACATTTTTCGTATTGCAGTGTATGTGTACGTTGGTACAATGTACTATGGAAAATCGTCTCTCGACCGAGATTCATCGTCTCGTTTACGAGGCGCCTTAAAGTACTCGCGCATAAATCTTGGCGACACGTTCGAGCGTAAAAAGTGCTTTCGAAGGTCGCAACACCGATAAAAGGAGTACATCGATCGATCGATGAAGAAGGAGGGGGGAAAAATGAGGAGCAGACCTTAGAAAAGGTTCATCTCGATGAAAAGGATTCGGAGATGGAACGGGCCCCGTCGGGGATGATAGATTCGTGGATTCTCTTTTTTTTTTCTTCAACCCTCGTTTGTCTGGCCGACTGGACGCATTAAGGAGAAGGAGGACAGATTTTCGAACGATCAGTTCTCTAACATCTTCGATCCTAATCTTTTCATGTTCAGCGACAAAACAGATCCTTCATTCGTAGATTTTAGTTACTTAAAATATTAAATTATAAGATCACGTTGTTTCGTCTGAAAACTTTATTTTATTAGCAAATTACCTTTCGCAGTCACACGTTATACAAATTATTACAAATTATATTTGATTGCTTGGATGTATTTAATAAATAAATAAATATATTTATATATATATATATATATATATGTACATGTATATATGTATGTTATTTATGTATACTACATTTAATATCGCATATAATAATTCGTAAATCGATTAGTTTTTACAAAAAGGAAAAACATTTTTCGGTTTATCAACGAAAAAGAATCACGTCATTGAGGGAAAAAAAAATGGATAATAAAGCTTTGGAATGTTATTGAAAATGTTATCACGTTTGTTCGAAAGAAAGCAAAACATCGTCGAAAATAAAAATAGAGAGGATAGGTTGAAGTGTCCGATGGGAAAACATTGGCATAAATCTCACTTCAGAGCTCGGACTGTGCTGTCGATCGAATTTTTACCATTCCATTAATCATTCCGGGAGCTCGAATGACTTTTCTTTTTTATTTTCTCCTGTAAATGGTACACACGGATGCACGAGTACGTACAGGTTTTCGACGCAACCACGAAATTGCATGCTAAAATAAACATACATACGTGCGTAATGGGCTCAACTTCGCTCAGTCTTCTACTTCTATTATTTTTGTCTTTATGCGACGAGTCCAATTCGTTGTTAACCTTTTTATCATCATACCGAAATTGTAAATGTAATAAATTCGTCATAATATATTTTCATAATACATAAAAGTGTAAATTAATAGAAATACATTCAATATTTCTGTAAAATGTGTACAAATTCACACCACACAATGGAATTCATTTTCAGTTCTTTTTTTTTATTAATATTGATTATCATAAAAGGAATATTATATATATATATATATATATATATAATTAAAATAATAAATATATATAATTCATTATTAGCATATTTGATATTTACATTTATAAATATAGAAATATAATTGATAAAACGATAAATATAAGATATACGTTAGAATGCAGGGAACTTAGACGCATATTTAATTTTCATATACGAATGCGGAAATTCTTTCCCATTCTCTTTACCTTCTCTTACGTGCTTTATGTTCAGGATTCGCTCATAGAAATTAATTAAGACGCCACGCTATCGACCTTCTCTTGGAGCTGAGTTGGCGATTATTCGCAAGTTTCTTAAAGGAATTTGCGCGAGGAGGTATGTTAGAGGCCGAGCAATAATTAAGAGAAAAGAAATTGGGCTAGTGGATGTAAAAATGAATACCGATCGATAAGAAAAATTTAAAAATTTGTATTTTTCATTCTTTCATTGTGAAAAACAATCACACTCGATCGCGGAGCATCGTGTGC
>OU426851.1:15855255-15900255 GCA_911387685.1 Dolichovespula media
TTTAGTTAGCTTTCTGTTAATTAGATAGTAATGTATTCTAGGGGCGACAAGACGAGGGTTTTTCTGGCGCTCACCCTTCCAATATCGATGTAACTCTCGTATGTCCGCACGGTCACCAGGGACAAAGGACCACACATGAAATTGTTTAAACATTTCGAACGAACTATCCCGTCACGCCTACGACCAATAAGAATATTGCTTTCCCTTTCTTGACACTTTTTACTTAAACTCCTTCCTTTCCTAATTCATTAATGCCTTCGTAGATATTTTCGAAAGGAATCGACAGTCAGTCGCATCTAAGCATTCGCGCTTGGTAATAAAACAATCTAGTCTTACCAATATCACTGGCTACGCTTTAATCGGAGGTATCTATTACAATCTAAACCGTAACAGTCAAGCTACATATCTTTCAGAGTCACAACATCAAATTTGTTAAAATTTACTGGCTATCATTCTTTCAGAAATAAACAACACAACTACCTATACATTATTACATAAGAATACACCAACAATTGTATCATACTTCAAAAAATACATTCTGATAACTTCCATTCGCGTTACATCCGTTTACGCGCATCAACATGACGAGCTTTACGGGATCCTTCAAATATATTCGCGTTCTACCATTAATTCACGGGAACGCAACGAGCGGTATTTCGCTGACGGCCTTCAACGGTATCCTAATCTTGTGCCACCGCCAATGTTCATCGTGACCAATGGGTCTATTACTATGACGATTAGGAAGAGGCGGGGATTATTCTTCGTGCAAATCGACCAGCATCGCGCTGATCCGGTGCAAGACGCGTATCTGGAAACGCTCTCGTTAGTTGAGCCCCTCGCGACCCAACAATCCTACTTGTCTTAAAATTTAGTTAATCGATCATAAATTTAGATACGTTAATATCACCCGTTAAGCACAAATATTCATGCATAACGATTACGTCACTCGACGAATATTTTCAGATGATATTTATATATAAGTTTAATCGAGGAAATCACCTCCTTCATCATTCCACGCGAATTTCACGAAAATATCGAGTGTTTTAGGATAGTTTAAATGGTATCCACTTTATCTTATAATAAAGTGTTAGAGTTTATAAAGAATGACGTGACTTTCTCATCGATCCGGCAAAACGGAGAAGAGGTTAAGTATTATCAGTTAAATCTGATCTTCTAAACTGACCTATAATTTGCACTTTATTTTTTTCTTTTCACGTTTAATCCCTCGATTCCTTATGTATTTATTCAAATGCACTTATTGCGTGTATTTAAGTATCCTAATCTCTGTCTGGTATCTTGAATTATGAGCAAATAAAAAAAAAGTCGAAAAGTATAATCAACGACCCATTCGTTTCACAAAGGCATGAAACGAATAAGATTCCGATTTGAGAGGTGAATCGAGAAAAAATATTTCATGTAAAATTGGTTTGCCTCGTGTTTTTTTTTTTTTCTTTTTTTTCTTTCATATATTTTAACTTTCCTTTTTGAAGAAGTTTTTCGTACCTTTCTTCCAACAGCTGTTTCGACTTCGTCTGTGATATTATACAGTTATGAGAAATAGTCAGTTAAACGAAATCTCCTTTACATCGTTTCAAAGTCGTGCTTTCCTTTATTGTACTGTTTCTTTTACCCTTCTTCTCATTCTCTCTCTCTCTCTCTCTCTCTCTCTCTCTCTCTCTCTCTCTCTCTCTCTCTCTCATTTAATGAGAATATCTCTTGAGAAGGAATAAAAAAAAAAAAAAGGAAGAGAATCCTCTTTTGCATCATAGTGCACACGAAGCGCGAAAAAGCTCACCATACTTCTGATCTCTTCTTTCTCTTCTATTTTTATCTACAAATGGGGATGAGAAGGAGAAGAAGATAGTAGAAGCTTGATAACTTTCTTCCAACGTATTTTCTTCATAAAAATCTTCCCCTTCGAATGACTAATGTTGGAAGAACGACTTATTGCGAGATTCAATGGCAATATCTGCCGTTATCAACCTTCACTTTGTAAATGAAACCTTTTCCTTTGAAAAAAAAAAAAAAAAAAAAATCAACTTCTCTATTATATGCAATATATCGAACGTTCTAAGAATATGATTTTATTTATGAGTTTTTCGTATGTACATTTATAGATAGAATTATATATAATATAACAAATACTTATATACGTACATATGATATACGCCCGCGTATGTGTGTATGTGTGAATTATACGTATATTTAATTATACAAAATCATTGCACGTAAAAGTATTCTATAGAGAATTAATTTCTTTTGCTAGATAAGTATTGTATGTCGTCCTTGGTTTGAATTAAAAAATGGAAAAAGAAGAGGGAAAAAAGAGAAAAAGAAATAAACGTTTTAGAGCCGACGTCGTAATATTGACAAACAGTCAATACCGTAACATAATAAACAAGTAAAGTTTACATCTTTAAAACCGAAAGTGTTGCACGCGTCATCCCTTGTTCAGCACCATGCACTTTCCGCCCAGTTCTCAGGGGTATCGTAAACACGAAATGCTATCATCCGAGCACACATACACAGATACACGTACACATGTCGGCACTCATACCGCAGAGACCATAAAGTTTTACGTTCAGGCTGCTGCAAATATACCTACCCGCTGAAAAATCGTAGCTCTATATCGCACCCATTTACCGCGTCATTCCGCACGTCCGTCCACTTTCATTTCCGAAAGAAAATTTGCGTTTTTTTTTTGACAACAGCAGCAGCAGTTATTAACCCTCAAAGTCGCTCGTACCCATGTAAAATAATCAGAACAACAAAAAAGAATTTCGATCGGAAGAATATTTGTTCGATAAATATCACTGTACATACAACAATAATATACCTTAAAATTCTTTCCTTAAATAAAGCTATTCAAATTCTCAACCATCTAATTTCGAGGGGGGTAAAAAAACCGATATGACTATAATTATTAACGTTCATTATTTTGATATACTATTTGCGGACATAAACGTAAATAACGCAATCATATCGAAAACAAGAGTAAAATAAACACCACAATTACTTCATAAAAGCTAATACAGAACCAATAATTATAGGCAACGATGATTCAGTATTCCTGTGCACAGTTGTACCAATAATGAATTGTAAAAATTATATTCGTTTTCATCATGTTGAAATCAATACTAATTGATTATCCTCAAATCAACAAGATTTTAATTGTTGAGTAATGTATTCAATATATATATATATATATATATATATATATATATATATACATTCGTGTCCTTTAAATTTATCTCAGCTATATTCAATTATTATTATAAATTTTTATTCGATGGCCATCTAATTAATCCGTATTTTTATTAAAAAATAATTTATCCGATATTAGATCTATACCGCTATTCGTAGTTATTTAATGTTGGTCATTCGCTGTACATGTTGGTTAGTATGAATTTATGAATATTATAGATACATAAAACACAGCTCTCGATAAACTAGAAACCTTCTATCGTCTTTGGAATCAAAACTAGGCTAGCGTGAAGGGCAAATTGGAACGCACACAATAGGTTAAGAAAATCGTAATACTAGTTGCAGCCGAATGTTGGAAAGGACGTTGTATGCTCGAAAGAAACTTATATATACATAGATATAATAGATACTTAACATAGAATTCTCTATAACGTTTATATATATGTATACACACACACACACACACACACACACACACACACACATATTTATATACATACACACATATTTGTATACACTCAGAGAATATCTGTGCAAACTCAAAGATAGTACAGAAAGGTATCCCTTAGAAAGTAATATCCAGTACGAGTTCAATATCGGTTATTTCTATTGCGTAAAACGAAAGTTTTCCTTTTGTTTCAGATATTCTCCTCGAAATAGTACACCGATATTCTTGGAGAAAGAAGGGAATTGTTGCTGAAAGACCAAGATAAGTACGATAAGTCCTCTTCGATGTACCGTACGATGAAACATCATCATAAGGAGCAGAGACAGATGAAAAAGGAGAAAATGTCAAGTTCGCCGTTAAGTTTGTCGTCGTTTACGTCGCAGATATCATCGAGTTTCCACTTGTACGTTTCGAAGAGACGAAGAATCGGCGTTTAAATCGTTGCGCTTTATTGTCGGCTTCTCAACGATCTACCACGCGTATTCTGCATTTCCGATAATATTCTTACGATTCAAAGACCTTGAAAAAAAGTTCCGAGAAAGTATTCACGATGAACGACACGTTGAACACGACTAGTAACATTATCGATTACACGCAAACAAACAGTAACAATGACTCGACGATACAAAATTGTCAGGCTGATCTACCGATCGTTTCTCTGGTTACACAGATCCTTTACTCGATCGTTTGCATCGTTGGTTTACTCGGAAATACCTTGGTAATATACGTTGTCCTACGTTTTTCAAAGATGCAAACGGTAACGAACATGTATATCGTTAACCTTGCTATAGCGGATGAGTGTTTCTTGATTGGTATACCTTTTCTCGTAACGACAATGAGCACGAGAAGCTGGATATTTGGGAAAATAATGTGTAAGATCTATATGACAACGACGAGTATAAATCAATTCACCAGCAGTATCTTTCTCTTCATTATGAGTGCCGATCGTTACATAGCCGTTTGTCATCCAATATCATCTCCGAAAATGCGAACACCCTGTATATCCAGGATAGTCTCCTTTACCGCTTGGGCTAAAAGTGCGATCTTCATGATACCAGTATTTCTTTACGCAAACGTAATGGAGTCACCTGAGGGTAACAGTTGCAACATTTATTGGCCGGACGATCGTGGTGGTCAAACGGCTTTCACTCTTTATACATTTATTCTGGGTTTTGCCGTTCCGTTGATCCTCATATTGATCTTTTATTTCTTGGTAATAAGAAAACTTCAAACGGTAGGACCAAAAAATAAATCGAAAGAGAAGAAACGTTCTCATCGTAAGGTGACCAAATTGGTGTTAACCGTCATCACCGTTTACGTTTTTTGTTGGCTACCCTATTGGCTGATGCAAGTAGCTCTGATATATACACCCCCGAAACAATGTCAGTCGAGCATCAGTATCGCTAGCTTTTTGTTGGCTGGATTTCTTAGCTACAGCAACAGTGCTATGAATCCGATACTTTACGCTTTTCTTAGTGACAATTTTAAGAAGAGCTTCTTGAAGGCTTGCACTTGCGCGGCAGGTAAGGACGTGAACGCGACACTGCATATCGAGAACAGTGTATTCCCACGAAGGAACAAAGCGAACGCCGAGAAGATTCAATCGAATCGTCACTTATGTTCGGGACAATCGAAACTCGAGTTGGAAGATGAGGAAGCTGAGAGGGGTCTGTTGGTCAGTAAAACTTCGACTACAACCGTGACGATGACGTCACGATCGAATATCACGGTGACCAGTGAAAATCATCGAGAACATGCCAACAAAGACAAGGAAGGCTTAAAAAATGGAGCACAGCTCACCTTACTAACGCAGGTTTAAATTATCTTATTCGATGATGTTAAATATAATATAAATGGAAATCACGAAAAATCGAGTATTTGTGTCTTCGATGATAAAATTATTATTATTATTCTCTAACGAACGAGAGTTTTTCGATTGAATCCAAAATTCCACGAAAGTTATTATCTCCTTGGAGATTAGCGACCGATACTTCGACCTCAATAATTTTCAATTCCTCCGAATACGGTCGGTTCGTACCAAATAATGAAGTTTCTAAAGGGAATGTCGAAGAAAAGAAGAAAGGTGGAGACTTTTGCTGACGTAGAAACGACATTACAAGACCGGAACAATTCTATTGCAGGAGTCGTCGTTGTCCCCCCTTGTCTATGGTGAAACATTGAGAAACAATGACTTAATGGCCGAACATCCCAACTCTTTTCCAAGAACAAGATCCTCTTCTATTTTCTTTCTCGCGTTCAATAAAATCGGCTACCACTCAACTTGGTCTCTTATAACGTCGATGATCTTCAAGAGAAACTTTCTGCAGAAGAACGTGAGAACAAAAACGATGTGTCGTAGTCGAGTGCAGATTTAATGGTGCTAGATTGAGTTCCCTAGTTTGCTATAGTGACTGTTTTCATTCTCTCATAAAATATATATATATATATATATATATATATATATATATATATATATATATGTATGTATGTATGTATTTAATATGTATTATATATTATTATATGTATTTATATATATATATTTATATATTATTATATATATATTTATATATATATATATATGTATGTATGTATGTATGTATGTATTTGTATATTATTATTACAAATTATACAGATACGTGAACAAATTTTTCAAATTTAACGACGATAATAGCGCCGTGATAATTCTTCGGAAATTAAAGTACCCAAAATTTCAAACGGTAATATTATCATCGTCAATTTTAAATCTTAAGTGTCATGAACAAGAATTGGAATTTCGATTATCGTAACGTACGTACGTATGTGCGTGTGTGTGTAAATAATATGAAAATCACTTACTTGTGATCGTAAAGACGAAGTCTTATTCACATTTCCAATTGTGCCCGTATCTTTTCTGTTGTCTTTCACGTGGAATTACATCAGTATAGAGCAAAGTCTGATATTATTCGTATACCGGATTTGAATTTACAATGTGTTTGGCTCCATCGTGCCAAAAATAAACGTCGATGCTTTTCAGACCGTAAAATTTGTCATTTCGTTAAAAGAAGAAAGGGTATTCCCCATGACGAGTATCTGTCGATATTTTGTTTTTTTTTTTTTTTCGATGGAGAAACGGTAAACAACATTATTTTTCTCAATGTCTATGATTATACCTCGTGAAATATTCATCCCTGTCAAAAGCTCTCTATATTTATTCTCTAATCAAGTTAGCTTTTGATCTGTAAAGCTCTTCTCCAGTTCGATCCAATTTATCTACGGTCGAAGAAGTTATCCTCTCTTCATAGAGTATGACTTTACGTACCGTCGTTTGATTTCTATGCCCGTCGAAAGTTATGATTCGTTCGTATTAACGACTATTCAGAAACGTTCGAAATAGAAACACGACTATCAAATGATATTATATATTTTTTAAATAATTCAATTAGGGAAGAGATTGGAGAAAATATATATGAAAAAAGGTTATCTTCGGATTCATAAACGTGAAAATAGGAAATAGAAATATTTTAGCGAATGTATTGTTCTTTTTTTATTGGTTGTCTGACAAATAAAATAAATTATCATCTATTATTTTTTTTTTTTTTTTTTTTTTCTATTATAAATTATCGTTCATTTTACGAAGAAATAATTAAGGAACCGTACATTATTTCATTTCATTTCTACAAATGTAATTTCAAATTTCGTTTATACGCAATCTTCGAAAATTTTTGTCAAATAATTTTATCGGATAATTTCTCGAACATAATTTTGCGGTGGATGAGCCGATAACTTATCGTTTCTAACTTAACGGAGTAATTCGATAACTTGAAATACTCTTCCTCTCTTACTGACGTCGTACACTCAAGAAGAGAGAGATAGAGATATCGGATGTTGAAACTCATCGACAACATCAAGAGTCTACGATTCTGGTCTCCTAGCAATCTTCTAGCATTACTATCTTCTTATCGATAGAAAGTTCATTTCGGATTACTTGCACGCTTACGTATTACCTACTATGTCTGGTTTTTTTTTTTTTCACGTTTGCATCGTAGACGCCTAACGTGTTCATATTTCTTCTTTATACGTGTCCAACAAAATCAATGAATTAGATTTTATTTATTCGATGCATCAGAAAAGGTTTAATTTACTTTATGATTAATTAATTTTCATAATTTCTTTGTCTTCTTTCTCTTATTTTTTATGCAGATATTACCTTTCTGTGATTAAACAAAAATGCATTGTTATTATTTTTCTTTGGGAAACTATGACCGTAA
Source organism: Dolichovespula media (assembly GCA_911387685.1). Lineage (NCBI taxonomy): Eukaryota > Metazoa > Arthropoda > Insecta > Hymenoptera > Vespidae > Dolichovespula > Dolichovespula media. The sequence continues at coordinate 15,863,155 of OU426851.1, forward strand.
AACGATTCGAATTTGTGAATTCATCTGATGAAATTTATTCACATCCGAGTTACGTTCGGGTTGTGACCAACCTTTTTTAAATGCGCTCAACAATTTCCCTGGGCCAAACGATGAATTAGATTATATTCGTTCGTGCGTGAAATTAATAATTTTTTCTACGATTGTTTTAACAATTTTTTCTTCTATTTATAAAAGGATAGTAATTTCCAAGATTAAACAAAAATCTATCGACTTTATTTCTCTTTATGACACCTGTAAAGTGACGATGACACGTAAGACGTGAGATTCGAATTCGTGAGCACGTTAGATATAATTTATTCAACTTTGGATTACATTTGGGTTACGTTTGTGGTTAATCTTATGATTTGCTCTTATCCAACAGTCTCGTTGGAGCAAACGGCGAATTAGATTTTATTCGTTCTTGCGTTAAGAAAATCTAATTATCTGGATAATTATTACCATCGTTTTTGCACTGTTTTTATTATTAAGCGGACCCTATTTTTCACGGTTAAGCAAAAATTTATCATTGCTTTTTTTCTTTTTTTGTATTAATCGAAGGGAGATACCGACGGAAAAAATGATGCGAATTTGTGAGCTCATCAGATGCAATTTATTCACGTCTGTGAATGGTGCGCGATAAAGACCGATTTGATAAATAATTTACCATAAACGTCAGTGAAGATGCGAAATTAACGATCGTTAAGTGGGATTAAACGAGGTCGCACCACGTAATTTCGTAAATATTTTACAACGCGACGACGGTATATAAGGTAATAGGTACGTGTCATAATAATCTGCCGGAGGCCAAACATCGTCACCAGATGATGCAATTTAAATTACCTATGATATCATTTTTGACGATGGTGGATAAGAAATCATCGATCCAAAATAAATCCACTGTGAGATTGTAATAGTAATCATTCATTTCGATTGATCTATTTGATAGTTGAAAGTTGAAATCTCACATTCATATATTTCTCTTATTTCATTGGTATACCGTAAAGTTAAATATTAGTTCGTATTTGCTAAGTATGAGCTTCAAATGATACAATTTTTATTTTTTCAAACGAAGAGAAAAGTTCTTTCATAAAGATTTAATGTGCTAAAATAATCTAGATAATAATTTCAATAACAGGGTCGTTGAAAATCAACAACGAGGTCGTTAAGCGAATCTTGAAAGAAGGAATCGTCGTTTATTCCAAATATTTGATCATTTTCTCTTTCGTAAAATAGAAAATTAACGTTTACGTTAATTATCAAGACGAAGGACGAGGTCTCGTAGTATACTTAGCGATAGTTCGGCAAGATCTCTTAGAACGATTCACGCTATAGTAAATTTTCTCAAAGCTGGGTTGTATAAATTATCGCATGGAGAGTAAGACGGCTTTTACCGGCCTCTTCGCGTTTCTCTCGAGAATGGTCGCTTCTGGCGTGTGATGCTGCTACATTAGCTCAACTTTCTTAAACTCGCTGCTGGCGAATTCCATGAATCACTTGGTGTCATGACTCGAGCGATATTCTTATTTTACTTTAGTATGTAACAAAGAAACGGAAAAAGAATGATAAATATATATGTATGGAAGTAAGGTGAAGATGAGTAAAAAAAAAAAAAAAAAGAAAAGAAAGCGTGTACCGGGGTTTTGTTACCTTACGGGAAATAATTCCTATAAAGGAAACGATAAAGAATAACATTACTTCTATAAAACACGATTATATTACGCGTATAATTCTCTCTCTCTCTCTCTCACTCGCTTTTTCTATTTTTTTTTTCTCTATGTTTGTAGAGTACGACGGGTTAGAAGCATACTGTATGAGTACTTTACGAGAAAGAAAGAGAGAGAGAGAAAGAGGAAGAAAGGGACGATGATAGATAGATAGAGAGAGAGAGAGAGAGAGAGAGAGAGAGAGAGAGAAGAAGAGACATAGACTAATGATAAGATGACGACAACATGTCGCGATAATAATGTTAAACGTTTCCTTTCATAACTTCATTTTTTCTTATTTTTTTTTCAATGACACTTTCGTTTCTCATCGTCGACAGCTCGTTAACCATCGGCGATCACCTTACCGGGACTTAATTTCGTTCCTCCAACAAAATTGCACCTCCCGATAGGATAGATATTTATCGTCCGACAAGAAAAAAAAGAGAGAGAGAAAAAAGAAAATGTAGATCCGCCTTCGACGATATTTTCTTTCGTTCATCGCATAAATTTTTCACGTGCGTCGAATTTTCAAGAACGAAAGACAGAGAGAGAGAAAGAGAGAGAGAGTGAATGAATGAAAGAGAAAGAAGTACCATCGTCCCTCTCTCTCTCTCTCTCTCTCATCTCTCTCTTTCTCTCTCTCTCTCTCTCTCTCACTCTCTCTTATCTCTCTTTCTCTCTCTTTCTTTTTCTCTATCTCCCTGTCTATCTTAGGAAAACGATTGGATACGATCCGTTCTAATAACTTTCAACGAATGCGAGAATAAATCTACGATGCGATATATGGCGTAAATTTGAAGACAATTCGAAGAAAAGCGATAAGGTTTGGGAATGGGAGGGGGATAATGATAACGTTTCAACCATCGATTTTTTTCTCGCCATTGGTGCTTGGAAAGAATCCCTTGAATATTCATCAAAGGGAATTTCATTTTATTCTGCACGCTTTTCTTTTTAACCTGATAAAAATCCTCTGCAATATTTATTTCTCTTTGGATTTCTCTAATATAAATTAAGTTGTAAATGGACTACAAAAATATATATATATATGTGTGTGTGTATATTTATTTATGCTTAATACAATTTAATGCATTACGTAATCAATCTATTTTTCCATTCAATTTTGTAAAAAAAAAAAAAAATATCATAAGAACGTAATCTTTCGAAATATTTCCGATGTAATATTTATTTAATATACCATGTATCATATTGTTTTTCTAAAAATTTATAAAAAAGAAATAAAATATTATGCAATAAAGGGTTAATGCACATTATCAAATTTTAATTATAGAAACATCACTTTCTAATATTGTTATTAGGATCGTTTCAATTATTTGTTTCTACCAATTCGACATTCCATATTAATTTTCTCTCGATCACAGATTACTGTTATAAGAAAAAATTCAGAGGAAAACAAAAAGGTAGAAAGAGAAGGCGGATATAGTTGTTATGATACGTTTTAATCAGGTTAATGCATAACAAACTTTTTAAAAATAATGTCATAAAGAAAGAAAAGAAAAACGAAAGAGACGAAAGATAAACGTTTGCGAGCTTATAAAGGAAACAACGGAAATTCAATTAAGCATTCTATGGTAGATGAAGGGAAAAAAGAAGGAAGAGGATGCCAAGCAGTGGTGATTGTCATAGGGATTAAATAAAGTATGAGAAGTGTCATTCTCCCTTTCTCTCTCTCTCTCTCTCTCTCTCTCTCTCTCTCTCTCTCTCTCTCTATTTTCTTCTCTCTCCCTCTCTTTTACTCGTCCTCTTTCCTGTATAAATTTCTTCATAGCAGGCCAAGGTTAAAGTCACAATCTAAAAAGAAAGAGTTTAATCGACAAGAAGGAAAACGTAAATTGTTCTTTGCTTGTACAGAATTTGACTAGAATTTACGATAAAAAAGAAAAAAAGAAATACAAAGTGATCGGAATATAAGGAAAAAGAAAAAATAAAATGATACGTATTTATGCAACTGTATTCGTCATCATCATCATCAAAATCAAATCGTCCAAATAATTTCTATTCAATTTTCTCTAAAGACACATGGCAAATTATCGGACGGTGATGTTCATAACTAATTTCCCAAAAGCTTTCTTATTCGCGATACATCAACTCGAATGTATCTCGCATCTTGCGTTCCATATCTGCTTCGCGTTAACCTCTCTATTTCCTCCCTGTCCCTTACGATGCCACCCTTAAGATTTCTCGTTTAGATTCCAAAGCGAGAATACCGAAAGCTTATCGAATATGGCTCGAAAACGTCATCAAATGGAACACGAACGTTCCAACGGCGTATAATCGCTTCATTTCGATTCCTCTGATATAAAATTGTGATATGGAATGCGGCGAGGAAAATAATAAAGAGGAGCAAAGAGTTATATGTACATCACTATGCTCTTTATATAAATTTTGTTTTGATCTAAAAAAAATTCATATCGATAACAATGAAATAGTCATACATAAGCAAAATATTTATACATACATTATTTCACTCGATTTTTTTTTTTTCCCCATTAAATATATACTATTAAGTATTTACTTATTAATAGGTAAATGTGATTTATTGTTTATGTAATAGATTCAATCATAGGGATCTTAGCGTTATAAAAATATTTGCGAGTAAATGAATTCACTTCTAAATCAATATTTGTTTTGTCTATCGAATGAAGTAAAAAATTCCTTTGAAATACAATATTATATATATATATATATATATACACACACACATATATATATATATTAGATTTATCCTTGAAAAAGATCACATTTATTTAATTTCAAAGTCAGCCGTAAGTCATAAATTAAAGTCGAGGGAGTAGCTTGGGTCTCGTTTGTTACAGTTCTAAAGTAAAATGTCACAAAATTTAAAGTTCGAATCTCGGGTACTGAATATAATTTCTGAAGAAAATATTCGTTGGTTCTTCGAGAAAAGCTATGGCTTTCTTAGTCGACGAGAATGAAGTCAACGTCCGTCAACGTGGCTGATTAAAGCTCCGCCGTTCTTGTGCAAGATCGAACATGGTGACTCGGGGAAAGTTAAGTCGAAGAAGAAAAATCTAGGACACGGTACGACAACCAAGAGAAAAAGTACTATCGGTATGAACAGGCTCGGTCGACAGGCTTGGTCCGTTACACTGATTGATGTGTGGCATAGCCTTGAAAGAAAGAAGAATCTCCCTTCGATTTAGAGAACGTTTTTCGTTCTCCGATCACGTCCAAGGCGTGTTCCCTACAAACTCGAATCGATGTTACAAAACTTTTTTATTCAAATTTCTATGATCTTCTATCAATTACACCCACGACTATTTGAAATAATAAATTACTTTCATTCAGAGATAATACGTTTTTGTAATCTCAAAAAATTCAAGAATTCTTCTTAAAAATATATCCACGTTAGGTATTATATCGTGTTCTGTTAATAGATGAATCGAAGTATATTGAATAATGTCTTAACTGTCGTCAATATTTCTATTTTCTTCTATGACATTAGATGAGTAGAGCGTGTGTAAGAAGTGCCAGGAAAGAAACAAAACTAGTTAGTATAAACATCGAAGTAATTTTGTTCATATGAACAAACTATCGATTACTCGAGTTCAAGAAGGCGAAGATATAACACGTTCGTTATTTAGATCATACTTATTTCGGTGGTTGTCTTAGTTATCGTAGGATTTGATTTAGTTTCTAGAAAGAAGATAAATTTACAGAAAGCACGATTATTTTCCTCTGATCGTATCTTTTTTTGAAAAGGAGAGGATAAACTTCTAAAAAAAATTATTTTCACATCATCCTTATCATACTTCATGAAAGAATTTATTGATCGATAAAATACATTTTAAAGCGTCTACAAATAATAAAAAGAAAAGAAAAAACAAGAAACGGTGATCGATACGATTATTGAAATTCCGAGCGTGTTTAAATGAAGAAATTTTAAAAATGATCGATAAATAATATTTGGATGCTTATATTGCGACGAATGCCTCGTTTGTAAATGTTGCGAACGTGTATCCATAGAATTATCGATTTTCTGAAACGTATCTGGTACGCATTTGGCTATCGAAACTTTTCAAGAGATAGTTCGTCGCAAAAAGTAGGTGTAGTTTGTTATATGTATGTATGTATGTATCTATGTATGTATATATGTATGTACGTATGGACATACATAAGTCCTTTCAGGAAAAGGATCGTTACGACGAGAGGTTTGAAAATCGACGGCAATCACAAGTTCCAGTCATTTATCAAGGATTCGAAGTTTACCCAAATGACGATTCGGAATATTTTGGCATTGATCCCAACGAAGTGAATCCATCTGTGAATCTGTTTGCGTTACAGAGTTCCGAGAAATGTAAACATTTTGTAGAAAGAAAGAAAATAGTGAATATGTTAATTAAGGTAACGCTAGTGATGTTAATCTATCGAATTTGCAAATATAGATATGAATGTTTATATATAGAATAGCTTTATAATTTCATTTATAATATCATTTATTAATATAATGACCGATATAATGATCATTAATAATATCGGTAATGGATTCAAAACCTACGGAATTATTCTGAAATTAATCAGATCATTTTACTTTTAAAGACAAATGTCAACGCACGTTCGTATTAACTTAAATATTTTTTTTAAACCATTTTACATCCTGCTTTGCAACCTTGTCTTTAATGCAAACATCCCAAATATGCTCACACCTTTTTACTTTAATGCACATTACCTTACCCTTCTATACATACATTTATACATACCTATCTCTCCCACACACATCCTCCGTATCTCTTTATACACGTATGCATTCTCCCACAGTGTTTCATGTATATACATAGATACACTTTTCACAACAATTTTATTACGATTACTTTCAATCTTTTTTTTTGAGAACTGTATAGATTCATTGTGAATCGTATAAGAAAAAAAAAAAAGAAGAATCCTATGTATATAAAATTATTTAAATTTATTTAATTACGATATATTTCATTTAAATGTTAATTTCATTAAAGATGTGTGTATTATAATTACAATTAGAAAGTACTTAAAAATTCGATCGATTAGAGAGATAACATGAGACAATTAAAAAGTTTTGTTATAACTGTACACACATTATATAAATCACTCTACAACGACTCGGGATTGTGTTATTTACATATATACGAATATCAAGACAGCCCGATTACAAATTTTGCAAACGATTATATCAACGACACCTTGTCACACTCTAATGACGCAAGGATTGACGTAAATAACGTAAATCATAAATTAGAAGACAGATAGTCATCTGTCACTAATGTGAATACGGTATGAATAATGGGTATATGTATATATATATATATATAGAAAGAGAGAGAGTGAGAGAGAGAGAGAGAGAGAAAGAGAGAGAAATAGAGAGCAAAGAATAGACAAGGGTATTCCGGAAGAGAATAATATCTTTCTCTTTTTCTTTTTCATGTGTCTCGTCTATAACGGAAGCCATCTCCTACTTGCTTCTATAACAGGAAACACAGGAGTATGGAATTTTCTGATTTACGTAAATGTCTGCGGAATCGTAGGGAGCATGGCATATCATTGAACACACACAGAGAGAGAGAGAGAGAGAGAGAGAGAGAGAGAGAAGCGGGGGGCATCGAGATAGGTAGACAGAGATAGAGAGAGAGGAGAATCCGTCTTGAAGGAATGGCAGAGCGTTTCTGCATCGACCACAAGGGTATGCACGAGATTCTTGAGATTCCAGGTGTGATCTGTAAATCGATATGCATCGTTATTGCGTGATAACTATTGCACCCACTAAACACTAAGAACATTGTTATATGTTAAACGATAGGTTAAATTTTATTAGACATCTTATTTCTATGCTATTCAATTTTTCAACGAGAGGATAATTTTCATCGACGACATGATTTAATAATAAGATATCATTAATTCATATTAATTCTAAAATAATAATTGATGCAATCGTTGTTCCTATTTTTCTTCCATTTTTTTTCTATCGTAATAATTTCAACCTGTTTAAAGTAAAAAAAAAAAAAAAATAATAATAGAACGTACAACGTGCGAACGCAAACTGATAACAGCTACAGATTACATAGAAAGACAGATACTCCAAAGTTACAACATCAAGTTACACAAACTTGAATTTAAATACTTTAAATGGATCATATTGTCAACAATATATCTTTTCAAAGGCTTGTTTGATTTTTAGGAAAAAATGTTGTTGTATTCTATTCGCCACAGTAACATATTTTGAAAAATAGTTTCAAACGGCTAGTATCCTTGTGATTTTTTAGAAAAATTCCGTTTTATTTCCTAAATGTATCCTAACAAAGTACAGGATTTGTATGCATTTTATCGCTAACATTTCTTTTCTTTGTAGTATTTAACGTTATGACGTTAGTCAAAGTGTCAGTAAATACAGTATATATTTCGTTCGAGGTGAAATGAATCGTAATTAATTAATAAAAATTGGGAGTAATTAAAATTGAAGTTTTCCAGAAACTTTTTACCAATTAGTTCGCAATGATTTTTAATTAAAAGACTTTTTATTTTACATGTACTTTTTTCTGTTAATACTTCTATACTATAAATAAAAGTTACAAACTTCATCATTTGCTTTAACATCGATTTTAGCCGATAATTTTAAAGATGAAAATGTTAAATTTAAATTATAGAAGAAATATATCTGTGAGATTGCATATATGAGATTGAATCGTGTAGAAAGATATTCGATTTACTGAAACTTTCGAAAAGCCTATCTTCGTTGATATTATTTTTTTATAATTTCAGTTTTTCCGATAAACATTGAAATCTCCCATTAAAATTGTTAATTTTTTCTTATTAATATTATTCAAAATTTCATCTCATATTACTTGTAAAAAAAAAAAAGTCGAATTTGGAACTCTTTGAGATATTAGAGATTATCGAATTCGATGTAAGCTAAATTCCTCTTCCTTCAGCATGAAAACGAACCTTTCTGAAAGTTTAATATCTAGGAAGATAAATACTATTTTCTTGATGCTTATTTGAGCATCAGGATTCGACACAAACGAAGACACCTAAATCAACAAGAATTTAGGAAAGCTCTTATTTTCATTTCACGATACTTTAGGCTTTCAAAAAAACATTTTAAAATCTTTTTCATAAAAATCAATTGTCATTAATCTGAAATGATAAATTGATTATTAAAGCTTTTGTGTGAATTTTAATTACTTTATACTTACGAAAGATCCTATTTTTTATTTTCTTACAGTCTGAACCATTTTCTGACTTACTAGCACTTAAAGAAAAAAAATTGCTTCTTTAACCTTGTTTATCTTGCTTTTAAAGCTCGATGTATTATATGATATTAGACTCCATCGATCAACGATGATTAGACCTTTAACGTCATTAGTAAATGTCATTACATCTTCTAATGTATTTGATTAACCTCGAGTGTTTTCAATAAGTATATATAAACGGTCTAATACCTAATGAATGATTTTTAATTTACACAAATTTGTTTACTCATTTTTTTACTAATGTATTTATCCAATTAACTACTCACAGACTTGTCCACAAGAAACTTGATATTGCCAACATCAATCTAATTTTATAATTCATTAATATAATCATCATTAGAGATCTTTTCAATTTACCGTATAAGTATTGCCTGATACTGTTTTGGCAGGAGCTCATGAACCGTAACATTGGCGTAGTTAAGAAACAGTTATGATTGAGTAGAAAGGTTTACTCGAGTGGGAAGATTTCTGTTGTCAGAAGTCATCGTACTAATATTTGCAATTTTACGAACTACCGATGCAATTTGTGAAAGCTTCGAATGAAGGGAACGAATGAATAATTCATTGTACACCATTATTTAACTGCATACATTAAGAATGAAACTTATAGCGAATACTCGTTGTCAATGTCAAGCATTGTTTATACCGAGAACAAAACGAAACACGTGTTCTCGGTAAAATGTTTCAAACCGGACTCTGTTTCTACTTTTAAAGCAGCTCCATTTAAAAGTACGTTTAACTAATCTTTAATCGTACGTCAGCTGTACGATTCAAGCTGGATTAGAAAGAAGATAGCTGATGTGTAAGTTTCACGAGTTAAAAATTCGTTACACGGCTATCGGATTAAGGAAAGAAATTTAAAAGGATTAAGGACGATGTTCTTGATTTCAAATAACGTCGCGTCGAGTACGTTAATATTATCTTTTTAAGCGATCTATATAACGCAATAATTCCACCTTGTTTTCTTTCATTATCAAGATTAATTATACTTGAAGCTTTTAAAAATTTTTGTTAATAATAGTAACAGGTGAATTTAAAATTCGATCGATGTCCGAACGATGGGTAAAGTACGGTGATTAATGATTCTATGAATATAATCTCGAATGTAAGTGGAAGTATAGGATATTTAATTAATAACGAGCTTTGCTTAGTAATCGATATAGCGAATTTAACACGTCGAAATAATTATTTTTATCTCAATTAAAGGCCGAATAAAATACGTGAACTTTGGAGAGATTATTCGTCCTTTGTAATATAAATTGATCAAATCTACGACATCCGTCAATTTTCATCATTAAGTCACATTCGTATAATTGACAGATCGTGTTAATCATTTTACGATTTTGTACGCCATCGGATTTCTCTTTCGACCGAAGAGCTTATTCTAGTTATATATATATATATATATATCTGTAGATGACACATCTACTGGTGTGAGAATTATTATCTACCGTTTAGCTTTATTATTGACCTTTCAAGCTCTTACTAACCTGTAAAGTTATTGGAACGATAAAATAACGAAAAGAGAGTCGTGTTTTCTGAAAGGCGAGGGGGCGGGGAGGGGGAGCGTTGACACTGGCCACTCAACGAAGAGAAAAAAAAAACAAGACGATTGACTATAATCTTTGTTGATCAAGTGCTGTGATGTATAGAACGAAATTTTCGAATGTATGTGTATGGATCGCGCTAAAGCATTTCTTAGAATTATATTTAAAAAACATATATTAACCAATGTAAATTATTATTAGTCATATATGTGTGTATGTGTGTTTAAGTAAATTTATCGAAAAAATGTACGTTTATATGTGAGTTTATCGTAACGTCGTTTCCAGAAGCTTTGAAGTCCCTAACATTCAATCGTATTATCTCATTTCAGCTTGACGTCGTTCGATATCGCTGGATTTAATGTGTATTTTATGAATAATATGTTATTTGTAATTTCTTAATCAATAATGACAAACGCAGATCAACTTCCTTCTTGAAGATATGTAAAATTGAATGTATGTATATACGTACAATTGATATTAGTCAGTTACATACTGATTATCTATTTTGATTGAATGTGTCTCATGTACAGAAATACATATATATATATATATATATATATATATATATATATATATATATATATATACTATAATATCGATAAGATTACATAAGATTTGATGAAAATCGAAGATGATTGATGAAGTTCTTAAGTATAAGCTACCATTTAGCACGAATTCAATCTCGATTCGTTGCAAGCGACGGAAATCAAGGAGACCAAAATAAAATCTTCGTGCTTCTTCTTATTTCCATTAATATTCAAATGATCGATATGAGAAACGATCTGTATCGTTAAATAAGATCTATTGTACGATGTTTGATTTGAAATGAAAAGGGTCGAAGGTTCGATTAAATACGTAAAGAAATATAAAACAAGATTGTATTGTACTAAAAAACGATCGCTGAGAATAAAGTGTAAATATACTTTGTGAACAAAAATCTTCGGTCCAGCGCACTGTCTTATTTTCAACCTATTCTTTTCTATTGAAAAAAAATCCTAATCTTTCATTTCGTATATGAAAATATCGTAATATAACAAGATATTTTTTAGAATGGTATAGATAAGGGGATAAGTTTTTTTTTATTGTTTAATAATATCATTAGAACGTTTAGAATTTTATGAATCAAAAGTTTTTGAGATTTACTTTGATAATAATTTCAATGATAATAATGTTTGCTTCACGAAATAAATTTCGTTATATTGAACTTTATTAATAATATTTAAAAGTCTTTTGTACGAAGATAGTTGGAAGTTATAGTTGGGGTTTTATATTCTTATGCGTCATACGTTGTTTTTTAATTGATAAAAAAAAGTTGATAGTATTAGAAGTATTATTTCTATTAAGTTGTACAATATTCGTGGTTAAATTATATGTAAATTATAAATTGGATTTATACAAAAATTATTTCCATTATTAACATTAAGTATGATAACTCACAGGATTAATAATAATAATCGTAAGATTAAAAAATGAAATAAAAAATTATGTTTCCAATCATAAGGCCTATGAGGGGGTATAAGGAGGGAAGGCATAGAAAACAAAATTCGTTAAGTGAGTCCTTGGAGAGTAGATTCGAAAGGGCCACTTCGAAAAATAATATCTGATCAAATGCCATGAGTACAAATTAGATCAGATTTGCCTGATTAGAAACGAGACGGTCTTGTCTTCGTAAAATTGGATAGACCAAATTGAGTTTGCCCCATAAGATCGAATAATAGGTCGAACATCGCCAAAGGAAAAAAACTTTTTTCCTCCCTTCGATTTTGATGTGATGAAAAAAGAAAAAGGAAAGAAAGAAGAAATGAGCAAAATATAATAGGCGTAAGAAATGGAGAATCGATCCGAAAGAAAGTTAATATCTAAATTATTTCTTCCTAAATCGTCGAGCTAAAGGAACCAGGAACGCATCAGGACCTCTTGATTTTTATTCGATGAAATAGAAACGATCGGACCGTGGCAATCGTCCAAAGAACATCATTTTACGGGAGAAAGGATAATCGTCCTGGAATTTTCCTGGCTTACTTATTCGTGGTATTTGTCAAGCTTGCTTGCTTCCTTCGATCGGTATGAAGGAATTTGTAACAGTTTAGTTGGCACTCGATTGTCCACAATTTATTCATTTATTTATTTATCCAATTATGAAAAAGATTCATTGGTATGAATTTGTACAAGATGATTCAAGATTTTGTTTTTTTTTTTATTCTTCTTTTTCACCAAATTGTGCCAGTACGTTTTACATAAAGAGACAAGAGAAAAAATTTTATATAAATATATGGAGTTACAAATACTTTATTGAAAAATTAGAAGAAAAATTAAGTAAAATGATGACTACAGTTTTTATGAATAGTGCGTTCGTGTTGTATAAAAATATAATTATTTACAATTAAGAGTTTATAAATCAATAAAACAACGTTTACAAAATTAAGTATTTTTAATATCCATACTAATCATACGTATGAGTATAACAAAATCACAAAATTGTAAACGATTTTACTATTTTCTTTGGTTTTTTTTTTAACATTTAATACTTCAACACTTACTACAGTAAAAACATTAACGTATAAGAACAAGTCTGTTATTACCTAATTTTTATCTAATTTTTGTTATAACATAATTAATAAAACATTCATAAGTCTATATTCATATAACATTTTTTCTTATTACTACTCGTAAAACATATCGGCACAATTTGGTAGAAAAAAGAAACAAAATCACTAATCACCCCGTATATAATAATTTTAAATACAGGTAATGTGTGTCATCTTATCCTTTAACCACTTTATAATCAGATTAAAGAATTTCAATGTTGATATAAATCATGTTAAAATTTTTGTTAATCTATTACAACAAAAAGAAAATAACAAGGTAGAGAAATTCTTCCATATGTTTGTTTAGGAAAAAATTTGGTAAAAAAACTATTAGACACATCGCAACGATGAAGAAATAACGATTGTCTATCTATGATTTAATGTATGCGTTTTCGAGCATTAAAGGAAAGAGAATCAATCAATAAAATTTTCCTATCTCATAAACATAGACATATTGTTTCTTTTTAATCGACAAAATAAATAAAATCTAAAATAACGTGAAACGAAATTGTTTATAAAGAACATATATAAGTATTTTCGTATCATTTTGTTATGGATATCGTATCGATAATTCAGTTTTGTGTTTAAAAATATGAATTTTGAACACCTTATGAAACAATCTTATTATATGTCAAAGTTCACGTGACCTATGCTTTGCATACTATCAAAGGAATATCTTCTTCGATGATAGCATATTCTCATAGATTTAATTCCATTATTTCAGATCTGAAAGAGAATTGAAAAAAAGGAAGGATATTTATGCACTTATTTCCATGAAAGAATCGATAAATCGAATTGATTCTTGTAGGTCGTAAAAAAAAAAAAATAAACAAATAAAAAAAAAAATACATAACCCATCGAATGCAGGGCACAAACGAAAAAGTCGATATAGCTTTGCTACTGGCCGGTTCTTTTATGCATTTTAATAACATTTTGATATATATAAAAGATATATAAAAGCAAGAAAGAAATATCTTTCATGTTGGGATTTGACGAGCGTATGAAAAAGAAAAATAGACTTTGACCAGATAAATAACGAAATACGAGTACGTAGGTTTCTTTTGTTTACTTTTCCATTTTCATAGGCAAGAGGATCAAACAAAATTTGTATCCCTTATTTTTAACCCTTTTACAAATGAAATGTTTAAAGAGTCTAAACGAAATAAATAACGTTAAACCTATAGTATATAATTTATTAGTATAAATATAATATATTATGTAGTTTCAACTATTAACAAATAAAAAACATTAAAACTAACAATTGAGATCGTAGATAAAAAATGAAATAAGATTTAACTATCGATATATGAATGTATGACTTGAGAGATAACGTGTCTTTACAAAAGATCAATCTCGTTGATAAATCGTTTATATAAGTAATTTTATCGTCTTAATAATGATGTCTAATATCGTTCAATGATATGAACACCATCTGACATTTTTATGAAAGGGAAATAATTCAGCTTGGTAAATTTTTAAAGAATGTAAAGTAGCGAACGATCTCCTCCTTCTTCGAACGGAAGAACTTTTCCTCTCGGATATAAAAGATGCCACGTTCGCTTCTTAAGCGTTCGAGTGTTTTATAACTCGAATAAGAGCGAGGACAAAAGTCGAGATAGATATATAGATGAAAAGAGAGAGAATGAGAGAAAGAGAGAGAGAGAGAGAGAGAGAGATGAAAAGAGGATCTATCGTCTCATCGAGTGGTCTGACGCTTTTGAATTCGTTGAAAGGTCGACTATGTGTTAAAGCCTCTTCACGGCTGATTCGTCGATCATTTGATCGGGCGAAAAAGTTTTGAGGAAGTTAATCGTCATCCTGGAAAGGATAAGTTTGAATATTTACGTTGGGCAGATAAAAAAAATCTCGCGAAAGAAAAAGAAACTTCGATCACAAATGATTTATTTTTCTTTTAAATTCTTTTTATATTTATTTTTTTCTTTTTTTTTTTTTGTTTGATTTATTTATTTCTTTTTTCTATTTGCAGTGAGGAAAAATTCATTTTGTTTTTTCGTTTTTACGGAAAAGGAAAAAGATATAAATTTGTTACTAACGAATATAGAGATTTATCATCGTCGAAAAATGGGCCGGAAATTCATTTTTTTTTTCTCTCTCTTCGACGGTAAAAGCAAATAAATGTTTCAGTTGAAAATTCGTTCGTACGTTCATTTACCGATTTGTTATTATTTTTATAAATTGTGAATTTTCGTTCAACGAAAGAACGTCAAAGCGATGGTATTTATATTTAACGTGTTCATATGAAGTACCTTGCATCATTGATCTTTTGTTTTCAATGACACCATGTAGAATTTTTATATACACACGTATGATATAATATCATAATGCTTGGCTTTTAATTTTTTTCATTGCGTTCTCGTTTTACACGAGATGGTAAACAATCATATTCGAGTGGAATTTTATTTTCTTTTTATTTGCAATGTGGTATTTAGCTTTACACGGAAATACCATTGAAAATGTCTGTATGCATTGGAAATACCAGTTTCTATATGCTTTGTAGATGTTATTCATATTAATATAAATTACATAGATACGTAACTATGTAATTTTACATCGGTTGCAACCGCAGATGATTTTAATTCGTTCTCGAGATTGTCGATGGCCTGTTGTATTATTAATACGTAATAATTGCACGCTCTCAAACGTTTGCTTTTAGCGTTGTAGAATAATTTACGTCGATATCAAATTGTTGTTGTAAAATGTCATAAAATTTTTGTACGATTTTATGACTGATAAAATAATTTCGATAACGAAGATGAGGGAAGAACAAAAGATATAACCAAATGTCACAACGTACAATTAAAAATTATTTTTATTGAATTCATTATGCGCATTTATGCTAATTTCTAAAGCTTCAAAATGTCGATATACACGAACTATCGATCGCACAATTAATTCATCGCTAATTACCTTTTCTTTTGACAAGGGAAACTAGTCATATAACAAACAGTTTGATTTTATTTGCAATTATTTTTGAATAATTTCATTTGCGTTGAAGCCTTTCGATAAATTTTATTACGCGACTTATCCTATCACGGGCAAATATTTACAACGTAAATAATTATTTCAATATCAAAATTAATTATTTTCAGAACTTTATTTCGATCGTCATTTATTTATTAAATTAAACTGAAGTTATATATATATATATAAATATCAATATTAAATACATTAACACATAAAAATGTATTTAACTTTGTAACTTCTTTTCCACTAACTTGTATAATTATCGTGTAAAACTTACATATAGTTTTTCAAACAGAAATAATTTGGACTTCGATGTAATTTTGATTCGAACTTTCGTAACGTTCGCGATCTCTCTCTTACGTGTTTGAACAATTTAGAGAAGCAAAATTCCAACTTGACTTTATAGAACTTCGACGTAATCGATTGCAAACGTTTCCAAAAACCGCGACAGGTGTTACATTTCGAATATTAATTAAAGCTTCAACCACGCTAATATAAAGTAACTCCCACGTCTATATGCATACATATACGAATAATACGAGACTGTAAATATAATTCAATGGTAAATGTCTGTGGATATAATTGTACATACAATTCTCTCTCTCTCTCTCTCTCTCTCTCTCTCTCTTTCTCTTGTTGCATTAGGAAAATTCAATAAACGAAGAGACGAAGTGTACTTGAGATTAACTTGCTAATACATTAGTCACGAAGGCACCGCATTACGATTAAAACATGCCTTTATGTACGACATACACAAACCTTGATATTTTAATGAACGATAGATGATTTCACATAAAGTGACTATATATAGACAATATATGACATGTTATTCTCTTGAATCTGACTTTGTAATATATGTATATGCATAAGTATTAATAAACGACTATAATATAACTTAGGATACCTGAAATTTTATACAGGCGATACAATTAGGTATCTACGCTCGTTAAAATAAAAGTAAGTATCCACGTTTTTTTTTCTTTTTTTTTTTTTTTTTTTAATCGAAAAAGCTTACTCAAACAAGGAGCTTTATTTAATGTTCCAGCTTGACGAAAATTCTATAAATTAATTTGATTGGAAATACTTTGAAATATGAAATGAATCGTATAATAAATTACAACGAACGTAATGAATTACACAAAAATTAATCGTTTTATCATTTAAAGTAGATTCATTCTGAGATATACATCGAGGATTTGGAAGGGTCGATTTTCCTATAAATCATTGTCTTTGGAATAGAATGTGTAGCTCCCGTGTAATTAAATGGTACCGTTGATAAAAATGAAAAGTTTTCAAAATATAAATGCACGATAAAATAAGCATACAATCGGCTGGAAGAGATAAAGAAAAAAATATACAAAAAAAAAAGAAAAAAACGTGTTCGATAGGAAGGGAAATGGGGGATGGAATCGATCGTATCACAGTGTATACCGCACACGCGCGTATTCTTGGTGTGATTAATCTAGAAAATACGGAGGAACGCTGAAGAGGATGTAGACGATAGACGGAAGCGGAAAGCGATAGAATGGCGTACCGAATCGTATAAAAGGCTATATAACGGGCGTTGCCTGATTCGTAGCTACGGACTTGCAATAAATTCGCGCACGCTTCGCGGAAATTCACCAGACACCAGACCGGACGAGACCGAAGTAAAATAAGAAGGAAGGGATGAAGAAGAGGTCATGGAATACGAAAGGGGCATATAACGTACCACCATTGGTGGGATTGTCCTCGAAATACACACGACTTTCGATCGATTCGCGACGCGACTCACATTAGACACGAGAAATCCTAAAGATTTCAAGACACTTGAATCTACTCTCTCTCTCTCTCTCTCTCTCTCTCTATCTCTCTCCATCTCTCTGTCTTTCTCTCTTTCTCCATCTCTCTGTCTTTCTCTCTCTCTCTCCCTCTCTCTCCCTCTCTCTCTCTCTCTCTTTCTTTTTCTCTCTCTCCCGTTTTGTTTCTTCATTTTTCGCCTTTTTGTTCTTCACGAGATTCCTTTTGCGGAAATCGAGTGCTAATAAACTCCCAGTATCCTCGAACGGATGCTGTAACGAACGTGAAAGTCGATCTTTAAGAAAAAAGATGGAGAGAGAGGCAGAGAGAGAGAGAGAGAGAGAGAGAGAGATAGAGGAGAGAGTCATTACCGTCTTCCTTTTGTTACAATACGTGTGAAATTGTTTCTCGTGCCTCGATACGAGAGATCGTAATTGCTTGAGAGAAACAAGAACGAGTGAGGTAAGTGTGTGCAACAATTTGTTGAATGTTACAAAATGAGAAATGGGGGAAAGAATTAGTTCGATATTAAGTGATTCGATTAAAATTCGTAGTTGGTTTACTAAAGAAAAAATTGATTACGAGAGTGAACGATAAAAAGAGAGAGAAAGAGAGAGAGAGAGAGAGAGAGAGAGAGAGATTTATTGTACGTGGAACACCCGGTATATTAGTACGTACATACGTGTATAAAAGCAGGATGTACTTGCTCACATTGCTCGAACGTGCTAAGAATAATTTTCTGTTATAGCTTTATACTACGATAGAACCATTAGCAAACGCTCTGTATGTGTTTCTATGAAAGATATTTTGTTTTTTTCTTTTTTTTTTTTCTCTCATTCGTACATGTTCCTGTTTCGTTTTTAACAAATTTTCCATGAGCGAGAATTTGAATCTTATATTGCCACTCAACTTTGGTAAAACTAGTTAACGAATGTTGTATTATTTTGATGAAAAGTTGTACTGACGATTAGCGTAATTCATTTCATTTCATTTCATTTCATTTCATTTCTCTCTTTCTCTCTCTCTCTCTCTCTCTATTTCAGATCTTATGCATTAAAGAAAAAAGAATAAGATTTCTCAGTACTTCGCGTTCCATTTCCTACCTATCTCTTGTTTACGTACTCCATCAGCCGAATCTACATTTTTTTACGCTACCCTTTTAACCCCTCCTAAAAAAGAAAGAAAAGAGAAAGGAAGAAAAGAGAATGAAAGAGAGAAGAGGGGGGTATGAGGGAAAGAATAAATGGATCGTCAAATAATCCGATGCTCGAGTTCCATTCTAGCGTACAAATTGTAAAAGACGGATGGACATAACGGAGAAGGTAAAGAAAAATATATATATATATATATATATATATATATATATATATATATGTATATATATATATGTATATATATATATGTATATATATATATATGTATATATATATATATATATATGTATATATATATATATGTGTATATATATATATATATATAAAATAAATGTCTTTGAAGAATGTAACATTTGTATTTCAGTTTGTTAAAAGGAAAAACAAAAATCATAAAAAAATTTTGTTTGCTATTCTAATATATTGGATAATAAAATGAAGGGGAAAAAAGGAAAAACAACTGATATCTAACTGATAGTTAATATTACTAAAGAAACTCCATGGTACAAGGTAAAGCTAATAAAGAGAGAGTAAAAATATTGGAAATTCAGTACGAAGTCAAACTTTTTCTCATCAGATTATAATAAAAAAAAAAAAAAAAAAAGAAAGAAAGAAAGAGAACTAGGTGAAAAAGAAGAAAACAGATAATCGATAGGTCGAACAGTCGATCGTACTCAAGAATTATATAATACTAACACGAGAGTTCGTGTATATGCGCACGTATACATATACATTCTCTCGATTCTTTTATAGTAATTCGACGATGATTGGGTACACGAAATGTATGGAAAAGGGCATGGGAAGAAGGTATGCATAATTAATTAACGATCCTCGTACCAGCGATGCTAATTCTCTACGATCGTGTTCCATCGAGCGATTAATTAGAGAGTCTCGACAACGCATACAAACGTGAATGCTTGCTGGTATATGGATGGATGTGTGTGTGTGTGTGTGTTTGTGTACTAAGTGAGACGTAAAAAATTTGAACATTTTTTACGAACAAGCGCGGTTTTATCATCGGTGTTTATCGATTTTCGAATTATTTTCAAATTGGTCGTTTCGTGCTATAAAAAAAGGTAGGGAAGCAAAAAGAGGAAACGAATGATTTGGCGTAATGGTGAAAATGATTTACCTATTCGTTTATTTCTACTCTTTTCGCGACCTTTTTTTGAAAGTAAACGAGAGAGAGAGAGAGAGAGAGAGAGAGAGAGAGAGAGAGAATCGAAAAATAGATATGAAATCATGTTCGTTTTTTTTGTTTCGTATTTCTTATTTTTATCCATGAAGTTTTGACCATCTCACAAAAATGTTAAATATTAATTCAAAGAAGATGTTACCAGCGTCCGGTTGAAAATGTGAATTTTGTGATAATTGTAAATAGTAAGATGATTACGTCGTTGCCAAAAACGAGTCAAACTTATGAGTAACTCTTTTCTTTACTTCAAAATTTCACAATTTAATAATAAGATTTATACTTCAAGAGATTGTTGATAATAAAATTGTTGTTTGCAAAAATATTATTGATTCTTTACAAAGGTGTCTACTCCGCTCGTTTTATTTTTTAAAAAGTAACAGGGCCATTTTTTAAGAAGCAATGCGGCCAAGTTCATAGGAAAAAAAAAAAATAAATAAATAACAATTCATTTCTCATTGTCAAAAGAAAGTCGAAAAAAATTGAGGTTGACGTAAATTTGTCAAGCTTCATCTCAATTCTCTTCGATCACGCTTTTATTTGCAGTCGATATCATGGTTCAAATAAATTCGCGATGCACTTGCGATAGAAAGAATGGAAAGGGAAGCATAACAACGACGACAACGAGGACAAGGAATGTTCTTAAAGGAATACCAAAGAGAAATAAATTCATAGTGTGCGACGCTTTTAAAGTTTATCTAGGTATCACGTAGAAACTCTGAAACAGTTCGTACCTATTTCACGCTTGGATGCTGCAAGGAGTTCGTCCGTCGTTCTCTCTCAAGCTACACGACACGTTCTGAGGTTCTAAACTCGTTCGAAGAAAAGCATTTCATCCGTTTGAATTGGTTGCCTAGGTAGTCGCGAAATTGTACGGCCTTTTTCATATCGTATCTTAAAAAAAAAAAAAAAAAAAGGGAAAAGAAAAGAAAAAAAAATAGTGACACCTCAATTATTCCACGTTTTATACAATTCCTTCTCCCTTTCCATTTCCTGTCGATATTACTTTTAACGATGTAATAAGGGTGTATTCATTAACTACGAATATGAAAGTTAATAAAATGAGCTTTTAATTGGGAAAAAGTGGGGGAGGACGTTTTAAATTTAATTATTCGATATTCATACTAAATATCCATTATATTTAATAGTGAAGAAGTTATCATAAATTATAGTACATATAAAAAAAATATATATATATATATTATACCACACATATATTTATTATTTAATGAATAAGAAGTATCAACAACTTTTATTTCGAGTCTCCCAATAATGAGATATCTAATTAACTTGGATGTATCGATCGAATTTTTATCATTAGTCCTAATTAAACTTTCACAAAGCGAAGAGTTAACCTAAAAAAAATTGAAGGAACCATTCGAAACGTGAGTACTTTTATTAACTTCGTAATCTTTCGTTATCCCTCAAAAGATATTTTAATATTCTCGAGATATTGTTTCGAACGATGTTAATCTTCCTCCGGCCATTCGATCTCCTTTCGCATGGATAGGAAAGGAAGAATGCACGAGGTGGCTAGATGAAAACCTAGATAGTGGCGCCATCTTTCTCTAATTCGATAAACGTTTTTCTATTAAGAATTTACCGTCTTTTCTTTCCTTTGTTCCTTTTTTTTTTCTTTTCTTTCTCTTATATTTTTTTAAAAGGGCAAAGAAAAGCAAAATCCAAAGTAAACATAATTATTTTAGGGACAGTGAGAATCTCCGTTATTGTCAATTTTTTTCTTCTTTTTTTTTTGAATCCATGGTTATTTCATTTAGGAGTATTTTTCGTGAGAGAGAGAGAGAGAGAGAGAGAGAGAGAGAGAGAGAGAGAGAGAGAGAAAGAATAAAAGGAAAGAAAAATAGAGCTTTAATTTGCGAGATTGCTTCTCTAACTTCGAGCTTAAGCCCTGGCTTATACTTTTCTTAATCTCGTTACGAGCGAAAACATTCAAAGGCTTTCTTCGAATGGTCGGACGAACATTGGGATTGAACTTTTCAACGAAATTAATCATCTATAATGATGAGGAATAAAATCAAACCATATTTAAAAAAAAAAAAACAGAAAAAACAAAAAAAAAGAAAAAGAAAAAGCATTTCAAATGATTAATTTCATAAAATTGAAATATTCAAAGAAACGAGAAGAAGGGGGAGAGAAAAATTAAAGAAACAAGAAAAACGGAAGAGAGAAAAGAAGAATTCCTAAGAAACAAAGAGAAGAGAACTCTTACATCGATTACCTATGGTCGGTAGTCACGAGTCGATGAAAAGAGACCAAACTCGGAAGGTTTAATCCTTGGAGAATCGGTCGAGCGTTTCTCACTTGGAATCCTTTCTAAGAATCATACACACGTGTATTACCTAAGGATATAGAAATAGAAAAACGTTTTCGAGATATCTAAAATTATCAATCTCTGTTAACAAAGCGTATTGTGCTTTATACACTCATTCAATTTCCTCGTTACTTGTTTCTTTCCCTTTCTCTCATCTCCCTATCTACTTTATTTCATTCATTTTGCGTTTTCTTTCTTTTATTCATTTAGTTTCTCTCTTCTTCTTTCTCTGTTTGTCTATCTATTTCTCTCAGTTTCTTTTTCTATTTAAATTAGTTTGTGAATCTCTCTCTCTCTCTCTCTCTCTCTATCTATCTCTCTTTCATTAATTTATTTACTCTCTCTACTTCTTTCTCTTTTTGTCCATTTCTCTCTCTCTCTCTCTCTCTCTCTCTCTCTCTCTCTCTTTCTCTTTGTTTATTTGCCTATCTGTTCCTTTCTCCTTCTTTCCCTCTCTCTCTCTCTCTCTCTCTCTCTCTTTGTTTACTAGCCTATCTGTTTCTCTCTCCCTCTCTCTCCTCTCTCTCTCTCTCTTTTTGTCTATTTGTCTGTAGGTTTCTCTTTGTCTCTCTTTCTCTTTACAACGATCTATTCGTCTATCTCCCTCTCTCTTCATTTCCTTCTCTACTGCAGAGTTAAAGAGTAATCACGATCGAACTCTCTCATTAACGCGTCCATTATGTGACACAAATTTCCTCGCACGGTGGCATCCAAACTCTCAAACCCGTAATTACCACGTCTCTCACTTTAAAAGACCTCACCGCAACGATATCACGTCGAATCACGTTCCATCCTCTTTTAATTCGAGGAACTTCAAAATTTCGATAAATTTAGTTTACGGGTCATTTAATTTGTAATTCGTCGAATAGGTATCTGCGTTTCTTGATAACGAATTGATTTTAGTAACAATTGTTATATATGATATCGGTCCTTTCGATATTTCGGTTTAATTAACGAAATATATTCTTTTTACTCATCCTGCCATTGGCAAATATGTAACATGTAAATTGTTGTTTAAATTGATCGAAAATAATCCTTATATCAATCTTTCAACTTAAGTTATTTAAAAGAGTTAAGAAAGTTATATATTAAAAAATATTATTATTATTATTGTTATTATTATTATTATTATTATTATTATTATTATTATTATTATTATTATTATAGGTAATTTCATACGTAATTATTCTCAACGTTGTAAATGATCAAACATTTTATCAACTCGCTCATTGGACGAAATAATTTATGCGAATAACCGTCTCTCCAAAGTTAATCTTCTTTACACGTCTCGTTCGGAAAAGCCTTCGTTCTGAACAAGCCTTCGAAGTTCGAAGAAGAGACAGTATAGAACTTTGACATCGTTCGTAAGTCTTTATTAAATAACTTTTTGAGTACGTGCGAAGAAAGAGCTCGTTCCGTAATTTCTTACGAACGTCTCATTTAAACTGTGAACGCAAGGATGGAGAGATTTGTCTCTCGAGAACTCGAAAACTTTTAATAATAATAACAACAACAACAACAACAACAACAACAACAACAACAACAACAACAACAACAATAATAATAATAATAATAATAATAATAATAATCTTAATAATAATAATAATAATATTAATAATAATAATACTAATGATAATAATTTATCTACAATTATTAATTTCGTTATTGGTTCAGTGATTTTTATATTAAATATCAATTAAATGTGATTATTATTATTTTTTTGTTCTTTACAGGCATTTAAATGTAAACAATAACATCCACGTGGATTTCAATTAAAAAACGAGTTTTCTTATCCGAGAATATTTGCAATAAATCAAAGTCTCGTTGATGTAAATACAGAAGATATTAATATGCGTATCGATTATTTCGAAGATTAATGAGAGAACTTAGAAAACAGGATTAGAAAGTTTAAAAGATAGGGAAGCAGTACGAACAGATTGATATCAATTTAGTCGGTAGAAAAGTGCTACACGTAGATTTGACTAGAAAAATTCCGTGCGATCGAGCTCCGGTAAAGCAACAGGTGTCGCTCTACTACCTTCGAAGATATTTTCCAACTTTAACGAAATCAATAACTCTGTTACGTTTCACCTACTATGTGAATATTTTCATACCTATTCGCTTTCATACACGTAAATGTATCCATTCGAATCGTATAAATTCATTTTTTTTTTTTTCTTATTTAGAATATTCGTCTTATTATAAAATTTCAAGCATTAATCAAATATTCATAAAATGGTTATATTCATGTATTGTACAAGTTCGATGAAAATTTTCATTCATTTTATTCATATAAAAAGTAATTGATCGAACGTTCTTTTCATTTTATTTACGATTTAAAATGTTCAAAGAGAAATATTTTGCAAAGTTTTTCGTAGATTTTGACAAGAGATGTCACAGAGGTTATTTTGTAGCCAAGTTGAACGTTTGATCATTCGTTATGTGCAGACACCATAAAGTAGATGTTTCTGCCGAAACGTCAAGTAAGTTTCTTTTCTTTATTTTTTTTTTTTTTTTTTTTTTACGAGCAGCTGTCACACCGAACTAGTAAAAAAGGGAGGACAGAATCAGAGCAGGATTATTACAAAAATCATGTCGTTATCTCACGCCCATGGTTGACTCATTCGAGAAATAACACGGAGCCGGATCGTACGATATTTCGCCGTGCGTCACGATCGTAAAAAATATTTCAACAACCTTACTTTTTCCCGGAGACTTAAGAAAATTAAACGGTTCAATAATAAAAACAAAACTTGAAGATAAAACGGAAAAGATGTTTACTTTCAACAAATAACATTTATTATTATCAAGATTTGGCATATATGTATTGTATTTATACAATCGTACATCATTATTACAATTTACGACAGAGATATCGATTTACTAAAGTGATAATTAATCGAGCTTGAAATGATTAATCGTAAATCAATTGAAGCGAATGATATAATTAAATAAATTTCCTAACAGAAACCTCAGCTTTTAATCGAATTAAGCAAAAAAGCAAAATCAAAATCTCTTGATAACCAAGTGATTATTAATTTAGAACTGTAAACACTATAAAACTATCAAGCAAGTAAGATACGAAAATGAAAAGGCATGCTACTCGAACTTGTCAAAGATTAAATAAATATCGATTATCAATACGTTCGAGTCTTCTCTAATGAACTAAATCGCTTGTTAAAGATTAGCTGACGAAAATCGGTCATCTCATTCACCGTCAGTCAGGATCAACGAACTCGTGATCAAAAACAAAAAAGAAAACCTTGATTTATTGCCAAGACAATTGGTTTAGAGTGAAACAAATTGCAATCTTCCTTGAAAATAACAATGTGTTTTCATCAAATTCTATAAATTCCTCGAATTTTATTAACTTTTCAATCCCCGCAATTTCTCTCCTCCTTTCTCTTTCCTTCTTATTGAATTTTATTTCCCTACACTCTCGTGATTTTTATCGATGACAAATGAACGTTTTAATAGTCTTTCTCGAAGTTATCTCGAACCACGAATCACAGAATCGTCCATGAAGCGAGAAAAAAGTTGTAATTAACCGTGCGGAAAACTGGGTCACGGAGATAATATTCGATGGGGTGGATCACATCTCGGACGGTGCAGTTTTATGACATTGACGAGAAAGGTAACGACATTTTCGGTATTTTCATCCTGCTCGACTGTAAAATCAATAGAACGATGGGTCGAATATCATCGTTGGGGACTTCGTTGGAATATCATTTCTCAAGTTGCTAGTTAGTTACGATACTATATTTATTACAAGAAAAAAAGACAAATCATAAATCAAATTATTTAAATCAATTATTTCTTTTCTTTATTATATATATTTCTAGTATATTTCTTATCGTTTAAATCAAATATATATATATATATATATATATATATATATATATATTTTAACACACACATATTTTAACACGATAGATAGTTGGATGGATAGATGTATATATAATTTAACACACACATATGTATATAAAAAGCAAATTAATGAAAGTTAATCAGAACATTAAGTATAAAATTATGTTATTCGCTCAATTCGAATTAAACTCAAATTAAAGTCTAACCTTAGCTTGTCATTTTATTTTAATTTAGCTACGCAACCTGAAGACTAACGTGTCTAATCATCTGAACGACGTCAAATATCGATTTGTATTAATGAAGAAAAAAAAGAAATTAACATGAGTTAATCAGAACATTCAATATGAAATTACGTCAAATTAAATTCAATCTTTAATATGTGAATTATTTCTATTTCCCTATATAGCTTTAAGGCGAACGTCTCTAATCTTTGGAATTACGTGAAAAGTCAATTTATATAAATCGAAAACAAATTGGTGAAAGTTAATCAGAACACTTGATATGAAATCATGAAAAACAAAGAAAAAAATTAATTTCACTTTCGAAGATAGTGGTAAATGTAGTACATGTTAATTGATGGACGTGAGTTAATAATTGCAATTATCTTTGCTCTGAGTCGGCTAAAATAAAGCAGAATCTTTAGCATCGTTCTTGACGAGCTGTAATACGGTGTGATCTCTTCGAGTCATTGAAATAATTTCGTCCAACGAGATTGAGGAGAAGCGAGAACTCCAATTGTATCTCTTCTCTTTCTCTCTCTCTTTCTCTTATTTTCTGTCCCTTTTTCATTGCAGCCGTTTACTCGTTTCTCTGACTTTATGATCGTTTATTATACTCCAACTGCAAGTATTCGCAAAGCTACGCATCTTTTAGGAGTTTCATAAAAGTTAAACGATTTTTCTTTAAAATAACAAAGGATGAAGGAAATAGGAAACTACAGCCATAATTAAAATAAATTAAAATTGTATCCGCTTCGAAGCTAATTTTCTTCGTGTAAAAAAGGAAAATTATGAAAAATTTAAACATTAACTACTTACGTATACTTTATGTATACCATAATGTGTATTCGATGAAAGAAATTCATTCTATTTTATGTGTATATAGATAGATATATATATATGTATATACATATATATATATATATATATATATATATATATATATATATATACATTAATTGTTTATAGTCGCAACGGCTATTAATAGATTATTCTAATTAACAATAATTATATGACTGTGATTAATCGTAAAGCTGTGATTTACTTATTAATCATTATTAATTATATAACCATATAGTAGTTATAACACAACGATTTATATTTTATTTAGAATTTTTGAAATTTGTTAACAATTTTTTTAAATTGCTTTAAACGAACATTTTCATTAATGTGCGAAGCATACTTAATTAAAAGTTATTATTTAACGAATGTCACTTTATTATGAGATGTTTGACAAAAATTGTCTCATTACAATGTCGATATAATTTAACCGTACAACGAGTAATTTTATATATTCGCAATATCGTTCCATTCCATTCCGAGGCAACGAGTTCATGACGAGCACAAAAACGTGCGAAAACGACGAATCCACTGGTCGCGTTTCACGACTTTGCCTGGGCAATTCGATTAAAAGGCTAATTACAAACTGCCGGTGGTCGTGGTTTTTCGACCTTCCTATCCATAAGTGGAAGTTGCTATCACGAAAGCGAGTTAAAACGCGTGACACATTTTTAGTACTTGCGTAACGGGAATTATATCAATTTGATTACTCGGGACAAACGAAAGGGAAGGAAATAATATGAAAAAAATCGTTAATCGTTAAAACCTTGAATCCTAATCTATCCCATGAAACAAGATAAAACTTGTCAAGAGTTTTCCACGTGAAAAAAGCCCGACAACACGTGTGAGAAATTCTCATGAAGGGAAGGCAAAGTGAACACATTAATTCACCATTTTTCAAAGTAAGAGGAGAGAGAGAGAGAGAGAGAGAGAGAGAGAGAGAGAGAGAGAGAGAAGGTGTTCTCCCTTTTCTGCAAAGAACTGATACGAAGATTTATTTTCCGTAAGTGTATCCACACATACATCTACACTTACCATCGTTTTAACTTTTAAGTAAAAAAGTTATTCAATTAAAATTTTGTAGGATTTGAATAAATCATTTTTATTAATTGATCTAATAAGTGAAATGAAGTGTTTTTTGTTTATATTTTTTATAATCTACGAGTATATATATATATATATATATATATATATAACGCACACACTCGCGCGCATACTCATTGATTTACTCTGTGATTTTACTTTCAATTATCGTTTTAAAAATTACCATTAATCTCGTAGCTCCTTATATTTTATAATATAGAAAGAAAGATGCTTAAAAGACGTAAATATTAAATTTTTAATCATAAAGTTATTTAATAAAATATGAAATTTGTTTGTAGATATGAGATCACGTTTTCTGTTGTATGTTCCTTTTTTTTTTTTTTTTTTTGTAGTATAATACATAGATAGTGGTCCATGCAAGAGAAGATGACTGGTTAGCTTTGACATCTTGATAGTCGCACATAAATATTGGTCAATGCAAGAGGACGTTGGACATCGGCGAAATGAAAGACTCGAGTCACGTAACACCAGATAATTTTTTGCTTTACTCGACGTTCGCATTTCGCTGGATAAAAAGATAGGAAAGAATTCGGAGTATAGTGGCACGTATTTTGAAAGCTCTTTGTAGACTCCGGTTCGAGTATACGTGAAGCAGTTTAAGTAGAATTGTATGCTTTCGAAGGTCATATCGCGGGTTGGGATGCTTCTCGACGGATACCGTCGTACCCCTCCCTCGTCTCGTATAAATGGACGCAGTTTTCTTCTTGCAATATTGCATTCGTTCCAAAGTACTTCTATCTAATAAAAGATAAGAGCGAGAGAGAGAGAGAGAGAGAGAGAGAGAGAAAAGGTATTTTTACTCTTTTCGCGTTGTGTGCATGAAATTAACGATAATGTTCGTGTTACTCTCGAGTAATTACGAATACGCATAAGTCTTCTTTTTTTCTTTTTCTTTATTTTCAAGAAGAAAGAAAAGATAACAATAATGATGATAGTTATTCATTAACATTTTTATCGACTTTCTAATTAACTTCTCGCGTTTATGATTATTTTTATCATCTTGCGTCTTTTTTTATTCGTTACTATTATTATTATTAGTTTTATTATTATTATTATTATTATTATTATTATTATTATTATTATTATTATTATTATTATTATTATTATTATAAAGCTTTAGTAGAAGGACAGATTGCTCGAAAAAAACAAAATATTTTCTAAACTTTTATAAAACATGTAATTTGTTTATTCATAAGCGATACCGAGGCAAAAGTTCAAAGGAATATCGCTGTGTACAAAAAGTAACGCACGAGAAAAGAAGAACAAATGGAGAAAACGAAAAAGAGAAAAGTTTATAAGAAAAGCCGCGTTTGTTACGGAGAAAGAGGGGAAAAAAGAAAGCATTTCCTTCGGCAATAACGACTTCGTATCACCGGGAAAAAACTTTTCTTTCTATTATGTATCTAACAACTTGGATAGAGTATAAAATCGAAAAAGTGGAAAATTGCACGAAAGAAATATACAAACGTTAAAAGTGTTGGAATAGAAGATCGTACCATTCGTGGGTAGGTGAAATTACGATTTGGAAAAAAAGAATATTAATGAACTAATCTTGATAGAGAAGTATCGTGAATGAATAGAAAAATTTTGGAACTTAATTTCAGACGATAGTACAAAAAGTTTATATATATACATACATATATATATACAAAAATTCATGTATCATCTATGCTACATAATGTACAGCAGCTAAAAGAGAGAATAAAAAACGCAATTGTTTTTTGGAGTTTTTGGGAAAAGTGTGGCAAAAACTTGAATTTCGATGAGATGTGTATTTCATAACTGACAATAACCACGTCGAACATTTGTAGACATCCATAAAAATTTTACTTGTTACTGATTATTATGCAATAAATTTCATTCTTTTATTCAATATATTTTAATCAAAATAAATCTTTGAAGTTGTTTATTCTATTATGTGTATGTGTGTATATATATATAAGAAATTTATAAAATTATATTTTATATTACATTTATATTAAATATATATAAGAAAATTTTATATTTTTATATTTTATATAATATTCAATCATTTGTATAGTTTCACGATTAGTATTGAAAATTATATCGACAAATATTTACCATGGATCGTCAACAAACGTTGATACTTCAATGTTTTTGATTTCTTCTCAAATTCGTTCATTTTATTTTACTTAACGAGTCAGTCGAAGTCAGATCATCGTCAAAATAAACGTCGAGCGAGATGAAAGCTTAATGATCAATTTCTCGGCTTTAATTTGGATCGTTTCGTTTCTTTTTCCCGTTTCAAGCCTTAT
Organism: Dolichovespula media; assembly: GCA_911387685.1. Classification (NCBI taxonomy): domain Eukaryota; kingdom Metazoa; phylum Arthropoda; class Insecta; order Hymenoptera; family Vespidae; genus Dolichovespula; species Dolichovespula media. The sequence continues at coordinate 15,893,996 of OU426851.1, forward strand.
TATCGAACTAGTTAATACATTCTCCCGTCAAACATGATGGACAATATTTAGAAAAATATTTTTGTACTTCTTTTTTCGAAATACCATATCAACCATTCGCATTACTTCTGATCACACGTGATTCAATGTTTCTATGATTCCAAAGGTAAAATGTATAAAATAAAAACTTGTTTTACAGTCTGGACTCCGTCGTTGATAGTTCGAGAAAGTGCAAAAATGTGTCAGAGATATCGCCCATGTATCAAATAATCAAAAACCATTAGAATTTACGAAATAAAATTTTTTTTCTGCGGCCAGGTTTCTAACCCAGTCGAGCGTATCCGTAGAAAGCACTCTCTCTCTCTCTCTCTCTCTCTCTCTCTCTCTCTCTCTCTCTCTCTCTCTCTCTCGCTATTTTTATGTACATAACACAAAACATAGAATACACAACGTAGAACATAGAGCACAGATCAAAAACCACATGTAGTTTTAATCAATGCAATTCTAATGTAATCAACTTCACAATTTCCTCCTCTCTGTCTCGTTTCGTATTTCACGTTGGTCGTACACCGACCCTCTCTCTCTCTCTCTCTCTCTCTCTCTCTCCCCCTCCCCCTCTTTCACTCATTTAAAGCCTTTTAACCTATTTTATAGCTAATATTTCAACGAGTTAATTAGCCTAAACTTTCTGTCGGTTCATAAAGAGCAATTATATAAAATTTCATCTGCATTGGAGAGAAATAGTAGGAATTTCTGGGAAATGACAAACACACAGATTATGGATTTTATATTAATAATAAAATATATATATATATATATATATATATATATATAATTATACCTGTTTTATTCGGATTCAAATTATATTAAACTAAGTTTAGTGATAATTGGTTAAAATCAAGTAATTAGAAATTTCAATTTTAATTAAACTACGACAGGGATTCGGTACGACGTGGGAAATAAATGAATGAAAAGAAAAGAAGAACTAACAGAACAGGTGATCTGTGTTAAAATTCATTTAAAATCATTCTAAAATCATCATAACGAATTCATGGCAAAAAAATATCTCTTTCTCTTCTCCTTTCTCTACGTCTCTCGATTAGAAATCACAATTTAAATCAAATTACCATAAAATATTCGTAGAGACAAAGTCCACCAAACGAATAAAGAAAAAAAAAAAAAGAAAGAAAGAGAAACAAGTTCTCGAATTGTAATGTTTGAAAATCATAATAACGAAATCTACGAACAATTTCAATGTTTTCTTCTCTTTATCTTCTCCTTCCATTTGTCTTTCTATAAGTCTTACAATTATAAAGGAAACAACATTAAAATAAGAAACTTTGCATTGAAACTTTTTAAAATCGTACCAACGATATCTCGAAATAAAGAATTATTAACATTTTCTTCTCTTTTATCTTTCTCTGAGGACATTCTGTAGGTTCATTAAAATTAAAAATATCCATTCGAACTAAATTATAATAAAATACTCTCGGATAAAGTTTACGAAATGGAAAAAAGAAAAATGAGAACAACTGAACAAAAAAAATAAACAATAACTCTAACGAGTGTTCTGTGGTATTACAAAACGTTCTAAAATCGTGATAAGGAAATTAATGGGAGAAGAAAAAAAATAATCAACTTTTTTCTCTCCCATCTTCCTTTCTCTTTTCTTTCTCTTTTCATTTCTCTATCTCCCTTTCTCCGGATCACGAAGAAGACGTGCTCATGCGCTTCGAGGACGGTCCTACGAAGGGAAAGGAAACGAACTCTCTTCTGTGAATGGAACGCAACGAGGAAGACGATGTCTACGTCTACACCGACGACAACAACGACGACGACGACGGCGGCGACGATGACGACGACGACGACGACGACGACGACGACGACGACGATGAGGAAAGCCGAGAACGAGTAAAAGAAAAGGAAAGAGGCTCGTGAGCGAGTGCGAGGGAGAGGAGGATAGAGAGTAGAGGAGGACGAACGAGGTATAGAAGTCAGTCAGTCAGTCAGTCTGGCCGCGCACGCTTCTGATTCGCTACTCTTGAGTGCTCTCGAGTGCTTTTGCCATGAAATTTTTCTAAACCTCGCGCGTGTTACTGATACATTCCTTTATTTTTATTATTTTTTTTTTTCCTCTGAACAACCGAGAGAAAAAAGAGAGAAATAGAAAGAGGAAGAAGAGGAAGAAGAAGAAGAAGAAGAAGAAGAAGAAGAGAGAGAGAGAGAGATTTAGTGAAAGAGAGAGAGAGAGAGAGAGAGAGAGAGAGAGAGTAGGTAATAATAAATCAACCGACGATCGACCGACACAGTGAAAACGGGAAGCTCGATTTCGTTACTTGGCACCGTCGAAGGATTTTTTTAAGATTCCCGCGCGTTTCGTTAAAACGACGACGGCTTTCGACGTTTCCGTGGTCTGTATCAAAAAGAAGCGAGAAAAAGCAAGGTGAGTGTTTTAGTTATATCATGTAAATGTTATATATACACACACTCACGCACACGCACACATACGCACGCACGCACACGCATAGATATATATTTTTTAACTGGAATACTTTATATAAGTTCTTTCCTCATTATTTTTCATTTTTTATTAAACTGATTCATAAATAAGCGTAGTTATTAGCTTATTACAATAAAATGACAATTGCATATAAATCAATTTAGTCAATATGATATTTATATTATTCAAATTCTCATAATTTCACCGTTTGCATAGATAATTAGGTCGATTTACAAATAAATGCTATTTTATTGTAATAAATTTACTTATAACATAAATCATTTATATGTTAATCCAATAAATATTGTATTTATGTAATCAGAATTTTTAATCAGTTTGGATAACTATCGGTATGATGCACAAATAAGCGTCGTTTTATTATTTATGATGAACTTTTTACTTATAACGGCATTTACTCGTGAATCAGTTCAGTAAATATTTCATTTCTACGTAGTTAGTTGATATATATATATATATATATATATATATATATATATATATATTTTATTTTAACGAATTATATTATAAAATAATGAACATTCGCTAAGTCCGATTGTTACAGGTGTCGATTTAAATCGATAACTTTTTTCTATCTGATTTCTTGTTTTCCTTTTTTTCCTGTTTAACTTTATCGCAACAATTATCATCCAGTGTATGCCGCGAGCGTAGAGATTGTTTGAGTTCGAACGTGTAGTTAGAGATCAGTGGGGAGGGGGGGGGGGTAGCTTCTATTCTCATCAGGTACGTTATCGTTTGACCTGGTTTAACTAATCGTTCGGTAATGTATATTCAAATAAGTTGATACCCTACAATTTTCTAATCTTCTTCTCCTTATCGATAAATTAAAATCCCTTTGTCCCGATATAATAATAATTAGGATCGAACGTAAGCTTCGAATGATTTTTATCCTGATAATTATTATTAGATCGTCTAAAATCAATTCCATTGTTTCATCGAATTTAATAAATGAAGAAAGAAAGATCGTCTCTTCGAAATTTACTTGAAAAAAAAAGAAAAAATAGAAATTGGGAACTATTAAAAGTCAATCAAATCTATTTAATTTCAATGAATATACGAAGCTGCTAGTCTAGTCTAAAGCAGAGCTATACATTTATCGAATTGCAGAATATTACAAGAAGAAAAAAGAAAATTACAAGAGACAAATGAAAAATGGAGAATTTCGAGTGAAAATTATTAAATGCATCGATAAATGCGGTCCCATAATAATAAACGTTAAGTTTCTTTGAAAGAAAAAGAAAAAAGAAAAAAATTATGAGACTTGCTTCTCGACAATGATCAACGACGACAAGTCTCATCGCCACGTGCCAAAAAATGACTCGAGTTAATAAATTATAGTAACACGTTTTACTTGCACACGTATTAATATGAAAGTATAACAAAACGAGAAAGCCCACTTGCACGTTGCGTGTATCTATATTGTACGAGTATAACGATTTTTCAATACATCATGATTATTCAATTACACAAATAATACAATTATAAATTATACAATTTATATTTAAAAGAGAAAACTGAATCAGATGAACTTGTAATCTTATAAGAAGTGATTTATATTTTAAAATTTCAAAATAAACAAAAATTGCACTTATCTTAATCAATTTCATGGGACTCTATATAAATTAAAAAGAAAACATATATATATATATATATATATATATATATATATAAAGAAAAATATTTAAATCTTATTTAGATATCTCATACAATTTAATAAAAAAATAAGAAAAAAATATTTAACATATGTACAAGATATGTTCGTCTAGAAAATATATATGCACCTTATATATATATATATATATATATATATATATATATATATATATATATATCGTATCGGTTAACACTCAAGTGTCCCTCGTTTATCTTCGCTGATTATCTTTCCCGTCAAAAGCACAAATACGTTCATGAATAAAAGAGGATATCAACGATTCGAGCTCGATCTCGTTGGCGCAAATTTTTTAGTGGGGATGATGTTGGTACTCGAAAGGTCTTTCCAGATCGATTGGTAACACGAATCGAGAATGGAACGAGACGTGACGCGGATATGACGCCTCAAACTACCTTTGCAATTTTTCGTACTCGTTTCGACACTCCTCTCGTGTTTACTCGGCTTCCTTTATATGTAATTAAGGATATCGTATGGGTAGTCGACTCTCGTCGATTAAGATCTCTCTCTCTCTCTCTCTCTCTCTCTCTCTCTCTCTCTCTCTTTCTTTTTTCCATTTTTCTTTTTATCTCTCCCTTTTCCTTTCTCTCTTCCTTTTTATATTTCAAGAGTGAAATCGTAAATTGTTTGTTCGATTAAGGACAGCTGCACGGATTTTCAATGATTTTTGTTTTATTCATTTGCATAAAATAATTTGTAATGTTCTATCCCTTTAATGTATTCATTTTGAATTATCATTACAAATATTAATAAATAAGTTGTTCTCGTGCAGAAATTTTGAATAATAATGTTAGTTCTTAATTGATATTACTTTTGGACAAAAGAAATTAATTATTATGAAAGGAATATTTATATGGAAACTAAATAGATTTTATATTCGTTTTTTAATTGTCGATAGAAACACAAGCAATCTATGTTATGTATCTGTATCCTCATTAGGTGAAGACATAGTTAGGACAATAACGTTCTAACGTTATCTCGATATCCGTTTAGCATTTAAATGCAGATTGTCATCAAACGTGGTCCGTGTACGGAATTACCAGGTTTCTCGTGAATTCTCATAAGGGTCTCGTGTTACGTAGATTATGGTGTCCGAGGTCGGTGCATCTTGATTGAGTGAAAAGCAGACCGCTGCGTTTTAGTACCCTTTGAATTGCGTAGGGATCTAACAATGTTCTGTTTTGAGAAATACATCGAATTGTCGTTTAATCTATAGCAGCTTAATTTGATTTACATGGACATTCGATTTTAAAAATAAAACTATTCTCACAACAAATAATTATTAATAATTAATAATAATCATTTTTCATTCTACATTTTAATTTTTCGTCAAACGGAATCTTTAAAATTCGATAGGATAATACGTTAGAAATAACAAATTCACGTAAAATATAATAATCACTTTTTATCAAATATTTCATAAATCATAAATCTCTCAATAATAATCTTTCGAAATTTTGTTATAATGCAAATTTTGATTCGATATTTAACAAACAAATAGGACAAGATTAGGATGTTGGAAATGTTAAATACACGAATATATTGTATAATAATCATGTTTTAATAAATATTTCATAATAATATAACAATAATAATATCTTAATATAAATAATCATCAGAATAATCTTTCGAAGTATTATTTTAACGTAAACATTAATTACCTTGTAAATTGAAAAAAAGAACAAAAAGAAATAAGATATCAGAAGTAACAAATGCACGAGAATACAATAGTCACTTGTATTAAATATTATGTAAACTGTAAATATTTCAATAATTTTGTCCAGTTTTCGGTTTACTCTGTTAGATTTAGTAACTGTTGTATTATTTGATATTAATTAATTCTTCGCAGTTTTACGTCGCATCGACGACCCGCTATCGTCCAGACTGCTCCTCAATTAAAATATCTGGTATCAGCCTGGCGGTAATCGCTAATTAGCAAGTTATCTAACACCAGCGCTTGCGTAATGCGGACAAATACTCACACAAATTCTCTCTCTCTCTCTCTCTCTCTCTCTCTATATATATATATATATATATATATATATATATATATATATATATATATATAAATATAGGTTCCATATAGATATCTAT
>OU426851.1:15910255-15925255 GCA_911387685.1 Dolichovespula media
ATCTTCCTCAACGGATATTTAGTAATAGACATCGTTTCTACGAACGCACGTGTTTCATTACACAAATGAATAAATTGATTCGACAAAATAATTGAACTGAAAAATATTCGATTTGGTTAAAAAATTAAATAATGAGGATAATAATAATAATAATAATAATAATAATAATAATAATAATATAAAATAATATGATCGATTTGATTAAGAATTTTTGTTTCATTACGAAACAATTGATTTTCTCAACGATTCTAAATCGTCTATTCAGTCTAAAATTGTAAGAGAGGAAGAAACAATAATAATATCGATCGGAGTGTCTAGGTTCCGTGACTGGGCATGCTACTGGGAAACGTGGAGAGAGCGTGTCTCTTATTGACAGCGATCCACGTTTTGCTTAACAAAGGTGTCAATGCAGAGACATTCACCCTTGGATACATCACCGGTTCGAAACGACGTCCAGGGGATGGAGAATACGAGCGCCCGGGTGTTCGGATATCCGGCGCCATTACTCTCGCTGTCGAAGAGGTAATTTCATTAAACGAGTTCTGTTGACGTTAATTTATCTTATCAACGATACAAAGGAGAAAAGAATAAATTTCAAAATATCGAATAAATATTTCTTTTATAAATTACTTTATATATATATTTAAAAGTATATTCACAAGAATTGATTTATTCATTATTTGCATCCACAGTAAATACAAATGTTAAACAAATGTTCCTTAACAAATATATTGATTTTTCTTAAAACAACAATGCAACTCCGAGCGAATATAAACGAACATCATATAAAATAACTTTATTCGTAAAATTAATTTCTTACAAAATTTATTATCTTTAATTGATTATTAATTGATTTATTTTTTCTTTCTTTCTTTTTCTTTTTTTTTTACAAAAGTTACCGTCATTAATTGAAATTCATTCCACGAAAGAATAAATTCATATTGGAAAGATATGAGATTTTGCGTAAATAGTATTTACATTGATTGGGTTTGATTACGATAGGTGAATGCAGGAGAACTCGGCAGACAAGGTCATAAGCTCGATTTTTTGGTCGCCGAGACGTATGGCGACGAGGAAACCAGCATATTGATGACAGCTGATCTCTGGAAAAAGAATGTCAGTGCTTACATCGGTCCACAAGAAACTTGCATTCACGAAGGGAAAATGTCTGCTGCATTCAATCTTCCAATGATATCATACGTAAGAATGAAAATATTTTGTATCCTTGAGACATTCTACGTCTGATTTTTGACTCTCCTTTAACAAATATCATTAAAAATCCGATAAACGAAAGAAACGAATAATATCCAATGAAATTCATTCATTAGACATATGTTAAAATTATAGATGTTACAATTAAAAAATAAGTTGTTATCACGACTTCGTTCGTATTGTTATATTTTCAAAAAAAAAAAAAAAAAAAAAGAAAAAAAAAAGTCAATAAATAAATTTAAATAAATTTCTCAGAGAAATTATGTAACGCCCCAATAATATTCTATGGAAACACATTCGATGATCAAATAAATTAAAGATATCAAATTTAAAAGGATTTCTTTCTAATCTGAGAATTCTCCGTAGATAAATTATTTCTAATTTTAGAATAATCCTATATAAAAATGATTTGTTACGTCACTCTCGTTGCATTGGAAAGAGAATTTTCTATCGGCGATAGAACAAAAATCGAAGGTTTTCTTCGAAACAATTGATCACTCTTACGCCAGCATCCGTTCAGGTTGTTCCACTTAAATCGAGAGAGAGAGAGAGAGAGAGAGAGAGAGAGAGAGAGAGAGAAATAGAAAGAAGCAGAGAGAATTACAAGCGATCGTACGGACGCTTCTCCGCGTTTTGCTCGTTCGATCGTTTTTCGCTCGATGTGATCCGATGTTGCAACGTGCGGTTTAAAGCTACCGTTTAAAGGAGAAGGGTAGAGAGAAAGAGAGACAAAGAGAGAGACAGAGAAAGAGAGAGAAAGAGAGAGAGAGAGAGAGAGAGAGAGACAGAGAGAGCCATCCAAGAGAAATAAATTATTCTCGTTCCTCGGAAGAATACGAATGCAAAGAGTCGACGTTACGACACGTTTTATGCGATAAACTTCTCCTCGTCCTTTTGGTCGAACGATTTTACCTATCGTGGGTAACATTTGAATCCTTATTAAGGCAAGATTTATTTTTGTTCGCTCGTTCGCCGATGGAAAGGATAACATCATCTTAATCCTAATCGTTAATGTTTAAAAAAAAACGAATGTAATCTCATAGAAAAAAAAAAAGAAAAAAGCACGATTTTACGAATTTATTGCGAGTATTGATCAATTAATTAAACATTTTTATATATATATATATATATATATATATATATATTTTTTTTTTTTTTTATACAATTATAATCATAATTGTATAACATTGTTAATATGAAAAATGTGAATATTGATATATCAGGTATAAAAAAATTAGCCTCTTTATTTTACGAAAGGTACTAAATAATTATAAGTAATTAATGTAATTATCGTCTCGGTAAATAAAAGTATATCCTATGCGAGGAAACGTCAAGAAAATTCATTTTAGTTTCTCAATGCTTCGAGTAGGAACTCATAAAAAAGAATAAAACTGATAGTTCTCATTAAAATATCACGAATAATTTAACATCATCCAGTGACTTCGAGAAAAACTAATGGCAGCACGATTAATTGTGAAAAATTTCTTATATTCGTTTTCACGGAAGAAAGAATCTTTTCTATATTTAAACCACGATTGATATAACGTTACACTCTTTTGACGTGTTCTCTTGGTCCCCCTACCCTTCATGATAAATTCGAAAATTTATTGACGTGGTACGTCTTAGTATCTCGCTAAACAGCTGCAACCAATCGTTGCACGTTAACATCACCTAACTCTCTTTTCGTAACCTAGTAATAGACGCAACCTAGAATCCAAATACGAATCTTTAAAAACTAATTTCGTTTGCATTTTGTTATAACGTCGTATCTCTACCACATTTTCTTACTTACAACATCTATTTTCTATATCTTTCAAACGAAATCAATCAAATATCGATCGTTTTGATCCGACAGTATGTAAATTCTTTTTCTAATCGTATTTTTTCTTTTTTTTTTTTTTTTCAGTTCTGCACGCATCACGAAACCTCCGATAAAAATAAATTCCCAACCTTCGTCAGGACTCGGCCACCCGACACACAGATATCCAAATCTGTGGTTTCCGTTTTAAAGGCTTTCAATTGGACGAAGGTTAGTTCTTTTTTACGATATTGTCATCGAAAAAAAATTCTTTCCCTTTTTGAATAAATCTTATTTTATTTGGGTGAATTGCAGGTGACGTTCATGTATATGAACTCATCATTGGTCGATTTCAGTAAAATGTCAACCATCGGAATGACGATTTTGTCGTCCTTGGAAAATAACGGAATTACGGTTAATTTCCTTCGTTGCTGGAAGGATCCATATTATTTAATGAAAAATGTGGAAAATCCGTTTAATGAAATTGTCAAAGATACTTATCGGGAGACTCGAAGTAAGTGAAATGAAATACGTTTTAACGTAATCTGTAATGTACATACAAACGTAAACCTTTATAATCTGACGATTTTGAATCATTCTCTATCATTATCTCTCACTTTCCTTCATTCTTTCTCTTTTTAATTTACTTAATTTATCGGTAACAACTCCATAATAACAATATACAAATATTACGTATATTAGTCAAAAGAAATAAAAAAAAAAAAAGAAAGATAGCAGTGTCGGAAAATAAATTGTGAAAGTGTAAAAACAATTTTGGAATAATTACACAAATTATTTCCAAATCTTTTAAAAGATATAAATCTTTAGTAATGAATTTCCTATTAGTCGCGTTATACACGGTATACGTGGTATATCATATATATATATATATATATATATATATATATATAATATATATAATATATATATATATATATATATATATATATATATATATATATTAGAAAGAAGAAAGAAGAAAACAAAATCTCGAATGTCATCCTCTTCAGAATCGAACTATAGCGTTCGATCGATCTCTGTTATCTTCTAATTTAAACGAAGGAGAAAAAAACTCTTCGCCTTTTTTCAAGAATACGTTTGCAATTAACATAGTTCAAGAGGAACTTATCGTTTCGTCATGACGCGTAAGCAATTTTTTTTTTAAACGAAAAACGTTCTGTAACGCGTTCGACATCGTTCGAATCGAAAGGATCGATGACGTCCCACATAACTCGTACAATACTTTCTCCTTACGACTTAATTATTTCGTTGGTCGTAAGCAAGAGGATGTCTTCGTCGAAAATCCAATTATTTTTATTGGCTTGTCGTTCATCGTTCGACGAAAATGACACGCATTTTTTTTCTCTCTTTCTTTCTTCCTTTCGTTTCCTATCGATTGAACAAGAACAAAGACCCGGAGAACCCGCATCAAAATTCTTTGATTTATTTGACGATTAGAACAAGGCTCTCCTCGCTGACGTGAAGAAAGGGGAATAACCCGCATCTCTATCGTATGTATGATATTTCTTGCAAACGAGCTTTCGTGATAAGAATAGATATAACTCTCGAGTATATCGTTAGTCACACGTCTATTTATAATTTGATTTTATCGTTATTCCAAAAATAAACTGGCCACGTGACTGGCGAACATGATCGTTTTCTACTCGAATGGCGGGTAAATTCGTAATTAATGTTGAACGAACAAAAAATCAACTTTACGGAGACAAAGTTGTGCATTTGGATATCTTCTTTTCTTTTTTTTTTTTTTTTTTACGAGAACGATTGTAAAAGTCGTACGTACTAAATCTGACTTTCCTTGTTTTTTTTTTTTTTTCTTTTCTCTTTTTACAGTTTACGTGATTCTAGGAAATCACGACGAGCACATGGGTCTCCTGATGGCACTCGACAAAAGGAAGCTCTTGGAAAAAGGTATAAATCCGCTGTAAGATATTCAGGTACATATGTATATCAAAGAATAGTTGGGACTATAGTTATTATAGGTCGCATCATTAATAATCGCGATTATCGTTCATAATAATAATAATCATCGTCATAATAATAATAATAATAATAATAATAATAATAATAATAATAATAATAATAATAATAACAACAACAATAATAATAATAATAATAATAATAATAATAATAATAATAATAATAATAATAAAAATAATTCATCAATTAATTATACCCTCAATTTAGTTTAACGCAGATTACTAGTTAAATACGAATCATCCCCTTATGGATTTCACGTTGTAGGAGAATACTGGGTAGTTGGGATTAACTTCGATCAATACGATGAACAGAAGCCAGACAAATATCTTCGTGGATTATATCAGGATAGAATAAAGGATTATTCAATTCTTAAAGCTTATCGCAATTACTTCAGCATCGTTGCATCGGCACCGATTGACTTCGACAATTTCACGAAACTGATCAATGATTATAGGCAGAAACCACCCTTTAACTTCACCAATCCATTGTTGATGTTGAGGGTCAATGGACTGGTTCAGGTGACTATTAGAGACAAATCTTCTTTCATTTTCTTACGTACATACATACATGTTCGACTAGAATAAAAAAAAAAAAATAAATAAAAAAATAAATATGAGTATAATAAGGATGGATTAATTAATTTAAGTACATTAATTTTTGTCTAACAAATCGATAACGTAATTGTCATTCTCCGTTATAAGGCAGATAGTGCCGGAGACGGCTTACCTTTATGATGCTGTACATCTTTACGAAATGACACTGTTGAAAGCATTAAATGAAAGCCGTGATCCACGAAACGGAAGAGAAATGGTAACTGCCCTACACGGGGTTCATTATCGCAGTGCTATGGGGTAAGTGCATGTCTATTTATATGTAGATATATAACACACTATTACATATTATATACTGGCTGCTATTTATTGGGAGAGTAATTTTAAACATTTCATTAGTATTTACAATAAAATATCAATAGGTAATATAAGTGACGCAATCTAGACGCAACCCTTAACGCTTGATTATTTATTTATACCGACCAATATATTCCTATATACTGAATATTTATTTTACCAAATATTTATCGTTAATTAATAATAATTTATCATTAATTAATAACAATTATTATCAAATGAATAGAATTTTACATTCCATACGATCTTAGAAAGTTTATTGGTACGTGATGATCACGTCAAAGAACTATCAAAGTCACGTAAAAGAAAGATATTAAACGTTTCGTCGTCGTTGGTTCTTAAAAACGAATTACATTTGATCCTATGAAAATGAATTTTTATTAAAAATTTTAATTAAAGATCGTATCGTATCGGATTTTATCTTTTACTTCATATTTATCATCATTCTCACGCATTTCTTTATATTCACCTCCTATTTCTTCCCTCTTAATCTTAATTTTTGTCTTTTGTATTGTAGAAGCGTACATTTTCATTTTTAATAAATAGACATTCGTGAAAAATTTGACCTAATTGTCTGAATAACTTTAATAATTCAGGACAGTCGTCCGGAAGAAGAAAAAATATTATTTCAAATCCCGATCGAAGAAGGCAACTAAGCGCACCCAACTTTTCTCCCGAATCCCATAAAATATTTTATCTTTTATTATTACACAGTTACATGGTGTACATGGACGAGAACGGAGATGCCGAAGGTAATTACACGTTGATTGCTTTGGACAATAAAACTGACAAAGATTATGGCCTTTATCCTATCGGATATTTCGTTGGTAAAGAAGAAGGATCAAATTTCCCTGTAAGTGTGTGAAAAATAAAAATCGTTCTAACAAAAGTTACATTGTTTTAAACATCTTATTCATTTGTTGGTTTTTCTTTTTTTTTTTTTCTTCCTTAGAAGCTTCGATTGATACGAGAAATTTCTTGGGTCGGTGATGGCCCACCTATCTCGGAACCATATTGCGGATATCATGGCGAAAAATGCAAGTGTGCGTAGGTGATATATGTGTATATATATATATATTTATATCTTATACTTTATATAAGTAGCATATATTATGTATATCGTGATAATGAACGATTTGAAAATATGTGAAAAAAAAAAAAAAGAGAAAACCAAAATGTTCGAAGTATAATCGATGATAAATATTATCCAGAAAGAAAAGTTCTAATTAAGTAGATACGTATATGTATATATTAAATGCTTCACTTCTCATCTTTTCCATTATAGTTATATTTCAAATTTTATTTCTATCGTTTTCATTTTCGTCGATTTCTTTCTTTCGAAGTCAAACATTCTCAGGTATTTCAAAGGATCGAATTTTATACGCATTTCTATTACGTTACACTTGGCACCACACATTTTATGTTATACTTACATTATCATTATTCTCGTTGATTTCTTTGTTCCTAAAGCGAACTATTTTCGAGCATTCGAAAGGGATCACTGTCGGAGAAAAATTATTCCAAAAATGACAAGAACAGAAATCACGTTCGAGATAAAGTTTTCATCAAATTTTAGGTTAACTTCAACCCTCTCTGTTTTCTGCATGGTGAAAATGCAAATGAAGGTTCATTTTCGTATTAACCATTCTTTGGCATTCGGTCGAAGATTTCAAAATCATCCACGTGTATTACCCGTGTCCGACAACGATGTTGCCAACGAATCGATCGTTCGAGAACGCGTCGTAAAGTTTAACGCCCGGCCCTAAAAATCTACATATGTAAATCGTTCCAAGACGAACGGCATTCGATCGAAAACAGAGTGGAGAGATAAGATCGATGTCGTCTCGTAAAAAAAAAAAAAAAAAATAAATAAAAAGAAACGTGTACATCACATGAGGGTTGCACAACGAGTAATATCATTCAATAAATATTACTCGTAAGAATAGAAGAAAATGAAGGAGAAAAAGGAATTTTTCATTTTTTATCCGTAAAGTATATAGACATAGGTAAATAATTTTGAACGGGTTAAAAAGAGATGAAATGAGAGCACGATTAACTTATGTAGTATGTACATAGTTTTGAATTATAGAGGTAAGAAATGAAACAAAACATAGAAAATGTTTTAATAAAATACGTTACAAGAGTAGAAGATCATTGAAAAGTTAATCGGGATTGAGATTGAAAAACGAAAGGAAATGTAATTTTCATTTTTCACCTATAATTTCTATAGAAATCAATATTTTTTACAAGTAAATAATTTCAAGTAGGTATAAGAACATGATTAGCTTATCTAATCCAATATACTAAAGTTAAAAATCGATATAAAAATCAAGGAACTTAGAATATATTCGATTATACGAATTGATACTTACGACGACTATCGATCTAATCAAAATCATTCGAATTAATTTCGGTTGAAATGTTACAGCATACACGATCGAGATAATAGGTGGTATAGCTGGTGGATTACTATTGATCATCGTCTCAGTGCTATTAATTTTATATCGAAATTGGAAATACGAACAAGAGTTGGACTCGTTACTTTGGAAAGTAAACTATAAGGATATTCAGATCAAAGAGGCAAAGGATGAAAATGGAACATCGAACGAGATCTCAGTCAAATCCAGTTCCAAGGTAAGCTCGAACATAATCGAACAGTACAAAACCTTTTTGCGCTCAATGAAAAAAAAAAAGAGAATTCAAAATGGATTTTCTTCGAGTTTACCTATTGGATTTCAATGCTCGATAATATCACAATTTCCGAAACCGAACCGATTTATGTTTTATATATTTTTTTTTATTTATTTTTTTCTTCAGACATCGACGACGCAACCGATAGTGAGAACGAGTCAAGTATCCCTGAGCTCGAATCCTGACGCCGATTTTCGCTATTCCATGATTTATACACAAATCGGGGTTTACAAAGGACGAATCTTTGCCATTAAAAAAATAAGAAAAAAATCGATCGAGATAACACGAGAGATGAAGAAGGAATTGAAAATAGTAATCGAATTGATTAATCCCCCAATTTGTCTACTCCATTTATTTCTATTGAAATATTTTAATGGCAATTTAGTAATGGCCGTTACTAATTCGATTTATTTATTATAGATGCGAGATTTGAGACACGACAATTTGAATGCATTTATCGGTGCTTGCACCGATCCTCCAAATATATGCATCGTCGTTGACTATTGTGCACGGGGCAGCTTGAAGGTAAAATTATTTTAAATATTTCTATTCAATTTGAAAACTATTAAAACTATTATTACCAATTATTAATTATTTTGGAATGTTATTAATTATATATTTAAAAATCTATCATTTGAATGACAATTATCTTTTTTCAGGATATTTTAGAGAACGAGGATATAAAGCTCGATAACATGTTCATGGCATCGCTGGTCGGTGACATTATAAGGGTACATTTTTATCGTTCTTTATTCACCACACTGTAAAAGAGAGAGAGAGAGAGAGAGAGAGAGAGAGAGAGAGAGAGAGAGAGAGAGAAGAAAAAAATAGAATAGTCGTTTCCGCTCTCGCCGTCTAAAATATTCCTTCCCGTTTCAGGGTATGATTTATCTTCACGAGTCTGTCATAAAATATCACGGATCGCTCAGCACGTCAAACTGCCTCGTGGATTCTCGTTGGGTCGTAAAGCTGTCGGATTTTGGGCTTCGCGAATTTAAACGAGACGCCGAATGTGAGCCAAGTGACGTTATGAAAAAATATCACGGTACTTTCTGAGACTGATTCCAAAATTCCATGCAAATGCAATTTTCTTCAACTTGTCGGCGAATTTTCTTCTTTATTTTTTTCTTTCGTTTCGTTTTTCATTGTTTTCTTCTTTTTTTTTTTTTCTTTCTTGCTATTATTATAACATACTTTTCGAAAGATAAACGTAAATCTTAATGGTGCCTTGTTATATAGGATTGTTGTATAGAGCACCGGAATTATTACGTTCGACTGGTCTCGATGAACCATCAGCGAGAGATTTTCAAAGAGGAGACGTATATTCCTTCGCTATAGTTCTTTACGAGCTTCAAGGCCGCCACGGTCCCTTCGGTATAACACAATCGTCTACTCCTGAAATATTGAAGAAAGTAATAACGAGAGATACAACAAATCCTCCATACAGGTAGAACTTTAATGTCGTCACGAGTCGAGTCTTCATTATTTCTGATAGTTGAAATGCTCAAGCAATTCTGTTTTTACCTGTTAGCTTGTCTTTTCCAATCTCAGACCACCGTTGGAACAGCTAGAGAACAGTTTTGATTTTGTACGCGACTGTTTGTTGGAATGCTGGGCTGAAGATCCAGAAAATCGGCCGGATTTTAAGATCATAAGGAACAAATTAAGACCTTTGCGAAAGGGCATGTAAGTTCGGTTAAATTTTTTTTTGTTTTTTTTTTTGATTTATTTAATATCAAACCGAATATTACGTTATTATGGTTTATACAGGAAACCGAACATATTTGATAACATGATGGCAATGATGGAAAAATACGCAAATAATCTCGAAGCTCTTGTGGACGAACGAACCGATCAATTGACAGAAGAAAAAAAGAAAACAGGTTTGTCCTATAGAAAATTTGATTTGAAAAAAAACGATAGAATGCGTTGTTGACTTTAAAATTTTATTTTAATTCAAATTATAGATGCATTGTTGTACGAGATGCTTCCAAGATACGTGGCCGAACAATTAAAACGTGGAAACAAAGTCGAAGCTGAGAGTTTCGATTGCGTTACGATTTATTTCAGTGATATCGTTGGATTTACTTCGATGTCAGCCGAAAGTACACCGTTACAGGTGAATCATCCTCCTTGTCGTATCATCAATTTTATCGTTATAAATGATCTTACCAAGTAATACGATATATTTAGGTGGTGGATTTTTTAAACGACCTCTATACGTGTTTCGATTCAACGATAGAAAATTACGACGTCTACAAAGTCGAAACCATCGGCGATGCTTACATGGTTGTAAGTGAAGATGAGATTCAAATATTAAATATTTTTTATTGCAAAATAATTCTCCAATCTAATTTAGTTTTGTTTTTAGGTAAGCGGATTGCCTATAAGAAACGGCATACATCATTCTGCAGAAATCGCCAGTATGTCTTTGTGCCTCTTAGATGCCATCAAACAATTCACTATACGTCATAGACCTTTGGATAAATTGCAACTTCGAATAGGAATTCACTCGGGTAAACAATTTAAGAAAAAAAAAAAAAAAAAAAAAAAAAAAGAAAAGAGAGAAAGAAAAGAAAGAAAGAAAGAAAGAAAGAAAGAAAGAAAGAAAGAAAGAAAGAAAAAAGAAAAAAAAGAAAAACAATTAACCTTTCCAACAGCTTAATATCTCTTCGATAATGTTAATGGATAATTAAATGATAGATAATTGTAATAATAAATGAGTATTGAATAAAATAACAGTTAATAACGGTAATAAAATGACTAGATAGATATTTAATTTGTAGGTCCTGTTTGTGCCGGAGTCGTTGGTTTAAAAATGCCACGATATTGTCTTTTCGGTGATACTGTGAACACAGCCAGTCGTATGGAATCAACGGGATCTCGTAAGGATCAATTTTTTTTTTTTTCACTATCGATCAGACACGATGATAAATAATAAAAATCAATATTTTATCTTTTCAGCATTAAAAATCCATTGTAGTAGCGAGACGAAGAAGTTGTTGGATGATCTAGGTGGATTTAGTCTAATTGAACGGGGTGTAGTTTCCATGAAAGGTAAAGGAGATCGATTGACCTATTGGCTTATTGGTGAGGATCCAGTGTCTCGAGAGGAACGTTGGAAAGAAAGAACGAATCGTAGAAATGGAACGAATAGTAAACGTACGAGTACAATCGATCCACTCGTACCGCGGAGTTCGTTAAAGAACAAATCTTTGATGAATTCGACATTCATGAGATGTTCGAGCGAGTCGCCGAAACGTTTACGTTTCGCCAGTTCCGATCAATTGGATCAAAAGTGTACAAGAACGAGCAACCAATTGGAATCGATCGTCGACAATAGTCCCTGCAAGCCAAAATTATCATCCTCGTCTTTAATGAAGGCCGCCTGTATAGAAAATTGGAGATCGAACAGCAATTCTTGTCCGTGCGTAGAGAAACTTTGTGAAAGTCAAACGGATCTCTTGCAACATCCACTTGATCCAAGTAAAAAGAAACTAAACGATCTTAAACTAGATAACAGTCCCCTTTTCGACAATGATTCTTATCTGTTAAGGGCTGGCGTGAAAAGTCTTCGATTTGGTACACCAGCGATACTTCAGGTTACTTGTAGATCAGCACCGAGCAGTCCTAGACATAGTTCGATTATTTTGAACGCACAAAAACGAGCGACTCAATCGACTGAAGAGATCGATGGGTGGGACGTGAATGCTCCGTTAATTTGTCACCATGGTAATAGGATCGATTGAAGGAAATGAACTGTTTTTCTTCTTCTTCTTCTTCTTCATTTTTTTTTTCTTTTTCTGTTTCTTCGAAGCTTTAGACTTTCATTTACTTTGACATTTTATGTACATAATTTGGAAGCTCTGACGTTAAGACACAACAACGAAAGATGAACGTAATATCCGTAACGATTGCAATTATTTACTAGTTTCATTTGTTTGTCGCACGGTAAACGTCACTTAAAAATATTCCTTAACGGAACTAGGGAAATTTGAAACTTAAAATGTTGGCACGCGTTTAATTGTTCGTAACAAGGCCGCAAATGTACTTCTTTTTAGGATATTGATTATAACATTATGAGATGACAAAATCCATCGAGAATCATTCCGGCCTGTAATATCAGCGCTTCAACGTAATCGATTTTCACGATTCCAATCGAATGTATGAAGGTTTTCATAAGTCTCGAAGATATCTCTTTACCTTATACTTCTCTTTATTAATAATATCTGAAAAATTGAAAATCGAAATTAAATTAACAATGTTGACGTTAAGATAACGAAAAAATCAGTAAAAATTCGAGTTATTCGTTATTATATAATAGTAACGACATATTTTTTCAATTTGATTTCAGATGTAAAATATTATGACGGATTAATTATAATTCCTGTATTAAATTTCGAGTTTATATCTCGGGATATCGTGGTAAAAAACCTGAGAGGAAGAAACTCGTTTCGAGAAAATCGCCTTTAAAAGTTTCGACGCAATACTAGTGTTATAAATATATTTTGTTGGTCGTAGGGTTACGCGATTAAAAAAAATTTGTCTATCGTTAAAGCTACTTGCTGTATGAATTTCACTATTATGTCGTACGATTTACGAGTAAGAAAACTTGGCAGATACATTAAACCGCGAATAACCTTACCAAAACCTACCCAACCGAAACCTTATATGCACATTCGGCTAGTGACGTCACACTACGTTTTACAATTTCCTGACTGAAAGATATTCTTGAATATTCATAACTATCGTAATATGCAAATAACCGAACAACGAATTTTTCGAATTTTCAAACCTCCCTAATACCCTTAAGATTTAATTCGTTACGCAAGATGTACCAAAGCATATGTTGCACGTACAAAGACAGATAGATAGATAGATAGATAGATAGATAGAGAAAGAGAAAGAGAGAGAGAGAGAGAGAGAGAGAGAGAGAGAGAGGGAGAGAGAGATACATTTAGAAGAGATCTTTTTATATTATTTTTAAATAGAAAGAGAAGAAATAGTATTCTTCGCGTCGTGTATACCTCGCGAGTTTAGCATGCGCATATACATTTATATATTTACGATCAATCACGAAGGCTCGTGCTTTTTATCCTTTATAAGTCTAGTCAATTTTATTTTTACGCGCACAGCGGAATTTTGGACAAGGTATATAATTAAATACGTTAATAAATATAGTTCAAAGAGAATTTTTCATAAATCGGAGCATGAAACAACGAAAATTTTCCAAAGACCATTGCGACACTGCCATTAACGCCATTTAAAGACAAGTATTATCAATAACTATTATCATAATTATGACTCTCGATTGTCAGGCCACTAGTACTTAGATTTATTATAATATTATAAAGAAGTATTAATTAAACGGACATTGCAAATGAAATACGAATAGTTTCTTTTTCTATTTTATTGTTCTTTTTTCTTTTTTTTTTTTTTTTTTTTTTTTTTTTTTTTTAAGGTGCAGGAAATACACTTTTTATGTAATTTAAAATAAAATGAAATGTTAAATGGATATGAATAAGTTAAGTTAACGTTATTTAAGCCAATCTCACTGAAAAGAAGAAATTCATGACCACGATGCGGAATCGTTATTTATTCATAAAGGGCATAATACGCGACGGATCGAAAGTGATAACGCAGTTTAATTATTATTATTATTATCATTATTATTATTATTGTTATTGTTATTGTTATTATTATTATTATTATTATTATTATTATTATTATTATTATTATTATTATTATTATTATTATCATTGAAAAAAATTAATTACATACGAGAGCATCAACATGAACCATAAGACGAAGAGCAACAAGACGATTGTGCGTATTGCGTTTCCACTTTTTCTATTTCACTTTTATCTTACACGCACGACTGCTTGTGAGTCTCGCACAGTTGCACGTTCGAAGAAAAGTGGACAAAGTCGACAGTTGTGGCGATCAAACGCACGCAAACGAATAGCCTTAAATCGTAGTACAAATATTCTTTTCGTTAATATCGATCGATCCGAATCGAGGGAATTTTTAAATAGAATTAAAATACCAAGAACGAACACAGAGATAACATTGTACGTGCATTGCCAACATCGGTGTATATCCGGTTGTCATTTTTTAGGAATTATGTGTCGCATATTTTCATAGTAGATCAGAATAAAATCGGTAAGTCGATCAACTTGTTTAAACATAAATTATAGAATCGATAATTTAAGAGTTAATAATAGCAAAAAAAAAAACACACGCACACACACACACACACACACACACAAATAATCGATATTATTAATTAATATTTCAATTGAACAAAAAGGAAAATAAAAATATGTACAATCACAATTTTTCATTTAGCTTATCACCGTACACTTCCCTTTTAATTGATTAATAATTAAGCAT
>OU426851.1:15935255-15962755 GCA_911387685.1 Dolichovespula media
GGCAATTTGATCGTTCGACCTATTGAACGCGTGCGTCTTTATTGTTCAAATAATTACGAAACAAATGTATTTTAAATTGATGTTAAAAACAAAAAATTAATAGACGGTGCTATTTAGAAACGAGTAATCTTCGTTTGTATGTTATTTCATTATTATTATTATTATTATTATTATTGTTGTTGTTGTTGTTGTTGTTGTTGTTGTTGTTGTTGTTGTTGTTATTATTATTATTAGTATGTCATTAATGTAAAAAAAAAGAGGTAATACATAATAATTATTTTACTAATAATATTCCAATAATATATACAACAATTTTTACTTTTTTATAAGTCTGCCCGCGAAACGATATTTAGTATCCTGTAAATTGGGAATGGATATTAAAAAAAAAAAAAAAAAAAAAAAAAGAAAAAAGAAAAAGAAGATGAAAAATTATTCTTCTTATGCAAACAATATTTGCATAAGAATTTCATATTGGATTTTGTAATCTTCTCTTAAAGCACGTTTGAAATTTTTCCACTCGAGTTTTAAGTATGTTACGTCTCAAGAATGAACAACGCTCGTCTGGCTTTGCTCAAAGATAAGGACGATTAACAGGTGATTTTTATTTCGAGCACGATGAAAGGAGGACGATTATCGCGATGGATTACGTACTACGTTCGTTATTATATCACTTTTCAACGATCGTCTTACCGATATTTGTATATTTGACGTCATCATTATCATAATGGTCATCGATGGGTGCCATCGTTATTACGAAATTATTCCCGTCGCAATCCATTACATTTTTTCTTTATTTAATTTATTATATACCGTGAAACAACGTGTCGATGACAAAATCTATAGATACATACATACATACATACATACATACATACATACATATATATATATATACAAATATATATATATACATATGTATTTTCATTGTCATAATCGGTTATATATAATAATTCGATATTATATCTTCCATAAATATATATATATATATATATACATATCATTTTTTTCCACAATAATTTTTCTAAGCAAATACTTGCGTTGTTTGTAATAAATTTACATAAATTTGTTGGCGAATGAATAAAAAAAAAAATATATATATATATACTTTTTTTTTTCATCTATTAAATGAATCCACGCGACATTGGCGTAAGAATAACGGAGAGGACGCAACCGAACGTACCGAGTACGACGAAGAACTCCGTGCTTAACAATCTTAACAAGGCGCAACGATCTCCTTCGAGCATTATTACTTCACGGTCAAGAAACTCTATTTGCTTGGTAGCTTAACGAGCGATAACTCTTCGACGTTTAATCGTTCCGCAGGACGGTTCGTCGATCTGCGAGTTATCTCTCTCTCAGGTGCAAATTCAAGGTCGTTCGGTGGTGTGGATTCTTCTCTTCTCTTCTTTTTCTTTTATTTTTTTTTTCTTCAGTTTATTTTATTGTCACAACTTCGATATATATTTTACGCAATTTCGCGAACGTAACGATAATCATAATCGAATTTGAAATGATTTTCAAACGATGATAATCTCATTAACGCGTTAAGATTTGAATGAAGTCAATTACGTTTTAATAACGAAGTAATGCAAACATTACGAATATTTCATATCTTCGTAATATTTATATATATATTTATTTATTTATTTATTTATTATATGTTATTTATGTATATTCTTTAAATATATAATTTATATTTCTATCGTTTTATAATAAGACATAAAAATCAAATCCGTTGAAAACCCTGTTCTTGTTTATTACAAAATGATGTTTCGGACAATTTTCGAAAGATTGTTTCCAATTAAAAGTACTCATCGTAGAGTGATGATTAGGTAAAGAAAACATTGGTAGTTTCCTCTCGTATCTGTTTACTCGTCGTCGAGCTACGCGTTCAATATCTTCATAAACATGTAGTAAGCAATACAAGTTGATGGTGTCGGTGAGAAGAGAATATAAACTTTAGTCTCGCTGTTGCTCCAAAGAATAAAGATTTTTCCGACTTTCTTCTGCTTCATCGACTACATGGAATCCAAGGACTGTTCCTCCCAACGCAGATATTTCTCTCTCTCTCTCTCTCTCTCTCTCTCTCTCTCTCTCCCTCCCTCTCTCTCCCCCCCCTGTCTCTTTACAAACGTAAGGAACGGCACGCGTTTCTTCTCAGAATCGATAGCTTCTTTCACATATTTCTTATATATTTGTTTCCCTTTTTTTCTTTTTCCTTCATTTATTTATTTATTTATTTTTTCCTTTTTTATATTCTTAGAAAAAGGAATACGCGATCGCTTAAGAAATATCGGTATTTCTTTTGTTGTATTTTCTTACAAGCTAAAGGTCTTCTCTTTATGTCAATATTTTTAAAAACATCAGTTCTAGAATGTTCATAGAAAGGTCGAGTTCGTTAAAACGCGTTAACTATCGCGATAACAATGAATAAATATTATCGTTAATAACAAGATTTATCTCTACGTATATGTCGAATAGGTATTATTGGTTCATTTATTCAAAACAATATTTATACGAAAGATGTCGGACGTACATAAGGATTTATATAAAAGTTCCATGAAAATAATTTAATCGTTAATTATTAATTATAATAATAAGTTATCGATAACATTACAATAATTTACAATAATTAACGATTAAATTATTCCCATTGAATTTTTGTATAAATCCTCGTATCCGTCTTATATATTTCGTACAATAATCGATACAAATAATCAATACAATCGTTAATTATGATAATTAACGATTAAAATAATCAATACAATCGTTAATTATAATAATTAAAATAATTAATTATTATAATTAAATTGTTATTAAAATTGTTATTAAATTATGATTAAAATAATCAATACAATAGTTAATTATAGTAATTAACGATACAAATATTGTCGCTTGATTTTTTTTTTTCTCGCTCGAATAACAACGAATATTATTCTTAAAAAATAATAAATATTTCTTAAGTGTGTGTTTATATATGTCGTACGTAATTATTCGTTAAGAAATGTTTGAAATATTTTAATTACTTTGCAAAGTGACGAAGAGACAGAGAGAGAGAGAGAGAGAGAGATAGAGAGAGAGAGAGAAGAAAGAGAGAAAGAAAGGAGCAACATTGGAATCCAAAGTATCCGTGCCTTCGACCTCTTAACAGAGATTTACTTAACGGAGAGATAAGCCCGAGACGAAGGAACGTAAGAGGCTTTCTATCGGGATTCTTTCTCGCGGCACTAACGACCTACGAGAGCCACTACGAGATTGATTTACGTCGATCCGATGACTCTCGCGTGGCTCCGCGTGCAGCGAGTTTCCTCGAAAGAGCTTCCTCGTTCTTTCGAAACGAGCCTGGCTGGCCCGAGTTACTTTCATTTCCTGCGGTCCGATATTTCCTTTTCAATTCGACGACTTAATGAAGACTTATTTTGTTACGTTAATTACAGAATAACCATAAAATTATCCATAGAATTTTATCATTCCGAATAAATGTACATTAATGATAAACCTTTAAGCGTGTTTCTTCAATCTTTCTATTTAATAAAATGTATATTTACAACAAAGTGAAAAATTTGTGTGATTTCGTTGAAGTGATTCGTCAATTACGAATTTCAATATTTCAACTTTGATATTCGTGTGAATATATATCATGGATTTAATATTTTATTGTAAATATATATAAATTTTATATATATATATTTTTTTTATATATATATTTAATATATATATATATATATTTTATTATAAAAATATATAAATATATATATATATATACATATATTTAATAATATTTCTATAAATAAATTTTCTATAATTCGTCACACATAGATACATGTGTGTACAATTATTTATATATTTCTGTTGAAAGATAATTATCGTAAAAGTTGAGTAAAATATCAGAAAAATTCATAGTCCACGAATTTCCAATGAGATCACGCAAATTTTCCACTATTACGTACACGGATTTTTACGAATCGGAGAAATTGTATTATATATATATATATATATATATATATAAATCTTCACTCGTTTGTACATTGAAATAAGTCGATCGTTCGACCTTGATCAATCGTTCTTGATACTTTATTTTGTTAATCGCTTTGAATACATACGTCATGATATCGCTCTTGTTCTGGACGGTTCGTTAGTATCACGTATCTATATATATAATCGATCAGCATTCGAGGAAGATCGATTTTTCTCGAGTATTCGCACGTGCCATACGGATGTACCGTTAAAACGAGATCTTGTTGACATGAGCCGAGCGTGATCTTTTCGTCTCTCTCTCTCTCTCTCTCTTTCTCTCTCTCTCTCTCTCTCTCTCTCTCTCTCTCTCTCTCTATTATAGATAAAAAGAGACACTAGAATAGACACTGGGACCCTTTATAACACCGTTTAACTATAAAATGTCACGCACCCATACACGTGCAACTCTTAATTAATTTTTTATTTTATCGTTTTGCTATAAAATTAATCGTCAAGTGTTCTCTATGGGCATAATTTATATTATTTATTGTAGTGTTATTGTAGCCGAATACGAGTAACACGTGCAAGTTTCGCATAGCATATTATCAATTTTTAAACATTAATAAAAATTATTTTACAAAAGATTAAAAAAGGAAAGAAGGAAAGAAAGAAAGTGAAAGACACGAATAATTTCCATTTGCAACGAACTTTTTTCCGATGCCGTGCTCCATTATCGATAGAATCCATGAATGTTTATATATGAATTCTTTCGGATCATGACCTCGAGACGTTAAAAAAAAAAAAAAAAAAGAAAAGAGAAAGAAAACAAAAAAAAAAGAAAAAAGGAAGAAAAAAAGATATCGTTCGGAGCAGCGATGATTATTTTTAGCCCCGAGTATTATCTACCCGATAAAAGAAGGAAAAGAAGAAGGAAAGAAGAAGAGAAGATGAAAAACAAAAAAGTGGAGATATCTAGTTGGTAAAAAAAATTTGAACGAGACCGTATGGAGAGATTTTAGTTTCTATTAGTGGACTAGAAAACCGGTTAGCCTGTGTTATTTTCGAAGGAAATTAGAATCAATCGTCGCATAAATTAAATCCCATCGACGATTCTAACGATACTTTACTAGGTTTTTTTATTGCTTCAGCAATATCTTTCTTTCGAATATATTTTTATCCATCTATCTATCTATCTATCTATCTGTCTGTCTATTTCTTCCTTTCTTTTCCATATTTTCGTGTATATCGATAAATATTTTCATCTGCGAGTTTCATTGAGTTTCCGATTGCAACGCGTTATGATTTAACTAAAATAAATTTGAAAAAAGTCAATGTACGTGTATAGGGAAAAGTTTAATTAACGTTTTGTTAATTAACGAACGATGTTTTGTCGTTTGAAAATATAATATTCGAACGTAGTTCGTTTCTTGAAAAATCAGATTTGTCGATTCTTCGGAAAGAATAATTTATTACTTCTCTCTTTCACACTCACGCACACTCTCTCTCTCTCTCTCCCTCCCTCTCCCTCTTTCTCTTTCTTTCTTTCTTTCTTTCTTTCTTTGTCTGAGACAACGCAGACGGAGAAAAATTTGCTTTCTCGTCTCGTTCGATCAGAGGTCGTCTCTCAATAAACATTCTTACGATTCTCAATGTAAACGGTAAATTCTATCTTAGAAGAAACTTGAGAGAAGAGACGAAGAAACAACACTCGACTTCGTTAACGAGCTTAATTATTTCAAACCTCGAACGTTAATCTCAAGCACTCTCGAGATATTTTCTTTCTCGTTCTCGCTAATAGTCGCACGTAAACGCGACCAATTTTGATTCGTCAAATCTGTTTACGCGACGGATATGAAGAGAATCAATTGTTAAGAGGGAACAAGAGGATCGACTAATTCTTTCCACGAGGAAAATCATCGAACGTCGTTAACGATTCAAATTTGCACGTATTCCGCGAATCCCTCATTATCTAATAATAATAATAGTAATATAATAATAATAGTAACATCGATGTTTCCTTTTGTCTTCTTTTATTTTTTTTTTTTTTAAATCTTTTTCTTCGCTCAAAAAATCATTGAATATTTAGAGGCGATGTATTTAGACATTAGTCGAGAAAAATTTTACAGGCGTCACTTTTGCACGACGATCAAATAAATTGCTATACACAACGTAAGTTAATAAATCATTTGATATATATATATATATATATATATATATAAGAAATTATAAGTATATAATACAAATAAATAATATAAATATAAAATATATTGTTTATATATATATATATATATATAAACAATATATTATATATATATATATATATATATATATATATATATATATATATAAAGAAAAAAGGAAAACAAAAAAGAAAAAATGAGCATGCACAAAGAATGACGTTCGTTTAGACCACTTATTAGAGAATATTCCTGATACGAAGAAGCACGGTTATCTTGGTTTCTTTGCCGTCGCTCATCGTAGGATTCAAAGAGCTTGGAAAGAATCGCTCGAGTCAGCTGGCAATAATGCGATGGCCTTCGCGACTATCGAACGTTAACCCGAGCAAACGAACGAACGAACGAATGAACGAATGGAGGAGAGAGAATCATAGTTGGAGCGATTCCTCGAGAGCATGGAAAGTGAAAACGCATCATCATCGCAAACGCAACCACTGACGTCCCACCTTCCGTTCAAAATACATATTTACATGTTCGGTTCTTTTTACAAGTCAATTTAGTATGAATAAGAAAAAGAGAGAGGAGATGGATAGACAGATAGATAGATGGATAGATAGATAGATAGATGGATGGATAGATAGAACCAGACAGACGAAATTGAGAAAAAGCCATAATTAAAATCGTCGAAAGAGTTGTCTATTATTGAACACACGTGTGTGTGTGTGTGTGTGTGTGTGTGTCTATTTGATATTGTAACGGATATTATGAGCTATTTACTTTCTACGTTTTTCCTCGGTCGTTTCACTTCATTAGAATCTCCAATCGACATTGTTTTTTCGTACACGAGCATGTTTTATTATAGCCTTTTCGACGAGTCTCTCTTAATTAACACATATATGTTAATTAAAATTAAATGCTACGTTGACGATTAAAAACTAATTTGATTTATCGTGAACGATATTGGAATAATGATTTTTTTTCGTTCTTTTCTATTTTTCTTCATCTTTTTAATTCATTTGTTTATGCTTTTTTATTCTTTGTTATTTTTAATTTATGAAATCATCGATCACAAAGATGTGATCTCGGGTACGTGAAATGCATCCATAAAAATAGAATTTTATCTTTATCAAATAACGTCTCGTAGCTCTTTATGCCTTGCAAGGAATTCATAATATCACTTAGCATTCCTTCCTTCCTTCTCGCAAACTTATTCGCAGACTCGAAAACTCAATAATATTTACTTACAACTGTGCGACCTTTAGCGTTTAACTTTGCTCGAATTCGTGAAAAATATCGATCGTTACGTTATCATTTTTCACATACGTATACACATTGCTTATTTTCTAATCTTCTATGACTTAGCTTTATTTTACGGATTTAAAAAGAAATAAAAATAAAAGTAAAAATAAAAACAAAATAAAATGTATTATTCAAAATATAAAACTTGAATTGGTGTATCTACCTAAGTATAATTTACAATCCAGATATAAATTAATAATTAATTTTGTTACGAAAGATCCAATAAAACTTTACAAAAAATATATTATTTATATTTGTGCACAATTATTTTTATTATATTATTCGAATTTCTTTATTATTATTATTATTATTATTTTATTAGATTTTCATTAAACAATTAATTCTTTTCAACATATTGAAAATAATGACGAAATATTTGTTATGACAGACTTAGTGAACCGAAATGACAAAAATATTATAACATTTCTTACGAAAAAGATTTGTCCTTTGATCCTTCCTTTAGGAGATACCGTAATCAATAAAATATTTCGCCAATAGTAATCGCATATGTTTTCTATTACAAATATTCAAACTTTCAAAGAAACATAATGTAACTAAAACGTACTTTATCGTTCACGTGAACGTTCGTGAAGAAAATAAAAAAAATAAAGAAAAAAAAATATTTCGATTTTGATCATTAATTAATTTTTTCATGGAGTTTTTTACGCTTCTCGTACCAACTTAAGTGCACTATTAGAATAGAATACTTTTTCCCGCTCTCATAAGCTTGAATCGCGAGTATAGTAGTGTGCCTTAAAACGTATAACAACGCGTAGAACGTAAGTAAGCATTAAATAACGAGAGAGTGCACACTCACGTGCAACAGGCCATCGACGATGACGTAGTTAGGAGAGCCGCGCGAGATCGCGAGCACGCTTGTCTTCAGAGATCACGATGTTTCTTTTATCCGAGAACACGATTAACGATCTAAGGATGCGTTTAATAAAACAACTTGTCACGCGTGAGTTATCGCCGATCATTTTATCCTGTTTTTTTTTTTTTCTTTTTTTTCCTTATTTCATTTTCTTCTTCCTCTTTTTCCCCCCTTTGTCTTTCCTCGAAATTTTTCATTGATAAATAATTGTCTCGTATGAAGAAATAATAATGTATAAAACGACATTGTTCGATGATCAACTTATCAATTATTCAAGATGAATTTTCAATGAGTTTTCAACATTACAAATTTAAGGGTAAATTTTGGAAAATGATATTTTAAAATGAAACGTTCGTTAACGCTTTAAAGAAATAAGCAGGATCTTGTTTTCTTGTTTCCTTTTTTGTGTTTTGTTTTTTTTTTGTTTCTTTTTTGTTTTCCTCATTAAAATGACTATGATCTCGTTCGAGAAACATATTTTCTCTTGATAGAAAGGAGAGACGTGAAATAACGTTTGAACGTTTATTCCAAATCGAAAAGAAAAATATTCGATCGACCGATAGATAGATCCGAACGTAAGACGAAAAGTATAGATAACGGACATTGTATTTAGCTACTTAAATAACACAGAAGTAATATGGCGAACGTATATATTATACATACATACATACATATGCTTATTATATCAACCTGTATTTTACGTTATCCATTTTCTCGTTTGCGAAACGAAGTATCGAAGCGATTCAAAGTACCGGCCGGAGGCTGAAAGAGAAGGAAAGAATCTCACGTAGGTTTGTACGCTAGAGAGAGAGAGAGAGAGAGAGAGAGAGAGGGAGAGAAAGAGAAAGAGAGACAGAGTATTGTGAAGCTCCTCGAAAAGAAAAGAGAAGTGCAAAACGTGTGCATATTCTCGACCGATCGCCTTCCTACCCTGGAAATCCAGTTATTCCTTTAGCCATAAGGATGTGTGAAAGAAAGAAAAACAGAATATACCCATATATGTGAATGTGTGTGTGTGTGTATGTGTGTACACATATATACACACACACGTACACACACAGAGCGGATGTAACAAGAAAGAGAAAGACAATACGACGAGAGCGAAACTCACGCGAATCCTCGGCGGTTTGTTCTCGTCTTTTCTTTTTCATATCTTTGTCTCGCTCCTTTGCAGAGGGGAACGACGGACGACGACGAAAATAACCCCATCACGATAGAATATTACGGCATTTTGTGCCGTTCGCGCGAGAGTAAGAGAGAAACGAGCTCGGTTAGAGAAAGGCTCGAGAGGAAAACTAGGAATTGTGAATAAGAGGAGATGAAAAAATAAAAAAGAGAGAGAGAGAGAGAGAGAGAGAGAGAGATTTATAAATAGATAGATGGATACATAGTTATTTAGATAGATAGATATCTTTATCTCTTGGTAATGATATTGAAATTAAAGGTATTTAATCGTTTTGAGGAAAGAGCATGAAGGAACTTGTATAATACTCCGACGAAAAAGAAAGTATGATGAATGATAAATTATTCTCGTAGAAAATCGATCGAGCGGGAAAAGGAAAACAAAACAAAAAAAAAAAAAAGAAATAAAAGAAAAAGACATTGATTACTCAGAATATTACGAGAAGGAAGGGAGATTTATTATTATCCTCGTGATGCGATCGTCGGCGTTAAGTGAAGAAAAGAGAGAAAAATACCATATAGGAGAAAATATTAAAGATCGTCGCGAAGAATCAATGTGTGTGTGTGTGTGTGTGTGTGTGTGTGTGTGTGTTATATACATATAAATATAAAATATATATATATATTTTTTACATAATAATATATAATATATATATATTTATTATTATACATAATAATAATATATTTATATTATTATTATTTATATATTTATTATTATACATAAATATATATATATATATATATATATATATATATATATATAACATTTCACACGTCATATACTTTAATTAGTCAATTAACGGAATTGTTTGAAGAATGGGTATAAAAACACATTTGAAAATTTTTACGGATTCGCTAATCGCCCGCCCGCGTATAGAGGAAAAGTTAAGAAAAAGGACAATATAATGTTTCATAAAGATAAACCTTGGTGGCACGGTTGACAGAAACGATAATTCAAGTACGTACGTGATAGTTGACGTGCTCCTGCTAATGAGAAAATCAAGTTTCACGACGAGTACACGCAATTACGTAAAACCCACTGCTGCGCTCGATTCGAGAACGTTTTATTTACGGGCTCGAGAAATTTACGTTAACACTTCTGTATACGTGCTCTAATTAACTAGATATTTTCTTTCTGTTCAAAAGCAATCCTCCTTTAATTGTTCTATTTGTCGCTTGATATTATCCAATTTAAGCTGCATAATCTTTTAAAAAATTTCATTGAACAAATCGATCTCCTTCTAATTCTACGTATGTATATATGTATGTATGTATGTATGTATGTACGTATGTATTTATGTATGTATGTATGTATGTATGTACGTATGTATTTATGTATGTATGTATTCATGTGTTCCAATTGGTTGTTCCATCTGACAATTATAACTTTGATTCGTAACGATTCATTAGTTGACCTTATTAATTTTAATTAATTTATTTATTCGACCGTTACTATCTTTATTAAAGATTATTTCATTTTTAATTAAAAATAAATATCATCGTACACTCATAATCATCGATCGAACGGTTTGTTCAGTTAATTTCTTAGAATCAGATTTTATATCTCGTAAGAATTTAACGATAAGGTTATTGAAAAAATATACTTCTTTAGTTCGAGATTATTTTGAAAAAGAAAAAATAAATAAATAAACGTATTGAACGATGAACTTAGAGAGACAGAATGTATGAGATAATATGAGATAAAGATCAAACATGAAAATTAAATGGAGAGATAGTTATTAATTGTAACGAAAAGTACGATTGTAATTGCAAATATAGATACGTACGTACATATATACAGACACTCGTTGCATATATACACGCGTACGTATAATTCGTTCGAAAGGATTAACAATCGGAAGTATAAAGTCGATGTGCTCGTCGCAACTTATCCGCTAGTTCAAGTCACATCTGGTTCTAATGTCTTCTTCTTCTTCTTCTTCTTCGTGTCATACGAGTATATAATACACGCAACTGCACATATACAAACACATATAGATAGGTACTTGAGTTTTTCACGAATAAGAGCGCTCACTAATTATATATATATATATATACGATATATAAAAACGAGTAGGAAGAAGCATGCTCTATGCTGCCAGCATGTCTGCCAAGAGAGTTCTAACCGAAGAGTTCCGAAGTTTACCGAGTAATCCCGATTTCATTGAAGAGATACACGTGTGCTCTCTCTTTCTTTCTCTCTCTCTCTCTCTCTCTCTCTCTCTCTCTCTCTCTCTCTCGTATGAGTATAGTATTTTTCAATTACGTTGTGTTATGTGTATATGTGTCTGTGTGTGTGGATGGATGAGTGGGTGTACGCGCTCGCGCGCGTGGTCTCTCTCTCACTCTCACTCTCTCTCTCTCTCTCTCTCTCTCTCTCTCTCTCTCTCTCTCTCTCTCTCTCTCTCTCTCTCTCTCTCTCTCTCTCTCTCTCTCTTTTACACGCGGAATGTACGTACGAGGCCAGTTCCATAAAGTCGTCGTAAACGTCGATTACGCAATGACGTAATATAATAATGAACATTGTCCCTGATGGCGGAGATTCCAACGTATACGTAGTGGTTTCTTATTAATGCGCTTGTATGCGATCATAGAAACGTTCCTTCATATCGTCGATATAAAGACAAAAAGATAATAATAATTGTACGAAGGAAGGTTTTGTTTTTTAGTTTTTTTTTTTTTTCCTCTTTTTTATTCAATCTTAATTTGTAACATTTACATCGCCGTTAAAGATACGAATTAATTTCGATTTGAGATAGTGTGTGTTTAAATGGCAGTGACAGCGAAGATGAACCAACGTAACGTTGTAATAAAAAAAAAAAAAAAAAAAAAAAAATGAAGAAAGATGTAAATAAATCGTTGTTTGGGATAATAATTCTTTGTAAGGCTATGTAATTTTTGAAATCACGTCAATCATATACATATATATACATATATATATATATATATATATTATTTCACATGTTTTTTATTCCTTGTTTCTCCCATAAAATTATTAGTTCTTGTCTGAGATAATTTATAGCGAGTTATAAGTTTCACTTGTGTGTGTGTGTGTGTGTGTGTTATATTTACAATTCCCTTTTTTTTCTTTTCAAAATAGAACAAAAATTTTTATTATAAAGGAATAAAGAGAAAGAAAGATCGACAGATAGATAGATAGATAGATAGAGAGAGAGAGAGAGAGAGGTAAAGAGAAAGAGAGAGAAAGAGAGAGAGAGAGAGAGAGCAGAGGGAACAAAAAAAAGAAGAAGAAGAAGGAACAAGGAAGGGAACGAAAGAAAAGTGGTCAATCGACCTGCTCGTAACAAACTCGGAGCAAACCAAACCTACCGGTCCTACAGCTGCTTACCTTCGTCCTCTTAGCTACTACTATTAACTACTACTACTACTACTACTACTACACTACTATTATATTATATCTATTATATACTATTCGTGTACCTGCAAGGAAATTATTTGTGTCCTTTGTGACCACCACACGGTCTTTTCTCTTTCTTCTCTTTGTCTTATCCGATGCATCGTGCTTAGGGATAGTAAAATCATCCACGCCCTTTCTCCTTGGAGTCTTTCCTTTGAACCTACGTGGGTGTTCCCGTTGCATCTTACACATACATACATACATACATATACATATACATATATATATAAAAATATACACGTGGATACTTATGTGGATACGTGTAAGGGAAAGAAAAGAAAAAAAGAAGAAATCTCTCCTTTGCCCGAAGCGCGCGTACCAACTAATCGACTCGAATGTTTTCTGTCGTGTCTTCGTCTCTTATCGTGTGCGTGAATTCTACGCGAGCTACGTGTGGTAGTATTGTTGTAGCGTAGTTTGGCTCGTTCATTCAGAAATCGCGTGTGAAAAACGCTTGAAAAAATAATAATAAAAAAGAAAGGAAAAGAAAAAAGAAATGAACACGTGAGAACGGAGAGAAAGGATCGAACAGTTTCTGCCTACGGCGACTACTTTGCAGCGGCCCTTGCTCGTGCGAGTTATTATCGTTAGGTTGTAGTGGCGAATTTCTTGAGAAAACTTGAATTTAACGTTCGAAACGTTTTTATTTATTTTTTTATTTATTTATTTGTTTATTTATTACTTTTATTAACTTCACGTATGTGAAGTCTTCAGAGAAATTATTATGATTGTTTAAAGTAATCGTATGTATTTATGTCAATATATCGGTACGTTCAAACAATTTTCAATAGATACTAATATAATTATATATATTATATAATATAATTAATTAATTTATTATATAATATAATATATAATATAATATAATATATTATATTATATTATATTATATTATATTATATTATATTATATGATATTATTAATATAATAAATTATATATATTATATTATATATAATATAATATAATCTAATTAATTAATTAATTTATACTTATATATTGATATTATTTTTGTTTTTGTTTTTTTTTTTTTGAACGAACGATAACTATATACTGCAGAAATCAGAAATTAACAATGTATTATGGATTTCATTGAACGTATTTTTTTTTTTTTTTTTTTAATGAATTTGTATTAAAAAATCTTCAGAAATTTTCTCAAAGATCTAATTACATATTCAGTATATAATATTGCAGATAATAATGGTGTATAATTTGTAGCGAAAAAAGATATCATTTATTTCGTTCTGTTTTATCTATTTATTTATTTTTTTTTTATTGTTATTATTTTTTTTCTCTAACTCCAACAACATACGACGAATAACTGAGACACCTCTTTGATGAAAAAAATAAAATAAATAAATAAATAAAATAGTATATAAATAAGAAAAACCGGAAGCATTTTACGGAAACTTGTGTGCCTTATTTACACGAGTAAGACCCGATAAGTCTTCCATTACGGTAACGAGCGTAGAGAGACAACAGCTTATTACCTTTGACGGCTGAAACGAGATACTCGCGAGATAAATTTGATCCTTATGCTCTTTTTATTCTTACCCCTCCCCCTTTTCCTTCCTTCCGTTTATAATCGAACTCGTAACTCGCATTTTTATCGCTCCACCAAGCGCGGCTACGTAATTAAAGGGCGATCGTTCTTTCGTAGAGGAGAATACGAATGGGGGTGGACAGATGGAATTAAACGAGATCGGAAAGTAGCTTCTTAAATATTATATTACTTGTAATTCTTCTATTTATTTTTTTTTTTTTGTGTTAATTTTTCTTTTTTCTTTTTATTTTATTTTTTACTTTCTCAACATTTTTACTCGAACATTTACTTGTAACAAATTAACTGATACATTCAATGTATTTATAGGGTATAGGGTACTCATATATTTATAAAGTTTGTTATCGTATAATATATCATATTTTATTTGTAAATGTTTAGGAAAAAAAAATATTGCATGAACTATTAGATAAGTAATTAAGAGTGGAGGGGAGGGAAATAAGAAATTATCATCGTCATCTCTTTCATGAAGTTCGTTTGAACGTGCACACATTGAACTGTTTTAAATTTATCCAATGTATTACAATTCGCATGCAATTAAAAATCGCATGCACTTTAGGAATAATTGAGTGATATAATCGCAATAATACTAAATTCGAGAGATGTCAAATTTCTGAAGTCTCTATGTTGTTTCGCTTTTCTTTTAAAGAAGAGAGAGAGAGAGAGAGAGAGAGAGAGAGAGAGAGAGAGAGAATCGATTAAAATCGTCGGCATGCCAACTACGGTTGACATAATCAGAGACTGGTGTGGTCCGAGCTCGTACTCGATTAGAAATCCATGAGTGTCACCTTAATTGATGTAATTACGTTTTACGGGAGTGACTAGGCATGATCGAGCTTTAACGGACGTAACACGTGCCAACAGTTGTTTGTTCTCATGTAAAAATGAGAAACGCCTTTGGACGTACGGTAAAGTTATAAACGATTGGCTTACGTACGTTTCTTTCTCGTGAATTTCATTTCGGTATTCGTCAGATGCTAAAAAAAGAATCTCTTACGTGTCTAACGCGTAGAAAATTGTAATCTTATCGTTAAAAATGTATATATATATATATATATATATATATATATATATATATATATATATGAATTTTGTTCGATAACAAAGGATTTAGATCAATATTCTTTCGATAATCGATTAATTTTATTTGATCATTTATTTTACAATATTTCTGTATTTTTTTCTCCTCGTATATCATATTATATTTCCTCTTCATACTTTTCTTATTTCATTGATTATCTGGATATATGAAAGATTATCGATAATGAACAATGTTATCTATAGGTTTTGTTCGAAACTCTTAACGCGATCAATGTCAAGGCCGAATCGGTTCACTTTTCCTTCTATAATTTTTTAAGAAATTATAAATCGTTTCTCCCTTTTTATCGTTTGACCGACACGATTATTTTCATTTATATACCGATATAAATCTATGGTCCCTTATCACGGGAATATTTAATACCTATAAATATTCTGTCTTTCGCACTTTAATCAACGCACTAATGTTATTCTTCTTACACAAATGCATAACGTTATCGATCTTGATTTCAGGTGGCCGTTAGCAGCAGTTCAGGCTGAAACCGTGAAGAGTACGGACTGGCAGCAGTATGAATACAAAATAGCGTTGAGACATCGACTATCTTCTTGCTGAGGCCATTTTGCCATGTTGTTTAGGTAAAGATTAAATCCAAAATCGATTGTTCATAAACAAGCTCATTAACTTGACATTCATACATATGTATATATCATACTATATTATATGTATCGGAAATTCATTAACGTTATTTTAATTGGATTAAATTAATTAACGATAGGGTAGATCACCTGAAATAGATTCGACGATGAAAAGACTCGTTTTGAGTAAAAATTATTTATTAAGTGAACTATAATGCGACGATTAATATTTTTTTTTTTTTCAGTAAGCGTTCCAATTTTTCTGTTAAAATTTCCCATTTACAAAATTATGAAAGATATTCGAGTGATCAGTTTTAAGGTGATTCACTCTGTATAGATACTTTTCATTAAAATTTCATATACTTCAGATTAATAAATATTATAAATATATATTATTTATACGATAAATATACATAGATACATACATACATACATATATACGCGCATTATGAATTAACATAATTCAGGATAATGGGGTATTTAAAAAATATTTATTTTTTATATTATTTAGAAAATAAATATTTTTTTATATAATTTGAAATCAATATACATATATCTTAAATGTAAAATTTATTATAAAACAAAGTAATTTATCTCCTTAAATAATAAATTCCTATATATCTGGATTTTTATTTATAAAATATCTATTGTTCAGAATTGTACAAATTCATTATTCATATATAAATATATGTATCCGAACGATACATAGATACATACATATTTATATATATATATATATATATATATATATATATATATTTCATTCGCAAAAAAGACAAGCGGTTGTCGTGCTCAAACAAACTATGTTATAAATATGTCTTATCGGCGAGCATGGCAGTACTATTTTAACGAGTTATCTCGGACCACGTCCGCCATGAAACTGCATACACGTCCGATTTCCTTTATATTTTTCCGTCTTTGCTCGCTCAGAGACACACACACACACACACAATCACAATCACAATCACTCACTCACTTGTAGAAGAGCGAATTCGTGACGTGGGTACGATGGATATGCAAAGAACGAGAGAAGAACGTAATATTCAGATATTATGGGTCTCTACGCCGCATAAAACTAGCTCGATGAAAAACCGCGAACGAAGTAAGCACGCGCGCGCTCGCGTGCGTGCGTGCGTGCGTGAACGGACTCTGTATTTTCGCGCGAATGAATCTCTAAAGATCAACTTTAGAAAAGAGAGCTAACATTCGGTATCTCGTTGAATGTTGCGAGTCGTTTATTTAAATTGAACATTTCTCGAATTCTACGGCATTTTTCATTGATTTTGTAGCCTGCGTGACAAGTTCGTTAAGTGAGAATATGTAATAATTTTCTTTTTATCCCCTGTTTTTTTTTTTTTTTCCTTCTAATCGCATTACTACCGTCGTCTACGATGAAATATGACGATGATAATTATTACTATTTCTCGAAAGTGTTCTTTTAAAGAAAATACTTCGTAAAGTTTTAAGTACATAAATTATATTTAAATTATAATTATTGATTAATAATGAATCTCTACGATAACATTTGATTAGCTTGTCGTAGATATGAAACATGCGATATGCGTTGCTGTTTCGTGAAAAGAAAAAAGACGTAGGAAAAGAAAGGGGGGGAAAAGGAAAGGATTTAATGTACTTTCACCGAGAAAAATATAATTTTTCTTTCGAAATATTTAATTCGTTTAAATATTTGTGTCGATCCTTATTGATAATAACGACATTATAGTTTATCATACAAAATAGAGTAGAGTTGCAAGAAAAGAAAGTGCGTATTAAAATCATCCGTTTTTTTTTTTTTTTTTATCATTTGTTAGCATTGAATTTCTCTTGACCTCGTTCTAGTCACAAGATGTTTATACATATATATATATATATATATATATATATATATATATATATATATATATATATATACGCACGTTTAGATACACGTACGACGAAGATAACATTATAAGGATAAATTGTTTAACCGCTCGGAACGATACATTGTATGAGCCGACTCCCACGAGTACCAATTCAGGTATCAGCTCGGTCACTTGACGTTTCTTAAA
Source organism: Dolichovespula media (assembly GCA_911387685.1). Taxonomy (NCBI): domain Eukaryota; kingdom Metazoa; phylum Arthropoda; class Insecta; order Hymenoptera; family Vespidae; genus Dolichovespula; species Dolichovespula media. Next base: position 15,953,444 of record OU426851.1, read on the forward strand.
TTAGAGACCCCTAAGCGCCCACGCTGTGAACTCTGATGGATGGCTCGTTCGGGAACGGAATGACAATGACTCGTGAAAAAAAAGGAAGTTCCGACGAGGAAAAGACTCTTCTTTAATCGCAATAACAATCAAATTTGTTCGTTCCCCTTTCCTATTATCGCGTCGAATATTAAACGGGTTAATCATACAATACGTTGTATCATTAATTCGTTATTTCGTTATTTAATTCGAAGGGTGTAATAATAAATAATTTCTTCTTTACCTCGTCATCTGTTCGATAATAACGATTGGGATATTTAATTAATAATGATTAGATGAGACTGATGCGTGTCGTTTCTAAAATCGATTTTAATCGAATTATTTTGTATATAACAAAGGCGATAAGTGGAAAGCTTATGTGGAAAGTTTGGATAAATAACTTCGTTTAAATCATCGAATCCGTCGTAGTTTTAAGTTTAAATTTAGATATTTTTATCGGTCTCTCGTGTCTTATCGTTCTCTCCCTTCTACTTCTTCTTCTTCTTCTTCTTTCTCGTTCTTCGTTTTTCGAAATCGAGCAACCTGACTTAAGTCGTTATAAAAATCGTTCGATCGTTAACGAGTAACGAATCGCGTAACATCAAGAAGACTGACGCAAAAAATAATTAGATTTACGACAGCGAATAACGTCTTCAGAAAACGAAAATGACGGAAAGTAAAGCCGAGAAAATGATTCCTCGTAGTCGTAGTCGAATTACAGCATCGAGAGAATCCGGTTGACGGAATATTTTCTCGCTGCATATCGCGTTGTCATCATATAATTTTGATCCTCTTGCGTATCCGATTACGTAAGTTCCGCAACGATTACGATTTCATGCTTGTTAAAAGGTCGTAAAATTTTTGGTATTTCATGACTTTTCATTTATCGTGTATAAACGTAAACACTTGTGGTATTGTAAATATTATCGCTTTGACTTAAAAACTAAAAGAAAAAAAAAAAAAACGAAAAGAGAAACAGAAGAAACGAGAAAATGAATGAAAATTAATAACAATCGTACGTAGCAAAATGAATTATTCAATTATTTAACTCTTTAATGGATGATATATTTTTATGGAAATATATAAGAAAAGATATATTCTTTATTTTTTATGGTAATATATATATATATATATATATATATATATATATATATATGTACATATATAATATTAATTGTATAATGTTTTATACGAAATTTAACAAAAAGCTACATTGTTTAATATTAATACACTAGGAATCTTGTGATTCTGCGATCACATGCGTTCAAGCGATTAAGAAAGGAGAAGGAGAAAAAAAACAAAGAAAGGAAAAAAATATTAAAAAAATAAGAAAGAAAGAAAGAAAGAACATATAAGGGAAAACAAGTCAGATAGAACACACTCGCGTTTATTTTCTTCGAACATAATCGTACGATTATTCTCACCAGAGCGATCTAGAAAGCAATCGAATCCTTAGAATCGCTTATATTTTCTAAGAAATTGTTCGAAATATAGAAAATAGGATAGACGGACGTATACGATAGATAGAGAATTTGTTATCGTATCTCGCTTTGAGTATGGTCACGAATAGTGAAGCATTATTATAAAACGTCCCGGTCGAGTTCGATAATATATATATATATATATATATATATATATATATATATATATATATATATATATATCAGTTCTCTCATTTGTTGTCGATTAAAGCTGAGAACGAGCTTAGGAGAACGATCTTAATGAGTAGTATTCGCTTTCGCGCATTCGTCCCGACGGATTTAACGAGGAGTATCTTTTTATATACGGTCCTTGCTAATAAGTGTCATTGTTACTAAATTAGTGCTCGTCGTCGGTGATGGAGAAGGAAAAGGAAGAAGGAAAAAGAAGATAAAAATAAGAGATGAAGAGAGGGGAAAGGAATAATAGTACTACGTGTAGTGGCAGAGACCGGTCTGTGATTCTAACAATTGAAATTCGCCACCATTCGTTGCTCTTAATTGTGCTTATGTATAGAGAGAGAGAGAACGCTCACATTACTGGCCTAGAAGTACCGAAATAGACGTTTACATCACGTGCATTAGAAAAACGTCACGACGACAGTGGCTCTCAATCGGGCCGTATCTTTCGTCATAGTGTCCGATCATTATCATATATATATACATATACATACATACATATATATCATTTTATAGTCTCAAGTTGAGATAGACCGATCGAAAATTGAACATTTGGATATAGTTGTTTCCTCTATATATATATATATATATCATTGTATAGTCTCAACTTGTGATAGACCGATCAAAAATTGAACATTTGTATACAATTGTTACCTCTTCTTTTCCTTTTTCTTTTTCATGATTTTATAACAAACTCGGTTAGCTACAGATCGCAATGAAAGTCGTTCCCCGTTTTTATCATCTTTTTTTTTTTTTTTTTTTTTTTATTGATATTTCATCGACGACAAAGATCCGTCTCTATTTATCAGAACGATCGGATATTCGAGCTATCTCCTTCGCTTGCCCCCCCCCCTGTCACCGCCTATTTTTCGTCCCCTTTCCCCTCCGCGTTCTTCTCCCCCCCCCGTCTCCTCGTAGACGGCGCAACGTCATTTTCATCACCGCGTCATATCTATATTCGTTTTTCCTTTTCTTTGATTTTTTCTTTTTAATTTTTTTCCTTCCTCGTTTCCTTTTCTTGCGTTTCTTTTTTTGTTGTTTTTATTTTTATCGGTTTTCAACTACTGTTGCTCCCGATGGCGCATAGTGTATCGCATTACATTCATCTATGTAACATTATAACGTACGGTCGACTATTTCCCAGTCCCAATCGTAAAACCGCAACCGTCGTGTGTCGGTAGTCGCGATCGACTTGAACACATGCGCTCCGGAGGTGGTCGGAAACTTGGCGGATCATTTAAATATTCTCAGGCGTGCGAGTGAAAGAGAATGAGAGAGAGAGAGAGAGAGAGAGAGAGAGAGAGAGAGAGAGAGAGAATGAGAAAGAGAAAGAAAACTTATGATTTACGCATGGTTACGTAACAAGTAACATGAATTACGGCCGAGCTGGGCAAGTGAAATTAGAAATTCTATGTGTCGGAATAAATGATCGTTATTTCTTTCACCGTCGGTGTAAAAATTATTCCGTAAGCCGAGCCTTTTCCGCGATCGTAAGTTTCATTTTCCAAAAAGAAACGGTAGTCGCAATGAATCTTTTCCTTTTCTTTTCTCTTTCCATCCACTTATTACTTGTCTCTTCTATTTCGTCTCGTTTTGTTTATTTTTCTTTTTCTTTTCTTTCTTTTCTTTCTTTTCTTTTTTCTTTTTTTTTTTTTTTTCTTTTTTGTTTCCCTTATCTCTTTTACTCCGACTATTTTTATTTTCTAAGAGAAAGAATATAATTTCATTGAGCATTTGACTTGATTCATTGACTTATTAAATTTTATCTAGTTTTTTTATTCATCATAAATAATCCAATATATGTTATTCGATATTACGAAATAAAAACAACGTAGAACATATAGAGCTTATCATATTTTCATCGATCAATGTCAATATCATGGCAATTTTTATTGTTTAACCTAAATGAAGGTAAAAAGAAAAAAAGAAAGAAACTTGAAAAACTTGAAAATATTTAAGATCACCTACGAAGGATTGCTGAAATGTATAAAAACATTTTAACTATTTTCCTTCTATTATTATTAGATCGTTTTTAATATCACCATAGATAATATTTAACGCCCGACATATTACTACGACATATAATTCTACCTTGGTGTTAACAGATTATAGTAGTATAACGCAAAAAAATTTGTGGAAACATTTAGAAAGTATAATTCTTTTCACCGTCGGCCAACAAGTAGCCCATATTGGAATGTTTCATAAAGCTCTTAATAATGTTCACGGCACATTACACCATAATTTTCGATCACCTGTTAAGCGCCATCATCGGTTTTACGTTCATTTACGTGCTACGACGCGCGTAATTAATGGCAATTATTAACGCGCTCGTACACGCCTCCTCTCAAGAAATATTTCATTCTCGATCACACGATAGATTTTCTTTGTTGAAAGGAGAGAAAGAGAGAGAGAGAGAGAGAGAGGCGCGTAAATAGAAACTACAATTTTATTCGAGAACGAAGTCATGAGAAAAAGAGAGAGAGCGAGCGAGCGAGCGAGAGAGAGAGAGAGAGAGAGAGAGAGAGAGAGAATAGTTTATCATCGATCACGATCTAAGATCATTTATATTTTATTTCAATTTTTTTGACCTTTGCGCATACTCTAACGGCACGAAATTTCCGCCGTTTATCATCGAAAGGCAGGAAAGTAGGAAGCACATAGAGGGATTCATGGGAATTTGTAATTTTACGACGTAAAGTCATTCGGCATAAAATAATGATCGTGATTTATGATCGACGATAGATAGTCCCGTCCTGTCGCTTGATCTATAGTACGTACAACGATCTTAGAGAAATATCACGATATAACTGTACTTGCATCTTGTCGATCTTGTACCCAACGTTTATATATGTACATCGAGAGATAAAATCTCGAATGGTCCAAAGATCGGTCGAATACCTCGAAATCGGAAGAAAATACGTAAATACTTACGTATTTCGATTTGGGTATGCGTACAGGACATATATATATGTATATATATATATATATATACGTGTGTGTGTGTAAGTCTATCACCTCGTTAACTAGATGTAAATAATTTCGTAAAGTTGATTTCGATTGGCTGGTAGCCAAAACGAAATCCGGAGGAAGTAAAGGAGAATGTTTATATTCGGACGTTCGGTTTATCGCAAAATCGACGCGTTCATCGGGCGAATCGGCGTATATTATCGTGGGACGTGGTCCAAAGAGATTCTGGCGCCGGCCGGCGTGAGTTAATTGAAGGGAACGAAGAAAAATGGTCCCTGTAGAGATCGGATATTCTCGTGTATATACCTATCTCTTTCTCTCTCTCTCTTTCTCTCTTTCTCTCTTTCTCTTTCTCTCTCTCTCTCACTCTCTCTCTCTCTCCCACTATAAATACATACATATATATATATGTATATGTATATGTATATGTATATGTATATGTATATGTATATGTATATGTATATGCATATGCATATGTATACGTATATGTATATGTATAATATGTATATGTATATATATACGCACACATGGAACATCCTGTTTGACTTCGAGGGAAGCATAAACGTTGTTGAATCGGAGAACGACTTCCTCTAGGAGAGAGACACAATAGCATCGATGTCGGATGAATGAGAGAAAAAAAAAGAATTCCCTCGTTGATTGCTTTTGTTAATCATGTTCCTTACTATATCTTAAAATCGTTTCAGGAAACAGCAAACATCCTCGTGTTTTATTTTCTTTTTTTTTTTTTTCTATTTTGTTTTGTTTTTTAATGAGATACGATACGATCTTACGAAGCAGAGTCTAGGGCCTCTATGGGGAAGTCTATTGCAGTAGGTTTTCTGTTATATGGTTAGAAAAAAGAATAAAATGGTCTATAATATTGGACTTGATGCATACAGATTGAACATAATCTCGATTTATTTATATATTCGGAGGAAATTGAAATTATTTAGCTTGTATATAAGTAGAAAAAAAAATATTTTTTGTTCGTTTGAAGCGGTTTAGGTCGTCCAGAGGGACAAGTCTATTGCGAGGAGATTTTCGTTGATATAATTAGAAAAGAGAATAAAACATTATCCATGAGATTAGGTTTGATGCGTACTAAATTTAACGTAAACTCGATTAATTTAAAATTCGAAGGAAATTAAAATTCTTTATCGCGTATGCAAAGAAAAAAAAAATATTTTCTATATGGATAATTTCAAATTTATAATATATATATATATGTATATATATATATATATATATATATATATGCATATATATGTAATATATGAGGAAATTATGCAGGAAGTGTATTATAATAAAAATAGTTTCGTTCAAACGGTTCTTTTGAATTTTTTATTTAAATAGAATAGTAACAAAAGAAACCTGCGCGCAACAAATAAGTACACGCGAGCTAATTTCTTTTCTTCCGTTTGTATAATTAAGTGAAACACCCATCGTATTCTTTTTTTTTTTTTTTTACGATCGACAACGTAATAGTAACAAAAACGATACGATCGATTTCAAAGTCCGTATTTACGTTTCGTGACTCACGCGAAGATGTGGTTTAGGAAATTCCGCTTTACCTTCACTAAACTCGTTATCCGTCTGTTTGACGCATTATGCATTGAACATATCGCAGGTAACAATGGCCGTCGTTAATGCTCGTCGTATATGATCTATCGTACCGATGTAAATCATTCAGTCACGTTCCTTCGCGTACATATTTTTTTTCGTTAAACGATAAATACCTTGTTCTTTTCAGATAAAATTCTATTGCAATGAGGGAGGGGAGGGGGGAGAAAGAAAAAAAAAATATATATATATATATATATCCTACGTGAGCTTCTAGAACGTTCGTTCGGGAAGTTTAAAAAGAAAAATAATTTATTCGCACGGAAACGTCGAACGAGCGTAGTAATTAAGAAAAACCAGACAGGATGTCGCGATTTATGCTTTCCCGAAGCAATAATGCGAGACTCGCACGCATATAACGCATCTACTCGATCATGCTCGTCGTGTACCATACATTACAACTTCAGAAATTCTAGCAGCGTGTCAACGATGTTTTCAGTTCGATCTTTGCTTCGAGAAACTATCGAATTAATAAATAAAAATCTTTACTATCGATACGTATATATATATATATATATATATATATATATATATATATATATATATATATGTATATGTATATAATCTTTTTTATCTTTTTCTTTTTTCTTCCTCTTTTTTCTTCTTCTTTCTTTTTCCTTTTTGCGACATCGTAGTCATTAATATTCGTGAAAGTAACACAAAGAAAAATATAAAGCCCGTATTAAATGCGATAACAAAATACGATGATTCATTGAATCGTTATGTAAACGAAACAGCTTCGTTTTTGAATTCGTGAAGTGATTAAATAAGTTAATTAAGAATATTAACAAAGATTCTATTGATTTATTATTATGTATTGGATGTGCGATAGGAAAGATCGATGCGATATTTAATGAGAATTTATAACAAAGGTTTTTGTAATTTATCTTCAATTTTATTTACTATCATTTCAAAAAATATCTTTTAAACTGAAAAACTTTTAAATCATAGATATGCGTATGTTTTTTTTTTCTGATATTACAAATACTTACAATACCGATACATAAATAAATATTTACTTATGTAAATTATACGCGCGCACGCACAAACATAATACATATTTGTATTTTTAAATAATTTGTGAATAGTTTCGCAAGATAATATATAACATTTATTGTAGAAGAGTAAATAATCAAAGGAAAGAAAGGATTTTATTGAGAATTAAAATGAAATTGAACATGAGTTTAAATGATCATATCATTATGTGTCGTGCAAAGAGAATAATATGTAACGACAAGGTAAACGTTCTCACAAATAAAAATGTGTACGCGGAAAGAGGAAGATCGAACCATAACGCACATCGAAGTTTCCTCATCGAGATTCATCGATTCATTAGAGATTCTACGCGTTAACCTACGTTCGTCTGCTGACTGCATCCTCGTACAGACTTCACCACCTCCTTTCCCGTCTCTCTCTCTCTCTCTCTCTGAATACGTCGGTCAACATCGAACAAATTGATAAATCGTTGGAGGATACGTATGATTAGAAGTTCATCGGAATAATATTTTTCTCCGACAATATTTTCCTTTTCCTTTTTCTTTTCTTTTTTTTTTTTTCATTTCATTCCAATCTATCAAGTCAAAGTTTTATAGGTATGTACTATACGTTAGGTCCGAGAGAATGGAAAGTGTCTTTACGACGAGATAAAATCGATTATAAATTGCGCATAGTCAATTTCTTATCTATTAGACGTGATACAGGAAACAAAATGTTTATGTATAGTATTTTCTATAACTCTTTCCGATTGTTTTACGTATAAGAGATTTTAATGTTGCTTTTATTTGAACATTGATTTAAAGACAATGAATATTTATATATGCGGATATATGTATATGTATATATACAAGATGTCCGTCCATAGGATGTCCGAGCAAATATCTCATAACTGGTTGGTTGGTCATAAGAAAGTCGATGTATTAAGAAAAATTTGCAATGCTCTGAGTCAGCTACAAAGTGTATGTAAACACTCGTTCTTTTTTCTCTCTTTTTTTTTTTTCTTTTCTTTTACTCGTGACCTTTTCGAGTTACGAAGGTCAACGTGGATCAATATTTTTATATTGATATCTATAATTTTTGTTTAAATATTTATATAGTAATGATCGTTTGCAATCAAAATCTTATGTTGTAAAAAAATTGCTACTATGCATCGTTTATGACATGATCGGCATTTTAACGATTGATTAAGTGTAATTCATATTATACAAATATATATATATATATATAAAGTTTTTCAGTTTTTGATATTAAAAATCAACGAATTCGATACTTACGATGCCTATTATCATGTAAACGATAAATGGTAGCAATTTTATTACTAGATATAATTTTCATTGCAAATGACGACTATTATATGAATATGCAAAAAAAAAAGAAGAAATATATATATATATATATATATATATATATATGTATATATATATATAGGTATTGAAAAAAAAAACCAAAAATTATGTCGGCTTTCATAACTCGAAAAGGTCATGAGTGAAAAAAGAAAACTTTTACGTGTACTTTCTAAATGACTCATAATCGTGTAAATTTCTACTATTAAACTTTCTTGTAATTTCAACCAGTCGCGAGATATTGCTCGATCATCTATGGACGGACATCCTGCGTCTATATTTACATATACATACATATATATACATACAATATGTATGTACATATGTATATATGTATGTATATATATGTATATATATATATATATATACACATATATATACATACAATATGTATGTACATATGTATATATGTATGTATATATTTACATATACATACATATATATATATATATATATATATATATCTGAATAAATAAGTAAATAATTATAATATTAAAAATATGTGTACAATGGCATATAGGTATTAAATGAAACATGGAAAGAGGGTATAGGTGACTTGTTAAGCGTTATTAATTAAATCGATCAAAAAGAGGTATAAAACAGTGTTACTAAGAACCTTGTAAAACAATAAAGAGCCTGTGCGTTTATAGACATTTCATATAATGTTTAATTGGTCGGATTTATAGTCAGCGCTGTTAGAATGAGCGAAG
>OU426851.1:15967755-15970255 GCA_911387685.1 Dolichovespula media
ATTTATGTATGTATGTATGTATGTATATATGTATGTATATATGTATGTGTGTATATATGTATGCATGCATGCATGCATGCATGTATGTATGTATGTATATATGTATGTATGTATATATTTATGTATGCATGCATGCATGTATGTATGTATGTATGTATGCATGTATGTATGTATGTATGATGTATGCATGTATGTATGTATGTATGTATGTATGTATGTATGTACATAAGTGGAATGGAAGTATTCGCGAGCAAAAGAAAAAAACTTTGCTCTCGAGTGATTCGCGATAAGCATGAGCGAGAAAAAGTTTGACTTTGTTCGTCCATTCGTAACGATTTATTTTTATTGAAACTCCTTTTCCTTAAAATCATTCAAACAGAAAGTGATAAAAATATTCCCTTGTATGATAATCACAAGTAATTACGGTTTTTATTGTACTCGTTACAAGAATCATTGGCTAATAATTAACCTGTTATATATATATATATATATATATGTATCCGTAAGAAGTAATCCTGATTTTAATTAGCTCGTTTTCATCATTTTCTTCTATATTAAAAAGTTATGATCGAAGACATACGTCCCATTATTTCAAGATTAAAAAAGTTTAAATTCTCGATCATCACACACGGATAAACAAACTTAATGACCTGTTTAATTACATTTATTATGAGAATTATTACCTAGTTATAAACCAGTCATATATTTATAAAATGTATTCGTGATTTTAATTAGCATATTTTCATCGTTTTCTTATTTATTGAAGAACATCGATATAAGGCATTCGTCTCTTTGGTTGAATATTAAAAAAGTATTAACTCCTATCATCACGTATGGACGTAAAAAAATAATGATTTTTTTTTTTTTTAAATTATATTATATTCATTGAAACCATAATCGTCTAGTAATAAACGGGTTATACATTTATAAAATGTATTTCTGATTTTAATTAGCACATGTGATCTAATTATTCACAAAAAAATAACTACGATTGAAATCATTCATCTCATAACTTCAAGATTAAAAAGTTTATACTGTCAATCATCACACACAGATATACCAACTTAATGACCTAGTTAATCATATTCTTCATGAGAATTACTTCCTAGTAATAAATTATTCATACATTTATAAAATGTATTTGCGGTTTTAATTAGCAAGTTTTCATCATTTCATTTTTCATTAGGAAACATCGATAGGAGGCATTCATTTCATTGGTTGAATATATAAAAAATTGTAACTCCATTCTTATACACCGAAAATGCAAAAGTAATGATATTTTAAATTATAACATATATTCATTAGTATATATAGATTTAATTATTCGCTAAAAGCAAAAAGCATAGATCGAGGATATTCATTTCGTTACTTCGAAATAGTTATAATATATATATATATATATATATATATATATATATATATATATATATATATATATATATAAATTTTATCGTTACAAGTATAAAAGTATAAAATAAAAGTACACAATAACATAAAAAAAAACACGCCAAGTATATCTTTACAGATAATATATATATATATATATATTAAAAGAGACATTGTTGGTCCCTTTAAACGTCCTCCACGTTGATCCTACACGTCGAATAAATCCATGCCCCGTGACTTTCACCTCCTCGTAATTAAATCGGAGTTAGAAACGAGCGAGCCGAGGAAAGTTATATCTATACTCAAGTTGGTGAATGACACCATGCATCATGGATGGAAGACGTCTTTATTGTGGCAAAGTCGTTACGGCCTAGCCCGTCGTGTCGCCTACGTAGTTCGAGTTAAAACTTACGTAACTTGCAACAGGTGTGTATGTGTGCACCTCGCTGTCTCCCTCCCACCCTCCCCCCCCCTCTCTCTCTGTCTCTTTCTCTGTGCGTTTGTCTCCTCAACGAGTAGCACGTGTCGTCGCACCTTTTCCAGTTATCTTGGCTTCATAGACACCGTAAACTCGACCACGATATTGCTTTTCAAAGAAGTTTTTGATCGATCGCTAATCAATTAATGAATTTTATCCTCTCGCGAACTCTTCAAATCCATCAAATGTTTAATTAACACACACACACACACACACACACACACACGCGCGCGCGCGCACGAATATATATATTCAATTAACATTCTTAATTTTACAAAACACGGAAATTAGAAAAAGTTTTGAAACCTCAAGATTTCTGTGAAGTCATCACTTCGAAAAATAATTCGTAATTCTCTTTTTCATGAAATGTCTTAAGAACGATGAAAGATATCTTAAAAACAAAAAAAAAAAAACAGAAGTTTAAAGAAAATTTGGATCGTTTCGTTTTGTCGATTAAAATGCGTAAAAAAAAGTTTCCGACGAATCAATGATTTTCGAATTATTCTTCCCCACCACTATCAGCGTTCCTTAAAATAATATTTTTTTTTTTTGTATATATTGAAATACCTTTGGATATCGTCTTTTCATAAATTCGACTTATATTAAATTTTCTTTCTTTCTATTAAATAAACCAAT
>OU426851.1:15982755-16080255 GCA_911387685.1 Dolichovespula media
TCGACTTAATATGGGTCGTATAGTATATACATACGCATTTATGCATGTTTATATTTGCATAGATCATTAGGAACTTTGAGTATTGTACGAAACGGACGCAAAGTGATTAGATAAACGTCTATCAGATTTTTCTCATTTTTTTTCTACTAAATCTCGTAATGTACGTACGTTTAATCGAGCCGTCACTGTTGATTACGTGAAATCTGTTTCTTTTTTATACACGCGCGCGCGGCTCTCTCTCTCTCTCTCTCTCTCTTTCTCTCTCACTGTATACGTGTATGCGTGTATGCGTGTATGCGTGCGTGTATTTTTAAGTAGGTAATATAATAAAATTCGATGGAAAAATCGATCGTGATATTCGAGATAAGATCGATTTAATTCGAAGGCGGTCGAAGACCGGACTGGAATGGTAAACGTTTTATTATCGCATCCGATCTTTATCGATAATTTTATCGACGATCGATCGGCACGCACAAGGTCGTTGAACTTCGAAATATGCAAAGCTCGCGCGATTAGCTTCGATAAACCGCGATAAACGCGACGGGCGAACCCTGCCAGCTTGTATGTACTTGACGACATTCCAGTAATGCCGATCTTATGGCTCGAATTAGTTACTAATACGTACGAAATGCATGCGCACATATATGTATACGCGTCATCAATTTTTTATTTCGACGTGCGACTATAACTTCGACGTCGCCATTTTTTTTTTCATTTCTCTTCTTTTTATCTTCGTTTTTTCTTTTTTTTTTTTTTTTTTTTGTACGCTCCGATCGTTCGGTCTTTTTATTTAAAGCGATTAAAATTAACGCGATTATTCATCAAATAATGTCTGTTATTTGTAATTCATTAATATTGACAAATATTTAGACAAATGCCTAGTGTAGATCGTCGCATACCAATGTTATTTCTATTACACTTGTTTCTTCTAGACTTTTGTATTCTTTTGTTTTGTTTACCATGTTGTCGGTCCATTGCTCAAGGTTGTAATAATAGAATGAAACTCAACGATAGACCTTTTAGCTTTAACTTTGCGTTTAACCTTTAGCGTTTTGCTAGTGTAAACTTTGTTTACATCAAGTAACGCGTAATTGTATTTATTTTGTTTCGATTCATTGATGATATTATTACTTCGATTCATAACGTGTAATCATATTTATTTATTTCTTTTTTTTTTTTTTTTTGGTTCAATTTAAGTCAAACACTATCAAGACTGAAGGAATTCAATAATTAAAACCTTTTTCAGTTCATCTCATATATAAATTAAAATCAATTGTTTCTCACTTTCGTTTCAAAATTATGAAAAGCGTAATGTGTTCAGAGAAACAAAATTTACGATGTTCGGAAAAAAAATGTATGTATGTATTCAATGTTACGTTGAATAAATCAAGTGCACATACATCGATTTTAAAAACATAAAAGATCGAATAATTTCAATGCTTCTGTAAATTTAAAATGATTGATCTTATCATACTGCTTACGGTCAACAATTTTACCGTTTATACCGAACATGTTATTGCGACTCATTTGAAATAAAATATAAGTGAAACATATGTTTTCGTTGGGGGATATATAATATATTATTAGAATTACCAAATTTGGTAGAGCAGGAACATACGTGAAAATATTTCCCAAGATTTTTCGCAAAGCCGAGAGAGAGAGAGAGAGAGAGAGAGAGAGAGAGAGAGAGAGAGACATTCGCGTGCTCGATCAAGCATCGAGAAATCGAATGTTGTCTCATTGCCAGTCATCGAACCAACCGAACGACCGCCTTCCTCGAAACCTTTATACGCTTTTCGTGAAAGTCGCGGCGACTTCGTTGGTGGCAAAGGTCCCTCGTGAAACGTGGCGCGGAAAAGCGTGGATCAGCGAAGGTTCCAGACTCCCTCCAAAGTTGAAAGTCGTTTTCCACGATTACCTATCGACCATCGATTTCTCTCTTTCTTAAATTTCGTTTCAACGCCATCTTAATAACCACGTTGGATTGATTAAAAAAAAAAAAAAAAAAAAAGAAAAAAGAAGGAAGAAAAAACATTTCGAAATCGTTATAGAAATTATCTAGAAATCTTTGACATTTCATTGATTTAAGCGCTGTACGAGGCGCTGTTCCGAAAATGCACACGTAACGTGTGATCAGTCCTCCTTTGTATGAAGATTGTCCTAAGCTAATTTAAATAAGAACTGTGCTTAATGAAACAATGTTTCTTCCAACGAGTGTAGTTTATAGTTTTAATATTCAAAGACATTTTTATATAAAATTCTATTAATTTATCGCTAGAACAAGTACACAGTTTACATATTCTTAGATAATTCATCGGATGGATGTCGGATATATCCGGCATTCGTCGTAAACACAGGTCATCAGTTGGATACCGGATATATCCGGCGCTCGTATCGAAAAGGATTAAGAAACTCGTTCAGTAACTTGAAAAGTTGACAAATCATTTCCCATCATCCCGTTATTCTATATCGATCGAGAAAGGGTCATCGAAAAATTGAAAAGTACTTGAATGTCTTATCAACTGATTGACTTACTTTTCAAGTAGATTTTTTCTCCTTTTTTTTTTTTTAAAATATAATAATTAATGGTATATTAATATCGAATAAAAAGTTTTTACCCTCGTATCTTCACTGTATAAGATTCTGAAATTTTCGAAAGATCTCTCTTTTCCTTTTCTTTTCTTTTCTTTTCTTTTCTCTTCTCTTCCTTCGTATTTGGATACGTAAAGATGAATTGAAAAAAGACGGATCGACGAACGGGCCGTGAGTAGAACGCGTGTAAGACGCCGCCGCGGTAGGCCCTTCTCTCCCGCAGGAGCTACTTACTTTCACCTAGTTTCACTCGTTATACTCGCCGGCAGTGAGTACCGTCGAGCAAATTTGTCGGATTCCTTTAACGGCGCGACTCTTCCCGACTCGTCTCGAGCGCGTCGACTTCGATCTCATGGCGCCACGCGTCGTCTCTCTTTTTTAATATATGCATTATCTTTCTCTCTCTCTCTCTCTCTCTCTCTCTCTCTCTCTCTTTTTTTCTTCTTTACCTTTTTATCTTTGCAAAAGTGAAACGAAGACAGATTGTACTCTCGATTTCTCTCGATATCGCGACCTCTTTTCTCGATCGATCCTCAATCGTTTAAAGTCAAATAATTTAGAATAACTCGAATGATCGTTTACTATTATCAAATATAATAATATTATTATTATACAAAAGAAATAATATTATTAGTGTGAAAAGAATGTATCGTTTTTATTTTCAAAGAAAGAGAGAAGGGAGGGAATAACAATACTAAATACTAATGATAATAATTTAGAAAATAAAATGATCACCGACGTAAAGAACAATGTCTTGTCCGTTGTTGTTGTTGTTGTTGTTGTTGTTGTTGTTGTTGTTGTTCGTAAAAAAGATAAAAATAAAAGATAAGAATCAATCGAGCGTACAAGTACGATAAGTGGAATATATTTCGAATCGGCGACATCCTCGACTCGTACGCAGCAGCTATTTTCGATGATCGCAGAGAAAGTACGTCGAGATCATAAAGAGAGCGCTTAAAATGCGCTCATGCTTGCGCGTCTCTGCGTCATCTGGGTTTACCAAGAACGAGAGAGAGAGAGAGAGAGAGAGAGAGAGAGAGAGAGAGAGAGAGAGAGAGAGAGAGAGAGAGAGAGAGAGAGAGAGAGAGAAGGAAAGAAAGAGAGATAGAGAGAGAAAGAGAGATCGAAGGCTCTCGAAAGACGAAGGCGACTCGAGATTGCGTGGACCACCCTGTACACGTCCGAGTACCCATTTAGGTACATACGTGTAGGTGGACGTTGAGCTTGTAATGCCCACCTATGTGCCGGAGCGAAGTTCGTAACACGCACGAATACCACGGAAAGTCAGTGGGAACTTTCGATAATGCAACTCGCTGGTACTTCTTTCGTCCCTCTCTCTCTCTCTCTCTCTCTCTCTCCCTCTCTCTCTCTTTCTTCCTCTTTTGATATGCATGTAAGAGAGTCACACATATATATGACACCTACATATGTACCTATCTCTCTCTACCTATCTACCTACCTACCTACCTACCTACCTACCTACCTACCTACCTACCTTCTCCTCTTCGTGCAACCACCTGTTGATCGTGCTTACGTTACGCGAACTACGAAGCGGATATTCGAGGTGTTATTAAAGCTACCGCTCTATTCGATACTCTACGAATAGTTGTTTAAACGTTGGGAACGAAATTCGGAATCAATAACGGATGATTTAAATCGTATATACGTACGCGTATATGCATACATACATGCTGCGCGTCAATATATAACAGGGATGACGATGAATCGTTATTTTTGTTTTAACGTGAAAAATGATAATTATTTGTCGATAACGTATGTCGGTAACGTATGTATGTTTGATTTATAACTATCCTATAAGGAAACGTCTCATCGCGAATAATTTATCCTTCTGTCTTTCTTTTTTCTATTTTCTTTTTCATCATCATCATCATCATCATCTTCTTCTTCTTCTTCTTATGTTTTTTTTTTTTTTCTAAATAAAATTTACATAACACCGATGCATATTTATGAATTGCATTTACGTATGTCTTACTAATCACTACACTCTTGACAATATTTACTTCAGGTAGATAACTATTTTTTCGATATAATACTTTACAAAATTATTTCAATTCTTATTCAAATATAATAAATTATTTCTATGTTAAGTTCGATGTTAATATGTAATAACAATCTTATAAAAGGATCTAATTTTTTGTCTTTTCCTCATTAAAAAAAAAAAAAAAAAAAAAAAAAAAAAAAAATTAAAAATTAAAAAAAAAAGAAATTGGCAATATTTAACAAATCCCCGTTATTTTTCTTATCGAATGAAATGAAAATGGAGAAAGTTTCTATAACTGAGAGATCGAGAGCTCGTTGAATTAAATGCCATTGTAAATGGGAGGTTAAGAAAATAAAAGGTAGGGAAGAAATGGGAGGAGAGTATGATGAGTTACACAGAGACGAACGATCAGTGCTCGTTTCGAAAGGAACGATATTATTCTATCGACGGGGACATTTGCATGAAAACTGCTGATTCTGCTGACCTTCGCGATCTATTTATAGCCGAGCCTGTTGATGCCCCACGCACTGCTCCGTGTGTAGACTCTTACCTGGCCTGGCCTGGTATATTAGCCCGACGTTGTCCCAGACTCCACGTCGTGGACCGATTCTTCACTATTTCTCACTTCGCAACCTAAAACAAAGTTGGACTCATTAATACGATGATCTAAACGATACACGTGCCTTTAATCTTGAAAATTAAAAAATTAAAAATTACCTTACACTTTCTTCTAGTTTCTTCCCACATAAGAATATAAATTTTTGAATAATCGTGATAAACAATCGCTCTAACGCACCTTGACGTATTATAAGTAAAATTTAAGTATGATCAGATCTTTCCCTTTTTATTTTTATATTCTGACTATTTTCTTTTTTTTTTTCTTTTTATTTTTTTTTTTTTTTTTATTCTTCCCTTCCTTCTTTCTCTTCGTGAAAAAAAGATTTGATCCCGTCCTCGGGATAAATATTGGAATTAGAGGACGAATGAACGTCTAACTAATCGTTACGCCTGTAGTCTGATTGCAACAACAAAAAAAATGACATTTCTCTTTTCCTTCTTTTTTTATTCTTGTTTTCTTTCCTCCTTTTTTGTTTATTTTCGTTCTTTTCTTTTCTATTTTTCTTTTTTTGTTTTTTTTGTTTTTTTTCTTCTAAAACTTGATCCGTAGAATCGATTCTGAAATCTCATACTCCCTACAAGTAATCGATCTATCATGGAAATATATTTAAATGTCATCGAGAAAAGTTGGAACACATTTGGACGTTTTTGGTTGATAGTAACGATGTAGTAGGTGCTATCTTTAAGTAAGTAGTGCGGACAGACATTTATGAGAGAAGCGTATGAATACCGGTTTTTCGAGAATCGATCCGATTCGGCCGGCGCATTATCGTTAATTCGCGACTGAGTGTATAATTATGTCGCGGGAAAAGAGTGTTCGTTAATTGGCAGCTTTCGTCGAGAGTAAGGAAATATTATCATCTATAAAGGGATCGAAATGAATTCTCTCTCTCTCTCTCTCTCTCTCTCTCTCTCTCTCTTTCTCTTTTTAAATATAAATTTGTATCTATACTTTCTTTGTTCCTTTCATATCGTTACTCTCTTTTTTATAATCGACCTAGATGCATTACTACGAACGAGAAAAAGATAGACAGAGAGAGAGAGAGAGAGAGAGAGAGAGAGAGAGAGAGAGAGAGAGAGAGAGAGAGAGAGAGAGAGAGAGAGAGAGAGATTTGTTGAATAAAGTGGGTCAGTCGATTTTTACATAACATTATTCGATTTATACGATTAATATTTTAGTAAGAAGCCAAGTAGAATCAAAGGCCTTGAATCGAAAGAATATCGTTCAAAAGAGAATCCGTTCATTGTAATTGGAGTAGAGAGAAACAAAAAGTGAGAAAAAAAAATAAAAAGAGAGAATGATTGAGAGAGAGAGAGAGAGAGAGGGAGAGAGGGAGAGAGAGAGAGAGAGAGAAAGTGGAACGAAAAAAGAAAACAGATGGAGGGTTCCTGTCTCTTTTCTGTGTTCACACACAGCTAAATTTTATTTATAGAATCGAGTATGAAAGAACGAATAGAACGTGGGAAAACTCGTACGTACAGGTTTTGTGTGAACCGATTTCTTTTAACTTTGAAGACACTTATTTACTGTTTCTCGTATTCACTGTGTCTCGGATGGGAAAACTATTTTTAGAGAAACTCTGAAATAATTACAATTGCGTTACGTATGTACATACGTTTGATCGTAAATGACGAAAAGAAGAGAAACAAATAAAGATAATTCTGTTCTCTCCCATTCGAAACTTTCGGTAATGCGCGTTAGAGCAATTCGCGAACTCGAACATATAAAATAAAACGACAATGAATGTTGCCAAGAGAGAAATAAGAAAATCGTAATATGAAATATAAAAATGAAACGTAAATCATAGGAAAGTCGTTTAAGGTTGAAATTAAAAACACTGTACGGAGTCGACCGAAGACTGATGAAGTCATCGATAATTAAAAATAGACGATACTGACATTTGAGTCATCTTCGTTATGGGTATGAGAAAAATAAGAGGCTAGTCGTATCCGTCGATTATTGTTACATTTATTTATAGATACGATCGAAGGATCGAGAGAGAGAGAGAGGGGGGGGGGGAATGGGAGAAGAAAGAGGATTAGATAGCAGAAATTTAAATGAAAGAAAATACGATGTGGAAGGAAGTATCGATTTTGGAAGAATTATTTAAATCTCCTTTCGTACGTTTATTTAATTTGGATTTTTTTTTTGTTTTCTTCTAATCTCTAACTTCTTTGATTAAACGTTTATCTCGATATTACACAACGATATGAGTTAATTAATATCGATTCGTAAAAGGAAGATGGTCGCTCGTTAAAGAACGGCTCTTGCGTAAACACAAAGCTGAGCACAAACTATCGTATCTTTCAACTTAATTCTCGTTCATCTCTCCTCTCTCTCTCTCTCTCTCTCTCTCTCTCTCTCTCTCTCTCTCTCTGTAAGATAGTAACTGTGGAGATATTGGAATATCAAAATAATCGTTTCTATTCGTTCATACTCCTCGTTCTTGTTTCACGCTTTCTTATCGTCTCCATTCGAGAAGGAAATCGCTTTGATCTGGACAAAAACATTTTTCATCGGTTCGCTCAGCCGAATCGAATTTAGCGCCCGTTACGAGACATCGAAAAACAATTTATATCATTCTATTCTATTACTAGTAACTCGTAAAAATCAATAATAAAAATCTATTAATTGTTTTTTTTTTTTTTATCTAAATATTGATATTATCTTCGATCGAATTTACTTTTTCAATAATTTTTTCGTTTTAATATTCGTTCCGATTTTCTAATCATTTATTTTTACCTACTATTCTGAAACAATACATTTATTCAACTCTTCAGACTTAACAATATTAATAATAATAATAATAATAATAATAATAATAATAATAATAATAATTATAATTATAATAATAATAATAATAATAATAATAATAATAATAATTATAATTATAATAATAATAATAATAATAAAGTTTCTCTCTCTCCTTCTCTCTCTCTCTCTCTCTCTCTCTTATTCATTCACTCTCACTCATATGTGTCCGCTTAATGTGGGTGTCGCCTTAAGTGACGACGATGCGGCTGGTTTCAGACTAAAATACACTTAATTAATCCTTAATTGGTCGGCACCAATTATGGTCCCGATGTAGCGACGCGTATTCATTCGTTCAACAAGAATGTATGACCGTCCAAACGCGATGTTC
The DNA here is from genome assembly GCA_911387685.1 of Dolichovespula media. Lineage (NCBI taxonomy): Eukaryota > Metazoa > Arthropoda > Insecta > Hymenoptera > Vespidae > Dolichovespula > Dolichovespula media. The sequence continues at coordinate 15,991,111 of OU426851.1, forward strand.
TTCCCTCGTTTTACGATCTCAACACTAAAACAAAGACGTTGCTCCATTCGCCAAGATTTCAAGAAATTTAAATGGCCGTTTAATATCTTAGCACGTTGTCGTTGTCGTTGTTGTCGTCGTCGTTGTTACACATTACAGGTAATTCTCACGCTTATAAATATATTTCCTTTTTAGCAGATATAAGAACGAAAGTAATTATACATTATCATAATTGCTATTGTTTTTCTTTGTTTAAGAAATTTAACGAGCTTAACTAAATGGTTACACACACACACATATATATGTATATATATTATTACATTGAACATTGTTATATATTGTAATTCTAATGTTACACATAATTTTTAAGAGTTAATTACCGTCAATATGTTAAAATAATTTCACGGTATATTATTACGGCATAGCTTTGAGGTAAACGTGTTTTTCCAAGCAAGAATTCTTGACCGCGAATTTTCAATGCAATATGGATGATCAATAAGCCACGCGGTATTGCTCCACCTTCCGTCATTTTCTCTATGATCGAGGCTCGTTCACCGACAACGCTATATGGAAATGACTTTTTTTCTTTTTCTTTTTTTTTTTTTTTGAATTTTAATGAGAACCGGGGTTGGGCCGAGATGCGAGGATCGTCATCCATCGAGAATCGGTGCAAGGTCGCCTTTTACTTACGTACGTCATTCTCTACAATTTCTCGCTTCCGTGTTCGCCAATAACTTGTATTTCATTTGAAATTTCATAAGGAAAAAAAAAAAAAAAAGAAATAAAAAAAAAATGTTATCCGTGCGACTATGTCGAATCGATTAGAATTTACTTCGATACGTATAACGTGACGTCGAATCGATCGAATTCCGTAGCTTCGAGACAAAATATTCCCACTGTTTTTTCTCTAATCTCAAATTACGCGTCTCTCGATCTTTAGACTTGAATACAATTCTTAACATTTTTCAAGCTTATCGACGAAAAATGCGATTCTTTACATTATTGATTCCGTATCTTTATCGATCTCAAATAGATATATCCGTCGTTTACATTTCTTAAAGAGAGAGAGAGAGAGAGAGAGAGAGAGAGAGAGAGAGAGAGAGAGAGAGAGAGAGAGAGAGAGAGAGAGAGAGAAGCGGTAAGAAAATCAAACTTTAACGGTTGTCGAACGATAAACATACTTTTATTAATCGCATTACCAAGAAGATATAATTTCTTCTCTTCTTCGTCTTCCCACAAACTTTCCTAAGCTTCTATTATTCTATCTTGATGAATCAAAGAGATATTATACAACGCATAAACTACCGCACGTGGATCCTCGAAAACGATTTTAACTTTCTCATACAAATCCAAGAAAAATAAACGAACGAGCGATCAAAGATTTTAATTATATATTTTTTATAACTTTCCAATGCCACGAACAAATCGAAATCTCTGCGCGCGCGCGTGTAATATAAAAAAATATTGTATCGAATCGTATCTCGTAACGAGCCAATCGCAATTTCGTATTAATCGGTAAACATATAATAAGGTTCACTTTAAATATTCAACTCTCGCGCGATCATATTACATTAGCAAATCCTTAAATCGATTGAATTCGATTTACGTCGATTCGGTGAAAGTACCCTCGGTTTTTTTTTTTTCAGAGAAAAAGAAACGTAAGGGAAAAGGAAAAGAAAAGAAAATCATTCAACGTAGATACGTACGTACGTACGTACGTGGCGTTAAAATGGAGTAGCTGAGGTAACGATAGATAAATCGAACGATCTATCGATCGTTCCTATGTTCACGGATACAATAACGGTGCGAACGGCGCATAAATCAAACGGCATTACGACGCGGTGCGAACGGTATTACGGCAACCGTATTATAGCGGGTGTCCGTTATCAGTCGAGCACATGTCCAAGTGGTTGCTTTTATCGCCAACTATATTTAGCCAAAAGTATTGCTTAGTCAGAAAACACACGCTCTCTCGCTCGGAATCGACTGACTGGAATCGAGAAAGGAACGAACGTTGATTGGACGAATTACACGTTGATCCGATCAATAAATTCTTTAACTCTAATTACGTGCCCACCTATCAATGTATCGTAAATAAAAAATACACGGGGTGGAGTCTCCTTACTTTTTATCTTTTCTTATTTTTTCTTATTTCGCTTATTTAATCTTTTATATTTATTTTGTTTTATTTATTTTTTGTTTTTTTTTTTTTTTTGTATTTCCGAGTATAAATGATATTTAATGACAAATATAAGTGTAAAGGAAGCGAAGAACGAGACGCGCAAGATCATTTGAAAAAAAAAAACAAAAAAGAAAACAATCAAGCATATAAAATGAAAATTATGAGCTAATGTGTAATGCATAAGAGTAATACGTAATGAAAATGATACATATCTATTATTGTTTATATCGTGAGACTGGTACCACTAATATCAATATAGAAATTTGATCGATTATAATTATCGTATTTTAAATACAATCCTTTTTGTTATTGACAAAAGTATAGTAGTAAAGTCCTTTCCTTAATCTTTTTTTTTTTTTTTTGTATAATTTCCACTAACAGATTTGCTACTTTTAGACAAAATACAAACTTTCTAAATCATACTTGGTGGAGAAAGATTGAAAACGTAATAATAAATATCTTTAACGTAAAGCTTTTAGGAAATCTTTTCTATACGAATTTTTTATTGATTAGAATCACAATTTTTCCATTTTCAATCATATTATCATCGTTAAAAGTTCTGTGGGATTCAATGGATTCCTTCGATTGATTCGTATCCGTTAAGGGGACTTAGCAAATTGGATAAATTAGAAATTTCCCGTTAGGATCGAGATGTTAAAGTGAGAGAGAGAGAGAGAGAGAGAGAGAGAGAGAGAGAGAGAGAGAGAGAGAGAGAGAGAGAGAGAGAGAGAGAGAGAGGTGGGGAGGGGAGGGGATTGGGTATCCGAGGCGGAACGAGTTCATGATGGTTAATGGACAGAGAGAAAATCTTTATTCTGTTGAAAAAAGAAGATATCCGTTCTAAGACGATAGACTTAGAGACGAGGACATTCCAAATTGGGAATGTTGCGAGTAGTCGTGTATGTACGTAGCCTCGGGTTCGTTCAACGGTATCGGCGAGTCATTAATTTCTTACATTTATTGCACCGTCCGCATACGGTAAAAGACTTATCGCGCGAGCTGCGCCAGGTTTTCGAATGCAGTCGGTTAAAAAAATTAGTAGCACGTGGCGATACCGTTTTATCGTAACTCTATCGACCTTCTTGATGTTTCGCGACGACGATCATCGCCAAGACGATCTTTATAAAAATTATAATATTATAAACATAACTTGAGGAATATATTCCTATAATCACATTTCACGATTTTTCAATTGGATTCGATCATCGTAAAATATCGTTTCGTTGAAATACTTCAAGCATATATAATAATGTTAATAATTTGGAATTGAATAAGTTTTGAACGATGAAACCTAAGCTCGGATGATATCTCGGACTTTATATTCTTCACTTTTTCTTCTTTTCTTTTCTTTTTCTTTTTTTTTTTTTTTTTTTCTTAAACCGTTCAAGCTTCAAAGGGACTTCGCATCGCATCGAAACAATTTTAATCGAAATTATCAAAGTATTGGAATATTAAACGTTATTCGGAAAATTTTCTTCCTTAGCATAAAATTATATTCGAATCGATTATTATTATACCACGAACTAATCATAGCTCGTGTATATTCGATGGATAGAAAGATCGCGGTGCAAATTTATGAGGCGCGGCGCAGCAATAGTGGTGCACAGCCCCGTGGCTCGCTAACTGCCAGTGTTTATCGCGAAGCTAAATATAGTTCGGGCTATTGGTTGGCCGAGCGACAAGGCAAAGGAAAGAAAGAACAAGGCAGGAAGGAAGGAAGGACGGACGGACGGACGGAACGGAACGGAACGGAACGGAACGGAAGGAAGGAAGGAACAGGTCAGCAGCAACAGTAATAACGAACACCATCGAAGCAGTAGCGTCGTACCAACAACGGCAACGAACCAAGTGCCAGTAACGCGTTCCCATGCTACTTTGTAATTCCCTCTCTCCTTCTTCTACATACATGTTGTTAACCACGCAACGCTCTCACAGAAGAACCGAGAAAGAAAGAGGAAGTTGGAGGATCTCTCGAGTCCGCGGCTACTTCTCGCAAAGAATCCCACTCTTGTATTTCGATATGGCAACAACAACTATACGACATAATATCCAACTGCCTACAATTTCCCCGTTAAAACTCTATTTTGGTCCCAATGGAAAAACACTCGACTCTATCTCTCTATGATTAATGTCGCGCGACGTGATAAATCTTCCAATCGTTTCCCTATATAAATTCAAATCACCATGTCGTTTTCTTTCTCTCTCTTTCCTTTTCCTTTTTCTTCCTTCGAGTGTTTTGTTTGTCCCAATAACTCGTAAACATTTTTTTCTTTCTTTCTTTCCTTTTTTTTTTTTTTTTTTTTTTTTTTTGTTTCCTACGAGATTTAAATATTCTTAGATAGACATGAAATTGTTCAACTTTTCATGAATTACTCGTCGGCTCGCTTACTTTTTTTTTTTTTAAAGGTTTTCTATCTAGTAACAATATCTTTTTATTCGTGCCGATTAGTTGTTAAACGCGATTATGAGTTTACACGTTGAAACTTATCGTATTTATCGACGACGACCAAGTTGCTCTTTCACTTGTCGCATGCAACCGGGATCAAGTTCATTCGTTGATCGGCTAATGAAGAGAGAACAAAATTCTTCTTATATAACGATATACTATGTTAGTAACGGCGAGGTGATAGAAAGGGCATATTGCTTCTCAACATTGTTAATTACAAATGATTCACTATCTATGACTCAGTAATCCTTGTAATAATAAATCGTTATTATTCTACTTAATTCTGACCGCAATGTCGCGTACCAAGAAAAAAAAAAAAAGGAAAAGAAAACAATAATCGAATGCTCGTTACTCGTATGAATTTCAACGAATTTAGTCGTACTTCGTAGCAAATAACTAATGCACATCCATATGAGGAGGAATTCTTTTATTGTTCGAAATGAACGAAACGATTTAATGAATACAAAAAGCATAATTTTCAAATTTTATCGCAGACATATAAAGATTGAATTCATAATTTATACTCTATTTTAGTAGTTTCAGATGAAAATATTAATTCGTAGAATTGAAAATATTGTTTGAATACTTTTAATTCTAATACGGGGTTCTGTTATTGTTTTATTTATTTATTTATTTTTTTTAAATATTCGTGATACACTTATCTTAAGTTTATAGATTTAAAGATAAGAATTTCATTATGATAACAGCACGTAAAAAATATTTCTCTGGTTAGATTTTACATTAATATCTGGATTGAATAACTATATAATGTTTTTGAATTTGATAATATCAATTCCAAGATCCGTATAACATATTGTATAAATTGATTTATATAAGGAAAAAAAAAAAAACAGAGGACAAAAATATTTTTTAATTGTTTTTACGTAACAACTTTTAAGAATAATATTATTCCAAACCGTCGTACGAAAATATTATAAGATTATTATATGAATGGTACGATTTAAGTGATTGGTTTATTATTACTTAACGATTTCTTAGAAATATTGCGAATGTTTATACTGTTCGCGAAGTAATAACAATTACAAATGAACGTAGGTGTTACGAAGAGAAAAAGATGAAATTAATACGTAGAGGCCACACGCGCGCGCGCGCGCGCTCGCTCGCTCGCTCGTTCGTTCGTTCGTTCGTTCGTTCGCTCGTTCGCTCGTTCGCTCGCCCGTCGACGTTATCAATTCTCCCTCGAAATCGAATTTCTCGGCCCGTGGAATCGTGTTTCGATTTACCCACCAACTCTCAAGAGTTTCGTCACATTCAAGGATACACGCGCGTGCGCGTGCGCAACTCTATCGCTATTTGTCCGTCGCGCTACTATAAATAGACGCTGTTGATTTATGAATAAATGAAAGCACTGCCCTATCCGTGTGAAGGCACGCGTGCGATCGTGTGCTCGATCGTGCCTCCTCGTTTGCGTCGGACGCGTGTGTACCTCTCTCTCTTTCATTATCTCTCTCTCTCTCTCTCTCTCTCTCTCTCTCTCTCTCTCTCTCTCTATCTATCTCTCGTTTTCCTCTCTTCTCCTCTATCATTCGTGTCTATTTATGTTATTTGCGCGAAGAGATTGCGCCGTATGTCGCCGCCAGATGTTCGAGCTCCGTACTCGCCTATCGAAACGACAAGTTATCCGATTTAAATATTCCCGCGTATTTTTTTCTCTTTCAAATTTTTTAAATAGATTTTTCTTCCTCCTCCTCCTCTCCTCCCCCCCCGCCTCTCCGCTACCCCCCCCCCCTATCCGCCCCACTCCCTCCCGTCCTTTCGCTGGACTGGCATGAAAATAGAAAGGATTTTATTTTCGTTGAAGACCGTAGTCTTGCCAAAACAAAATTTGACGGAACGTACATGCGTATTTATAAACGATCGGTTATATATCGTTTCGCAAAGAGACATAACACATTTTTTCTTAATCAAACGTTACGTTACAATTTTCAATATTTACACCCGTATAAAGATGTGATCTATCAATTAAGAAATATAATATGACTATTTTGGCAGCTCTCTCTCCCTCTCTCTCTCTCTCTCTCTCTCTCTCTCATACAAGTATGGTAGATAAATAAATCATTAGAATGAAATCTATTCGTATTCGTTTGCATATAGTAAAGAATTAGATCAAAAATATAGATATTACGAAATAACCGTCGTAATACTGATAAGAGAACTACAAAAATAATGATAGTAAATTCACGATTATGAGAGAGAGAGAGAGAGAGAGAGAGAGAGAGAGAGAGAGATTGTGTTCAATCGATCGAGATTAATTGGCAGGATCTGCGTTTAATCGTCGAACGCTCGGTAGTACTCTGTAATTTGAGTCACCGTCCTTTGAAAGAGAGGAGAGTAATTAATTCCGAGAAGCGAAAACAGTTTATTGCATAATGAGAGAACTCATCACGGGCACTTTCGCGAACTGCAACGATTACCTTGAATTTATTTTATATACAATATATATATATATATATATATATATATATATATATATATATATATATAGAGAGAGAGAGAGAGAGAGAGAGAATATCTGCTGTGTTGCGTCGCATTCTCGAACGTTTCTCGTTTCGATCTTTAACAGCGTTCAGAGGAATTCTATTTATCTCGAATGAATATAGGAATGTCAGTGAAAGAGATAAAGAAGAAGAGAAATATAGATGGGTATAATCACGTGCCTTGCAATGTTAAACCGAGTACAAAAATATTATATATATATATATATATATATATATATATATATATATATATATATATAATTTTTGTACGGTTGAGAATTTTAAATAACATCGAAGGAAGTAAAGAAAGAGAGAGAGAGAGAGAGACAGATAGATAGATATTATTTATTAATATCCACTGTAATATAAAATAAAATATTCTATATAGCATCAAATATTCTACGAAATAGTATAGAAAATATCGTATTTAAAGGCGTATGAATACGTATGTGTACATACAAATATATGTATATCTATATACGCAAAAAGAAAACGAGAGAGAGAGAGAGAGAGAGAGAGAGAGAGAGAGAGAGAGAAACAAGGGATGATAAAATCCAAATATTTCGAAGGTCACGACACGAAAGAGAAGCAAACGTTCTGTGTCATCATCGACGAGAGAGTCACGAGACGTTCGAACGATATTTTGTCACTTTCACCGAAACACCTGTCGCAACCGGCGGCTATCCTCTCGTAAGCATGCGTATACATACATATACATTGGTACATACACGTGTAAATCCATATATACGTATACTACGGAACAATGATCCCAAGGATGATAATGATCGAGACTCCGTCAGCGTGTCTCTTTGACGTCGAAGACGAAGACGTAGCTCGTCGTCGCTTGTTCTCTCTCTCTCTCTCTCTCTCTCTCTCTCTCTCTCTCTCTCTCTCTCTCTCTCTCTTTCTCTCTCTCTCTCTCTCTCTTTCTCTTTCTTAGAGCTCGAGTCACCACGAGCGTCCTTGAAGCGTGTCACAATCCAGCCGATGCCTTTTGATCGTGACCTTTGGCTCTCGTTGCAAGCCGACGGTTCTCAAAAGAAAGATCAGCAACGTTTGCCGTCGGCACTGCCGGAGAATTGAACGACCGAAGATCCAACTCTTCCTCTATGTTGCAGTGTTTTGTGTGCGTACGTGTGTGTGTATGTCTGAGAGAGGGAGGGAGGGAGGGATGGGGAGAGAGAGAGAGAGAGAGAGAGAGAGAGCTGTGGATTTAAACACTCTCCTCCATTTATCGCGAGTTTATCGTGCCGTTTTACTGCGACGTGACAAAGTCGACGTCTTTAAATTTTCCCTTCTTTTCCATAACGCTAAAGGAAATTCTAATGAATATTACGAGTATATAAATAGAGCAATGTAAGAATTTTAAAAAGTAGATAAGTTTTAACATACAATAATGTCACGAACGGCGGAAACAGCGATACGAATGATTTTAAATAATGATCGAGACAATATTTTGCAACATTATCGTCGATGATAATGTCTTCGATTTAATGTACGACTTACGAAAAATCTACTATCATCGGCTTATCGAATATTTTGTTAATTAAAAAAAAAAAAAAAAAGAAAAAAGAAAAAAGGAAAAAAAGTCAACGAGATTCTCAATGGGACATCTCGCGATGGGAATTGTCAGGAATATCGATCGATGATTTAATAAAAATCTTTATGTGATTTTAAATGAATAAAAATACATATTCTTTTGTTCGTCGTACGTTCTATAAATTATAAGTGAAAAAGACAAATAGAGATGGTCAATAAACAATCGACGATGAAAATTATTATTGAAAATATCAATTAATATTGAATTCGTTGTAAATATTAGTCAATCGATACTTGTAGGTACTTTTCACGAAAGATATATTTTTTTGGAATTCGTTATTTATTAATTACTTTGATCGTTTCGAAATAATCGGAAAGATAAATGTAAATTTTTCTATTTTAAAGATCTTTTAAATCTTTCGATTTAAAGGATTGAAAGGACGATTATACGGGCAAATATTCTATTACCTTGGGTGCAAACATTCAATGCATCGTTGAACATTCCCTCGATAGCGGTCGCATACATAATAACACGCGAATTAAAGCCGTAAGCTGGTTAAAAATAGCTGTGTTACGGTCGAGGACGCGAAATACGATTGTTTCTTTTTTTCTTTTTTTTTTCTTCTTTTCCTGTATAATATGACGTAATTTTTGAAAAATCTCATAAACTCACCGGTGCTTGTTTTGCTCGTCGGATCGTTGGAGAGAAGTGTGTAGAAGAAAATCAGCTAGCTCTAAACCATGCCAAGAACATCTCGTTAATTTCCGTTCGACACTCGGGAATGTATAATTTATTCGGCGTTGCTAATTCTCTATCTTTCTCTCAGAAAGTCAAGGCTGTTTGGAAATCATTTAAAACGCTTCTCTCTTTTCTTTATTTTATTTCTTTTAAATAGCGAAAGAATTAACAATGACATACGATCCAAAAATTGCTATCTTTCCTTTCCATTTCATATAATTATTTTTTCTTTTTTTTTTTTTTTTTCTTTATCTCCTTTCTTCTCTCAATAAGTATTGTAAATTACGATACAGAAAAAAAAGAACACTCATTCGTTATTTATTAGTCACCGTTTGTACTAAACAATTCAGAAAATTTATAATCGATTCAAATTCAACGATCGTTTTCATTGTACTATTATTTATTGCCGTACATTATTCATAAAGGTATCGTTGGAGTCAAACACGATGTAAGTTGGAAAGAAAATGAGGTCGTTTTGTTGTGTTTAATGAAATTTGGGGCCGATACCTGTGCCCCCATCTGAAAAATTTTCCCACGGATAAATGGAAACAAGATTGGAATCGTCGAAAAGCGACAAATTTATCTCGGCTCACGGTCCAACAAGGTCCACGAACGTAAACGATCTCTCTTCGAACTCTAATGGCCACCATTAACGACTCTGACAACGTATTCGCCGATCCGTTCGCACGCTCGCGAATTCCAGGAAGCGATCGTTTCGTTCCAACCATCAGAATCGGCTCCTTTCGACGATGCCATCATCATCGGTGTCCTCTCGAAGGAACGTTTACGATTTCCTTTTTTCCTTTTCTCCAACTTCTTTTTTTTCTTTTTCTTCATTTTTTTTTTTTTTTTCATTTCTATTTTTATTTTTATCTTTGCTCCTCCACCTTACACCAACAAAACTCAGGAAGCTGACCCTTTTCTGAATTTACCTGTATTTTGTACGCTCGTAGAATTCGATACGCTGATTAAATTGCTACTAACTTTGATCTCCTCATCAAATCGACGACGAATCCTTACGTATTTTCAAAAAAGAATTCGAAGTCGTTTTTCGATAAGAAGACCGTTCGATCGTTCGCATAACTTGTAGGAGGAATCATCTTATTTTACATCGCTCAGGACTGAATATTAAATGATATATATATATATATATATATATATATATATATATATATATATATAATTTTTTTTCCTTCATATTTTTTACTTCTTGAAAGGATTCCTTACTTTTTTTCTTCTTTACATTTTTTTTTTTTTTTACTTTTTCCCGTCCTTTAGAACGTCGGCCAACGAAAAAATCCTTTTTAACACTCAAAGAGTTAATACGACGGAGCACACCTTTAGTGTGGGCATTTGACCGTATCAGGTTTCACTTGCCTTCCGGAAAAGAGAAGAAGATTACTATGTCGTAAGGATTCCTCACAAAAAAAAAAAAAATCTGTAATTCGAGATCCTTTGGAAATATTCACGATCTTATTCGAGTGGATATTTTTTATTTAAATTAATTTCATATTAATTAAATGTTCATACAAATTAATTAACTTTTTAACGCGTGATATTTTCTTTTTTCTTTTTTGAAAACTTTTCGAAAAAAAAAATATTATATCAGTTATATTAAAGAGATGTTGAAGCATGGACGACGATAGAATTATATCGGAATAATTGAAAATTTAATGGAAAACTACAGTAAATTTAATGGTTCATTGTCATTTTAATATCGCACGTGTTCAAAAATTAAAAGAAAAAAAAATAAAAGGAATAGAAATAAGAAGATCTGAAAGGAAAAGTTAAAATCAAAAAAAAGAAAAGAAAAGATTTTAATATTCCATTCCGAACTTCCTTTAAAGTCTTCCTCTTCAGGTGCGACTTCCGTTTCGTACGAACAGGAAGGCAATCGACGAGGTCGAAAAACGTGACCAATAATATACAACTCGACTTCGTAACATATAACGTAACGAGTCACGATATTTAACGCTCGACCGTCTATCGAACCTAAGAGAGATCGCTTATCTTCAATCCGAACGCATACTTCGGAGGTCATGGCATTGTAGTATCGCATTTGCCAAGCCGGAATTCGATTTCATCGAGTTCACAATTCACCGGTTTAGCCGGGTGTTTAATGTAGCTAAAATGCTTTTACTCTGCGATGACATTCATTCATTAAATTATACAGAATTGTTAATGTCACATCATCGTTTTCAAAATTTCATAGGATAAATTGACATACGATCGATCTAACGATTATTCCTATTCAATTATTTATAACGACTACGCGTTCCCGATCAAGTTAAAAAAAAATTTCTCTGATCGTACAACGAATATATTTCCAAATTCTTAAGACATATAAAACGTATAGAAAACTGTTTTATATATACGATAACATTCTTCTTGCCAAAAGTTTATAAATATAATAAACGTACGCGTAAAATTATTACATACGTATATACGTACATATGATACAGTTTTATTGATATTAACACGTGGTAAAATCGATTGTATCAATATTTCAGAATTCATAATACCATAAAATATATATCGGCATAATAAACAATCGTCGATTACTTGGAAGGATTTCAAATACATATCGAGAGATTTTCCCATCGATAGATCCTACGTTCGATCATGTGACGCAGTTTGAATCGATCTCCTCCTCGCCTCCGCAAACGAGCAGTGAGATTCCTCGATTGTTTTTCGAACGGTCGCGGAGAGACGCGTTGCACAACTCAAAGACGAATACGACTTGGACGTGAGAGAGGATAGATAAAGGTAGTGCACGAATGAGAGAGAGAGAGAGAGAGAGAGAGAGAGAGAGAGAGAGAGAGAGGGAGGGAGGGAGGGAGAAAGAGAGAGAGAGAAGGAGAGAGGAGAGAAACCCGTCCGTTGTGTGTAGCACGTTGGAGATCTCGACTCTCGAGCTCCCTCAAGGTGGTCTCGTCTAAATATAGCCGAGTGGAGCTCAGAATAACACCACGTCGAGCCGGCAATGACCAAAGCCCACCTCACCTCGTCGACGAAGCAGGATAAACCGACCAAGCGGGTCACTTTCATATACTTCGATCGATCTTCAAAATCGCACAACATACAAACGCGATACAAGTTATGAAAACGATCGATCGATCGATCGATTAATCGATCTTTTGGCGTCATTCAGGATCAATCGTAAAAGTCGTCATCAAGAAATATTCTAATATTTAATTGATCTTATTATATTAACGAAGCAGGATAAACCGACCAAACGGGTCGCTTTCGTCATATATACTTCGATCGATCTTCAAAATCGCACAACATACAAACGCGATACAAGTTATGAAAACGATCGATCGATTGATCGATTAATCGATCTTTTGGCGTCATTCACGATCAATCGTTAAAGTCGTCATCAAAAAATATTCTAATGTTTAATTGATTTTATTAACGAGATAGATTTAATAGGCCTTTAATAATATTGTACAGTAAAATGAAATTGTTTGATAATTTACCATTAAAGTATTACTCTCTCTAATTGATAACTTTGTACTATATGTGTATATGCATACATGATTATATGTATATTTTATTTATTGTATTATCATTAGCGTCATAATTATATTATCTATATGTAATTATATATAATTACATATAATATTTGTATGGGCTTTGAGCTAATTTTCAATTTGATTAATAAGAAGTGATATCTGAAATCACTTATTCTAATCAAATATAATCATATCGTGGAGCTATTTATTACACACCAAAAATGAAAAGTAATTTTTAACGTCATTTATTTACGAAGTAAATAAATCGAGAAGAATGACAGGATTATCGTATGATTAAAATATGCTGTATTTATACGATTAACAATAGAACATAGAGACGTATAAATTAACATGTAAATCTTCGTATTTGTAATCGTACTTCCTTATCGTTAAGAGCGACCAACGTCAAAGTCAATTGTGAACTGAGCGCGTTGTTTTACGCGCCGATTACAATGATTTCACCGTCACGGCGGTATGCGTCGTGTCAATTTAGTTCTCGCATAGCGTTAGAACTGAGAACAAGCTACTACAACCGGCTGCAATTTCTACGCTGCTACGTTTAACATATAATCATTCACTTTACCGTTTTACAGAACCAGATCGTTACGGTTCGCGAAATTTTTCTTTGATCCTCGATATGAAATTTTTCTGTCATTGCGATGGATCAAAGAAGCGAAAGTATACAAAACAATCGTAGAAAACTTATGGATATTGGCTAGAAAATTTGTCGAGACAGAGATGTTTTGCGCGCGCGCGCGCGCGCGCGTGTGTGTGTGTGTGTGTAAATACATACATACTGTCGATATATTCTATCAATTTTATTTATTGATTCCTCTTATTTAAAAATAATTGTGTGCTAAGTGAAAAATCTTTTTGATAAACTTTTATACATATACGAATATATATATATACACATAATTCTGAAATTTTATGACATCGCAATATAATAAAAACTTTCTGTCATAAAAAACTGATAGAGAAGGATAGAAAAAATAAATAAATAAGAAATTAGATGTCTCTTGTTCATTCATTCGTACATACGTACATATATATATCTATATATATATATATGTATATATATATATACATAATATAATATATAATCTAATATATATATATATATATATATATATATATATATATATATATATACACATACATACACATACACACACTTTTGAAGAAGAACTGACCCTCAGTTGTCACGTTTAATTTATATGTTAATGAGCGGCATGTCACATTTCAGGCGGTACGAAGAGCAACTCGCGGTACAGCCGCCACCGCCACCACCCGTTCGTTCGCTTGCCCGTTCATTCCACTTTCCTCTTGCCCCTCTTTCCTTGCACGCCACGAGTTTATATTTAACTCGCGCCACACACCATGGTACCAGGCGCAGCCCACTTTACTCCGCTACGCTCTCCTTCTATCTCTTTCTCTCCCACGAGTGCATTCGACTTGCTCTCCTGGCCGCTCCTCTCTCACTCTCTCTCTCTCTCTCTCTCTCTCTCTCTCTCTCTCTCTCTCTCTCTTTCTCTGTCTTTGCTCGCTACATTTTTTTTTTCTCTCTTTTTGTCTATCTTTCACCCTTTCTCTTTGTTTGTCTTTCCCTACGATCGCCACGCACTCTATTTTACACTTCGTACGCTTTTCGAAACAATCCTGAATTCAATAAAAGTCAATTCCCCAAACTCAAATCTTCCACATCTCCCGATATTCCATGCGTATATATTTGATCCTACTCGGCGAATTCCACGATTATTAACTCCTCGAACTGGTTATTTACTTACTCGAGCGAGTCCGAGAGCGACGCCGATCATCACCGTTTATGACTCCATCGATTTAAAGCGATTTTCTTTTTCTCTTCTTTTTTCTTTTTTCATTTCTTTCCTTTTTGTTTTTTTTTTTTAACTCGAGCGGATTAATTAAAGTCAACTCTAATTTATAAGTTTCATATACAAGACTTCGTCGATATATCGTGGATATTTCAATCTATACGATTCGTTGGAGCTCGCCGTGAAAATGTTTATAAAAATTTCTTTCATTCTCGTCCGAAACTTCCCATATGTTTGTTCTTAGTTATGATTAAAATGCGTTACGAGGAATGTATCGATTTATGCATACATAAAAAAAAAAAAAAAACAAAAAAGAAAATGAAATAAACGTTCTCGTCACGTCACTCAAAAGTCGGATTCAATACGATACGATACGATATATAAATCAATTTATTTGTTACAGAAATGTTCGGACTACAAAGCTTCGAAAGTGAACACCTTTGCAAGAACGGAGCCCCCGGATACGCAAGTTACGAAGTCGGTAATAGCACTTCTACTCCATTACGGGTGGAACAAATTCACGATTATAACGGAAATCGCCTGGTCGACGGTAGCCCGTTCGCTCGAAGAACAGGCAACGAAGCACAATCTGACGGTGAATCACTACAGGACCGTCGAGGATCGTCACACTTGCTGCGAGGAGAGACTACCGTGCTGTCAAGTCAGCATATGGTTCCAACTTATAGAGGAGACCAAAAATATGACGAGAAGTCAGTCCACGTTATGTTTTTTTCTTCTATTATTTTCTTCTCTTTTCTTGAAATTTTACGATTCCATAATTTTCCTTTTTCGTTTTCACCAAATTTTTTCACGATCATATTTCGAACGAGTATAATATTACAATTCGCACGATGCTCTCAAGTCCCTTTGAATTATTTCTCATAAATTTCACTCTTCAACATTTCGCAAAAATTAATGAAATAGCGAGTTCAACAATCCGATCACTTACGAGAACGATATAATATTCAATAATAATCGATCAATGCAAATTTGCTTATCGATTGTTTCAGTATACATCTTTTTGGGTACCGCTATATCTCTGATAAATATGATGAATTCGATGATGAATCAAAGGTTACTGGACAACGGGGAATACATGGTCATATACGTGGACATGATGACATACTCACCACGAGAAGCACAAAAGTACTTATGGAGTTAGTATACCTATTATCCAAACGACGTTCTTCAAAATTAAATCTTCAAGCGACACATCTTTCTTTGTTCAAAAAAAAAAAAAAGAAAAAAAAGAAAAAAAAAAGACAAAAGACAAGACAAAATCTTCAAATCGCATGGAAATACATTTGGAACGAATTAAATCATCGTATAATAATTGATCTACTTAATTAAATCTTTTCAGAACCGGATCATCTCAACAGCATGGAAAATTGTCTCGAACCAAAGGACTTTCTGAAGAAGGCAAGATCGCTTATGGTAGTCGCTTCCACGCCACCGACACAAAATTACGAGGAATTTACGAAAAAAGTCCGAGATTATAGCAACAAGGAACCGTTCAACTTCCTTGTTCCAGAACTTCTAAGAAAGTATGAAAAGGTATTTTTAAGATATGAATAAAAGATCGCAAGGGCAAGGAGGAGTAGTGCAACGAGGAGATCATTCCTTTATCTAAGAAGGGTTTATTTTTTTTTTCTTTTTTTTTTCTCTCTCTCTCTCTCTCTTACAGTACGTCTCTATCCATGCGGCGTATCTTTATGATTCGGTGAAACTATATGCTCGAGCGTTGGACCAACTTATAAGAGATCAACCGGAGCATAGTCTCCTCGAAATCGCTAGCAATGGAACGCAGATAATAGAGACGATTATAAAAAATCACACGTATCAAAGTAAGTACGTATGATCTGATAATCAAGACTCAAATACTAAACTATTTTGTTTTTCTTCTCTCTCTCTCTCTCTCTTTCTTTTTTTCATTCTATAATCGAACCTAAAAGATTTTCTCTATGTTTATCGATGTTTTATCGATATATTCTACATATAATTTTTGGCCGTAGGTGTAAGCGGTGCAACGATAAAGTTGGATAAGTTCGGAGATTCGGAGGGAAACTTTTCGGTGCTAGCTCTGAAGAAGGATCCCATCCGTTTCAACAACTTTTCCTGCGATTATCAAATGAAACCCGTGGGACAGTTTCAACAGGGTGAAACTCTAGTGAGTGAGTTGTTTAACAGCATTCGTGCGAATCATTCTTTTACATATAATAATAATAATAATAATAATAATGAAGCAAAAAAAAACAAAAACATTAATGTTCCTCTCAATCTTCCTCTCTCTCCCTCCCTCCCTCTCTCTATCTTTCTCTCTACCTATACCTACCTAACTACCTACCTACCTACCTACCTACCTACCTACCTACCTACCTACCTACCTATATTTAACTAGTATTAAAGTATATTTATCTCGTGTAGGTTTATAGACCATCGGAGTCTATGGATTGGCCAGGTAAAAACAAGCCGGAAGCCGAGCCTGGTTGTGGTTTTCTCAACGAGCACTGTCCCAAAGATGATACTCATCTTCGTAGTATCGTTGCTGCCGGTGTCCTCGCCGTTTTATTATTCTGCGCCGCCGTGATCACGATGAGCATCTATCGAAGATGGAAGATCGAACAGGAGATCGAAGGTTTGCTCTGGAAGATCGATCCAGGCGAGATACATGGCTATCCTCATCTCGATAATATGATGTCTTCCCCTAGTAAGGTCAGTGACCTCGAATATATATTTCTTTCAAGAGAATATTGATGATCTATATTTAACAATTATATATAACAATGTAATTAAATTTGTGTGTGTGTGTGTGTATATTTATTTAATAATTTGTATTATTAACCTTACAGTTAAGTTTAGTTAGTGCAATGTCTTACGAGTCGAGATGCGGGGGTCAAGTATTCGCACAAACTGGCCATTACCACGGCGTAATGGTGCGAATAAAGGAGTTAAAGTTTTCAAAGAAGAAGGATATATCGCGTGATGTTATGAAGGAGATGCGTATTCTTCGTGAAATCAGACACGGTAATCTTAACTCATTCATCGGTGCGTGTGTAGAACCGATGAGGATCTTGCTGATTACCGATTATTGTGCCAAAGGAAGTCTTTATGTGAGTATCAAATGAGTAGCGCTTATTTAAACCCTGTTAGTCATTTAATCGCCGTTATTTCCAATTTTTTTTTTTTTTTTTTTTAGGACATCATCGAGAACGAAGATATAAAATTAGATGATATGTTCATTGCGTCGTTAGTTCACGATCTCATTAAGGTAAGCGATCTCTTTGATGGCCCAGCGTTCTATTGGTCCCGTGCTTACACGTTATCGTAGAGTGATTTTAGAAATGATTTCTGTCGTATAGGGTATGCTTTACATTCACGAGTCATCAGTCCTAGTCTGTCACGGTAATCTAAAGTCTTCCAATTGCGTGGTGACTTCACGTTGGGTACTCCAAGTTTCTGATTTTGGTTTACACGATATGCGTCACTGTGCCGAGTCTGACAGCATCGGGGAACATCAGTATTATCGAAGTAAGTTAAACCAATTTAAAACGAAACGATAAAACTTCCTTCTACGTTGATATTACTCAACGTCTAATTATTCTTTAAGACCTGTTTTGGAAAGCCCCTGAGTTGTTAAGGAATCCTAATGCACCGATCAGGGGCACTCAGGAAGGAGATATTTACTCATTTGCTATTATACTTTTTGAAATAATTGGACGTAAGGGGCCGTACGGAGGTGTTAATTTGGAACCCAAAGGTAAAACTATGAACGTTATTATAAAGAGATTTTAAAACTGTAGTGACAGTCTTTCGTTAATCGGCATTTGCCAAAAGGTATAGCTGCAGAAAAAATAAAATATGACCGTTAACAAATTGACAGAAATCATAGACCGAGTGAAAAGGTTCCCAGAAGATGGTGAACCACCGTTTAGACCTAACGTAGACATACTGTCCGAGTCTGAGGCAGATTGCGCTGAGTATATCGTTAGTACTATAACCGACTGTTGGGCGGAAAGTCCAGAACTTAGGCCAGACTTCAAAGCAATAAGGACGAGATTAAAGAAAATGAAAGCTGGTTGGCATCGTAATATAATGGACCAAATGATGGATATGATGGAGAAATATGCGAACAATCTCGAAGATCTAGTCAATGAACGTACTCGTTTACTTTTCGAGGAGAAACAAAAAACTGAAGACCTGCTACATAGAATGTTACCTGAGTGAGTCTTATTTGCAATATTTTCTTTGTTATATACATATATATATATATATATATATTTGTTTATATATATATATTTTTTTTTCATTTGTATCGTAATCAATAGATATTCTCATACAATTTTTGTTTAATTTGATTCAGACCGGTTGCCAATTGTTTAACAAACGGTATAGGAGTAGAACCTGAAGCGTTTGATTTAGTAACCATATATTTCAGCGACATCGTTGGTTTCACAGCGATGTCGGCAGAAAGTACGCCGTTCCAGGTACGTAATATAGTAGACGATTGAACTATTCTTAATTTCATCTTACATCGTAATTAACAAAAACTTTATTAAACTCTTCCTTCAGGTGGTAAACTTTCTCAACGATCTGTATACTCTGTTCGATCGCATAATCAAAGGATATGATGTGTACAAAGTAGAAACTATAGGAGATGCCTACATGGTTGTGAGTAGGATATACTAAGTTATTGAAACTTATCAATGAATATCTCAGTTTAATGATCGACTACTTTTGATTAGGTATCAGGGTTACCTTTAAAAAATGGAAACCGACATGCCGGTGAAATAGCATCGATGTCCTTGGAATTACTTAATGCCGTTAAGCATCACACGATAGCTCATCGTCCTCAGGAAACTCTTAAACTTCGTATTGGGATTCACACAGGTAAAATAAAACGTGTAACGAGTAATAAACGTTTCATCCTATTGAAATTCGCGAAGGTTAAACGATATAATACATATTTAAAAAAAAAAAAAAAACAGGCCCCGTAGTCGCAGGTGTGGTAGGATTAACAATGCCCAGATATTGTTTATTTGGCGATACGGTGAATACTGCGTCGAGAATGGAATCGAACGGTGAACCATTACGTATTCACATAAGTAGTCAATGCAAAGATGCTTTGGATAAGATAGGAGGTTACATTATCGAGGAACGTGGTTTGGTGAATATGAAGGGAAAAGGGGAAGTGAAAACTTATTGGCTTACAGGAGCTACGGAAAAAGCTATTCAGAAAAGAGAGGTATAATAAGAATTCGATCATTTTCAATTTCACATTATATATATTTTACTCAAATATTGATATTAATATATTCGTAAGAAGGTAGTCGTATTAAAAATATTAATATTTATAGGTGGACGTTGGTGACCTTCCACCACTTTTCTGCAGGCCAAGGAGAAGTCCAAAATTAAATCCCGATTCGCGTCAGGCGTCGTTATTGGCTGGTTTAGGTGCTGGTAGTCGAAGACAATCGAGTGTACCACGTCCAGCCGCTGACGATTCCTCCTCGCAATGCGGTGGATCGAGTCCGATACCAAGGTCACTTCATGTTAGGAAATTGGAAAGATCTCCGCTTTGTTTGACGGATAGCTTATCGAAGACTACATTGGAAAATGTTCCACTGAGGGAAGAAGCCGCGAATCGTGCCGTTAACATCAAGCTAGCTCTCGACGACTTCTTCATAGATGCCAAGCCAAAATTTCGAAAGAAAGAAAGAGTATTGTCTACCATCGCATCGTCCTCGACTACTAGCGACTATCCGTCTCAAACAGTTATAAAGGAATCTCGTTCGTTAGATCCTTTCCCATTCGAGGCCTATGCAAAGAGATTCGAACAAGAGAACTTTTGTTGGAAGGAACCGAAAAAGAGTTTTCGATCGTTGGAAAATTGTGACGAGTGCGCAAGGACCAACTCGAAAACCGATCTCACCGGTAAAGTTTTGAACAATAATTATCCGAACGGGAATATGATAATCATACCTCACACCAACATAACGTCGAACGAAGCGGAGACACCTTTACTGATGGGTGACGAGAGTGGTTGTATAGGAGAAATATTGCCGGTGAAACGTTGGCGCTCTTTGGATCAAGTGGTACCTGCTCCCAGTACGGACAATGTGCCTGACAAAAAGTCTTCCGCACGAAATTCTATAAGAAGCTGGCTAGTAAATCTGTTTAACGGTAATGGATTGCGCAACAGTGATGTTTCTTTAAGAAGGGGTGTTATTGCCGGATACGATATACAGTCAGAGCGTGAGAGTATAGTTTGAATGAATTGTTTTTTTTCTTTTTTTTTTTTTATTACCATTACTACGCTTCTCCTTCTTAAAAGGAAACAAGTTTATGATGACGTAATAGAAGAATCTTGTATATCGAGAACGAAAGTGTATAATGTATATTATGTTTATGAGTCATAAGCATGATTAATTGTTGCCATGTTTTTTTAGATTATGTACGTGAAATTTATATATATATATATATACACATATGTATATATATATATAATTCGTATATATGTATACATATATATCTTACATATACATATGTATGTATGCTGTATGCATGTATGTATATATATATGTGCGTGTGAAAGTTACCGACAGTGTATATTTTTATTACCTAGATATTTTATAATTCGTACTGTATAAACTGTGCGTCAGCGTCGATGCCGAAAGTGACTTACGTAGAGCAGGACTGTTGCCTTGCCTGTTAAGATTTTTAATCCGAGTACGTAATAAGGACAGACAAGAAATTATTTTATAAATATCGTTCTAACCAAAGTGTAAAGATGCGCGAGATCGTTCCGATCTCTTATGAATTAGCATAATAAGACTTCTCGCGTAGAAGGAAATGGTCTAACGCAGCTGGAGTATACGTACGTCTTCCGCATACATCATTCAATTTGCTCCATGCTCATGTTTAAAGTATGTACATATGGTGTGTGTACGTAAATACCTGCATACGTATGTACATATATATATACATACATATATATACATATATATTTATGTATATATATGTATATGTATATATATATGTACACACTCGTGTATATGTATGTGTATCTATAATTTTAAACCCGTTCACTGAAGGAAGCAAATTATCTGTATGGCTGTGAAAAGTGAACTAGATTGTACCTAAGGTGCTTAGTAATATATGATGTTGTCAAATGTACATAACTGAACAATAATATATCGATGCAAAAAAAAAAGTGTGAATTAAAGATAATTATTACCTTATTTAAAAATATAGACCTATTTTGTTGGAAAGCGTGACGTAATAAGACTATATTCCCTTATATAAAAATAGATTTAAAATTTTTGACTTTTGAAATAATACACACGTTTTTTTTCTATAAATAGCAGCAAGAGATATACTTTATTTTAGTATTTTTTTTAGGAGATACATTGGTATCTGATCCAATAAATTTGGTATGTATTTACATAAATTATATAGAATTTTAAGTTTAACCACTATAACCATTAGTTAAAGTTTACTTTAACTAATTAGTTAAAGTTTACTACCATCACAAATATTTGATCATATTATTCATGACCGGCATAAAATTTATCTAAGAAATCTTTTGGTTTTGGATTATATGTATCTTTAAAGTGATTTAAAAGATTTCCTATAGGTTTCCAAATATTTGTTACCTCCGTCAACTCCATTTGACCCTAATAAAATAATTTATTATATTTTGCTTATTAAAAAAGTCGCAAAGGACTAAGATTATTAAAGCATTCTTTTGTTTCACTTAAAATTGTTGTCATTACATATTTCATATTTAAATATTAATAATATAAAGTGAAATAATATCGATATAAAAAATATAACAGATAAACTATTATTACCTTGATTATAAGCATGTCGATTACTCTCACGTCTGTTATATACTTATTCTTTAAAAACTCCGAGCGTACTTTTTCTAAACATTGTTTCCGTGTGTATGGTATGTCGTAATCATAAGCTGTAATACAAATAATAATTGAAAACATATATGTTTGTCTTATAACTGCTTAAAAAAGTATTATGTTTTAAAGTATGCTCGAAGAAGTATATCATACTTCTGTATGCTTATGTAAGAGATTACTTGAATTCCTGATATTAATAATAAAACAAAAGTTAACACTATCTTAGGAAAGAACTATTCGCGTTAAATTTAATATGATCGAAACAAATACAGAATTTCACATCGGATCGTTTTAATCAATCTTTCAGTTATGAGAATTTTCAGGTTAAGTAACACAGTAGATACTTAAATAGAAATATAAATAAGTTATCAACAAAAATTTCTTCACATACGTATAAAAGGTACTTGTCTACACCAAGCTTTATAAAGGGCTAAAACTCTCCTACGTGCTTCAGCATGATTAGAAGACAAAATAGGTCGAGCTTGACGAGTGATCTGTGCAACCGAGGACGAAGCCATTTTAAACACTCACTACGCATTCGATGTACTAATAATTTCGAAAAGATATAGTTACTAAAACAACGCTCATCAAATGTTTAATGAACAATTTATACAATCATTTTGTTTATATTAGCATATATTTCTCACGTTATTTTTCTTCTTTTTATAAAAATAAGTTACGTATTCCTGACAAATGATGAATAAACTTGAAAAAATTATTATGCTATCTTTATGATCAGATGTCACTATGTTTAACATTTAAATAATATTTCTTAAAAATCAATCGCTTGTTATATCAATTGTGCGTATATAAAATATTAATCTAAATTTTATTTAAGCTCGTATATAATTTATATACTTCATGGTACAATTGGTCTGCGCATGCGCATTGATAAATTTATCCCTGTTTTTTGTTTATTGCGTCATTAGGCGTCATTTTTGTGGTCTTTCGAGGCGCTTGGTTTGTTTGGTAGAAATGTGATGTGAATACAAATTATAGATATGTTTGTATTTATTGTTTTTATGTCAATGTACGACATTCATACAGGATAAAAGTTTAATTCGTTTTGTTCCTTCAAATTGTTATAACTATTTCATTCTTAATAATTTATCACATAGAAATTTTATACTCTAGTTTATTTATAATTTTAAACATTTTATTATCTAAAAAGTAGGTTTCTATACGCAACAATTTTCTCGAGGTGAGATTGGGGCAATCAATATTACTTGCAATGTAACGTGTATTTGTATAATTGTAATACAAAGCAAGTACTATTGAGCCAATTGGTTGTATCTGTACAAATTATTTAATTTTGAAAACTTTGTTAAACGATATTCGAAAGACAGTTGAGTAGCATACTAATTGCTTGTTTGAATTGTCGAATGATTTTTTAAACGATATCTCAAATTAGAAATATTTTAATTCCTTTGTCATATATTTTAGAAATTAATGTCATAAGGAATAAATATAACACTTAGGGTGTAAGTAAAATATATTTTATTAATTATACCATTAGTCAAAAAGGGGTAACTACTACTATAATTTGCTTATGCATGAAACAAAGTAGCAGTAGTGGTTCCAAAATCAACGATTACTAGTAAGCATGTTGCTATCTTAGACTTGTAGCAAAACTTACTAAGTAGTTCAGTTACGCAATTGTGTACTAGGATCAGTTAGAGGAACGTACGAAACTTGCATTAGCTTCTGTTTTGTAGTAGATCCGTCTGCATGCTTATCCACTTGTAGTAGATCTTGAAATTTTTGAAAACCTTCAATGGAAACTACAGGGCAGATAAGTCGACCTCCAGGAGCTAGCTGGTCTACCAACTACAAATATGCAATATTGGTAATGATCAATTAAATAGAACATAGAGATTTTGTTCTTTATTTTTTCATACCTTTTGTGGAAGGGTATCGGCCGCAGCTCCAACATGTATAGCATTGTAAGGCCCATCAGCGTCATGTCCCAATCTGCCATCTCCCACTAGTTGCATTCACAATGATCTGACGTTAGTCTCCAGTCTATGTTTTATGATTACAGCAAAGTCACACAGTTGATGGACAGAGATCCGTTTGATTCTTCGTGGTATTACCTACTCCACGTGGATAGATTACGAGGTTTTCACATTTTAACTAAACTTTTATTATTTATTATCCCTTGCCTTTTTTTTTAAAAGACATGCCTGATAATGGTAGCAAAAAGCAGAAAAGTTACAAAAGGGATGTCGTTTAGTTCCCGTTATGGCTCATAATCGTAACCGTAGGATATTTTTTTCTTTTCCACGCGGTGACATTGGTCAAGCATTAGTCTCAATGATCTTACCAACGAATTTAAGACGGCCATCTTTGAGAAAATGTGGACAGTCCTTCCGTACATTTTTTGTTGAAACTTCTATTAGCTCGGGAATATGTTCGATACCGACGACTCGTCCGCGAGGACCAACCATAAAAGCCATACAAGCTGATAAATATCCAGAACCCGAACCGACATCTAATGCCCTAGCACCATCAAAGAGCTGATCGGAGAGGATCGACAATGCATAGGCATGCTAAAACAAAGAAATAAAATCGAAATGCATCCTTTAATGTGCAAAGAGAAATAGGTAAAACATTCAGAAAATATTTTTAATTATTGTATGTTTGTAAATATAGTTTTGTATAAAAAACAAGTTAATATGTGTATATTCATTTACAAATGGAAGTGCTTTGTATAATATGTCTGGAAAATCTCCAATAACCAGTAAAGATATCTATTTAACATAAGCTATAAAGAATGATAAGAGGGTTAAACTGATACCCTTTGATGAAATGTCAGCGTTGCTCCTACTTAATATGAACTTTTAGATTATTTTTAATTTATTTAAAATGAGTCTTTAAGGGGCATAAACTCAGCTGAACAATTTCAGTTATCATATTTATTGAGGTCTGATAAAGTATTGTGTGCTTAGTCTTGACAGCGTCTTCTTGAAATGCAAATAACAAATGGAAAGGTAATCATAAGTATCAATATATTGACATTACTTTATCATCTTATTGGCACAGAATACTGACACAGTTGTGTCTTTAAGGCCTTTATACATCTTTATATACATTAATATAACCTTGATGAAATATACAGTGTCAATAAAATGTTATAATTTTAGTAATGTCATAATCCATGATTCACAGAATCAAAAAAAAAAAAAGAAAACAAGAAAAAATTTACTTGCCATATGTGGAGCACTGATTGTAACGTTGTAACCAATTTTTCTAGGTCGATCTAGATACGGATCTGCTTCGTGACAATATCTTGCTCTATCCACTGCGAGCATAGCAGCTTCTGCTCGAGCAGTCGCCAGAATACCAGTTTCTAGAAACATAATTTAACTCGATATAAATATCTTATCACCAATATTAATACATTACGTTACCTTTCAGCTTGGTCACCATCTCTTGATTTGTCACACCATTGCAGTGCCATGCCATGCTCCTCAAATGCTTCAATATCCACTATATACGCAGTATAAATTTTTTTGTTAACAAAGAAAGATTTAAACATTAAAGAAAGTTCTGATATCGTTCAAAGAAACATAACATATACGATAGTAACATAAGAATGACATTATTTGAACGTCTTCATGAAAAAAAAGGAATTGTAACCTAACAATTATCATACAGAATAGATACCTTTCGTTTGACACAATGTTGCATCTATAATTGCGTGCAGTTATGAACTAGACAATAATAGTTGGAGCTCGTTGATATTCGAATAGAAATATAAACGAATATTCTTGAGAATAATACGTAACGTACCTTGTATTATTACAACCGTTTCTTGACAGTTAGCAGCGACCCTTAGGGTGTGTTGTATCATGAATGGAAGCAAGTAGAATGGTGGGGAGGAGAGGATCAGCTGATAGGAATGTCTTGATATCGATTTGGCCCGGGAACGACGTGGTGGACACACGTTTTGAGTTCGTCAACGTTCCCACTTTGTTCTTCCTTCTGGAGTAATCCTTAGAATAATTTCAAAGTTCTCGCGAAAGTGTGTCCGGAAGTCGAGTCAGGAGTTTCAACGATCACCACGCTTTTCGTATGCGAGTTTACTTGTAAAAAAAAAAAAAAGAAACAATATGCGAACGATCGATAGAAATACTCTCGAAAACATCAGGAAAGATAATAATTCGTGATAATTTTAGAAATTTATGGATTTTTTTTCACAATATACGAAAATTCCTTTCGATCTAATGATTTTGTCGAAAGAAGTGTCGTTTTTTGTTTTCTTTTCGTCGTTCAACGATCTGTCATTGATTAAATGGTACGCGTTGTGTTATATTAAAACGTCGAAAAATATTCGTATACATTTTTGTAAAAAATCATTTACAATCGGTTTATTTTTTCTTTTTTCTGTCGAATTTTGCAGAACCTTTAATCGATATAAGCAAATTTGAGAAATTTAGAACTTCTCCTTCAAATCGTATAAATCTGTAGGAATCATAAGTTTGAAAAGAAAAGACCGTTGTATATCATGCGAGTATTTGGAAATTTTAGCGAGGTACTTACATTCTCTCGCACCAGATTCCACTCGTTAAAATTAACCGTACATGTGTCGTAAATAATCGTTGTAGAGTAACTCATAAATTGAACTTTTTCCGAGATACTGCGGAAAGATTTAATTATAAATCATCGACTAACTTCATTGCTGGATTTTTTTAAACGAATTGATTTAAAACAAGCACCATAAGATCTTCCGCGTTTGTATGTTACAAATTCGACCAGATCGGAGGAGATGTCTGGAAACGTTGAAAAGAAGAGAAAAAAAGTCAACGAGAAAAAAAAAAAGACAGGAAAGGAAGGAAGGAAAAAAAATTAAAATCTACCATTTTAAAACAAATATTTTATAAGATATTTGCCAAACATGAAATGTTTGATCTAAAAGATAACGAATATTTGCTACCGTCTAATTTTCAGTGTGCTTTGCAATTAGAATATTTTTAACTTTAATTTCGTATTACTAATGCAGACTTTGTAAATATATCAAAGTGAACGGGTTCATGGATAGTATAAATGCAAACGCGTTTATTCTTCACATTTCACAGTCGAACTTCAATTTCCGCACTTCAAATTTCGAAGTCGTGGAGAATTTCGACAAAGGGGAAGACTAATTTTGTTATTTAAACAGAACGTACTTATTGCAAATTAATACATAGGAAACATCAATATTTGCGTTATGAAATTATTCAAAACTTATTGAAAATATAACACAAAAAAATGACATTTAATATTATAATTATATAGAAAAAATTATAATTAAATAATCTCATTTAAAAAAACCATATGATATTCGTTTGATGTTACGATGTAGTTATATCTTACTTATTTTAAAAATAACGAATTAGTTTAACAAATTATCAAAGTTTTTTCTTAACGAATAGGATGATCAAATGATGTTTCATTAAAGAGTATTCGATTTTGCTAAATATAAAAAAAATTTTGCCCTTTCTCAAGATTCCCGTTATCCTCGCATAAATCTCTCTTTATTTTTAATTCATTAACCGGGGAAAATGTCCCGAGGGAAATATCCATTCACTAACCATATTTAACTCAACTCTTATGTTCATTCAACTTTATTCTTAAAATTAACTCAACTTAATTCTTAAGTTGCTTTCGAGAAGGAACTCTCCAATGCTAATTCCTTTTTTTTTTCCTTATGGAAATTATAAAAAAGAAATACAAGAAATATAAATAAATGATTAACATCTTAAGTTGAATATATTTGATTTTCAAATAAATTAATTACAACGATTAGAATAATACATATTTTTCTTTTTCCTTATTCAATGCAATAGTAAGTTAACTTCGTATCAATTCGCATGAATGACGATCGCGAAGATGTATGTCATAAGATAAGAGATTTTCGTGGTTTCAAAGATAAATGGAGATTTTATAGAAATATAAATGAATCGTGAGGATAGGAGGGAAGAAGATATTTTCATTCGTTTTGATCTTGATTAATAATTAATATTATTCTTTGATCAAGGATCTTTTCCAGGAAACGTTATAAGAAGTGTGTGAGAGAGAGAGAGAGAGAGAGAGAGAGAGAGAGAGAGAGGGAGAGAGAGAGAGGGAGAGAGAGAGAGAGAGAAATAAAAGGAAGATAAAAAATGACATGAAGAACTATGGAACCGATAAGAAGATACGCGAAGATACACGTTTACGCATATTTGAACGCGCGTTCGCGTACCGAGTAGATATGATAAAAAGTCATGCGCGTTCGGTTACAAGGGGGTTGTCGATATTGGTATAAATTGACGTACAGATCGTTCCATGGAGCGCAGATAGTCGATCGCTCGGTTAAGAAACATAGGGAATAATAGAAAGAGAAAGATTTTCATTCAAGATCCTTTTTGAGGATCTTTCGATCGATTCGATTATTCACAATGGAACTAATTTACAATCGAACAATCGATCTTGGTTTTCTTTCATTATAAGATCATTCGAATTTTGATCGATTATCGTCGCGAGTCATTTTCGTTTTTATATATATATATTTATAATATATATTGATGATAAAACTAAATTTTTTTTCTATCGATCAATATCAAACTTTGTAAATCGGTTTTATCGTCCACCAAAAATTGATTAGTTCTCCGTTCTAAATATATTCAACATGAGGGGGGATACCAAGGAACGAATGGATGACCCAGGAAAGTTTCGACAATTTGTAGCAGCGATGGTCGGTGAGTAGTACCGTTCGTAAAACTTTAAATTTCTTCTTATATTATTTAACTTCGAAAGTCAAAGTGAGAAGAAAGTGCTTTAAAAGTGATATATCTAAAGGAAAAAGGGAAAACTTTGATGCAAAAGTTTTCGACGGTTTAAGATAAAGCTTTAGGAGAATTTGATGTCGAATTGAAAGAAAAACAAATCAATGAGGAATTTTTTTATTTTTTTATTTTTTTATTTTTACAGTGAATCTAGCAGCCATGACGTATGGGGCAATGATCGGTTGGCAATCACCAATATTACCACAATTACAAAGTGACAATCCACCAGTTGGAACAATAGCAATGACAAATGAGGAAGTTTCTTGGCTGGGTGCAATTATGTGTTTAGGGGGAATTGTTACGACTCCAATGATGGGTTTATTATCAGAGAAATTTGGACGCAAGCTAACTGGTTGTCTCCTTGGTCTACCATTCATAACTTGTTCCTTTTTAACGATCTTCGCAACCGAACAAATACATATATTTATTGGACGTTTCTTCGCCGGTATGGGGGGTGCAGGCGCGCTCTTTTTAGTTCCACTTTACGTTTCCGAAATTTCTTGCGACTCGATACGCGGTATGCTGGGTAGTCTGGTCGTATTGGTGGTGAACTTAGGAATCCTGATAGGTTTCATATTAGGCGGCTTCCTGTCTTACAATACCTGTAATATTTGCATCGCTGTGCTACCTGTGATCTATCTAGGAAGTTTTCTTTTCCTACCGGAGACACCCGTTTATTTGATTCGCTACAATCGACTTCGCGAGGCTGATAGGTGAGTATTTGTTAAATCGATTCGATAATGCGTTAAACGCGTCGTCCGGGTCCGATCCTTTTTTTTTTTTTTTTGTTAGAATTTATCCGATCAATAGAAGATAAAAGTGCTGGTTATATTCAGGGTTCGGTCGAAATGTAGGGATGAATATTCTATCGCAGGTCTTTGATGTGGCTGAGGGCGGGACATCAATTGACAGTGGAGAGAGAGCTACTACGTTTGCAGATCGCTGCGAAGGAAGCCGCAACAGCAACTAGATCTGTTGGTTTCATGGATCTCTTCAGGAATAGAGGAACGATCAAAGGATTAGTGATCGGACTAGGCATCTTTGCTGGTCAACAACTCTGTGGTATATTCGCTATGGTGAGTTTATTGGTACATTGTTAGGTAAAAATTGCAACAAACGAACTTTGTTAAACATTATCAAGAAAAAAAGAAACCAAAGGAGAACAGGATTTGCTTGACTTCCATTGAATCATATTAACGTTATCGTCTCGATAGGAGACATAAATCTGTTGCAAGTGTCGCTGCGTCTGGTAAATAAACGTTTCGTTATTAACATTTACTCGTCACTCCTTATCTGACATTAATAATTGCTGACGACATTTGAAGATAGAGTCTATCCTAAATAGTTAATTATAAATGCAATCGTCTAATATACGTTTGATTTGATTTATGAACGAATATAATTATGAGTAAGAGATTATTTCTTTTTTATTTATAAATAAACTTAATAACCTAATATTTTATAACAAGAGTTTTCAATATTATTTTGCGTAGTAATTGAATTGACTCATGAATAACTACAATTTTATTATATTAAACTTCTCACTTACGATTGCATTTATTTATTAATCAATCCAACAATGTTTACCCTAGAAAAATATGAATACTTTTTTCTTTTTCACAGACAAGTTATACCGAGATGATTTTTCGTATATCAGGGAGCTCGTTATCACCGAACACAGCGGTGATCATCGTAGGTGCTATACAAGTTGCAGGATCGTATCTATCAACTTCACTTATGGAACGAACCGGTAGAAGACCTCTACTATTAATATCCTGTCTGGGGATGTGCATTTGCCATTACGTACTCGGTACATTCTGCTATCTTCAAGAATTAAATTATGACGTTTCTACGTACGGTTGGATACCTGTGGTAGCGTTATCGACTTACATGATCACTTATTGTTTGGGTATGGGCCCTGGACCGTACGTAATTTGTTCCGAAGTATTTGAACAAGACATCTCCGGTTTGGCAATAACAGTGGCTCTCTTCTTTACTTGGATCGTTGCCTTCATGGTAGTTAAGTTCTTTGCGAATGTCGTAGATCTGTTCGGCATGTACGGATGTTTCTTTATATTGGGCACCTCCTGTATCTCATCTTTCATCTTCATTTACATCTTGATACCGGAAACTAAAGGAAGATCGCGAGAGGATATTTTAAATGAATTAAATGGCGGAGATCCTTGGACCTCGAGGATCGCAGACGTCAAGATTTCATCGGCAGATGCATGACGTTCGTTAGAGATTGCTATTATCGAAGAGAACATGGACGAACGTTCTCGTAAATGAGACGAATCTTTCGAAAATCCCTTTGGATAATTGATAAGTAAAGATGATCGTTGATAAAGTGAAAATTGATTTGTTGGCTGTGCAATGAGTGCTTCGTTAGCTGTTATGTATAAGGTGTATCGATCGGCTGGACCGACGTTTATGAATCGATTTTTCGAACTATGTACATACAAAGAATATTTTATTCTTGAAACGATAACGTTTTATATCAACAATATAGGAATAGATTATATAGGATATGTAAGGTGTGATTGAAGGATATATCGAAGAAAGATATATTCGTGCGGTATAGACAAGTCACGCTATATTTATAACGATATTGTATTTTTTCTCAATAGTATTCGTTCTAAAACATATGAATACAGTGTTTATAGGTGTACGTTTCAATGTTTTCCATAATATGCCAAAAGAAATCTGCGATAATAATTATTACAAGTATTTTATATTTGCATCGACTCGTTTTTTCTTTTTATCTCTACATTTTCTTTCTATTTATTTATTACATACTCGGAAAGAGCTTAGCATATATATATATATATATATATATATTATGAAAATTATTATATAAGTTTTAAGAACATGTTAAAATATAATAAGTAATAATTTTGTTTTTCTTCAAGAGTAATTTATGATAACAGGAGTTATACTACAAAGAGATGTACAATTTTCTATTTTTACTAAAATTTCACATTATTACAATTTTTCTTTTTAAATTTTTTTATTAAAAAGTACGTACAAAGAGCATTCTCGTTATTATTTATCTTCGAATCGAGATATAAGAAAAATATACACGTAACGAGATCAATCGTCGTCCAATCTCTTTCGTACATTCTTATTTCCTATCTTTCGTTTTTTGAACGTTCTTAACGACGAACCCTCGTCGTCGCTATCTCCCGTCGATATTGTCGTAATAGTTTTCTCTTTGAAGATTCTTTGACGCGGAGGTGGTTCAGATTTTTCGAAAGTGGGCAACTGTATTTGCTTTTGCTGCGGCAATTGAAGATCTACAGGTTTCCTTTCTCTGAAAAAAAAAAAATAGTATTATTACTCACGAAACGGTATATATATATATATATATATATATATGTATATGTATGTATATACACACATATATATCATATCTCTCTCTCTCTCTCTCTCTGATGCACACACACACACACACACACACACACACACACACACACACACACACACACACACACACACACACACACACACACACACACACACACACACACAGAGAGAGAGAAAGAGAGAGAGAGAGAGAGAGAGAGAGAGAGAGAGAGAGAGAGAGAGAGAGAGAGACAGACAGACAGACAGACAGACAGACAGACAGACAGACAGACAGACAGACAGACAGACAGACAGACACACACGCGCGCGCGAGTGAGTGAATGAATGAATGAGAGAGAGAGAGAGAGAGAGAGAGAGAGAAACATTGGAATATTTCCAAAAAAGCTTCCGCTTTATAAATAAATATTTACATGACTTTTACGGTCTCCCAGGATCCATAAGGTTGTTGAAATTCGGGAATACTGTAATCCCTCCTGTAAGGTTTCTCTTCTTCCTCCTTTGACTCTTGTTTAACAATAACCTCTTCACTGTCTTCCTCTTTAATCTGTACTTCTTGTTTTCTTTGTTGTTGTTGATTTCGAAATTCTTTCATTCTTTCTCGTTGGGAATTAGCTCTTTGTTCTTCGATAAGATCGGCTTTCTCGATCTCCTCTTCTTTTTTTAACTGCTCTAAAAGTTCTTCCTGAAGAGCTTGTTCCTTCACTTCCTCTTCTTGCTCGGCAAATGTCATATAACCCTCTTCTGGAGGTTCCCAGACTGATTCTAGAAATATGTGGAAGAAAAAAATATTTTTCTATAATATGGATTTCTATTTTCATTTTTTTTCTTTCTTTCTTTTTTTTTTTTTTTTTTTTTTTTTAATAACTAACAGAGAGAAGACTTTATTTCAATAAGAAAGTGATTGGTTAAGAATATAGTAGATATTAGGGTATACTTATCTAGACGCATATATACAGAGCGTTCTAATTGAAATTTCTCACGCAATTATTTTCCAAATTACAGCTTGTTTCAAGAAATATTTCAAATAGAACTTACCCTGTTTCGGGGGCGAGGGGGGGGGGGGGGAATCATCTTATTATGGTCACAAAAACACTCCAAGTGAGTCTACTTCCGACGTATCAAGATGACGTTTGTTTTCTTTCTATACGGAACCGTATGTTTTTATTTAGGTAGGTCTATTTAGGTCAATAAATTGGTCTTGGAATGAGCTGCACGCCTACTTAAATAAAACCCTACTGTTTCTATATGGGGGAGGAGAAAAAAAGGTCACTTTGTAATCTCGAAAGAAGAGTTGTAATCATCGTGAGATGTCGCCTCCCGCCCTCCACATCTCGAAACGGAATAAGTTTTATTTATTTTTTCGAACAAACTGTAGTTTGAGAAATAATTGCTTGCGAAACTTCAAACGAAACACTCTGTGTATATATATATATATATATATATATATATATATATATATATATATATATATATATATATGTATGTATATATGTATGTATATATGTACGTACCATTAGTTTCTATGTGCCAGTAGTAAGTGTATCCTTCGGGACTGAGAGCCTCATACCAAAGTTTCCTGACGGCTTTTCTTCGTCCATCGTCCTCTTGGGCCTTTTTTCTTTTTACCTTTCCTTTACTCGCTTTATTCTTCCCTTGAGTTTTATTCTCGACGCTGTTGGCACTTTGCTGTTGGCTCTTCGTATGTGACAACTTCGTCAAAGCCGTCGGATCGCAAGGATCAATTTCTTGGGGGAACTGTATACGATTTCAACGATAAAACGAAGAGTACGAAAAAATATATTTGTTCCAACAAATTGTAAAGCTATCTTTCTACTTTAACTTATTCGACCATCCGATCGAATAAGTCTATCTTATCTTCTTTGTCCTTTTACGTATCACACGATTTATGGAAAATCTATTCTAATCCACCATTGTACTAATGAATCAATATATCACGATGAGACAGAAATATATTATGCGTCGATACTCACGTGTCGATAATTATTCTGTTTGAATCTCGGTATTGTTTCCGGTGCAGCCTCTGGCATCGAATTCGCATTTTGTGGCGCCTGAAGGCAAACGAATTTTTCTAAAATATGTTTCAATTATAATAACTTTCAGGTTAAAAAAATTTTTACCGGTAACTTTAAGCTTTCCGATCGATTTAGCTTCTCCTTTATTATCCTGTCAGCCGTCATATCTCTCGTATTGTTTTCGACGTCCTTGAGATAAGCAGCCATGGCAGCCTATCGAAAGTTAATCGAAAGGAATTTTTGTTTTGTCTTGATTAATTAATTCATTACCTCGTTAAAGTCTTTGTTATGTTTATTAAAGGTATTTCTCATTAATATACGCACGTTTTCCATCTTCTTTAGATCGTCCTCGAATTTTTTGTTTAGTTTCGCCTGCTTCGCGCTGTTCTTGTGTATTTCCTTGAGCCTTTTACTGACATTTTCTTTGTGCTTCTTTCCGCCCTCGTGGAAGTCGATACTCGGTTTATTGTCAGCGATCCAACATTTACAAAAGTCACAGAATTTCCGTCCCTGGGACTTCCAATAATCAGCCCTGCAATAGACACATTATTAAAGTACAATTTCCTCGAAATCTCTCTTCCTCGGCAAAATATCTACAATTTTCCTTAGCGCATTGTTTTACAAATATTACAATTCGTCTTTCATATCTCTCAAGATATTACAATTCGATTTAAATTGCAGAATGCATATAATGCCATAAACGTAGACAGACATTCTCTGTCGTTTAATAACGTCATTGGCGATAAAAGTCTGGGAAGGCTTTTACGTTTTTGACCCATAACAATTTCCCTCAAAACCCCACCCACGTGTACCACTGTGATCCATTTACGTGCATATGCTTCGTTGTCTCGTACGTTATGATCGACCTCCTTTCT
Organism: Dolichovespula media; assembly: GCA_911387685.1. NCBI lineage: Eukaryota > Metazoa > Arthropoda > Insecta > Hymenoptera > Vespidae > Dolichovespula > Dolichovespula media. The sequence goes on from OU426851.1 coordinate 16,026,828, forward strand.
AATTTTATTTAACTCGTTAATGCATATCACGGTCGTAAAATTTGCAAGTTCTCTTTTTTCCGACAAAAATGACTTTTAGAGTATCTTCGCAAGAATGGGTGAGTGAGAGAGAGAGAGAGAGAGAGAGAGAGAGAGAGAGAGAAAATAAAAATTTAGAAAAATGTGCAGTATCCACATAATATTGGGAATGGACATAAATAGTATTATACTTACATAGCGTCTCTTTTTATATCGGCATCTTAAGTATTAAAGTAATTGGTTTTCTATAATTTGAAAACTAATAAATAACAAACTACATGATATTTTGAACTCTGTTACGTCGAAAGAATCATTGACCTTCAATTCGTCAAAATATACGACTATTTGATTTGTAAATGATGTATTATTATGATATGGAGTATGTGTAACCCCGATTAGTCGATCGTTAAAACTCTAATTATCTCGTAAACGATGTATGGTAGCAATTTTTAATTAGAAATAATTTCAATTGAATATAAGCACGGTTATATAAATATGCTAAAACGCGAAATTATAAGTATCCATTTAGAAAGAATTACATCGATCTCAAAAAGGTCACGAGAAGAAAAAAAAAAGTTGTCACATGCAATTTACATGCAACTGCTTCTAGAAACGTGCAAATCAATTAAAAACTTTCTTATAACTTCAGCCAGTCGCGAAATATTTCCTCCTCGAACGTTCGCAGACGGTACAACCTGCATATCATATGTGTCGTCGGAGTAAAGGAAAAGAAATTGAAAAAGAAAAAGAGGAAGAAAAAAAAGATAGGAATAACAGAAATCGAAGATTCGATTTGTCGTGTCTAATTTTAGATTGCTTTTGCATTAACATGGAAAACTAATTTGTAATAATGTAATATCCGTTAATTCAATACCTAATTTCACGATAAAGCAAAGAACTTTTTTCAACGTAGCCTGTTCCATTGTAATATGATATCTAAACGTATAAAAGGAAGCAATCTAACGATTCGTACCACACGCTAACCAGCACTTCATACTGCACTTTATGCAATGTTATTACAAGTATGGCCGTCGCGTAATGCGACGTCTACGTGCTACGACCATAAAAGAGAAAACGCAGGAGTAGTACTTCTCTCACACAAAATCACGATGTCGATGGTGAATACGTGATTCTCTGGTAAAGTACGTTAAAGTGCAATTAACAGTGATCGAAGCCATCAGTTAGTCATATAGAACGCGCGTTAGAGTTTTCATGTTGAAGGAGAAACTTTTAGTTAATTTATTTCCTTCTGACTTCGCTCGCTATGCATATCAGAATCGTGATGGAATTTAAAATCACACTTTTTTCTTTTTTTTTTTTTTTTGTTTGTTTTTTCATTCAAACGATATAACGTACACGCGTAAGAAATATCGTGCATGCATTACCACTTTTAATCTTCCAAAAGGCGACATGTTCAAGTAATTAACAATTTATTCCTTTATTTTTTATGAAAAAAAAAAAATATATATATTTTTTTTTATGAAAACAAAAAAAATATATATTTTTTTTATGAAAACAAAAAAATATATATATATTATTTTTTTTATGAAAACAAAAGAATATATATATATTATTTTTTTTATGAAAACAAAAAAATATATATATATTACTTTTTTTATGAAAACAAAAGAATATATATATATTATTTTTTTTATGAAAACAAAAAAACAAAAAAAAATATATATATATATGTATATTTAAAACATAAACGATCGTCGTACGATACAAAATAAAAGATAAATTTTGTTCTTTCGTATGTTTTGAAAAGAGAGGAATAAAACAGACAATAATGCAACGACGACAACAAATTTCCGTAAACATAGGAGAGCAAATCAAGGAGGTCAAATATTTATTCGAACTCGAATGTTTCTTCGTAAGCCAGTATATTTCATTTTACGTAGACGTTTAAAGATATATATATATATATATATATATATATATATATATATATATATATATATATACATATATATATATATACACATACATACATACATACATACATACACACACACACACACACACCGTCTATCCAAAAGGAAGAGAATAAAATCTCCGAGAGATTTTCTCACAAATTCAACGGTTACAATCTCCTCTAGCTATATTATGTTGCTCGCCTAATTTACAGAAGTAGGAAGGAGAAAGGTGAAACGTAGGGGGAGGGGAACGTTGATAAACCAAGAAAATTCTTTTCTCGTGTGCAAAGAGAAGTGCGAATTAGTTGGCAATTAGCCGTCGACCTTACACGACCTGAAGAAGTACATGCACTTGGCCTTTGCATCTCCGTGTGTATGTGTGTGTGTGCGCGTGTGTGTATTATATTCAGAAAAGGATTAAGAGATTCGTTGACAAACAAAACGAGAAAGAGACAGAAAGAGAGAGAGAGAGAGAGAGAGAGAGAGAAAGAGAGAGAGAGAGAGAAGGATGCAAAAATATTTGACTCGACGAAATTCTAGTTAATATAAAAATGTATATATCCGGTAATTTTAGGATGCCAAATGCATTTTCAAGATCATAGTACGAGTGCCAATTACGAGAAGCCAATTAGAAGCTACGTCGAATTATCGTCTAAAGAATTTGGCTTGTTTATCGGATTAAAGTAGCAACGAACACAACGCCCACAGAACGAAAAAGATACATACATACATACATACATATACATATATATACATATAACAGATATATATATATATATATATATATATATATATAAACAATATATATTATATATATATATATATATATAACAGATATATATATATATATATAAACAATATATATTATATATATATAACAGATATATATATATATATATATATATATATATATAAACAATATATAAAAGCAGAAGGAAAGTCAATTGTGGAAATATACGTCGGAAATAAAGATAAATTTTTATTAACGAAGAAGGAAGAAAGAAGAGATAAAGTTAGAATTGGAAGAACCGGTAAGTTTTTCTTCATCTCACATACCTACGTGTACCTCTACTATTTACTCGAGCGGAGTTTAATCTTTCGGACGAGAGAGAGAGAGAGAGAGAGAGAGAGAGAGAGAGAGAGAGAGAGAGAGAGAAATCTCACTAATCGATTATTCTTCAATCCGTTCGCTTCCAATTACGGGCTCGTTACGTCGAAATTAATCACGAATTGCATAATTTCTCGATCGAAACATAATCTCGTGAACTACGTATAATACGTTTTCAATTATATCGCATCGCATTGAAATAACAATCATAATAATATAAATGACCTGTTATTGTTTGTTTTTTTTTTTTCTGAAAACGATAAAATATAACATCGAAACGATGGAAAAACGGTTCATTTTGATCAAAGTTCCGTCAACTTTCGAAAGATGATAAATATGTACCAATAGGTATTATCGACGATAAGAAAACGTTGAAACGTCACTCTTTTATAACGATCTAATTCATAAGAATAGATCGTGACAGGAGAGGTTCCATTAAAGCGAGCATCGATGAATTACGATAATGGACGAGCGAGCCAGCATGCTCGGATAAGATCTCGCGAGATCAATACTCTAAGATTTCAAGGCACACGTTGCTTGGCCAATTTCCAAAATAGCTACAACACACATCCACACTCGTTTCATTTCCTCTTTTTAAGCTCCACTCATTTTCTCTAGCTCAGCCTTGGATGTCCTCAATGTGTACGAGCGATGCATACGCTTAGACTCACGTTGGTATACTTTAGAATCTATCCGTGTACCTAAATTTACTAGATCTATGATTTCGGACTAAACATTTTCAGATCATAGGCTCCCACCACTGTTTTGCCACTCTAGTAGTGTATATCTTCGTCTCTTTCTCTCTCTCTCTCTCTCTCTCTCTCTCTCTCTCTCTCTCTCTCTCTCTCTCGCATACAACTCGACCGTAGGCAACAGGTTTGATTCCGTTACGTGCAAGCAAAATCGATAATCACCGAACGGAACAGATTTATATGTGTAGATATCAGGATAAATCTCGAGACAAGATGAGACGAAGCTAATCTTTTAATCCTTTTAAGGGGAATTCCTAGGAATGAAGATTCTATTTTATTTTCTTTCTTTTTTTTTTCTTTTTTCCTTTTTCTTTGGCGTTTTCTCCTTTAGAACGATGATCTCAAGCCGCGAAATTTATTTCCTATATTCATTTGACATTTATCACGTTGATTAACAGAGTAATTTTACATAAATTTATTCATATAAGTCATTAATTCATATAAATTAATTAAACTCGTCTCAAATAGATTTTATAAATTTTTTTCAAATGATAAGAATTACAAGAGAGATTATATATATTATTAGCAGGTGTACTTTCTTCGATCTTTCAGATATCACAAAAGAAATCTTGAAAACGTGTTTCACATGAAAACCAACAAAATTGAATGCCGGTTACTTGTGTTGTTTAAAACTAAACCTACAGATCTATTTTTACTATATCGATATGACGAATACTTGAAAAGAGTACTTCGTTCGTTATTACGTTTAATTCGTTATATTAGTTACAAAAATGAATAAAGAAATATCAGCCTTTGGTTAATATATCTTTAATGATTATGATTTTATATAAATATAATAATAAAACTCGAAATTTTTAATAACGTCCCATTGATGGGTTTGGTGGTCTAATTATTAATCATATATTTAAAAAAAAAAAAAATAATATTTTTTATTCGTCGTTTACCACAAGAGAATCATTTATGACGCGGAAATAGTCGAATTTCTTCTAACCTAAACGTTTACATAGGCCGAATGGATGCGTCACAAAATTGTACGAGTTCGTATTTGAAGTGCGTCGTAAAAATAAGAGACTCGGTTGAAGTGTACTAATGATGCGTCCATAACTAGCTTGCTAGGCTAGGTACCTGATGACACTATCTATAGAACCGTGCCACTATTAATACGGTCTATTATTAATAGAGCTCGGTCTTGGGACGGTTGTGATTCCTCGATGCAATTTGCATCGTCCCTTTGCTCGTCAAAAGGCGAGAGAGCCACGTCACGTTTCCCACGCAGGTCAAATACGTGATAGTATAATAAGGATAATAAAATAGAATCTTCTGGCTATTCGACTTGGCTTAACACATGCCAAAAGTCTTTTGTCGAACTACTTAGTGATCTTATCGTTTATATCGTAAGAAAAATTACAAAGGATTCTCGAATGCATTCGAACGAATTCATTTAATAAATGTTAAATGTATTAAATAATACTATCGATTCTCATTTTTTAAATTAAGAAATTAAGGGGGGTGAGGAGAAGAACATAGACATTCGTATGAAAAATTTACGAATAATTTTGTTTTGTTTTCGTATATAGTACGTACGTATGTGTGTTTGTGTTTATGTATATTTACAATAAAGAACAAGAATAAGTTCGTAATGTCGTAAAGTAAGTCGTACGAAAGAAAATTTTGTCGGTAAAGAAAGTGCATCCACATGGATGCATCCGAATCGTTCCAGGATGTAACTTATCATCAGAAAGTTTTTTTTTTTTTTTTCTTTTATTTGCCTTTCGTAATCCAAACGAATGCGTTTCGAATAACGAGGGAATGGAAAAGCGAGAAATTTCATTCATTTTTAACGATGGAGCGAGTGTAAAAAAAAAAATCAGTGAACAAGAAAAGCTTTTCGAGAACGTTTGATAAATTTTTCTCTAAATTAATCTTTTTATGTTTTTCCTCTTTTTTGTGTGTGCGTGTGTGTGTGTGTTTTTTTTTTAATATAGCAGATACTTTTGAAAGTATTTACATGAAAAATAATCCTTTTGTTTAATTCGATAAATTATTATTCAAAGTTATTTTAACGATAGCGTTAACTTATACTATCTTTCATGGTTTATCAATACTTATATTTACTGAAATCCGTTTATAACAAGACGTTAAAGTTGTACACAGAGCGCGACCGATTAACGAAGTAGATATACTAACCTTGTTAAGTGTACTATTGGCGGTCTATCATAAGGTTTCTAACAAGGTCGCAAACGAGCCAGACTTTGGTGTGTCGTTACAGCTTGGCTCCTAGTCAACTTGAGCGTTCGTTTAACGATACATAATGTTATTTAAGTGCCCTAAACTTCTCCGAAGTAAAACAATAATTGGAATATTGATCGAACGTAATATTTATTTTTCATTTCTAATAATTAAACTTAATCTTTAATGGAGATTATCGAAACTTGTCGAAATTGTTTAATATTTAAAGAAAATTCGTACGTTTCCAAAGTTCAAGAAAATGTGTAAAATACGTTTTGAAATATCATTGACATTTCAATAACTTATCTACGAACAGTTGTGGTAATAAAGAAGTTGATCGATGAATTCCCTGCACTTTTCCAAACAGATTTTCACCATCGATCATTTCGTTGATATCGCAAGTCGCTTATGCGTCCTATAGAGATATAGTTATTAATCAAAGCATGGATATAAAGTGACTATCCGTTTTCACGTTAGTTTCTGACCTTCTACGTTACAAGAAATATATCATCAAAAAATCCTATCAATCTGAATACTTGATTGCGACAAACTCGTTAAAGTTCGTATTTATAATATATATTTTTTTAATTATAGGTATATATAAATTAAAATTATATATATATATATATAAAATTTTAATTATACATACATACATATAAATTATATGTCATTAGATGTAATAAATAATAATATAATAATATTATATATTATTGTATTAAAAATATTATATGTTTAGTTAGATATTTTACTAACGTTAAAATTTATTGAATAGATGTTTTTATGATGTATAAACTGATACATATAAAACTTATGGTAACCAATTCGGGTTTGGTCCATGGCCGAGAAACGGAATGGCCACGGCACATATACATGTACCTTTAAATGATTCGATATATTTAGACACTTTTAAAAATATATGCAGAGTTAAATAAAAAAAAAAAAAAAAAAAAAAAATTATTAATTGAGAGATAATTCAGCTAACGTTTTTCGAAAAAGCTATTCTTGCTAATTAATTTTTAAATTCATTTATTATAGTTTATTCGCAACCAACCATGTCCAATACACGTGAGAACGGACAGCTGTTAGACTATCGTTTTTGTTGGACGTACTCTTTGTCGACCGTTCGTTCCGAACTGTTGCGGATTCGACGTACAAAATATACGTCGATAAATTTTATCTTGAACTCTTGGACACCGATCGTCGAACGACAATTGTCCCGTGATATTTCGTCGTTAACACATTAATTGTCGCTCAAAAATTTAATCGAAAAACAGAAAAATAGAATGCTATATGTGTAACTCTAAATGCGACGAAAATTATCCGCTCGATTCTCATTAATTTACTCATCAAACGTATATACAACAATTCTATTTTCTTTCAATTTCTTTTCATAAATCATGTTTTTTTTATTCGTTAAATTTTATAACATCTTCTACATTCAATTACACGTATTCCAATAGATTTTTAATATAATTGCGATCAATTAGATACATTTTATACAAATTAATTTTATTCCTATTCTTAAATTTATCTTTTTATTTTTATTTTATTTTTTTTTTATTTATTTAACGTCTATTTTTAAACATCCAAGTGAATACTATTGTCAGCCTTTATATATTCATTTCCCTTTATCCTTCGGAACTTTATGGTTTAGCATCAATTTTTCTCTTTCTCGTCTTTATTTCATTTAAATGTAAATAGAAACACTGAAACATTTCTACTTTGATATTAATGTACAATTATGATAGAGAATTTAAGATCGACAGGAGATAGAGATAGAAAGAGGGAATCTTAAACAATGTCGGAATACTAATTATAATACTTTCGTGCTGAACTGTCTCAATAATGCAAGGACGTCGCGCGTGTCCGTCGAGTACAGATATTAATGACGAATAATTAATTCCGTCTTAGATGGAACTTTCCTCTCGAGAGCTCTGAATTCTGTAGAAGGATGCAGAGATTGGCCTGGCTTGACGTTCTTCGTGTCTATTAATTTCAAAAGGATAAAGGAGTACAAAGTTGAGGGATCATGAATTAGAACGACGATAAGGTATTGTCGACTAATTCCCGTCGAATCTTATTAAACTTATGTTTTTATTTATTTATTTTTATAAATCCTCAAAAATGTTTCTTTCCTCTAATAAACATACATCCATCTCCCATTCTTTCTGTCCTATCTATTTTATCGCCACAAAGACTACATATTATTGGGCTTCTTTTCTTTTTTTTTGTTTTCTCACACCAAGTTTTTTTTTTTTCCGATTAGGGTGTCGGCCTTCGTTATCGTAAATCTCTCGATTTATCTTCGCTGACAGAAACGGTTCTAAGGGGATAAAAAAAAGAGGACCATGGTGTACGGAGTATTTTTTTCTTCTCTCGGAAAAAAGCAACGTAATAGCTCCCGTGAGAACGAGAGAGAGAGAGAGAGGGGAGGGGAGAGAGGGAGAGAGGGAGAAAGAGGGTAGGTAAGAAACGAGTCAACCCTCAAAAGTCTCGCCAAAAAATTTTTCCCCGAACTCAGCATATTACGTTACTGGTCAATGAAGGCTATCAATTTCAAGATGGAAAGGAGATATATAGTAATGTTAAAAATTGACCCAGATATGCATGTGGCGTTAATGTACGAGAAACTATAAATGCGAATAAAAGGAATGATTCGTCGACGATAAAAGTGTCATCGTTTATCATAATTTGCACATTACGTTGTTACGTCATTTTTCATAGGAACATTATACTAATATTTTCGAATTGTCACAGTCATTCGTTAAATTATACATTTTTTTTTGTTTATAATTGGATTTAGATAGTATATATATATATATATATATATATATATATATATATGTATATATATATATTTTTGTATTGCAATTTTAAATAGAAGATATCGAGGTTAAAATGTAAATGATCTCGAAAGCTCGTAAAATTGTCTTTTAAAGGAACGTTCCAAGTATCGTGTTAAGTTTATGTCCTCTTCCGTGGTGGAATCGAAACGAAAGGCGATATACCGTGAATGTGTGACAAAATCGAGTCGCGAAAATTGTGGCTATCATGAATGAAAAATGGTTGCAAAGAGAAATCGTAAGCTAAATCGTTTTATGCCGTTTTTATGTGAAGTCTTCCAAGAAACAAATATTCAGCCGAGACAATTGGCTTGCATCCAATTATAACGTTCGTTCGGCTAACTTCTTCTTCTTCTTCTTCCTCCTCTTATTCTTAGATTTCTATCTCTTTCTCATTTGCATAAGTAAATAGATAACAACTCGGGCATTCGTTGAAATAAAACGGAGCGAAAAAGTGAAAAAATAAATAAATAAACAAACAAATAAAAGCATAATATTTGGACGATAGAAGGCTGTTTTTCGTCGTGCAACGAGTAGAGGAGAAGTCGAGCCTGTGTGCTCGGAAATGAATTAAAAAAAAAAAAAAAAAAAAAGAAAAACCCGATGATTATTTTATTGGTCGGATCGATAGGTAATGTCGATATTAGTAATGTTATTTATCTAAACATTAAATGCTACAAAAATTCAATATTAATTGCCGAGCCGAGCAAATAAATTTATTTCCATTACATTTTAATGGGATACGCATATATATCGCATAAGAATGTCTCGCATGTTAATACTAACAATAAATTCATTATCGGAAATATTTCCGATCATCAAATACGATAAAAACGAAGTTCATAGTAACGATTCAAATTAATATCGTCGAATTCGATTAGTGTCCGAACTAATAACGAAATATTCACGATCACAGGAGAGTTCGTTCGTTTGTTCGTTCGTTCGCATGGGAATTCTCGAACAACGGTGGGAACGCACGGGCACACTATAGCTCATGGCGTTACACGTTCGCATCTAACTCGAAAATTTATTCCGATTTCAATTTTGCCATCCGCACGGAATCTACGGGGGCAAAGTAGGACGATGATTCAAACGAGTTCTCCCGGATTACGGAGTAAAAAAGTGGATCGGATGATTGCTATCCGTCGAGAGAGAAAAAGATAGAGATAGATAGAGAGAGAGAGAGAGAGAGAGAGAGAGAGAGAGAGAGAGAGAGAATGAATTGAAGTAGATTCTCTTTGGGTCGTACTCTTTCTTGCAGCATTTTTTATTTATTTTGAAGTGGGCATCGATCTTTGAAAAAAAAGAAGATACTTCGTTCAATATTTTTTGTTTTGTTTTGCTTCAACCTCTTCTGTGACGCCATATAACTTTGAAGTTACACAATCATAAGTATACGTTTCTTTTTTCCCTTCTTTTTTTTTTTTTTTTTTGAATTTTACTTCTTTCTTATCACAAAACTATTCATTTATTATTAGTTGATATTCGAAAGTTAGTATTTTCCAAATTCATACTTATAAGTTTCATATCATATAATATTTTCATTTAAGTAGGAAAAGATGAATTGATCGACAATATTAACAAATATTTTTCTTATTATTATTTTATAATAATACGTAAAAACGATACTTTCTTATCATCTATAGGAACGAATCCATCATCCGTTAACTAACTTTATTTATATCGTAAAACGCATATATATTGTCGTTAACACATAATAATACGCTTTTTGAACGTTATGTAAGAATGAATGAATGAAAAAAAAAAAAAAAAAAAAAAACAGTTTATTATTACCAAGATTAGAATCAAAAGTGCTTCTCTTGCCATCTCTTTCGCCTCTCTATTTTTTTTTTTTTCTTTTTCTTTTCCAACGACCGAATTCACGTGTCCTAACACGATTCTCTTCCTAACCGGCTACTACACGAGGCTTGCTTCTGACAACCGGCTCATGATATATAAAGATATTTATATGCTGAAAGCAGTTTACCGACGGCAGTCGGGATAGCGGATGGAAAAAGAAAAAAGGAAAAAAGAAAAAAAGAAAAAAAAAAAAGGGAAAAGGAAAAGGAGAACTTTTGGCCGGAACAAAAGCAGTTGAATGAAATGCCGTGGAGTGTTAACGACAGACTAAAGCTAACGCTGAGGTTTTATAGAGTTACGTCACTAATGAATGATGTGCCGACTTGTAATCCAATTTGCTTGTTGATTTATATACCGGACAATTAATGGGGCGTAGAGTTGTGGAATGTTTCTCTGAATCTATCATCGATTGCACGTACTAGCGTATGCTATTACGTAGGATGATCTCTTATTTTCTTAATACATTGCGTATTTTTATTTTTCTTTTTCATCTTTTTACTTTCTTTATTTCTTTTCTTTTATTTTTATTTTTTTTATTTTTTTTTTAATGGATAACAGGACATCATAAATTTAAAAGATTATCTTCTCGAAAGATCATTATTTTCAATGTCTTCTGGTTTAAAGGACTTTCGGAGTCTTTAAAAAGTTGTTTTAAATATGAAGAAAAGAGTAATCTCTACTGAAAGATTTATTCGACCGATTTCGTCGTTATGATTTTGTTAAAAATACATATCAACAGAGACATATATATATATATATATATATATATATATATATATTTTTTTTTTTATGGATAAAGAGACAAACGTTATAACGATAACATGATGAAAGCATTTCTGTGTTCGAAAACACTCTCAAAGGGTGAATGGGGTAGAAAAAAAGGAGACTGTCCAATGTAAAATGTAAATAAAAAAAAAAGAAAGAAAGAAAGAAAAGTATATCTTATTCATTCGCACAAACAAATTCACGATAATCAGCGATATAAAAACTCGCGTATTTAAAATGAATATTAACGAATTTTTGATAACCCCTTTTTTCAATTGTCGTCATAAAATATCACACGTGATTATTAGATATTATTTAACAATAACTAATTAATTAATAATTGAAAAAAGATATCAACTTGAAGTTCAAATATTATTGAAATTTTGCGTGAAATTGATCGAACGAATGTAAAGGCTGACAATCGTTCATTTATATTCAAGATAATTGGAAGCTTGAGATTCAATTGCGATCAATCAGCATGGTTTGTTGTTCATCATTGGCCATTGATAATGATTATGAACGATTCATCGAGAGATCATGATTTCGTGGTTCATTTATTTGCCTTCGAACACTCACGAAATTCATTTGAAAATTTCTCCCCGTTATCGCCATATATATTATTATAGTCGAGTATTACGTGTATCTCTAATCTCTAATACCTTCTTCTGCATACATATTATGTACACCTCGCGTACTACATTTAATCCATATTGGCTTCGAATACTTGCGAACGTATGTCGATCTTGAGAGTCTTCGAATTACAAACCAATATCTATAATCTTTTTTACATCACCTATTTATTTTATAACATAAAAAGAAAGAGAAAGAGAAGAATTTGTTTCACATGGAAATAGTAAATCTTTTTTTTTCTTAAATTCGATCGCTTAAATAAACGGTAAATTTTAACAAATTTTAATTAAAATGATACATATATCTTTAATAACAAGTACAAAGAAAATATTGCAGAGAAAAGTAAGAGAGGGTCAAGTGTTTGTGTGTGTGTGTGTGTGTGTGTGTGTATGTAGTCTGAATTTCATATATAATAGCTTATATGCGAAGGGACTCTGTTTCCTCGCGAAAGAAAACGAGATATTGCACGTACGTTTTCATAAGGAACGTGTTAACCGCGTTTTATTCTAAGACAAGTGGCTACATTTTGTCGTTAATTCGACAGATTCTCTTTGGGGGGGGGGGAAAGGAAAATAAAAATAATATATGCTAATTCATTAATTAAAAAAAAAAAAATAACCTGTATAACGAGATTATTTAATTATCAAAAAATTAATAATTTTGGTTATTCAAACAAAAGACGATCAATTAAACGTATTTCCATATTTCGAAAACGCTATAATGATAAATTCTATGATAACTAAGAATTTATTATCGGCAATGCACACTCGTTAAGATAATTATCGTTGATTTTGTTAATTTCAATAATTGACAATAATCGTAAGACGCTCATTAACGTTGAAACGTTATTAAAACCGAATGTACATTTTTGGCAAATGAATTCGATCCGAATAAGGAGACGCAAGAGAAAAGAAAAGAATGTGAATTTATAATTGGCTCGAGGTAAAATTAGAAACAAAGAGCGTTTTCTTTTTCGTTAGAATACAATACGTACAATGTATTGTATCTGTGTTGTCTCTTGGTGTCGATCTCGTTACGGTGCCATTGCACTCTTTTCTAATAGTATTTTCGTGATAGTCGGATAATCGGCCCCTCTAAGGGTTAATTTTCATGAAAGAGTATAATTAACGATTTTAATTAACGAACGTGAGCGTACGAATTGTAAATTAAGACGTTGCGATCGAGTAAAACACGTTTTACAATTTGATTATATACGTATAGTAATTTATTTTTACCATCATTGTTATTGAAGAAAAATAAAAGCGGCATACGAATTAATAAATAATATAATGAAATAATAATATAACACAATAAATGGCATATAAAATAGAATCGGTATATAAAATAGACGATAAACATCATAAGGATGTTAAATAAGAGTGAAAAAAAAAATATATACAAATCAATTAGATTTGTAATCTGAGGAATCATGATAGGATACGTTTTACTCGCACATCAGTCAGTTAATTCCTTCGTTTCTTTTGAAAGGAAAACCCCTCTATCTTGTGACTTCTACATAGAGTACATATCTCTGACAATCGAACATATCATTTTTCACTCTAGGAAATACTACGCTCATAGACAACACATAGACCCATCTTGAGGGGTTAAATACACCTAAAGGCTACAAAAGAAAAAAAGTCTTTTTACGATTTTTTTTTTTTTTTATTTTCTACATGTAACTTATCTCATTAATAAAAAGTAATTAAATATATATGGCAGGGTGTACTTTGGAAAATATCTTCCAACAAAATTATTCAAACGATCTTCTTGAAGTTATCGATGTTAAAATCAAGCAAAGTCGTTTTATACGGTGTTTGCAGAGTCAATAATATCTCTTCAGGATATTATCAAAAAGGAAAAAAAAAAGAAGACAAAGAGCCCCAAGTAAAAGTACATTTAAAAAAAGTTCAACTTCAAGAAGACCATTTTTAATGTTTTCATTTAATAAAGAAATATAAGTGATTGAATTTACCGTGCAATTTCCGATAAAAAATTTTAATAGTTTTTTGAATGATTAAAAAAGAAACCACGGCTCTGTAAAAAATGTCTGTATAACAATAAAAATTAGATAATGATACGAGAAATAATTGTGCCAAATTTCATTCAAATCGATTCAAATAAGTTTTCAAAATATCACTGGCATCGATTTGAAAAATATTGTTTGTAGAAAACAGAGTTTAAATTTTAAAGTGAATGTAATGTTGAACTCGATAGGGTAGACTTCAAACCGCTATAATAACTTTGTCAATTTTTTGAATTTTTCGAATAAAATTTGCAGAAAATATTCTTAAAGGATAATGTTAATATATGTATATGTATCGAATAAAAATATTATTCAAAAGTATTTTGTTAATTTCCAAGGTGTATGTAAATCCTTCAAGGGCAATTTGAAGGACAAAGTATCTATGCAGAGTAAGCAAAGACTGGTATATCATTTAAAGCAGCGTTTCTCAACCTATCGGTCACGGTTCAATATTGGGCCACGTTAAACTTTTCTTTTCATACGCCACGAAATGATGATTTGCGTCGAAGCGAAGAAAGTTATTAGAATGTAATTTGTAAAAAAATTTTCAAAAAGTTTTCCCCGAAAACGTTCTTGCAAATTCGCAAGAATACTCTAATAACTGATCTCTCTTTAAGATAATATACAGATAAGATGGTTAAATGTTGATCTAAAGCACACCAAACCGTATTATAAACTATGAACTTTACATTATGTCGATTGATGCGTGATTAAATAATAGTATTATATAAATATATACGTATATACGCGCGCGCGTATTTACACACACGTACACACACGCGCGCGCGCGCTCTTGCGCATATTCATATGTATACGTATACATGTTTAACTAGATAAATATGTATATATGCATATTAATATTTACATTTGTATGTTATATTTGAGGTATTTACATATTTATATACCTATGTATGTATATATATATATATATATATATATATATATATATATATATATATAATATATACAACAAATTTTCAAAAGCCGGTAAGATTAATTTAATTTTACAAATTATTAATAATATTGGACGCGAAATGAGACAAATTTTCCGATTTCCTTATAAAATCGTATTTTCGCCGATATTCACCGATCAACCAGCTTCTCGAAGATTTTTACGAGACGATAGATAAAAATTGATTTACTCGTAAAAATGCGAGACAAGTAAACGTTTTCACGGTTCGCACTATTTACATGGAAATTTTGTGCAAGCGTTATATCCGAGAATCGTTGCATCTCATGTATGAAATATCATCAAGAATCCAGACAAGAGTTTTTGATCGTACATTGACTACTACATCGATAAGAGACTTGCGAACCTTCAAATTTCTTGCCATTTGTCGAACGTATATTTTCTTTTTTTTATTTTTATATTGCATTGCAATTAAATAAAAAAAAAAAAAAACAAACAAACAAACAGTTTCAATGAATTCTCATTGACGATTAAGAAAAATAACGGATGATAATGTTTATACGTAATAAACTATATCGAGGAGACCTTGAAGGTAGTCCTTGGGAAACATTCCTAAAATTTCCGTAACTTGTTAAAATCATCGGGGAGATCGCGCTGTGCTGTTTACATTTCATATTGAAAAGTGCCAGAGCATTGAGCCGTGTTGCGCTATTGATGATGGTGCGTTCTGGTCTATCAACGTGTATGAAAAGAAATCGTTATCACGCCGCTTGTTACTTTTTATTTGAAGAAATTTTTTTCGCATAGGTACATTATGTAATAAGACTGTATTATCAGTTGGGTCGAGAGAAGGCCGACAATATCATGATAGAGACGATATATCATTCTTTCTTTCTGGATGGAAGGGGAGGATGGAATAAGCCTGTTCATCATGCGCAGGCGCGACGATTCTTTCAATAAAACAAAGCAAGGATCCTAACTCACGTCCTAAACACACGCACGCTATTTGGTACAGTCATAAATTTATTAATTTAATTTATTATATTCTTGAAAATTCGAAGAAAATATTTCTATTATATTATTAATATATATATATATATATATATATATATATATATATATCTCATAGATATATATATATATATATATATATATCTTTATAGATATATATATATATATATATATATATATATATATATATATATATATATATATATATCTCATAGTCATTCCTATGAAGATGGATAATTTTATTTAGGGTAATTCAGAGTATAATGGTCCTGACAATTATTATAACAAAATTTTAGAACGATACTCGTTGTTTTATTTTCTATTAAGAAATTAAATTAAAAGTTATTCGTAATATAGAAATGAAGTATTTTCAAAAGTTTACTTATTGTTCTTTATATCGTAATTTGTTAACGATTCAACAAAAATATAATGACTTTTTTTTTAATACAGTGCGCTGTCATAATATTGAAAGATCATATTTATATATCCTACGGTGAGATATTGTAGTAGAATTATCGAGAAAAAAAAGTAAATGAATCATTACTCCCTGATTTTCGGGTTAAATAGGTTTATTGATCCATCGGGGTCATCGACTGGGATGGTTGACCTATCACCAAATTATTTTTTTTTGGACGTCTATAAGACATAAATCCGGCTGCTTACGACAATGATGGATTTTTATTCTTTGCATTAATCACCCTTAATGGCGCATGTCTATTATGCGCTTTCTTAAATGAAGAATAACAATCGGAACATGTGCCCCATATAATTGAAGAAGATACGAGGGAAAATAAAGAATCAAAACCTGGCTCAGCTGGTTCCTCGCAGGCTATTAATAAGAAGACATCCTTGACAAACACGCCAGACAGAACGGTTTAATTCAATCCCCAATACGTCATCAGGTGTGGTTCAACGAATTAGAAGACGTAGAAGAATAAATAGTTTCAAGCGCCAAAGTAACAAAACGTGTTAAAAATTTCGCCAAACTGAAACGTAAAAACGAAGAAAGTTTCGAGGAAGAAAATAATGCTGAATGCATCGGAAAGGAAACGACTTAATTCGACGTGTGAGATATAATAAATGGTTTAACGAAGGATATTCAACATTTAGTAAATTCGAGTGATACTTGCGGAGAAGTTACGTTAGAATAATAATACTTCTTTTTGTTATGTTTAAAATCTTTTTGCTTTTTACTTGGACCATGACACCCTGAATCATGTGTCATTTCATATTGAAGTCCGAGTGAGATGACCTTGTGCGTCGAAAATGGAATTTATTAGTATTTTTATTTTTGATTTTATTTATTTTTTTTTTTAAATCAAGGATTATTTTCTAGTTTATCCTGACATTACAATTTCTCGCGTGTCTATTTTTACGAATATATTTTTCTGCTTTGAATAAAGATTAAATATAAAATGTACTGAAGTTTAACAAAAAAGAATGGATCATGACCACTTCCCGACTTACCCGTTATATTTTATTAACCTTTATTACCTTTATATAATGTATCCTACTTCTATTTGCATCTACAATGGTTATATAATTTGGTTTCCCATTGAACCATCTGCGCGTAACATCTTGCACATTACGGATGAAGTAAATAACTTTTTTGCGACCTGACTTCATCGGTGACCATCCTTTCCACTTATGGAGGACTGGCAATGTAGCCTTATTACATAAATAATTTTTTCCAAGAGGCCCCGTGCGCGCGCAAACACAACCCTGATTAATTTAAACCTCTATTACAATTTATTACATTTCTCCTCGACTTTACAAACTTTCGATAATATTTTTTGCGCTTACCATAGAATTAAGATTTTTGAATGAAAAGCGAAGGAAGCATAAAGGTTGATATATTAATACAAACTTGATCCTCGAAGACTACCCTTCGTAGGTTAACGTCGTACATTAACTTCGTTCCTTTTATAAAGACCCTACAATTAAGGTTTAATTCGAATCCATTGGAGTTTTCATCGAAAACCTCACGTTGATTAATATAACGAGATTGCAGTAACATGATCGAGTGGATTTAAATTGCGCATGGTTTGTCTCCGTAAACAACGGAACGGTGTTATTCGAGTTGACCGTTTCTATCTCGTGAATTAGCGAAACGTTATAATAATGTAAAATACCAGAGGCAATATAAATCTACATATATGGATGTGTATATATGTTTGTTATATATATATATATATATATATATATATATATATATATATATATATATATATGTATTATACATGGACGTTGTTATTTACGTATGTATGCTTCATGTATTTACATATGTATACACACATATATTGTATATATCTGTCGTCGTGTTTAACGCATTTAAACATCTACGCAAACAACATCCGCTAAATGTAATTACGTATATATTATACATTTTCTCAATTTTCACAAGTCACATGAATTTGATTTTAGAAATGTATTTAAAACAATATATATATATATATATATATATATATATATATATATATATATACACATATTTATTAGAGACAGGTTAGACGTGACCCAGTAGCAATATTTTTCGGACGAGAAGGAGAATTTACATAAAGAACGTTAGGAAAACGATCGAGGATGGAAAAGATTTATGTGATCGAGCAAAGGTGCAGCCACTTCTTCCACAGAATCGAAACCAGCCGCGTTCGCTTTTCCTAGAATTTGCATAATCGATTGTCAAACCCCTGCCTGAATCTTCAGGTAATGTCGAGAGGTATCCGTTACGATCGTTCGACCTCTTTTCTAGATCGAAATAGATGCGAATCTAATCGTCATGATTTGTCTGCACGCGCGAGCATTTCGCATCTTCTTTTCTCTTTTCAGAGAACGTTTATATTTATTTATATTCGATCGAACTGACGAATAAAAGGTAATCACCCGTTGGATCGAATATATAATGAATAGATCTAATGATTCTGAAAATATTAGAACGTCCATTTGGAAAATATCTTGTCATGGCACGATTAATAATTCAACGATAATTTTTTTCGTCTATACTTGTTTTTTTTTTTTTTTTTTTTTTTTTCCTTAACGACATTACCAATGGAAGCATAAAAAGTCCAACATCACGAATGACTCTCGACATTTTCTTTTACATTTTTCACTCGTAAACCCGAAATTAAATGACGTACATTTAAAAACAATTGATCCTACCATTTCATTATTGAATTCTCCCCTTCCCTATATCTCTTTCGTATTCATGAGAGAAAAAAGGAAAGGAAAAAAAAAAGAAAAGGAGTCTCCCTCTCCTATAGTCGATAAAAAGGTTCTAAAAAAAAAAAAAAAAAAAAAAAAGAAAAAGGAACTATCGAAGGTATTAGATTTATCGTAGGAATCAGATAAATGGAACGAAATTGGATACGTGCATGGATGAGAAATAATGGATAGGGTCGTACGGAATGAACAATTTTGTCGATCCTTCGACAAAAGCCCCGATCGACGAGAAGACGAAACAAAAACAGTCGTAAAATAATCACGACCTTCCGCGCCGATCTACGAAGAGACCCCTCGCGATCGAGTGATGTTATTTCTGGAATATTTCCCGCTCGGCCGAACGTTTACACGAGTATGGGAGTTTAAACGGGTTCGATGTCAAGATAAATATTATCAACACGTGGCGCGCTCCCTAAATCACGCCGCGAGACGTCGATTTCGATCGTCAAACGAGAAACTCCGAGTAACTCGACGACCTGCTTTTCTCGAACAATTTGCATAGCAAAACGATTGTCGAGCGCTTTTACACTTATAGTCCGAGAGAATTTCACTATATCTTTACCGTTCAGATCATTTTCAGATCGTACCACGTTCTTCCATCGGCTAAGATTTTTATCATAGTTAGTTGACCGGTACCTTTCGCTATGACGTTCCAATCTCACGATATTATCTCAAAAGAAATATAAACCTATCCATTAAATAAAATCCAACGTTTTTGCCAGATTGTGATCTCTGTCGGACGCATGAATACGTTGTAGACTTAAATTGTATAATCGATCGTGTTCCATCGAAAGAGAATCAGATTACTTTCTTTGCGTTTTATATATTTAATCTTTTCCATCGATACAAAATGTCAAACACAGAGAATATCTACATATATATAATATATATATATATATATATATATATATATATATATATATATATATATATATCATACATGCGTAAGATATTTTTAGAGAAAGATTTGAATCAATACTTGCATTAAGATTTATTTTTCATTTTCATTGTTCACTCCATTCATCGATCATTCTCGTTGCCTAATTGTTAACTTCTTTGCAGCCAAGGGCTCAGATATTTCTATCGACATCTTTATTTAGGATGTTGTACATTATACTATACGCGCCACTGTTTATATGCAAGAGACGTTGTAAAAGATGGTCGTTAAACGCTCGAATCTGTCGGCCGTAAAATTTCTTCCCTGTCTTGTTTAACATTTCACGTCCAGCCAAAGTGTTCGCTAAGAAAGTTTCACCCTGCGTTTTGTGTCTCGCATTATGCAAATAATCTCCCTCGCAAATTCTCTCATGAAATAACGTCTACTCGAATTAAGAATATCTCCACGACATTTTATCCTATTTCAATTTGTTCGTTGTAATATATTCGAAAAGAAAAAAAAAAAAAAGAAGAGATAAATAATAGATAACTATTAGAAAATTGTTTTCCGATATTCAACAATATTCGTTAAAAATTTATATTATTTCTGTCTAAAGATTACGAAGGGAAAAGAATTTTTAATTTTTTTTTTCCCTCATATTCGAAGAAAGAAATTAAAGTATTTAGAAACTCATTTCCGATGTTGCACAACGTCGTTAAAAATATTTTTCCACGAATTACGACAGGAAGAACGTCATGTAACTAAAAGGATCTACGATCTTGATACATCTCATGGTATTTTCTGACCAACAGGCACGGAGATGCACTTGTCGCAAATGGACCGCATAAGAGGACTTATCGGTTAAAGCTCTACACTTTTCGGAGAACCCTTCCATTTTCAACGAAAAGCTTATAACACTTTCAAGAAGAATTCATAGAGTAAGATAATACTACCGTGAGGCCGATTCAATTAAATCCGATCGCCAGAGGTGGATTTTAAATCGACTGGGTAATCGAATAATAATAATAATACGAGATCATGAAATTAAGTTTTTTTTTCTTTTTCTTTTTACATTCTCGATTTTAACTTCGACACCGACCATCTTTCGAATCACATCATTAAAAATCAAATTGCATTGGTATCTTCATAATTTACGTTATAATTTGATCCTCCTTTAATCCACGATATATTATCTTTAATAGATTTTTAACGAAATAAATTTACACCAGCATTTCGATAAATATTAAAACGAATATAATGGAACGAACTGTATTATCGTAAATTCGTTTGCAAGATTTCAATAAAAAAAAAAAAAAAAAAATAATAATAATAATTACTGCTACATTACGTAGCACATTACGCTACATTAAATATTAATATGTTGCAATTCTGCACATGCATTATGGTTTAATTTATAGCGCATGACTTGCGTAAAAATTTATAGTCAAATATCAATAATATATAAATTCAGGACGAACGCTGATAAGATCTCGTTGTACGTACGTTTGTTGTTCTATAAACGATCGTTGGTTAGTTAATTATAATGTACATCGTTGTACACACACAATACGTCAATGTTGAGCACGACATGTTGCATTGTGCTGCGTTGCGTTACTGAGTAAACAACGGATGGTATACTTACAAACAAACTTACAAGTAAATTTCTAACATACACCCTCGTTAATGCTGCTCAATTAAGGGAAAGGGTATACCAAAGGGTACACCATATATACTTGTAATTAGTAAATTTCTTTCAAGCAAGGATAATCAGGAATCATTAGAAATATATAATAATAATAATAATAATAATAATAATAATAATAATAATAATAATACGAATAATATGAATAATTATGTTTATAACAACAACAACAACAAAAACAACAACGATAATAATAATAATAATAATAATAATAATTATTATTATTATTATAATGATGATGATGATGATGATGATGATGATGATGATGATGATGATGATGATGATAACAGTAATAATAATGATAAAAATAATGACAACAACGGTAGTAATGATACAGAAATTAATGGTAATAATGATATAGAAAATCTCTCAAAGAAACGAACCGAGTATTAAAAAATTGCGAGAAAAGTAAGATAATTAATTATACGAACATAATACATTTGTTTTATCCTTTTCAAGGACTCAAAGCTCGTGAGATTTTCCTTTCTACTTTTTATCGGAATCATTTCAACTTTCACGAGTCTACCTTCGATCCGACAATAACTTCGAATCAAATTCTGGATTTCCATCGTTGCTGGAATTTAAGTTTTAAACGACAATTTTCTTTCTATCCCTTTCGTTCTTTTCCATAAACGTATCGCGTGCGGGTAAATGGATAAATGCAGTAAGTGTATAGAAGTTGACTATATGATTCTTTTTTTTTTTCGGTATCTACCCCTTTTTCTCATCCCTTTTTATATTCTTTAAAATCGTTTAACTCTGTCACGAAAAGCCGATGCTAATCGAAACCATTATCATTCGTCAAAATGCTTTCATTTCTTTTTGCTGTATTTCATGTAAAATTCATCGAATGGACGAACAAAGGAATAAACGCTTTTCAATGAAATTTTTAGATATGAACAATTTTTATCCCATTCTTATTAAAATCTCTTTTAATTAAAGCGGGGAGTAGTCCGATCGCAGTTTTATAAAAAGTTTTATTATAATCTTCAACGTATGAGGGCTTTTGAAATTTCTCGTGAACTATCAAAAAGTATCTCGAATTTGTCCGAAACTCGGAATGAGATAAAATAACGAGAGAGAGAGAGAGAGAGAGAGAGAGAGAGAGAGAGAGAGAGAGAGAGAGAGAAGATAAAAAGATTTGTGTTAAAAGAAGTCGAACGTAGGAGCGAATACAATCGTTAGACGCGAAGTAATTAATTATCGGCGTTGCAAAATATATTATAGAATGGAAATATTGAAATATTGTACGACATCATTAAAGTTTGCCATTGGGTATTAAGAAAAAACTAGGAAAAGGATGGAGATGGTTATAAACAGAATGAACTCGTGCCACATTGCGGACGCGTTAATTAATTAAAAGGAAAAGTACATCTCAAAAGTGAACGTAAATTCTATTTATGTGACTTTATCGTAAGAATTCTCACGTGGAAAATGTGATTTATCGATAATTAAATATTTCTCTTTGTCGCCGTAATTTTACGTTTTTTTCTTCTTTTTCTTTTTCTCTTTATTTAGATACCTGTCTGATCAATCAATCGATTATATTATTATTTCAAATTACATTATCACTTAATATGTTATTAGACTGTCAGATTAAAATATAATTTGTATAATATCCTGATAATATTTTCTTTAATTCTTATTATAATAATTCTTATTATAATAATATATCCAATCGAAGATTATAAATATCTTCTATATTATCATTGATTATCGATTAAGATCGTTATGCCTTGTGCGGATATAGTAATAACACCTTCGCGTATTATAACAATCCTCGACGTTACCGTTTAACGAGTTTGCAATTTATTCGAGTAACGTTGATCACTATAAAAACGTAGTTATTAAAGGGAACGTTTTGAGCTCGGTTAAAGAGCCGGAAGTACGGGCACAAGGTCGAGATGAACGTCTCTTAAAATGTCTCTTCGAGACGCGGCACCTGACACGATCTAACCTAGTACTAGAAAGCTCGCCGGCACTCGAGATTGCGTCAGGTCCTGGCAAACGTGCCGAAAGAGATAAAGCGATGGCCGGTGCTCTCTTGCCGATATCTCTTCGCTCTAGCTTCTTTCAACGAGATAAAGACACTTAACTCCTGGCTAAACTCTTTCAACTTCAATCGCATTTAGTCTACGTTCGAATCGACGACTCTTCGATTTCATTCTTAATGCATTTAGTCTCGATTTAACCCTTAAATCTGTACGGTCGCAGAAATAAAACATATCAATCCGTTATATCGCTATTTCTCTTTTTATTCAATTTTGTACAAAAAATTTACGATACCCATAATCATCCTTTTCGCTTTAATATTTACTCCATATTGTTGGTATAATATATATATACATATATATATATATATATTTGTTCTGAAAAATTTCTACAACAATGAATCACGCATTAAAGGTTTAATCATTAATTCTAATTCTAGGTTTAATTCTAATTCGAACATAGAAAAGTTAATGGAATAAGATAAGTTTTACTTGGGTAGATTGAAAAAGATTTAACGCAGTTAATAATTGAAAATATTTTATTATTCGAGAAATTCTCTAATTTATATGATATAATCGTATATATAAACATATACATATATATATATATATAAACATATACATATATATATATATATATATATATATAAACATATACATATATATATATATATATTTATATATATGTATGTATGTATAATAGTCGCTGTTTGCGGATACATAGGTACGTGATAATGGAAGTTTGGTAGTCTTGACTAGACTTAACTAGATTGGTCCTTCGAGGTAACGACGTTGGATTTGGAAAGGCATAAGATATAGGAAAAGAAGAAACGATCAGGATTAGGGTCAGATTAGACCATTTCAACGAACGACTTTTTACTTAATTATCTTTTCCGTCGCGAAAAGGGCTAGCTCGACCTATACAAACTTTCTTTACCTTTCGTTCAAACAATCTTTTTGTTTCTTTTTTTTTTCTTTTTCTTTTACGACAAACACATCCGTCGAACATTCCAACATTTTTCTTCTACTTCGTGAAATAAACCAATATAACAAAAAAGTCTCACAATATCCATTCTTACCGTTTTTACGCTTCTACGATCGTATCTTAGTAACTAGAATAGGAATATGTCGGCTCCGACGACTTTGTTCGCATAATAATAATTAATATAATAATTGTTTCGTAATACGAATATTGAAATGGAAAACTGTTCGTACAATGGATACTATTATTAACGTTGTACTCATAAAATATTACTGCCATCTGCTTCATTTTTGCGAGTAATTTCTTATTTTTCCGATCATTTAATAATAATCAAAAAGGTTCATACGATTAATACTACTATATAACAATATTAGAAAGAACGCGTTACACGTACGAAACTCGCATATAATTCTTATATAATAATAAGTAAGCAATTTGCATATTAAAATTTGTAATCATGATCGAATATGTATACTGTATTCTTTGATATAATATTGTTTATCAACTATTTCTATAAATAGTAGCCCCTAAAAAATTCTCTAAATTTTTCGCTTTACGAAAGTTCGAAAAATTTTAAAGGAGACTCTTTAAAAGAGTTTTGGACCCTCAATCATTTTAAACAACCCTAAATCATTTGTTTCATTTCTTACAAAAACAAAAATATCAGATAATAAATTAATAAAATTCGTTCTAACTTTATAACAAAAACACACACACACACACACATATATATATATAAAATGTTCATTGGCTCGAATAAAAAATAATGAATCACTCAATTGCACAATAAAAAGATAATGAGAACAACAATTTTAAATCTATTTAAATAGAATTAAATATATATATATATATATATATATATATATATATATATATATATATAAAACATAAAGTTAGAATCAGAACGGTATACAACGAATCGTCGAGTGTATATAGATACGTTAAATAAATACTTATGCACGTGTGTAGATTGTGACGTCAGTGATAATATGTCAAGCAAAATAGAGGAATATATTTCGTCGAGTTTGATCGATGTAGGATCGCGAGGGGGTCGACTTATCGGGTCTGGCCACTCGGTATCTGGCGTTTCTCTCTCTCTCTCTCTCTCTCTCTCTCTCTCTCTCTCTCTCTCTCTCTCTCTCTCTCTCCCCCCCCAACTTTCTCTATCATTATTCACCGTCGCAACAACGTTATTTCAACGTTTTCTGGTTAACGACAATAGTCGAGTCACCGGTCGTTCGTGGTTCTGGCCCTTTGAATCCTGTTCGTTCGACCGTGAAAAACGTCGAGAATAAAGGAGCAACGCGACTGCTTCGATCAGCTCGATCGAGTCGATCGAAGGATCGAAAGATCGAAGGATAGCCTTACTTTACTCTTTCGTTTTTATCCCTTTCGCACGTTCCTTCGGTTTCCCTTTCCCCACCTCCACCCCAAAAAAGAACGATAATCGAAAAGGATAAAATGAGGGGGAACTAGATCGATCCTCCGAAAGTATTCTCGCTCGTATTTATTTTAAGTACTGGCCGTCAACCCTATCCGGACATTTTCCTTTTATTTCTTTCATCAACGTAACGTCGATCTTTTCTATCGAAAGCGCGCCAACGAACGAGTAATAATCTCTCGTGAGCATCGACGACGAGATGATAATATAGTAAAACACGATATCGCTGAATTTTTCGAAAATTCTTCAGGCGAAAGCACGGGAGAAAAGACAGAGAGAGAGAGAGAGAGAGAGAGAGAGAGAGAGAGAGAGAGAGAGAGAGAGAGAGAGAGAGAGAGAGAGAGAGAGAGAGAGATAGCTTATCCAATGATCGTCCACATTGCCGACCCAGAGTATAGACTTCATATAAGGGTGGTTAAAGAACTCTTCCCCCTTCTCACCCTACTCCTCACACCTCCTCACCCCCCCCTCTCTTTCTCTCTTGGATAGAATCACTTTCAAAGACTCTTGATCAGTGAGTAGACACACGTTACTCCGTAATCGTGCGTGAAAACAAAGGGAGACTATGTTAAACTCGAATAAACGCGATCCATGCGAACCCTCTCGACTTATTATTTCCTCGATTCGATGACATCCTCTTTTTTTTTTTTTTTTTTTTTTTTTTTTTTTTTTTTTTTTTTTTTAATAAATAAATTTCAATTTACGGAAGATCATTAGTGAGATTTTACGTCTATTAAAAAAAAAAAAAAAAAAAGAGAGAGAGAAAGGAAGGAAGAAGATGAAAAAGGTCAGAGAAATGTCATTTGTGATATAGACTTTGCGCGAAGATGTTTCGTTTTGTTTTGTTTGTTCTTTTTTCTTCCTTTTTTTTTTCTTTCTCTCTTTCTTTTTTGTATCTTCGAAGAAGAAACTTGCGAACAAATAAATAAGAATTTAATAAAAACTTTTGTATTTTCTTCTCGCCGTTCAACACCCCTACAGAAAGTGTCGTCAACACATTTACTCAATCCTTACGTACGTGTAATACTACCTACAACTTAGAAACTTGTCGGCACGCGCGCGCGCGCACACAATTACGTCACAGAATGGGATATCGGAGCACTGACTTTTTCGTTCTATGAAAAATCAGGTACGTTGAATACGATTCTCTCAACGATCTCCCAAACTCTATTTAAGCAATTGGAGGGAAAACAAGTCACTTCATTGAACTAACTAATCGTTACCTTTGAATATTTTCTCGTTTAAATAAGATTAAATGTTTCCTTAGTCGTATAAATATTAAATACTTAGGATGCACGTGTACCACACGCTCATATACAGACGAGATGCATTTTCGAGCATAATGAAAATGGTCTTTAGTAGGTAACTTGGAGAAAGTGTGTGTGTGTGTGTGAGAGAGAGAGAGAGAGAATAGTATTCCAAGAACGTCTTCAACGTCGTCTAAGTCTTAAGATGATGCTAGGAAGCCGATGGAGCAT
This sequence comes from Dolichovespula media, assembly GCA_911387685.1. Classification (NCBI taxonomy): domain Eukaryota; kingdom Metazoa; phylum Arthropoda; class Insecta; order Hymenoptera; family Vespidae; genus Dolichovespula; species Dolichovespula media. The sequence goes on from OU426851.1 coordinate 16,054,547, forward strand.
CGTCAATTTGGCTAACGCGTTATTAACGCTGAACAACGATGCCATTCGGTTTTACGCGTGTCCTCCGTGCTACTACGAAAACTTTCTCTCGAGTTTCAACTCGAAAATCCAACTACGACTCGGCGAAGTACCACCTTCAAATGTAATTTTCTCATGATCGCCATTGAACAACTTCGAACTCCTTTAACAGTTTTCTCATTATCCATCATTCGTCTCTCGTCGTCGTAAAATATAAACAATGTTTCGGTTTATCTCTCGATAGATCCTGACATCAAAAACAACATCAACGAAATACCGAGAAAGAAAACGATTGTAAGGGTTCTAAGAGTAAAAAAAAAAAAAGAACCGAGAGAGAGAGAGAGAGAGAGAGATAGAGAGAGAGAGAGATTTCATTCACTGGTACTCTCGTCAAGGTCACCGTCCTCGTCCTCGTCCTCGTCCTCTTCATCCCCAATTGATCTCGATCATCCCGGTGGTGTCTTTTTCTGCTTGCTGAGCTCCAGGAGAACAGGATAATGCAAATCGGCTGAATATTCCTGGCTCTGATCCAACAGTTCCAGATGTCTCGACCAGACCTCGCTGTCGTATCGTTCGGTCTGCCTGGCTATGAAACTACGTTTGATCGCGGCTTCGGCGAATTTCTGAAACGTCGTACCACGTCTAGGTGCTATCACCAGGGCCACGCCATCGTCAGCGAGCCAACCATAAATCGTTTCGACCAGGTCAAGCCTGGCATCATCGAAGAAAAGACAATCTGCGCAGAGGATCACGTCGTAGGACCTTCTCTTGCTCGGCAGGTGATGGTCATTCTCCTCCTCGATGATGCGTGCCTGATAAAAAATGGATCAAAAAAAAAAAAAAAAAAAAAAAAGAATAATAATCCCGATGAAATACGCAAATTTCGTGAAACTCTATAAACAGGTACGTTACGTGCTATCGAATTTTCTTGATATTCGTTTACGATCGAACGAATTATCGTGGCGCGAAAGATGATTCTTTGAAAAAAAAAAAAAAAAAAAAAAAAAAAAACGTTCGAGTCTCTGCATACATCTGATAGCATTCGATGACAATACTACACAGACATTTTCAATCGAATCTACGTAATATCGACGAAATATTTATGAGCTAACGGGGTTAGACGTTAACTTGTATAATATACAAAACTCGATAGTCTCTAGTGAGAGAGCAGATTAGACGATAAACTTTGAGATTTCTCCGAGGAAATATCCGAGATATAATGAAATGAATAAATGAACTATGAGTATTTTTTGTCTTCATCTTAAAGACACTACTTTCACAAAGATAAAAGCTATTAATTAGTTTTTCTATCCTTGTGAGACGTTCCTGTAATTTTGTTAAAAACGCATTCTTAAAATTAAAAAGAACAAGAAAAAAAAAAAGAGAAAAATAAATACTAAAAAGAAAACGTAGGACGAAATAGTTGTCCATTTGCTGAATTGAGTCGATACTCGACATTGTCGCGCGTCTATTCTTTGAAAAAAATAAAAACATAAAAACTAGAAAAGAGAAAAAAAAAACAAAAAAAAAAAAGAAAAGAGGCTAAACGTTAAGTACAACCGGAAATACGAGGAAAGAGAGAGAGAGAGAGAGAGAGAGAGAGAGAAAGAGAAAGAGAGAGAGAGAGAGAGAGAGAAAGAGAGAGCTCGGTACGATCTACACAGGAAGTCGAACTAAAGTCTAGCCGGAAACATTGGAATGGTACATCATTCACATAGCTATTCACGCGCGTTCCGTCTGGTCTGTGATAGAGAAAACGATCCGGAAGTTCTCTACAAGATTTAGTATCCACGAATGAAGCGAACTTGTAAAAGCTTCGTAAAGTATCGATTCGTATAATAGAACAATGTTGTTCGATTTGCTCGTTAACGTAATAACGTTACTATTAATTCGAACGATAAATGTGTATATTCACGAAACGAATTAACCAAGTTGTTATTAACTGAAATATAATTGCCAAATAAATGGACAAAATACAAATGCAAATAAAAAGGATTATTAAAATTCCATCAAACGAATATATATCAGCCTTCTTAAACGTATCGTATAAATTAATTATACATTTCGTGAATATACATATGAAATATATATATATATACACAATCATGTTTATAAATATTTTATTATAATATATATTTCTATTTTTATTTTTACTATAAAATTATCTTGTTTCGTTCCTTGGAGCTCTTTGTTATTTTTTTTTCTTTTTTTTTTTTTTTTTTTTTTATATCGAACGAGGCACGATGTTCGAAATGATTCATCGAACGTGACGGGGAATGCATTACGTCGAGTCTTATACGAAATTGGTATGCGCATTGTCGAAGACAAGGGTGCACTTGACATTGTCGATGCCGATCACGTTAACATCGGTCAGAATGGCACACGACGAATCGCGTTATTCGGCCACGAGGGCATCGACCATGCGTTTCGAAATTTGTCTGCTCTCTAACACTATGATTCGTGTTGGAACGATTACCATGGACGTTTGATTAGAAGGCAACAAAACATATTAATTCAATATTAATCAAAAAAAAAAAAAATCGACAAAATTATTAAAAAAAAGAAAAAGAAAAATATAGATATGCATGGAACTAAAAGACAACGAAAAAGTATCGTCTAAAAATTATACGAAAGGAGGACTTCGTAAAATATGTAATGATAGGTGGAATAAGAGGATAAACAGAGTATCGTTTAGAAATAATATAAATAAATGCATAATGGAATAGCGTGCAAATTTACGAAACAGAAAAAAAAATAAATAAATAAAAGAACAAATACGAGTATATCGAAACCTCGATACGATATCGTGATTGACTTTATGATCAACTTTACGATCGACATATATCAAACAATCGATCTTACTAATGTAAGAGAAATCGATTCAATCGAGATCAATAAAACTAAACGTATCGATCGTCGTTAAAATTTAACGTAGTTCGATCGGAATGATCTCGAAAATTCGTAGCACCCTTTTCGAGGAGAAGATAATCACCTTTCGATTGCAATTGTTTGCAGCGGCCTGCCTAAGGGCTCGTGCAGCCCTAGCCCATTGAAGAACCCCACACTCAACGAAATCAGCCATGTCGTTCCTCAGGACGATGCAACGAACGTTATCGACGCTGGTAACGTTACCGTCGGTGAGCGTGACCGCACTCGGATTGCAGTATTTTGCAACGAGGACACCAGCGAGACAACTCATCCCACCGCCAAGCTCGAGAACGCTTCTGTTCCGACAAATATCACGATTCTTTAGAAGATAGTAAGCGAGACACTCCTCCGATGGCCAAACGCAAACGTTCCCGGTATTATTGAATCCGATCAATTCGTTCGCAGTAAAATTCTTGTTTATCCTTCGTATCTGAACTTCAAAGAGTTCGTTCTCCAACATGGCGGAGTACTCGTACCAACAAGAGTCAGAATCGGTCACAGTATTCTCCAACAGTATCGGCTTGAGCAAGCCAAAACTAGTGAAACGTCGTACGGAAATCTCCTCGTCTGATTCCGATTGATAATCCGTAGAACCTGTTAAAGCCTTTGCCAATATACGCCATCTTCTTTGAGCCGTATTCGACTTGTTATTCCTTCTGGTAATCGTCGAATCACGATGGGACAATAATTCTTCCGACATTTTGTTACTTCTTTGACTTATCAAAAATATCGCATTACAGATTCCTTTTTCAATGATTGGACATCGGAGCTTTCCAATCGCTCTTTTTTTTTTTTTTTTTTTTTTTTTTTTTAGCTACGATCCGATCGTTTATTTGTTTTTTCTTTTTTTTTCCTTTTTCAATTTAACTAAAGATACATCTTCGACAGGATGAACAGGCACTCGGTAACAAAATCATCATATTTTTCATCGAAGATATAATTCTTTTTCTTTTTACAAGTGAATGGACTCGTTTACGGAGACGAGTAATAGCAGCACGCGTTCTTGATGCACGAGGGTGAATTTCCCGCGTGAACGAGAATCGGGTGGTTAGAGGGTTGATCGTAGAGTAAGCAGACGGGCAGGGACGAGGATGGACGAAGGGACGGGGCAAGACTAAAAGCACGAAGCCAAGTTCTAACTCGCGCCACGCGGATGGCAAGCGTTCTCCACGCCGCGAATCGGCGCTTGCGCGTCTTTATTCGTTCTATCTCGCTCACTCTTACGAGCTCTCCTATACTCTGTCTCTTTCTGACTACCACGACCCTATTCCTCGCTATCTCTCTTCTCTCTCTCTCTCTCTCTCTCTCTCTCTCTCTCTCTCTCTCTCTCTCTCTCTCTCTCTCTCTCTCTCTTTATATCTTCTCTTCGTGGGCTGAAACTGTCACTTTGTTTCTCGTTTCACACTCTTCCTTTTTTGTCTCTTTTTCTTATTTTTGTTATTTCGTCTCTCTCTCTCTCTCTCTCTCTCTCTCTCTCTCTCTCTCTCTCTCTCTCCGTAAATTTTCTTCCTATTTTTTTTTTCTTCCCCTTTCATACCTTTCTTTTCCCTAAATTTGTGCAAAAATTCACACCTAGAAGCTCGTGAATTCCAGTTAAAATGCGATATAATTGCTTATTAAAAGTTTGATAAACTCACGAATAATACGTTTTATTATACCGAGTGTTAATGTCCTATCCGACGGATAATTCGTTAACAGTTAGACGAACTTTTCTCTTTCCCTTTTTATCTTCTTTTTTTTTTTTTTACTGATCGAAAGTTTAGACAAAAATGTTTTGCGTATATCGCGTAAAGTTTCGAAAATTAGGCTGATCGATAACTCGCTCCTACTTTGTTATACTTCTTCGAGATACACGATTTTATATATATGTGTATATGTATGTATGTATGTATGTATGTATATACGTATGTCATAGGAACTCGTTGATAAATGATTACTCCTAGTTCGATGTGAAGGGCATATTTGGTAAATCCTGTGGCAGAAAAGTAAAGTTGGAAGTCGAAGAATTATATGCGAAGTGAGAAATATCTTTCGAAGTAAATCTTCCGATGTCCCTTTTAAATTCCAAAGGATTTCCTGAGTTCTGAAAAAAAAATTCCTTATTTATCGCATTCTCCTCGCGAACTTTACTCGTTGAATACCCATCGCAGACGAAAACTTTTCGACGAAATTCGATCGAAAAAAAGAAAAAAGAAAAAGAAAGAAATAATCGTGGCGTAAAATAAAAATAAAGAAAAGAAAAGGAAAGAAGAAGAAAAAAGAAAGTACGGAACACCACCACCCAAAGTCAATTTCCTCGTTACTTTTCGCGACAGTAGGTGTCAAGAGTACATGCTTTTGGAAAAGAGCAAAGAGTAATATTGTTCGTTTACCAATGTCTCTAGCAGTCGTGTCACGCGTCTGCTTTTACCACTGGCACTGAAAATCTAAGCCGCGTAGCTCGAATATCGTGCCAGCCGTGTCGTTCGTGTGGACATTAAACTGTCGCCGAAGCAACGTTTAAATCTTGGCCGAAGTCTTCGATAAAACGTGCCGGCGACCTGAAATTAATATGTTGCCTCGAGCGAACTTCTCGAAAGAGTAGGTACGCCTCTAATAATTAGTCGAACTTTAGTTAGGAGGATATCAACCTTCTGTAACTTAATATAACTTTGAAGTTATATACACGCGCGTGCGGACACGCGGGTGCGCGCGCGCACACGCACACACACACACACACACAAACAGATGGACGGACGGACGGACGGAAACGAACGAACGAACATCTCTATATTTTTATATATCTTATTTATTGTTTTCCTTACGAAATTAATTATTAATTAATATCTAAAAGTTAATGTTCTTTATTGCGAACACAAAACGGGAACATTGAATTCGAAAGAAAATAAATTATTATTAATATTATTATTCGCGATGTTTGAATTTTCTTTTGTTTCATCTATACATGCATAATGTAGGAAAGATGAGGAATAACATAGAACTACATTGTGAATTCATTCGTTACCATGTTATGATTAAAATTATTATCTTGATAATTATAATTATTATTATATCTTCCCAACCTCTTTTATTTCGTATTACTTAACACGTTTTGCGTTTTGTTTTCATTGTCCAAATTAATTTTCCATTCGGCAAATGTACAGTTTCGTTATACGCATAATAAACCAAACCATCACAGCGATACTCTATCCCGAAGCTTATATCTGCTCTCACCGGAAATCACATTACGCTAATCGATAATCTCATCTTCTACTTCTTCATCTTCCATTCTCATTCCACCGTTTATCTCACCCCGAAGCGATGAATCGTATTTTGACGTTGATTCAATTTTTGTTTTTTTTTTAACGATCGATACTCATCCCTCCTTCTATTTTTCATAATAATTTATTCCCTTCTGGGGGGGGGGGTATATCTTCGTAATGTCGTTAGTTTCTTCTCCCCTTATTTTATACGCCCATGTTCTTCCGTCGTTTTAAAAATTGTTTAAGTCGATATAGAATTTCGTATATATGTATGTATAATATGGACGTGTAGTAACGTTTGCGTTAATTCAATTTCCCCTTTTGACGCGTATATACATACATACATACATACATACATACATACATACATACATACATATATACATACATACGTATGAACGTACGTACGTCCAATAGCTTTTCCATATTTCTCACTGTAAATCCATAGTTTCACGATTCTATTCACGTTGTATACACGCTATAAATGATTCAAATTGAAGCTCGAACGTTTATAAGAGAGAAAAAGTAAGAGAGAGAGAGAGAGACAGACAGAGAGAGAGAGAGAGAGAGAGAGAGAGAGAGAGAGAGAGAGAGAGAGAGAGAGATAAAGCTTGATCGTAAAAGATTATTTATAGGCGTTAATATGAAATTCGCGAAGAATTCACGTTGTTTTATATAACAGTTTTTCAATTTAATCAATCACCGACTCTGCTCGTTAAAGGTTACAAACGAGAAAGAAAGACGAAATTGAAATGAACGAAACGAATAGGCCGGTTCGAAAATCGTCGTTCATCTCGTTCGTGCCGTAGTAACTTTGACGATTAATCGCTACGTGATCGGAAAATGTAGGGAGCAATGAGTAAATACTGATGACGAAGCGGAATGTGCATTTACGTGCAGCCGAGAAACCCTGGTTCCATGTTTAATCGGAGAACGAAGAGAGAAACGTTCTCCAATGGAATCGAAACTATTTGTAAAATTACGATGACAATGTTACAGTAAGTTCGGAGAATTTGTTAAGCGTACTTGTCTTTCGTTCTACATCTGACTGATAAATTTGTATGATATATCAACCGATCGATTTATTTTTTGAAATTATGAATGCGTAAATATCAGCTTGATTCATAGATAAGTGCCGTTATAATAATAATAATAATAATAATAATAATAATAATAATAATAATAATAATAATAATAATAATAATAATAATAATAATAATAATAATAATAATAACAACAACAATAATAATAATAATAATAATAACAATAATAATAATAATAATAATAATAATAATAATAATAATAATAATAATAACAATAATAATAATAATAATAATAATAATAATAACAATAATAATAATAATAATAATAAAAATGTGTCACTTGTTAATGAATCAACCCAATAGATAACATTTGCGGCTTTTCCCTTCTTTTCTGTGACAGTTTACTGTCCTTGAAAACGACAGACACGAACAATTATTTGCAGAGATACTGCATTGAGATGCATACGTAAGACTGACAATGTATAGTTCGATAACCGACTTCCATTACGGTTACGAACGTAAGCGATAAGACTTGCCGGGAAATTAGGTGCAACGAAATCCAATTTCTTTGGATGAGTATCTTTCGATAATTATACAACTTTCACGTATCTCTAAGCTTTCGTGCAACTTAAATGCGGTCGAACAAAAATCAGGACATCAGGTCTTACGATTAGACGTAAAGTTCAATGAGTACCAACTAACACGTATACCGTTGTGATTATTAATTTATTATTTAGATAGTCAATAGTTCTTTCATAATAATTTTCATCGTCGATTGTTTCGATTAAAATTATTATTATTATTATTATTATTATTATTATCATTCTACTCGTTCTCTGATATCGAAATTACGTGTTAACTTCGAAATGGAAGATAGAAAAACTGGTATGTTTGTTTTTTTTTTTTTTTTTTTTTTTTTTTTAGAAAAAAAAAGAAAAAAGGAAAAATTAAAAACGAGATAACAGGCCGTATAGAAGAAAAACAGGACGTGCTTTTACTACACCATACCTATGATACATAGAAAAACTACTGCAGTTTCATTGCACTATAGCAAGTGTTGGGTTTCTAGTTCCATTAACGATTTATCGACTGACAGACGCGTCAAAATACCACCGACCCTCTTCTCTTCGTACTTGACCCACGTCGAAGCTTATGTCATATTTACGCATCTCCCGAATGAAATTCTAATCCTTTTCCCCCATCATATGAGAAGGTCAAACGACGTCACTTAAATTTCTACTTTATTCGTCGTAATTCATTACCAATAAAAATAATAAATAATAAATTTCATTTCAAAGATGCAAAGTTGTATCGTGTGATTTAAAAAAAAAAAAAAAAAAAAAAAGAAAAGAAAAAAAAATGTATAGTAATCGTCGCGTTCGTATTAACGACTTTCAATCTATATGCTACTTCTATTTAGCAATAAATAGAAAATATGGTTTCCCGAAAGTATGAATTTCTTATTACATTCGATCCTAGAAAATAGATAAATTCGTTCTTATCGATACTGGAAAAGACGAAATTGTAAAAGAAAAAGAAAGAGGAAACGAGAAAAGAGAATCAAAATGACGTAAAGATATTTAAGTGATGCTTATGCAAGCTTCGACAGCCTGGTGAGTTTCTACATGTATGTGTTTAGTATTGTTTGACACAAATAGAATCTAGTATCGGCAGCATACGCAGTTTCATTCAACCGTGAAACCGATGGGCTTTGCTCAACCGCGACAAATATAGTACTCGTTAGGACATGACAGAACGTACGTTTTACCGTGGCTTTCTCGATGGAACTGACACGCATTTTCAAATGCCCCCTTTATCGGATAATTATATATATTCGTTTTCTTTTGAATAATTAAACGAAATCATTTACGAAATTAAATTAGTGCCATTTAAATTTCTCACAAACGCTATCTACGTTTTATACACGAATATTGGATAATTGCAGGATTCATTTTTATTAGATAAAATCATTTGTTTATTCCTCTAACAAAATTCGATTAGAAACATTTGAATTTGTCAATAAGACGACCCACGTTTTATGCACGAACATCGGATAATTATACCATTCGCGTATGTATATCAGAGATAAAAACATTGCTCTTTAGTTTTTCCACGTAATTTTATTAGAATCTCGTTTAAATTCGTCGATACGCGTGCTAAACCTTATATATCGTTCGCATATGAATGGGTCGGAATCGAAATGGTTTTTTATTCTTTTTTCTTTCCTTTTTTTTTTTTTTTTTTTTTTTTTTTTTTTTTTAATTCGTAGACTCTTTCGTGCACTTCCGTTAGAACGGCTTGCATTTCGTCAGCATCTTCAAAATACAGTGGGAGCGTATGTACATGCGTCGTTCGCGTCTCGATGCTTCATTTTCGAGGGAACAGTCGCTCGTTTAAAGCGTGGAATAACAAGTTTGAATGATTCAACTCGTACAACCGGGCCTTTCCTTGTGAAGAAGACGTAAACATTTCTCCACTGGCGTTCCACGTCTCCGAACATGTTCGCTGGACCAACGAATAATCATTTCCCATTGGGTTTGCTACCGTCATTTCTTCTTCTCTCTTATTCTACGACATCCGTGTAGTTAACTTCCGAAATAGCGACGACGTTCTGCTTGGATAGCATCGAATATCTGCATCCGTAGTATTTTCTTTACAAACCAAAATATATCATAGAAAATTGAAACGGTTTCGAACGTTAATTAATTAATTGATTGATCGATCGATCGATCGATCGATCGACAATTAATATATTTTCTGTTAGATCGGTTTTAAAAAATGATCGGACTCATTTGAAAATATTCTTTTATCTTAATTTATACTTACTATTACCTCGTCTCAAGTTTTTCATTACACCTTTCATGATTTATATGTCATGGAAAATCGAACGTTTATGATAAATTAATATATTTTTCTATATTTCTTTTTTGTTTCTGTTTTTCTTTTTATTTTTTTTTTTTTTTTAATTATTGTTCTTAAACGACGAAACTTGTAAGAATACGTTTATTTATATTATTCTTTAATCGATGTATGTATATTTAGCTTTATTTCGTGTCAATTTTTTTTCAACTTTTATATTAATCTTTTCTCTTTTCTTTTATTTTACTTTTTCTTTTTCTTTTTCTTTTACATTAGCTTCAAATAATTTGTACGGTATTTATACGACACTGGATCGTTCGAAAAGTAATTTTTAATACATATCTCTGAAGAAAATTCAAAGAGAAACTTTTCCTTTGAAGTCATTTAAGATGGTCCGTATAATCTGATCAATTGAAAATCAATTGCTTCTTGATGGGACTTGACAATTTTCGCATATATTCTAATGAAGCATCTCTAAGATCGTATCAAAGTGATAAAGAACAAGAAGGCATTGTGTCGAGAGAACCTTGAAAGTGCTGGCACCGGACTGCGTTTACCGATTGCGTCGAAGGTACTCTTCGCCAAAGTCTTTGCCACCAAGGAAACTTTGCATAATCGGAAAACAGAAGTTCTCTATCTCCTTCCTCGCTTCATGGTTCACAATTTTTGTTCCAAATATAAACCAATGATAAATTTAACGAACGATCGATCTTTCGTCAAATAAATGTCAACACAAAGAAACAAACGAACAAACAAAAAATAGAAAGAAAATCATTAAAAAAAGAAAAAAAGTTAATCAAAGAACCAAATTCGAAAACGAACACAAAATGCAAATATATCATTGTTGTTTATCTCGATTCTATCGTTTCGTTACAATTCGAACCTTTAAGATCGTTGGTCATGAGCAAAAATATGTATAAAAATAAAAAGGAAAGAGAGAGAGAAAGAGAGAGAGAGAGAGAGAGAGAGAGAGAGAGAAGGAAACAAAATAAAAAAAAAGCACGAGGAAGGTGGTTCGACCAATTCGTGACGTAACCACTCTGCCAAAACCAGCAGTGCGGTGCGCGTCAGTCAAAAAGGCCGCATTTCTCCGCATCCACCACGAGACTGAGTCGGCAAAAGCAGTTCTTTGAACGGTCCAAACGAACAGATAAACAGAGAGTGATAGAAAGAAAGAAAGAAAGAAAGAAAGAAATAAAGAAAGAGAGAGAGAGACAGACGGACAGAGACAGAGAGGTAGAAACGGAGAGACAAAGATACAAGGAAATATAGAAGAAAAGATAAGGATTTTAGTCTCTCTCACTCTCTCTCTCTCTCTCTCTCTCTTTCTCTCTTTCCCACCATTTCTATCTATTTATCTATCTATCTATCTCTGTCCTTTGTTATAACACAACGATACTGCGGTCTTTCTGGCAAAGTGTCCCGACGCATTGCGTCTAAGTCCTCGCACGAAACTGGCCAAGCCTTAAAGCCATGACGTTATCCGCGAAGACGAAGATGGCAAATACGAAGTAAAGACTCCTTTTAACACTTGGCCGATACGTGTAGCGTCGTGTTGCCTTTGTCGATAAGTGTAAAACCTCCTATCGACAAACATATATACACACGCACACATCATATACTTCGGTAAGAACAAAATATACGCGTAACACGAATAAAAAATATGATAAGAGTTTGCCAATAATTCGCAAATGTCGAGATCGCAAAACGGCCCAGAATTGTTCAAACGTGGGAAGAAACCCATTATAAAAGTTCTATTCTCACGTCTATGTAATATTAATGTTTCTAACGTTATTATATATTCCATAAGTTCTAAAAAAGAAATAAAAGCGATACCAAGAAAATACAATACATAAGCTTCGAGAAAAATAAATAAAAAATAAAGATGAATGTATACACAGTAATGAAAACGCAGCCGTTCCGCATCCAGGAAACGGATTAAAGTAGGATTAAAGATGAATACGATCCTGCTCGCGAAATCGAAGCGGGGATTTAAACGCGAGTGGAAAAGTACGAGACGGAGTTCAACCAGCGTGTAATAAATTTTTTAATTGATTTTGTTCAACTGTGTTTGTTGCCATCGGTTTTATCGTGTCAATGTTTAAATTTGATTTTTTTTTTCTTTTTACGCGTTAAAACTATATACTTGAATTTAAATACACTCGGTATCACGAAAAGAGAACAATTATTTTATAATAAAATTGGTCATGTCAGTTTTGTTAACGTTTTATTCTATTTAAAAAAAAAAAAAAAATCAGTTTTTCTGTAACAATTTCTTTTTTATTTTACGTTACAACAGGTCAAATATTTATAATTAATTAATGAAACTAATTCGGACTCGTAAAATAACGTTATTTCTTTTTCTTTTCTTTTTTTGTTCCTTTTAACGTATATTCAATTTTTGTTTTTGTTTTGTGTCAGTTTCTTTCTTTTTCTTCTTCTTCAGTACATTATTTGTATTGATCTTTCTTTCTTTTCTTTCCATACGTTTTATTTAATGTCATAAATTAAACATTTAAATACGATAATTTTGTCGGGTACATTAAGCACGTAAATATCTTAATTGATATACCGTCCTAACGTCGTTAAGAAAAGATTTGTAAAATAAATGTAAAATGTGGCTGGACAATGGTAGGACGGATGGAACGGTGCCATCCAGTTCGAAAGTTGTCAAGGGACGGCAGTTTGCCCTGCAGGAAAATTAATCGGCACGACTTGGATTCCGAAATCCAGAACAGTCTGATCGATGAGTGGACTCGAGACAAAGAGTCTTGTTAACAAGAGATACTAGCGTCTCGACGAGCCGGAACATGAATTGTCCATAAATGATGACCTCTACGTGCGGTTAGTGAATGAGCAACATTTTCGAGCACGAATAACAAAATCCTCTCACTTAAATGTTTCCTAACGAATCTAATTTACTTTTCGGCAAGTATTGAAAAACAGATCGATTAATAAAAAGACGAGAGAAAAAAAGCGTATCGCCAGGTTTGATTTCAAAAATTAATAAAAAAAAAAAAATTTTTCTTATTAATATTAAACATGTCGATTCGTAATACTTTTATCACGTTATCATAGACGTTACCTCTTTGGCTACAGTGATTAATGTTCGATGCAAGCATTAAGAAAATTAACGGGAAAGATTTCGTTTCGCGGCGAACGATCTGACTAATGACCAGCCCCCAGTTTTAATGGAGCCACCATAATGAAGTTAATTAAAAAGTACTTTTAAGAATAACGGTTTACTAGGATACGTTTGTAACGCCTTAACGAAATGCGATAATAAAATGGCATTTCCAAATAACATTTCATTGTATCGCGTCATGTTGCAAATGGAGAAAGGTGAGCGCAGATTTTGTTTAAATGTATTAAGTATTAACAAAGTATACGGGATACTTTTTTAGCTTCTCTTTTGCTTTCTTCTTTTCAACTTCTTACAAATCAATAGGTGGATGTATAATTAAGACCTATATTCTTATTCGCGTCTCTCTTTTCTATAATATACTTGTATAATATGTTCAATCACAAATTTGGTAACAAGTTTCAATATATTTTAATATTGATAAAATATTCTTTGGATCAATAATAAATATTCAATGAATATTCTTTCGATCGATAATAAATATTCAATAAATATTCTTTAAATCGATAAATCTATCGGTACTAGTACAATAGTGGTACTAAATTTATATGTATCATATAGAGAAATTATTAATATATAAATAACAAATTATTCGATAATAGATCTATGACAAATGTTTCGAAAGCATTACAGGTCAATATATTGTATCGATAGTTATTGAAACTGAGCTGAAATATGATCTAAACATTTTGGAGCGAACCATATATTGTAAATAATGTTAATGGACTTACATGTTTCGTTGTTTGGTTAGCAAACTTCAATGCTACTTCTACAAATTGTTGTATAAGACTGATTATACAGGTTTATATTCGGGTTTATATTCGTCCTTTAATCGTGTTTAAGAGAAAAACATATAACTTATTTATTATCACTAGTAACTTTAACCTCAAACTTATTAAATGCAATCAGAATAACGAAACGCTTCGTTTATATCAATAAATTCATCGAATATTAGCGATATACGATATAAAGGATCGTTTAAATTTTCTGTCCACAGAACACCAATTTTTCTATCTTGTAAAATAATTGCGATATACAAACAAAATAATTGTAACACGTATCACGATATACACACTACGAACAGCTGATCCGAGCTGATCTCTATTGAATTAAAGCAGAGCCATCTCTTAGTCATGTAAAGAAATACGTCGGTGTATTTTACCCTTAGAGTAACACGCATATAGGGACATTATTTGGTACTATGTAGCTCTATTTGGTTCTGTTGTCACCAAAATTCATCTTTATTCGTATTCGTTCACATTTCCATAAAAATTGAGACGTTTTCTCAAACTTTTTTCTCCAATTTACATTTTTTTTTTCTATTTAGTTAGATTTTAAATACGATAAAACAGATTGATAAGAGTTTATTTGGACAAGTTCATATTCAGTTACGTATGCATATTAATACATTCTTATAGTCGATGTCGATAATATTTCGAAAGATAAAAAGAGATGATCTTAGGTTTAATTTTAAAAAGATTTTGCTCAAAATCTTTTGAATATATTTATTTATTTCTGATAGATAGCGCGCATAATAATCGTAATTTTGTTTTTCTACCAAGAATTCTGATACTATTTCTCTAGTTCATGATCATATCTGTTTATTGTTGGCATATTTGTTTGATTTCCAATATGGCCGCACCTGTGTATTAATTTTATTATTATGATTTTTAATTTAGCGAAGCAATATTATATTTCTAGATTAATTCCAATTACTAAATGTAGATATAAATGATTTCGTTATCAGTCACGATATTTTATCGCCAAAACAGGTGTTACAAGGTGACGAAATGTTATTGCGACAGTGGTAGGGTATTAAGAATTGGGAAAGCATTTGGCAGCATAATCTTATTTGACGCTATTTCTGTGACGTAAAAAAGATCAACTAGGAACACACTGACTATGAGTAAATTGAGACTAGGGTCAGATTACATTCCCCTCACCGAAGAAGACATGTTGAAAGTTCGAGCGATTATTTCATTTTCGAGACTAGCTTGGGTCACTGTATCTATACCGTTGTTTGCATTTATTTTCTGTATTATATGGTCCGTGCTTTATAATTTCGAACATGCCACTGCAACTCATTGTAAGGTAAAATATCAAATTAACGATATATTTACAGAGACTAATTAAAAAGCAAAATATTCTGAATTAATGTCATTATTATAAAATATATTATTTATTTCATTAGATACACGAATTCAATTGGAATGATACATTTATGTTTAAACTTTCCACGCTCTACTTTATAGGTTTACAATTTTCTCCCATCGGTCTCTGCAACGATCGGCCATTACAGGCCTCAAAAGGATGTTTGGAAATTGGCGATTGCTATGCAAGGTGTAACTAGAACGTTAGTTTTAATTATGTATTACCGTTATTATAAAGAACATGTATATAAATGGGCAAGATATATCAGTAACATTGTTTTATCTACGTATATTGTCGAAAATATATCTTTAGTAACATTAACTTTCTGGACTTCAGACTCAAATTATGGTATGTACTGGGACTTATATAAACT
Source organism: Dolichovespula media (assembly GCA_911387685.1). Lineage (NCBI taxonomy): Eukaryota > Metazoa > Arthropoda > Insecta > Hymenoptera > Vespidae > Dolichovespula > Dolichovespula media. The sequence goes on from OU426851.1 coordinate 16,070,303, forward strand.
TATACATTCACTTGTATTTACTGAGAATAGTGATAATATTTATTATTAATTTTTTTCAGCATTTCACAAATTATCTTTTATAACATTTTTGTTAATGTCTTCCATTTACATGCCATTATCGTACTTCGTTATGAAGAATTGTTGTAACATAACCAGAGATCTTTATGAAACTGCATCTATAAGATGGAAATGGAGGGCAATGATGTCAAATGTATTGTCCATATTATTAGCGTGTTATTTTTTTTATAGACATAATAAATACTGTGAACCATTAGGTGAGTAGAATTATAAAATAATAAATTTACAGTATAGTACAGTACGTACTAAGTAGCTAGAATATTTTTAATTCTAAATGTGGGAGAGAAGATTAATAGTTTTTTATGATTTCAGTATATTCCATGTTCGCTTTAAGCGAATACGGCGTTGTTCTTTCAAATATGATGTTTCATTCGACAGCTGCATGGGATTTTGCGACATCTAGAGTTTTGATATCAGGGAATGGTATTAGATTGATTTAAATTTTCATAAATCATTTTGCAATATACATTTATAATTATATTTTAGATATTTGAAATATTTTATTTAACGTATTCATATATTTTAACTTGATTTTAGTAGTCTCTTAATCATACGTACCTGGTAGTGGTTAATATGTTTATTATATTAACCATGGTATCAGTCATGTGAATCAATCAAAATGATAGATACTTATGGAAAGTATACATCATATGTGTGATATCAAAACATGCTGATTTATTACAAAATTTTAGATAAAGTTGTGTATATACATATATATATATATGATATGTATATGTATGTGTATATACATACAAGAATGTAGATAGGATATAGATAGGTATTTATCATCAATTGCTGTTATACAAAAATTTTAATACAAGAATATAAAAATTTCATTTCGTTTTTATTTCTTTTATATAAATTATTTTATAAACACATGCAATGCATTACGTGATTGCTATGAGATATCAAGTACTAACTGATATATAGAAACAGCGTAACAAAATATATTATAATCTTACGATATATATTTTGGACAGTGACAGATTCTATTATGAAGTATAATTACTGTGTACAAGAGAATGGAACTTTTCTCATTGCTGAGAAATTTCATTAGATCCTTCAATCATATCACAGAATATTAAAACTTGAAATCATTCTCCATTTTATCGGCAATGTATTTTGCTATGGCCATGCTACTCGTTGCAGCAGGTGAAGGAGCATTACGACAATGAAGAACTCTGCTTCCAATATTGCCACTTCCACTGTCAAAAACAAAGTCGTCTACAAGTCTGCCATCATTGTCTAATGCTTGTGCCCTGACACCAGCTGGTCCTCTGAAGCAGAATGAAGTTATTCAAAATATCAGAAGAATTAAAATTGAAAGCAAAGAGATATTAGATAGACGTATACGACCATACATACCTCTTTACATCTTTATACGAAATTTCTGGTATATATTGTTGAAGATCCTTTATTGCCAATGGATAGAATATTGATTTAATTATTTCTATAACTCCAGGTACGAAGTACCTAAAGCCTAGCTTGTACAATCCAGGAAATGTGGCCATTTCTATGCAGTCTCTTATGTTGATATTGGTCCATCTAAATGCACAAAATGACAGGACTTCGATGAGTATATTTCTCTTTTACGATTCTTCAACGAAATTTTTCCTGCTGATCCTTACTTGTAACCTTCTCTAGATAGTGCCAAAATTGCATTCGGGCCGAGCCATATATCACCATTTACCCTAGGCGTAAAATGTACGCCCAAGAACGGTAATTTTGGATTAGGTACTGGATATATATTCGTTGTACATAAATGACTTTTATTTTTATTTAGAAGAAGATATTCGCCCCGAAAGGGAACTATCCGTGGATTGCGATCGCATCCTGTCATGACGGCTAAACGATCCGATTGTAAACCAGCGCATGTTAATACATATTTCGTTATAATAAACTGAAATAAATTACAGGATGATCATCAGTAATGATTAATTCGTAAAATCTTTTTGTTAGATTAAAGGAGAGATAAGTGCACCTTATTTTTAGACTGAACGACTATAGGCGCATGTTGTCCTCCTATTTGCGATTCCGCCATTTCTGCGAATCCTTTAACTTCGTAATTAAGAAATATTTCACCGCCCATTTTTTGAAATTCTTTGGCAAAATGAATACAAACCTCGGCCCAATCTACAATTCCCGTCCATGGTGACCAAATCGCTTTCTCACCCTAAAAAACAAAATCTGTTTTGTTTTTATCGATATCGGGGAAGTTTTCGTATATCGTTAAATTCCTTGTCTTAACTAAAATATTCGATTTTATAATACTGTACCAAGTATTTACCTTACATTTTGGTTCGTAATTAGAGATGCACTCTTTATCAACTAATTGAAGATCAGGTACATTATTTTTCAATCCTCGTTCGAAAAGAACGTTTATCAAATTAGACTGTTGTTGATTCTGAGCTACTATCAATTTACCTATCTTTTTATGAGGTATATCGTTCTTGCATACATAATCATAGGTCAGTTTTAAACCTTCGACGCACAGTTTCGCCTGCAATCATTGGCTACCAGATCAAACATTTCTTAAGGGAGTATCGTTTGCTCAATCGTTTGTAATCGATCGAGATTAGGATTGTTTAGAAAGAGCAACTAGATTTTTCGACGAGTTATCACAATTCAAATTTATTTCGTTAGAAGTATCAATTTTTTTTATATTACCTTAATACTACCAGGCATATAATAAATGCCACCGTGAATTACGCCACTATTGTGGCCCGTTTGATGTTTCGCTAAGGCATTCTCTTTTTCTACGAGAGCTATTTTCATATTAGGATGTCTTATTAACATTTCACGTGCCGTGGCACATCCCACGATTCCACCACCAACGACAACGAGATCGTATACTTTGCAAATATCATTGCTAAGAAATATAATAATTAATTTTTTTTATTTTATTGTATTTTTTTTTATTTTTTTTTTTTTTTTAATACATTTATTACAATAAAAATGAAAATTTCTCAAGAGGAAGAGAGAGAGAGAGAGAGAGAGAGAGAGAGATAAAGTTTAAGACTAACCTTGGCGTGCACGTATAACGACGTACCAGACAATTTAAATTCGATGCTAACATTGGTCTTATCAATAAACTTAAAATGCTTCCCGTCATTCTGGTCTTTTCCTTTCTACAAATTTGATGTTATATCGTTTCTGAAAAAAATATGTACGAACATCGCACATCTCGATCATCCGGAAAGGAATTTTTCTTTTTTCTTTTCTTTTCTTTTCTTTTTTTTTTTTTTTTCTAATAACGAGTTCGTTAATTACGTCGTCGTGTTTCTAATCACTTTTCAGTTGTTCTATGACTAAATTCATTTACATAATCGCTCTCCCGTTCGATATTTTCTTTTTTAGTTTCGTTTATAACGATTTCCCTCCACCCCCCGATAAGACAAGATAATATTTAATTTTCTTTGATCGAATTGAAGCAGTTTGAAAGATAAACAATTCTTGGGTAGATTCGATGTAATCGTAACTTTCTAATCGTGACTTACGAAAAAGAGAAAGTTTAAGTAAACGTATTATTTATTTCAGGCCACGAAGAATCAAAATAATCGATGATAGAAACGATCATATACTAGATTTAACGTCATCGATATTTTTAATTCCAATACGAACGTAATCTCCTAAAATACTTATTTACAAAATAATAATTTCGATATGTATCTACTATTCGAATTATCTCGGTGATTTGTATCGCGGAAAACTCGAAATTAATCCATTCGAGATAGGAACTTGTTTACTCTTTTAGATTTTTCTACGCCATCGTTTTTAACACGTGGATGCGGTTACATAACGATAAGCATCATATTTGATTTCAGTTTTCTTCAATGAATCACGAAAGCAATTTCATTTAAATACACGATTCGATCGTAAAAAAGCCATCGTCGTTAAGACACAACTCCATTTCCGTTTCTCATAAAATACGTGTTTACGACTTACTTATCCATTACAAAAAAAAAAAAAAATCAATATCGAACGACAGTCACGCATATTGAGCATCCGTTGTTCATATTCTTACAGCTTTGCAGTTAGAGTAATTAATTAATTAACTAATTTCTGTATACGCGCACACACATATATATATGTAATTAGTTATATTGTCGTCATTAAATTTGCTCACTACTAACATATATATGTGTACTACTAATAATGTTCTTTTTTTTTTTACAGATCACACAAGAGTTAAATCATTTTTATTTATCATAGTAATAAATTCACGCACGTTCGAGAGATGGAAATCCGAAGTTTCTTGGAAGAGTTTGAAGGTTTTGTGAAAGAGAGAGATGGAAGTAGGTGAGTTAATTAAAGAGTGTGAGAGAGAGAGAGAGAGAGAGAGAGAGTGAGAGACAACATTAAAATTAAGGTAGAATATGAATGGTACATTTTATTTAAATATTAATCGATACCAACCGTTAAGAAATGTTTTTTTTTTCCCTTAAATATTAACGTCAGAATTTCATATTGTCTTCGAGTATTATTACGCTGAAGCGAATGAATTTAATGATGACGTACGCACGCGCATAAAGAACCTCCTTCCTTGTAGCTTGCGCGAAGAAGACTGCCGAGTAATTTTTTTTCGAATAATTCGGATGGAAGAGAGCTCTATCTCTCTTTCAATTCACGCGTTTCGTTCTCAACGTCGTTCGATTGATAAGGAAGCTTGTTTGTTCAGGTCAAGCATGTGGCGCCTCCATCAATTTCATTCTCGCTTCTTCTTGCTTATCGTCGAATTATTGATATTTTTATTATATTTTATATATATTAATATTCTCTCGTTGAAAAAGTTTTCATTCGACCGATGAAATTTTTTTCGGAGAATTAATCGAAATTTGTCGGAAACTTTTTCAAATACGTTTCGTGCCTGAAATTGCTTAGTTATTGTTTTCGAAATTGTCGATTAGGCAAACTACGAATATAATTTAATTCATGATTTACAGCATATTGATTCATAAATAATAGCCGTTTTATTGTAATAAAACATTTACCTATAACATTTGTCATGATATTTATGAATCAATTTGATAGTATTAATCGAACTATATATTACAATTCAATTACAGACTTTCATCCCGAATGTATAAAGAGACATACGAGATCGTATAAAAAATTTATAAATGAAAATAAAGAGTAACTTTCCATAAAATAAATAATAAGCGTCGTTTATAATAATTACAAACTTTCACCCTCCCTTTCACAAAAGTATAAAAAGACTTGTAATATTACATCGAAAGTACATAAATAAAAATACAGTGTAATTTATCGCAGGGTGAGTAATAATTGTCGTTAATAATAATTAAAAATTTTCATTGCGAGGGTACGAAGGGACGTGTTAAATTACATTAAAAAATCGTAAATTAAAATACAGAGAAACTTGTCATAAGTTGGATAACAAGAAGCGTCGTTTATAATAATTAAAAACTTTCATCTCAAAATTATCGAGGGATATGTGAAATTATATCGAATAATCATAAATTAATATACAGAGTAACATGTCGTATAATGATCAACAATCTCATCATTTATAATAATATTCGTTCGAATTTCGTGCATCAGTTACTCTTAAACTTGCATCGATCTCGATATCTCGCCGGAAACAAAGCGCAATATATTTTGCTTATTGTCGAGGAATTGGGACTAATGCGCATAAGCGCGTTATTGCGATCCCAAAGGCGACTCGCGTCATTATTTTCAAAAGTATTGTCTTCGGACGCTGGTCGTTCGGACCATACGGTGTTTACGATCGTTTCGAATGGGAATTGTGTTCTTGGCTGGTTCATGATGGTTTCCTTGCAATAAATACGAAACAATGTACGTTCTTCCTGTGATGATATATATATATATATGTGAACGACCAGTATATAACTATCGAGAAGGACAGTTTCGAAACGCTTTAAGATACTCTTTCACGTTCATTCGATTCGAACTGTGCATATTCGTCCCAGTTATGGAGTTCTACTCTTATATCAAATTCAACTTCAATATATAGATATTTCATAGATACACAGAATGTATTAGATGTATATAAGATTTATGGAATGCGTATAAAGTATATATGTATAAGCATCATATGGAATATATATAAAATGTATAAGATGTACGTAGGATTTATAGGATATATATATATATATAGGACATTTTGTACATATAAACTTATGACATTTACATTCACCGTAGGGTAACATAAATCAGTTTATACACATGTATGATTGCTTCAAGGGAACTGACATTTCTTTGATAAAATGATTCCGACTGGTAGCTCTCGTCTTTTGGCCTTCTATCTTCATTCAGCTAAGCGTTCATATTAGTCGAGAAAGTTTAGTTAACGTTACTACTCTGCAATAATTCGTATGAAATTTCGAAGACGAATCTTACAGATCGATTAAACCTGAATACGTATGAGCATAGATATGTATATGTGGAAAGTTCTGCATTTGAAATTTGGACGACCGGGAGAATCTACTTCTCTCTCTCTCTCTCTCTCTCACACACACACACACACACACATTTCTATCTGTTCATTCGCTCGTTTTATTCGTGAAACGTAGATGAAACCCACCTGGCCAGAATGCGTTGGAATTCGAACCCCTGCACGAGTTTTCCTACCCTCTTCTTCTCGACCCCATCGTTCCTATCCATTGTCCTCTTTCTTTCTCCACTCACGCTTTCATCTTGCACCTTTTTCTTCTGTAACTCAAACGAAACTCTATTTTTATCTTTTATTACTCGATCGAATTCTTTCCTTTTCCTTGTTTATTTTTTAATTTTTTTTTTTTTTTTTTTTTGTTAAAGTAGGTCATCGATAGAGAGGGCATCGAGTAAATATAATTTATTTTTAAAATATCAATAAGTAATAATAATATTAATAATAATAATAATAATAATAATAATAATAATAATAATAATAATAATAATAATAATAATAATAATAATCATAAGAAGAAGAGTATTTTATTTTTATTCGTAAAGATTAACGATGTATGATTTTTTAAAGAAAAGATATAGTTTATAAAATAGACTATGGTAACGTACATTACGACAAAGTACTTTGTCGTTGACAGAAAGTCTGGATTTTACGCGTGGAAGATTCTGAAGAAACGGCTCGTTCGTTCGCCTCGGTGTAGCCGATGGTATAGGATGAACGTACCAAACAATTCCATTGTTGATCGTATCATTGAGCATAGGGAATATACTTAAAAGCAATGTCTCCCTGATCGAGAATATTCTATTCATCGAACGAAGAATCCCGCCATTACGCGATGCATTTCGCGATATCCATTAATAACATTTTGTTTTTTGTCTTCGTTCGTTCCTTCTCTTCTTCTCCTCCGTCTTTTTCAGCAATTATTTTTACTTTATCTCGTGAATTAATAGAAGAAAAGCCCGAAGACGTTCTATCGATACCAAAATGACAGTTACGATGTATTTAAGAAAAGTTATTTTAATGACATAGAAATTGATCTCATTTTTTTTTTGTTAATATAAATCTTCCGATATCAATCATTAGAATAAAGGGATAACATATAAATAAATTATATATGTATATATATATACCTAATTCTATAAATGAACATTGCTAGTTCATTCTTACGAAGTGCACGTAAAGAGTTCAAAAAAAAAAAAAAAAAAAAAACAAATTCGGCCGTAATCAGTAACTTTGTATCACAAATAACAAATTAAAAAAATAAACCGTTTAAACTTTGCTTATCGTAAATATGGTATACGAAGAAAAAAAAATTAAAGAAAAAGTATGCAACTTCATGATTCGCGAAAAGTGAAGAAAAATCGAAAGAAAGGACAAAGAGAGAGAAAAAAGAGTGGGGCACTAAGTGCATCAACTACGGTAGTGAGATGCGCGTCGTGCGCGGACGCGGCTGCGCGTCGGTTCTTTGACTCCGCGTACGGAGTCAGTCAACCCGCCGCCGGCGTCCAGGCAAGACGGTTTTTGCGTTTTGTATCTTCTTATCTCGCTCATTCACTTGTCTCTTCGTGATAAAGACAGAAAGAGAGGGAGGGGAAGAGGGAGAGAGAGAGAGAGAGGGAGAAAGAACAACCGTAAAATAAAGATCGAAGTAATCAATCCATCGAAGTACGATTTTTTTTTTCCTCCAAAACAAGCCAAATAGAATTTCGTTCTCTTCGATATTCCTTTTTATTTGATTCGCGCGCGCACAGATCGCGGAGTGAACTCTCGAAGAGTAAGAAGGAAAGTAAACCCGTAGTCTGATGCGCTATACCGTCACCTTCGACCTTTCCTACGGCGATCCGTGGAACACTTGGAGATTCGAGTGCCGTGCGAGTGCGTCGTCGTAACGATGACGATGACGCGAACGGACGCGCGTTTCCGCGTGTAGCCGAGCGGCGCGCCGTTCATAAAGGAGAAGGAAATAAAAAAAAAAAAAAAACAAAAAGAAAAGAAACGAATAGAAACTAAAAGAAAAAGAAAATCCTTTCCCCTTTGTCCTTGAAAATTAATACTTCGAACGGAGTCACTTAAATCGATTCTCTAACTACTACTACCTGTTATAAGGTGACATTGTATTGTTCGATAATAATTTTTGGTAAAAGTAGAAAATCCAAACGACTTTTGTGGGAAGGAGGAGGACAGAGAGAGAGAGAGAGAGAGAGAGAGAGAGAGAGAGAGAGAGAAAGAGAAAAAACAAAAGGAAGAAAATGGAGGACGAACTGAGATGTCCCTGTTGCAAAGAACTATTCACGGAGCCAGTTTTGTTGCCCTGTTGGCACGCACTGTGTCTCTCGTGCGCCGTTAATCTTCAAGCACCACCCGACTCACCACCCGAATCAACTACAGACTCCTCAAATGCTCCATGCTCCGATCAAGAAGCCGACAAATTGTCGATACTCTCGGAAACGGATTCGGGCGTCGTCTGCGGTAGTACCTCGACCAGTTCACGACCTGGAAGTTACGTTGGTACACCCGGGAACGGTGGTTTCCCACCATCCGGGGGAACCCTTTGTCTATCTTGTCCCGTATGTCGTAAAACGGTCTACTTCGACGAGGGCGGTGCTCATAATTTGCCCAAGTATAGGGCTATGCAACGTATCGTTGAAAAGTATCAAGAATCAAGGAATGCAAGAATGCAGTGCCAGATGTGCGAGGGCGAACCCCGTGAAGCTACCGTCGCTTGCGAGCAATGCGAGGTGATTTATCCCGTTTCTTTTTCTTTTTTATCTTCTCTTTTTTCTCCATCGATTAATCTCTTCTCCGTTTAAATGTTTCATCAATGATTGTCTTTGATCCATTCCCTTTTTCCATAGCACTATTTTTTTCCTTTTTTTCGTCATATCGTTATAATATCGAAATGTTGACGCTTGCTAAATACAGTTATATCTAATATACTATAAATATAATATAAGCATAGTATACTGTAATACTATATATTTCACGTTGTAGAAAACAACTTCAATAGTTTTCTTGATTGCTTCGATTAGCTCGATTGAACGCGAGACCATTGTACGAATTAGATTTGACTTACGAATTTTTTTAATGAATATACATATATATATATATATATATATATATAAACTTGTATTAATCAAGATTTGTATGTGACGATTTTTGAATTAGACAAAATCGTACATCGCATTTCTTTTTAATAACTTAATATAAACGAGGAAATTATATTCAGAACTTTTTGTTTTTTTTTTTTTTAATCTTTTATTAAATAAGATTCTGTTTAATTGAATTTATCTTTTATCTATTCTTTTTTTTCGAACGATTTCGAAACGTTCTATTACTCATAGATATCTAGAACAGCAATAACGTAATCTAACGTTTGAAAATTACGATACAAATGTCCTTGATGTTAGAACAACAGTCAATTTCAAAGCTATGCTCGTATAGTGAGCAT